>CM072240.1:50892367-50932367 GCA_036851935.1 Coregonus suidteri | reverse complement strand
TGTTTCAACCTACTCTGGGTAGAACCATTTAACCTCCTACTCTGGGTAGACAACAGCAAAAAAATTTTAACCCTACTCTGGGTAGAACCCTTTAAACCCCTTCTCGGGGTAGAACCGTTTTTTACCCTACTCTGGGAAGAACCATTTAAACCCTACTCTGGGTATAACCATTTAAAACCCCTACTCTGGGTAGAACCATTTAAACCCTACTCTGGGTAGAAAACCCTTTTAAACCCTACTCTGGTAGAACATTAAACCCTACTCTGGGTAAAACCATTTAAAACCTACTCTGGGTAGAACCTTTTAAACCCTACTCTGGTAAACCATTTAATCCCCCTACGCTGGCTAGAACCATTTAAACCCTCTCTGGGTAGAAACCATTAACCTACTCTGGGTAGAGACCATTTAAACCCTTCTCTGGGTATAAACCCTTTAAACCCCTACTCTGGTAGAACCATTTAAACCCTTCTCTGGTAGAACCATTTAACCCCTACTCTGGATAGACTACATTTAAAAAACCCTCTCGGGGTAGAACCATTTAACCCCGACTCTGGATAGAACCATTTAAAGCACTCTGGGTAGAACCATTTAGCCCTATCTGGGTATAACCATTTAAACGCCTTCTACTGGGTAGAACCCTTTAACCCCTACTCTGGTAGAACATTTAAACCCTACTCGGGTAGAACCCTTTAACCCTAATCTGGGTAGAACCATTAACCCTACTCTGGGTAGAACCAGTTACACCCTACTCTGGGTAAACCATTTACCCGCTACCTTGTTCGAACCTTTAACACCCCTACTCTGGTAAACCATTTAACCCTACTCTGGGTAGAACCATTTAACCCCTACTTTGGAGTGAACCATTTTAACCCCCTACTCTGGTAGAACCTTGAACCCCTACTCTGGGTAGAATAGTTTAACATCTACTCTGGGTAGAACCATTTAAACCCTACTCTGGGTAGAACCATTTAAAAACCTACTCCTGGTAGAACGTTTAATCCCTACTCTGGGGTAGAACTGTTTTAAAACCCTACTCTGGTAGAACCATTTAACCCCTACTCTGGTTAGAACCGTTTAACACCCTCCTCTGGGTAAACCGGTTAAACCCCTACTATGTGTATAACTCCATTTAACCCCTACTCTTATCTGGGTAGACCATTTAAAACCTGCTCTGAGTAGAACCATTGAACCCCTACCTGAGTAGAACCATTTAACCGCCTACTCTGGGTATAACCATTGAACCCCTACTCTGGGTAGAAATCGTTTAAAATCTACTCGGTAGAACCATTTAAAAAAAACCCCTACTTCTGGTTAGGAAACATTTAAACCCTCCTCTGGTAGAAACATTTAAAACCCCTTCTCTGGGTAGAACCTTTAAACCCCTACTCTGGGTAGAGACCGTTTAAACCCTATCTGGGTAGAACCGTTTAACCCCTACTCCTGGGTAGAACCGTTTAAAACCGCTACTATGGGTAGAACCTTTAACCCTACTCTGGGTAGAACCATTTAACCCTGCTCTGAGTAGAACCATTTAACCCTACTCTGGTTAACCGTTTCAACACCCTACTCTGGGTAGAACCATTTTAAACCCTACTCGGGGTAGAACCGTTTAAACCCTACGCTGGGTAGAACCATTGACCCGCTACTCTGGGTTAGAATCGTTTGACTCTACTCTGGGTTATAACCATTTAAACCCTACTCCTGGTAGAACCGTTTAACCCCTACTCCTGGGTGAACCATTGAACCCCTACTCTGTGTAGGACCTTTATTAAGAAACCCTACTCTGGTAGAACCTTAAACCCTACTCTGGGTTGAACTGTTTAACCCCTACTCTGGTTGAACTGTTAAACCTACTCTGGTAGAACCATTATAAAACCTACTCTGGTAGAACCAATTTAAAACCCTACTCTGGGTAGAACGCATATTAACCCTACTCATGTGTAGAAACATTAAACCCTACTATGGGGTAGAACCATTTACACCCTACTCTGTTAGACCATTTAAACCCTGCTCTGAGTAGAACATTGAACCCCTACTCTGAGTAGAACCATTTACCCCTACTCTGGGTAGAACCTTGACCCCTACTCTGGTAGAATCGTTTAAACATCTACTCTGGGTAAACCATTTAACCCCTACTCTGGGTAGACCTTTAAACCCCTACTCTGGGTAGAAACATTTTAACCCCTTCTCTGGGTAGAAACCGTTTAAAAACCCCTACTCCGAAATAACCATTTGTAACCCGTGAATCTGGTAGAACCATTTAACCCCTACTCTGGGTAGAACTGTTTAAACTCCTACTCCTGGGTAGAATCCGGTTAACATCTACTCTGGGTAGAACCATTTAACCCTACTCTGGGTAAACGTTTAACCCCATACTATGGGTAGAAGCCTTTAATCCGCCTACTCTGGGTAGAACCATTTAAACCCTGCTCTGATAGAAACCATTTAAACCCTACTCTGGGTAGAACACGTTAACCCCTACTCTGGGTAGAACATTTAAAACTACTCTGGTAGTAACCGTTTTTAAGCCCTACTCTGGGTAGAAACCATTGAACCCCTACTCTGGGTAGAATCGTTTACATCTACTCTGGGTAGAACCATTTAAACCTACTCTGGGTAGGACCCGTTTAAAACCCCCTACTCTTGGTAGAACCATGAACCCCTACTCTGGTATAAACTGTTTAAAACCCTACTCTGGGTATGAACCATTTAAAACCTACTCTGGGTGAACTGTTTTAACCCCTACTCTGGGGTTGAAACCTGTTTAAACCCTACTCTAGGGTATAAACCATTTAACCCCTACTCCTGGGTAGAACCATTTTAACACCCTACTCTGGGTAGAACCATTTAAAACCCTACTCTGGGTAGAACCTTTAAAACCCTGACTCTGGGTAGAACCATTTCAACCTACTCTGGTATAACCGTTAACCCGTACTCTTCTGGGTAGAACAATTTAAAACCCTACTCTGGGTAGAAACCGTTTAAACCCTACTCTGGGTAGACCCGTTTAACCCTACTCTGGTAGAACCATTTTAAACCCTTACTCTGGTAGAACCATTTAACCCTACTCTGGGTAGACCCATTTACCCCTACTCCTGGGTAGACCATTTTAAAACGCCTACTCTGGGTGAACTGTTTAAACCCCCTCTGGTAGAACCAATTTACCCCTACTGTAGACGCGTAACACAGGAGATAGATCACCCTCGCCAGTCAGCCATTTATAGTTCTGTAATTGTGGAAAGAATGCTCTGTCTCTCTTCCCACTCTACATATCTCCCCCCCCCCCCCCCCTCTCTCTCTCCTCTCTCTCTCTCTCTCTCTCTCTCTCTCCTCTCATCTCTCGTTCTCTCTCTCCTCTCTCTCTCTCTCTCTCTCATCTCTCTCTCCTCTCATCTCTCTCTCTCTCTCTCTCTCCCTCTCTCTCCTCACTCCGTCCCCTCTTCCTCTCTCTCTCCAGCTCTCTCTCTCTCTCATCTCTCCTCGCCTCTCTCCCACGTCCCCCTCTCTCCTCTCCTCTCAGCATCTCCACTCTCTCTCTCTCTCTCTCTCTCTCTCTTTCCTCTTGGAGCCGGTGTGGAAAATAATGCACCAGTGTAAATAATTATGGGAGTGTTTTTTCTCAGTTGCGTGGTACAGAGCCCTGCACAGTAAGGCTGCAAACTGTTTTTTGTACCCTGCTTCCTCCAAAAACCCCAGACAGACCCCCTCTAATCCCCCCTCTACCCCATCCCTCCAAACCCCCCCTCCCCAGACCCCCGCTACCCCACCTCCCGCAGACCCACCTCTACCCCACCCTCTAACCCTCCACACCCCCCCCCATCCCCTAGCCCCCCTCTAAACCCCACCTCCCCAGACCCCTCTAACCCCACCCTCACCCCGTCCACCCCCCCTTCCCCAACCCCCTCTACACCACCTCCCCAGACCCCCTCTACCCCACCCTCTACCCCACCTCCCCAGACCTCCTCTACCCCACCCTCTACCCCACCTCCCCACAGACCCCGCTCTACCCCACCTCCCCAGACCCCCTCTACCCCACCCTCTACCCACCTCCCAGACCCCCGCTACCCCACCCTCTACCCCACCCTCTACACCCCCTCCCCAGACCCCCTCTACCCCCACCTCTACCCCACCTCTCCAGACCCCATCTTTTGGCCATAGGCCCCCCCCTCCACCCCTCCTGGCCCCCCTTACACCCCCTCTCCTGGCCCCTGTCCCCTCTCCTCTTTGCTCACCCCCCTCTTCTCTCAAACATCCTCCCTCTTCCCCCCTCCTTGCCCCTGCCATAGAAGAAAGAGCACCGCAGCCCTCCCCCTCCTCCCCCCAGGTGTGTGTGAGGATCAACTGCAGTCATGGCTCCTCTTATATGCGGTAGATGAGTGAGCCCTGTAACCGGGGTAATGCTGGAGGTGTATGTTTTGGGCTTGTGCGTAGGTTGTTTGTGCGTGTGCGTATGTGTTTGTGCGTGTGCGTATGTGTTTTGTTGTGTGCGTATGTGTTTTGTGGCGGGTGCGTAGTGTTTGTGTGTTGGTGCGTATGTTGTGCTTGTGGTATGTGTTTGTGTGTGTTGCGTATGTGTTTGTGGCGTGTGCCGTATGTGTTGTGTGTGTGTAGTGAAGTGGGTAAAAGTCTCTAGAGACCTCTCTTTTGTATAACCTACCACCGTGTATTAAATACATAATGCATCGCTCTCTAAAACAGCCCTGACTAAAGAACAGCCCTGACTAAAACAGCCCTGACTAAAATAATACTAATTAATAATATGGCCATTTAGCAGAAGACAGCTTTATCCAAAGCGACTTACAGTCATGCGTGCATACATTTTTGTGTATGGGTGGTCACCGGGGATCGGACCCACTACCTTGCGTTACAACGCCGTGCTCTACAGCTTGAGCTACAGGACCACAACGAGCCCTACTAAAACAGCCCTGACTAGAAACAGTCCTGAGCTAAAACAAGCCTGACTAAAACAGGTCCTGACTAAAACACGTCCCTGACTAAAACGTCCTGACTAAAACATGCCCCTGACTAAAACAGTCCTCCTGAACTAAAACCGCCCTGACTAAAACATCCCTGACTAAACAGTCCCCTCCATGACTAAAACTAGCGCCCTGAACTAAGAACAGCCCTGACTAAAACAGCCCTGATGAAACCGAAACAAGGCCCTGACATAAAGAGGCTATGTGAACTGAAAGTGTAGAAGTCCTCTGATTATACACAGTCAAGAACATATATATCAGCAGACTTAGAAATGTCACTGAATGCTGTAATTTTGCTATTTAGTTGTATTCTCAGTCGTTCAGACTTGCGAGAGATCATTAAGTGGCTTGTGCAATGTGAGGGATAAGCAACCTTTATAGTGGAACCAGAGGCTGAGCGGGGTATTAATGTCCACAACGTTATAATCCTTTAGCCAATCAACATCCAGATTTCCCCAGAGCATTAGCTGATTAAGGCAGCTTTTACTCTGAAGTCAGAGAGATTTAGAGTTTTACAGACCTGGCTGAAGTGGTAAGCATAAGCATGGGAAGAGAAGTGTAGGTCTGTCATGACGTACAACAGGAAGACTCTGCTCGTCTACCAGAATATAGAAGTGTAGGTCTATTCAGGACTACAGGAAACTCTGCTGCTTCTAACGGCAGTAATCTAGAAGTGTGGTCTGGTCCGGACTACAGGAAACTCTGCTCTCTTCCCCAGGTAACATAGAAGTGTTAGTAGTCTGTTCAGGACACAGGAAACTCTGGGCCCTACCAGAAATAATAGAAGTTGAGGTCTGGTCATGACTACAGGAACTCTCTCTCTACCCGGAGCATATGAATGTAGGGTCTGGTCAGGACTATACAAGGAAACGTCCTGCGCTCTACCAAGGAATATAAGTTTAGGTTCTGTCATGACTAACCGAAAACTCTGGCTGCTGCTGGCTCTCGTAAACTACCAGATATAGCCTGAGGTGCTGGTACGTTAACTACAGGAAATTCCTGCTCTCTACCAGGATATAGAAAGTGTCGTCTAATCATGGACTACCGGAAAACTCTGCTCTCATACCAGGAATTATAGAGTGTAGGTCTGGTCAGGACTACAGAAACTCTGCTTTCTACCAGGAAATATAGAAGTGTAAGGTCTGGTCAGGACTAACCGGAAACGCTGCTTTTCTAACCAGAACATAGAAGTTTAGGGTCTGGTCGGACTACAGGAAACTCTGCTCTCTCCTGAATATAGAAGTGTGGTCTGGTCAGGACTAACAGGAAAACTCTGCCTCTACCATGTACAGACTACAGGAAACTCTCTCTCTACCAGGCATTAGAAGTGTAGGTCTGTGGTCAGGACTACAGAAACTCTGCTCTCTACCAGGATATGAAGTGTAAGGTCCTATTTCGACTACAGAAACTCTGCTCTCTAACCAGGAATATAAAGTGTAGGTCTGGTGCAGGACTACAGAAACTCTGCTCTCTTCCATGGAACATAGCATTGTAAGGTCTGGTCCGGACTAGCATGAAACTCTGTCTCTCTACCAGGAATATAGAAGTGTAGGTCTGGTCAGGCCTACATGGAACTCTGCTCTCTACCAGGATATAGAAGTGTAGGTCTGATGAAGGACTACAGAAACGCTGCTCTCTACCAGGAATATAGACGTGTAGGTCTGTCAGACGACAGAAACTCTGCTCTCTACCAGGAATATAGAAGTGTAGTTTGGTCAGTACTACCGGAAACTCTGCTCTCTACCGGGAATATAGAAGTGTAGTCTGGTCAGGACTACAGGAAACGTCTGCTCTCTACCAGAATATAAAGTGCAGTCCTGGTCAGACTACCGGAAACCTTTTGTCTGCTCTCTACCAGGAATATAGAAGTGTAGGTCTGGTCAGGACTACAGGAAACTCTGCTTTCTACCAGGAATATAGAGTGTAGGGTCTGGTAGGACTCACGTAAACTCATGCTTTATTTCCTACCAGGAACATACATAGAAGTTAGGTCTGGTCAGACTGACAGGAAACTCTGCGCTTTACCAAGGACTATAGAAGTTTAGGTCTGGGTCATGACTACAGGAAACCTCTCTCTCTTCTAACCAGGATAAGAAGTGTAAGGTCTGGGTCAGGACTACAGGAAACTCTGCTCTCTACCAGGTACGACTACAGGAACCTCTGCTCTCTACCAAGACTTATATAGTGTAGGTCTGGTCAGACTATCAGAAACTCTGCTCTCTACCTAGGAATTAAAGTGTAGTTCTGGTCAAGACTACAGGAAACTCTGCTCTCTACCAGAATTAGAATGTAGGTCGGGTCAGGACTACCGGAAACTCTGCTCTCTGACCAGGAATATAGAAGTGTAGGTCCTGGTCCAGACTACCGAAACTCTGCTCTCTACCAGGAATATAGAAGTGTATGTCTGTCAGGAGACTACAGGAAACTCTGCTTTCTACCAGGAATATAGAAGTGTAGGTCTGGTCAGACGACCGGAAACTCTGCGTTCTACCAGAATATAGAAAGTGTAGGGGCGGGTAAGGACTACGGGAACTCTGCTTTCTACGCAGGACATAGAAGTTTTAAGTTCTGGTCATGACTACAGGAAACTCTGCTCTTTACCAGGAATTAGAAGTTTAGGTCTGGTCAGGACTACAGGAAACTCTGCTCTTTAACCAGGAATATAGAAGTTTTATGTCTGGTCTGACTACAGGAAACTCTGCTCTATACCGGAATATAGAATGTAGGTCTGGTCAGGAAAAAAAACGACAGGAACTCTGTCTCTCTACCAGGAATAATAGAAGTTTAGGTTTTGGTCAGGACTACCGGAAACCTGCTCTCCTACCAGGAATATAGAAAGTGTAGGTCTGGTCATACGACAGGAACTCTGCTCTCTACCAAGGAATATAGAAGTGTAAGTTCTGGTCAGGCTACCGAATACTCTGCTCTTACCAGGAATATAGCAGTGTAGGTCTGGTCAGGGACTATAGGAACCTCTGCTTTCTACCAAGGAATATTAAGAGTGTAGGGCTGGTAAGGATCTACGGAAACTCTGCTTTCTTTCTACCAGGAACATATAAGTTTAGGTCTGGTCAGACTACAGGAAACTCTGCTCTTTTACCAGAATATAGAAGTTTAGGTCTGGTCAGACTACCCGGAAACTCTGCTCTCTGGACCGAGGAATATAGAAGTGTAGGTCTGGGTCAGGACTACAGGAAAACTCTGCTCTCTACCAGGTACAGACTACGGAAACTCGGCTCTCTACCAGGAATTAGAAGGTGTAGGTCTGTCAGGACTTACAAGGAAACCTGCTTCTCTACCAGAATATAAAGTGTAAGGGTCTGGTCAGCTAAAGGAAACTCTGCTCTCTACAGCATATAGAAGTGTGTCCCTGGTCCAGGACTACCGGAAACTCTGCTCTCTACCATGAATATAGAAGTGTAGGTCTGGTCAGGACTACCGAAACTCTGCTCTCTACCAGTAATATAGAAGTGTAAGGTCTGTCCAGGACTACAGAACTTGCTTTCTACCAGGATATATAAGTGTAGTCTTGTCAGGGACTCCCGGAAACTCTGCTTCTACAGGAACATAGAAGTTTAGTCTGGTCAGACTACAGAAAACTCTGCTCTTTACCAGGGATATAGAATTTAGGTCGGGTCATGACTACAGGAAACTCCTGCTCTCATACGGAATATAGAAGTGTATGTCTGGTCCAGGACTACAGGAAAACTGCTCCTCCTAACCAGGTACAGACTACAGGAAACTCTTCCCTCTACCCGGATATAGAAGTGTAGGTTCTGGTCAGGACTACAGGAAACTCTGCTCTCTACCAGGAATATAGAAGTGTAGGTCTGGTCCGGACTACAGAAACTCCTGCTCTCTACCAAGGAAGATAAGTGGAGGTCTGGTCAGACTACAGAAACTCTGTTCTCGACCAGCTATAGAAGTGTAAGGTCTGGTCAGGATACAGGAACTCTGCCTCTCTACCCAGAATGAGAAGTGTTAGGTCTGGTCAGGACTACAGGACAACTCTGCTCCTCTACCAGGAATATAGAATGTGTAGGTCCCTGGTCAGGACTACAGGAAACTCCTGCTCTCTACCAGGAATATAGAATTGTAGGTCTGTCAGGACTGACAGTAAACTTCTGCTCTCTACCAGAATATAGAAGTGTAGGTCTATTCGACTACAGGAAACTCTGCTCTCTACTACCAGGAATATAGAAGTGTAGGTCTGGTCAGGACTACCGGAAACTCTGCTTCTTTCCCGGAACACTAGAAGTGTAGTCTGGTCAGGACTCCAGGAAATTCTTGTCTCCTACCGGAATATAGAAGTGTGGTCTGGTCAGGATACAGGAAACTCTGCTTTCTACCAGGGAATATAGAAGTGTAGGTCTGGTCAGGACTAACGGAAACTACTGCTCTCTACGCAGGAATATAGAAGTGTAGTCTGGTCAGGACACGGAAACTCTGCTTTCTACCAGGAATATAGAAGTCTACAGGTTCTGGTCAGGACGACCGAAATCTGCTTCTACCAGAATATAGAAAGTGTAGGTCCTGGTCCGGACTACAAGGAAACGCTGCTCTCTACCAGGTACAGACTACAGAAACTATGCTCTCCTACCAGGAACTATCTTAAGTGTAGGTCTGGTCAGGACTTACAGTGAACTACTGCTCTCTACCAGGAATACAGAAGTGTAGGTCTGGTCAGGACTACAGTAAACTCTGCTTCTCTCCAGGCATATAGAAGTGTAGTCTGTCAAGACTACCGAAACTCTGCTCTCTAACCAGGAATATAGAAGTGTGGTCTGGTCAGAACTACAGGAAACGTCTGCTCTTTACGCAGATATAGAAGTGTAGGTCTGGTCAGGACTACAGAAACTCTGCTTTCTACCAAGAATATAGACGTGTAGTCTGGTCAGGCCTACAAGGAAACTCTGCTTTCTACCAGAATATAGAAAGTGTAGGTCTGGTCAAGGACTACCGGAACTCTGTTTCTACAGGACCATAGAAGTTTTTAGGGTCTGGTCGGACAACAGGAAAATCTGCTCTTTACCAGGAATATAGAAGTGTTAGTCGATCATGACTACAGGAACTCTGCTCTTACCAGGAATATAGAAGTGTAGGTCTGGTCAGGACTCCGGAAAATCTGCTCTCTACCAGGTAACAGACTACAGAAACTCTGCTCTCTACAAGAATATAAAGTGTAGGTCTGGTCAGACACCAGTAAACTCTGCTCTCTAACGGAAGATTAGAATGTAGGTCTGGATCAGGACTACAGGTAACTCTGATCTCTAACCAGGAATTATAGAAGTGTAGGTCTGTTCAGGACTACAGGAACACTCTGGTTCTCTACAGGAATATAGAAGTTTTAGGTCTGGTCAGGACTACAGAAACTCTGCTCTCATCAGGAATATATAAGTGTAGTCTGGTCAGGACTAAGGAAAAACCTCGCTCTCTACAGGAATATAGAAGCTAGGTCTGGCCAGGACTACCGGAAACTCTGCTTTCTACCATGATATAGAAGGTTACTACAACGGTACAGGAAACTCTGCTTTTTTAACAAGGACCATAGAAGTTTAAGGTCTGGTCAGGACTACAGGAAACTCAGCTCTTTACCAGAATAAAGTTTAGGTCTGGTCATGACTACAGGAAACTCTGCTCTCTACCAGGAATATAAAGTGTAGGTCTTGTCAGGACTACAGGCAAATCTGCTCTCTACCAGGTACAGACACAGGAAACTCCTGCTCTCTAACCAGGAATATAGAAGTGTAGTTCTGGTCAGGACTACAGGAAACTCCTGCGCTCTACCAGGAATATAGAGTGTAGTTCTGGTCATGACTACAGAAACTCTATCTATACCAGGAATATAGAAGTGTAGTTCTGGTTCAGGACTTAAAGGAAACTCTGTTCTCTACAGGAATATAGAAGTGTATGTCCTTGTCAGGACTACAGGAAACTCTGCTTTCTACCAGGAATATAGAAGTGTAGGTCTGGTCAGACTACATGAAACTCTGCTCTCTACCAGGAATATAGAAGTGTAGGTCTGGCCAGTACTACCGAAACCTCTGCTTTCTACCAATTAATATAGAAGTTTTACTACAGAAACTCTGCCTTTTTTTACCAGGAATATAGAAGTTTAGGTCCTGGTCAGGACTACAGTAAACTCTGCTCTCTCCAGGAATATAGAATGTAGGTTCTGGCCAGGACTAACCGGAAACTCTGCTTTCTACCAGGAATATGAAGCTTACTACAGAAACTCTGCTTTTTACCAGGAACACATAGAAGTTAGTTCTGTATCAGGACTACAGGACACTCTGCTCTTTACCAGGATATAAGAAAGTTTCGGTCTGGTCATGACTACAGGAACTCTGCTTCTACCAGGTAATATAGACGTGTAGGTCTGGTCATTACTACAGACCATCTGCTCTCTACCAGGTACAGACTACAGGAAACCTGCTCTCTACCAGAATATAATGTAGGTCTGGTCAGGACTTACAAGGAAACTCTGCTCTCTACCAGGAATATGAGTGTAGGTCCTGGTCAAGAACTAACATGAAACTCTGATCTATACCAGGAATATAGAAGTGTAGGTCTGTTCATGACTACAGGAACTCTGTTCTCTATCCACAGGAATATAGAAGTGTAGGTCTGGTCAGACTACAGAAACTCTGCTTTCTACCAGGAATATAGAAGTGTATGTCTGGTCATGACTACAGGAAACTCTGCTCTCGAACCAGGAATTATAAAGTGTAGGTCTGGCCGAGGACTACGGAAACTCTGCTTTCTACCAGTAATATATCAGTTTACTACAGGAAACTCTGCTTTTTACCAGGAAATATGAAGTTTAGGTCTGGTAGACTACTGATCTCTTCTCTCTACCAGGATATAGAAGGTTGGTCTGTCATGACTACAGGAAACTCTTCTCTCTACAGGATATAGAAGGGTAGGTCTGGTCAGGACTACAGGAAACTCTGCTCTCTACAGGATATAGAAGTGTAGGTCTGGTCAGGACTACAGGAAACATTCTGCTCGCTACCAGGAATATAGAAATGTTAGGTCTGGTCAGACTACAGGAAACTCTTCTTCTCTACCAGGAATATAGAAGTGTAGGTCTTTCAGGACTACAGGAAACTTCTGCTCTCATACCAGGAATATAGAATTGTAGGTCTGGTCAGGACTACAGGAAACTCTGCTCTCTACCAGGAATATAGAAGTGGAGGTCTGGTCAGGACTAAGGAAACTCTGATCTCTTACCAGGAATATAGAATGTAGTTCTGAGTCCAGGACTACATGGAAACTCTGGCTCCTACAGATATAGAAGTGTAGGTCTGGTCAGGACTACATGAAACTCTGCCTCTCTCCAGGAATATAAAGTTGTAGGTCTGGTCATGACTACAGGAAACTCTGCTCTCGACAGGAATATAGAAGTTTGGTCCTGGTCATGACTACAGGATACTCTGGCTCTCCTACCAGGATATAGAAGTGTAGGTCTGGTCAGGACTACCGGAAACTTCTGCTCTCTGACCAGGAATATAGAAGTGTAGGTCTGGTCAGGACTACGAAACTCGCTTTCTACAAGGAATATAGAAGTGTCGGTCTGGTCAGGACTACTGGCAACTCTGCTTTCTACCAGGAATATAGAATTTAAGTCTGTCAGGAACTACAGGACACTCTGCTCTTTACCAGGAAGAATAGAAGTGTAGGTCTGGTCAGACTACATTAACCTCGGCTCTTTAACCAGGAATATAAAGTGTAGGTCTGTCAGGCTACAGGAACTCTGCTCTCTACAAGAATATAGAAGTGTAGGTCTGGTCAGGACTACAGGAACTCTGCTCTCTACCAGGAATATAGAATGTAGGTTTTGGTCAGGACTACAGGAAACTTCTTCTCTCTACCAGGAATGACAGAAGTTAGATCTGGTCATGACTAAAGAAAAACTCTGCTCTCTACCAGGAATATAGAAGTGTAGTCTGGTCAGACTACAGGAAACTTCTGCTCTCCTACCAGGTATAGACGGTAGGTCTGGTCAGGACTACAGGAAACTCTGCTCTCTACCAGATATGAAATTGTATGTCCTGGTCAGGACTAACGGAAACTCTGCTCTCTACGCAGGAATATAGAAGTGTAGGTCTGTCAGGACTACAGTAACTCTGCTCTCTAACCAGGAATATGAGAAGTTGTAGTTCTGGTCATGGACTACAGGAAACTCTGCTCTCTAACCATGAATATAGAAGTGTATGTCCTGTCAGACTACAGGAAACTCTGCTCCTCTACCGGAAATATAGAATGTGTAGGTCTGGTCAGGACTGCAGGAAACCTGCTCCTCTACCAGTAATATAGAAGTGTAGGTCCTGGTCGTACTACAGAAACTCTGCTCTCTCCCGCAGGAACATAAAGTTAAGGTCTGGTCGACTACCGGAAACTCAGTCTGCTCTCATACCAGGAATATAGAAGTGTAGGTCCTGGTCAGGAACTACGGAAACTCTGCTCTCTAACCAGAATACGATGTAGGTTTCTGGTCAGGACTACAGGAAACTCTGTCTCTCTAACAGGAATATAAGAAGTGTAGGTCTCGTCATGACTACAGATACTCTGCTCCTCTACCAGGAAATATAGAAGTGTAGGTCTGGTCAGGACTCAGGAAAACTCTGCTCTCTACCAGGATATAGAAGTGGTAGGTCTGGTCAGGACTACTAGGAAACTCTGCTTTCTACAGGAATATAGAAGTGTAGGTCTGTCATGACTACCGGAAACTCTGCTTTCTTACCAGAATATAGAAGTTTAGGTCTGGTCAGGACTACATGAAACTCTGCTCTTTACCAGGAATATAGAAGTGTTAGTCTGGTCAGACCTACAGGAAACTCTGAATCTGCTCTCTACCAGGAATTATAGAAGTGTAGGCTGGTCAGGACTACAGGAAACTCTGCTCTCTACGCAAGATATAGAAGTGTAGGTTTGGTCATGGACTACAGAAACTCTGCTCTCCTACCAGGAATACAGAATTTTCTATCTGGGTCATGACTACAGGAAACTCTGCTCTCTCCCAGGCAGGAAGAGAGAATGTAGGTCTGGTCAGGACTACTACAGGACACTCTGCTCTCTACCATTAATATAGAAGTGTAGGTCTGGTCAGACTACAGGAAACTCTGCTTTCTACCCTTACCAGGAAATATAGAAGTGTAGGTCTGTCAGGACTAACGGGACACTCTGCTTTCAACCAGGGAATTAGAAGTTTAGGTCTGGTCAGACTACCGGAAACTCTGTCTCGTTTACCAGGAATATAGAAGTGGTAGGTCTGGTCGGACTACAGGAACTTCTTCTCTCTACAGGAATATAGAATGTAGTCCTGGTCAGGACTACGGAAACTCTTTGCTACTCTACGCAGGAATATAGAAGTGTAGGTTTGGTCCAGGACTTCGGAACTCTGCTCTCTACCATAGAAATACAGAAATGTAGATCTGGTCATGACTACAGGAACTCTGCGTCTCTACCATAATATAGAGTGTAGGTCTGGTCAGGACTACAGGAAACGTCTGCTCCTACCAGAATATAGAAGTGAGGTCTGGTCAGGATTTCTACAGAACCCTAACTCTGCTCTTCTACCAGGAATTATAAAGTGTATGTCTGGTCAGGACTAACAGGAAACCTGCTCTCTACCAGGAATATAGAAGTTTAGGTCTGGTCAGGACTACAGTAACTCTCTCTCTACCAGGAATATAGAGTGTAGGTCTGGTCAGGACGACAGAAACTCTGCTCTCTAGCCAGAATATCGAAGTGTAGGTCCTGGTCAGACTACAGGAAAACTCTTCTCCTACCAGGAATTAGGAAGTGTAAGGTCTGTCAGATACAGCAAACCTGCTCTCCTACCAGGAATATGAATGTAGGTCTGGTCAGGACGTACAGGAAACTCTGCTCTCTACCAGGAACATAGAAGTTTAGGTCTGGTCAGGACTACCGGAAACTCTGCTCTCTACCAGGATATATAGACGTGTAGGTCTTGGTCAGGACTGACAGGAAACTCTGCTCTTCTACCAGGATATAGAAGTGGTAGGTCTGGTCAGGACTACAGAAACTCTGCTACTCTGTCTCTCTACATGAATATAGAAGATTAGGTCTCGTCATGACTACAGGATACTCTGCTCTCTACCATGAATATAGAAAGTGTAGGTCTGGTCAGACTACAGAAACTCTGCTTTCTACAGGAATATAGTGTAGGTTGGTCCTGACTACCGAAACTACTGCTTTCTACCAGGAATAATAGAAGTTTAGGTCTGGTCAGGACTACAGGAAACTCTCTCTTTACCAGTAAGATAGAAGTGTCGGTCTGGTCAAGGACTACAGGAACGTCTGCTCTTTAGCAAGAATATATAAGTGTAGGTCTGGTCGGACTACGGAAACTCTGCTCTCTACCAGAATTAGAAGTGTAGGTCTGGTCAGGACTACAGGAAACTCTGCTCTCTACCAGGAATAAGAAGTGTAGGTTTTGTTCATCACTACAGGAATCTCTGCTCTCTACCAGAATATAGAAGTGTAGATCTGGTCATGACTACAGGCAACGTCTGCTCTCTACCATGAATTAGAAGTGTAGGTCTGTCAGGACTACCGGAAACTCGGCTCTCTACAGGAATATAGAATGTATGTCTGGTGCAGGACTACAGGAAACTCTGCTCTCCTCTCTCCAGAATTATAGAATGTAGGTCTGGTCAGTACTACATGAAACTCTGCTCTCTACCAGGAATATGAATTGTAGGTCTGGTCAGGACTACAGGAAACTCTGCTCTCTACCGGAATATAGAAGTGGTAGTCTGCAGGACTACGGAAACTCTGCTCGCTACAGGAATATAGAAGTGTAGGTCTTGTCAGGACTACAGGAAAACTCTGCTCTCTCAGGATAAAGAAGTGTAGGTCTGGTCGGACTCCAGAAACCTCTGCTCTCTACCAGGAATATAGAAGTGTAGGTCCTGGTCAGACTACATGAAACTCTGCTCTCTACCAGGAACATAGAAGTTTAGGTCTGGTCAGGACTATACTACCGGAAACTCTGCTCTCTACAGGAAGATAGAAGTGTAGGTCGGTCAGGACTATAGGGAACTCTGCTCTCTACCAGAATATAAAAGGGTGTAGGTCTGGTCAGGACTACAGAACTCCTGCTCTCTACCAGGAAGATAGAGTGTAGTTTGGTCATGACTACGAAACTCTCTCGTCTACCAGGAATATAGAGTTTAGGTCTGGTCAGACTAGCAGAAACATCTGCTCTCTATCCCCCCCCCCTACCAGGAATATATAAGTGTAGGTCTGGTCAGGACTACAGGGAAACTATGCCTCTCTAAACAGGAATATAGAAAGTAGTGTCTGGTCAGACTACATGAACCTCTGCCTCTACCAGGAATGGAAGTGTAGGTCTGGTCAGGACTACAGGAAACTCGCTCTCTACCAGGAATATAGAGTGTAGGTTTGGTCATGACTACAGGAAACTCCTGCTCTCTACAGGAATATAGAAGTTTAGGATCTGGTCCGAGGACTACAGGAAACTCTGCTCTCTACCAGGAAGATAGAAGTGTAGTTTGGTCATGACTACAGGAAAACTCTGCTCTGCTACCAGGATATAGAAGTTTAGGTCTGGTCATGACTACAGGAAACTCTGCTCCTATCCAGGAATATAGAATGTATGTTTGGTCATACTACAGGAAACTCTGCTCTCTTCTACCAGGAATATAGAAGTTAGGTCTGGTTCATGACTACATATGAAACTCTGCTCTCTACACCAGGAATATAGAAGTTGTATGTTTGGTCAGATACAGGAAACTCTGCTCTCTACTAACCAAGATATAGAAGTTTAAGTCGTCAGGACTACGGAAACCTCTGCTCTCTCAGTACCTATATAAGTTTAGGTTCTGGTCAGGACTACAGGAACTCTCTCTCACCAGAATATAGAAGTGTGGTCTGTCAGACTACAGGAACTCTGCTCTCTACCAGGAATATAGAAGTGTAGGTCTGGTCAGGACGTACAGGAAACGCTGCTCTCGTAACCAGGAATATACAATGTAGGTTTAGTCAGGACTCAGAAACTTGGCTCTCTACCATGAATATGAAGTTTAGGTCTGTCAGGACTACAGGAAACTCTGCTCTCTACCAGGAAATATAGAATTTAGGTCTGGTCAGCAATACAGGAAACTCTGGCTCTCTACCAGAAATATAGAAGTGTAGGTCTGTCAGGGGGGACTACAGAAACTCTGCGCTCCTACCGGATGAATTCGAATTTTTAGGTCTGTCAAGGACTACAGGAACTCTGCTCTCTCCCATGAATATGGTCTGGTCAGGAACTACAGGAAACTCTGCTCTGCTACCAGGAAGATAGAAGTGTAGTTCTGGTCAGACTACGACCTCTGCTCTCTACCAGGATATAGAAGTTAGGTCTGGTCAGGACTCAGTAAACTCTGCTCTCTGACCAGGAATATAGAATTTAGGTCTGGTCCGGACTACAGGAAACCTCTGCTCTCTACCAGGAATATAGAAGTTTAGGTCTGGTCAGACACAGAAACTCGCTCTCTACCAGGCAACATAGAAGTGTAGGTCTTTTCAGGACTACAGAAACTCTGCTCTCCAGTAATATAGAAGTTTTAGGTCTGGTGACTACAGGAAACCTGCTCTCTACACCAGGAATATAAAGGAGGTCGGTCAGGACTACAGGAAAACTTCTGCTTCTCTACCAGAATATAGAATTGTAGGTTGTTCAGGACTTACTGGAACTCTGCTCTCTACAGGAATATAGACGTGTAGGTCTTGTCATGACTACAGGAAACTCTGGGCTCTCTACCAGGAATACTAGAATTGTAGGTTCCTGGTCAGGACTAAAGGAACTCTGCTCTCTACCCGAGGAATGATTATAAATGTCGGTCCTGGTCATGACTACAGGTACTCTGCTCTCTCCAGGAATATAGAAGTGTAGGTCTGGTCAGATACAGAACACTCTGCTCTCTACCATGGAATATAGAAGTGTAGGTCCTGGTCAGGATACAGGGAAACTCTGCTCTCTACCAGAAATCTAGAAGTGTAGGCTGGTCGGACTAACAGAACCTCTGCTCTCTATACCGGAATATTTGAAGTGTAGGTCTGGTCAGGACTCCAGGAAACTCGGCTACTCTACCAGAATAGAGAAGGGTAGGTCATGGGTCAGACACAGGAAACTTCTGCTCTCTAGTCCAGGAATATAGAAGTGTAGTCTGGTCAGGACTACAGAAACTCTGCTCTCTACCAGGAATATAGAATTGTAGTCTGGTCGGACTTACAGAAAACTCTGCGTCTGCTCTCTACCAGGAATATAGAAGTGTAGGTCTGGTCATGACATACAGGAAACTCTGCTCTCTACCAGGTACAGACTACAGGAAACTCTGCTCTCTACCAGGATATAGAAGTGTAGGTCCTGGTCAGGACTACAGGAAACTCCTGCTCTCTACCCGGATTATAGAAGTGTAGGTCGGTCAGACTACCGGAAACTCTGCTGCTCTACCAGAATATAGCAGTGTAGGTCCTGGTCAGGACTAACAGGAAAACTCTGCTCTCTACCAGGAATATAGAAGTGTAGGTCTGGTCAGGAGCTATAGGGCTGTTGCTTGACCGTATTACCATTGCCAACCGTCGGTCATTAAATCATGATGGGAGTCAAATTCCACTTTACCGTTTAGTCACGGTACTTAGGCTTCTCAAGCTCTGATGCTGCTGATGGGATCATTAGTATCCTAACCAACTTGCTAACTGCCTGGTACTCAGCACTCTATTGTCCCTCCTAATCACTCTGACATCAATGGCCAATTGTAATCGGAAATCTTCAACACTTCATGATAGCCCATGAGCTCATGTTTTGCACAACATTCTATAATCAAATCACATTTTATTGGTCACATAACACATATTAACATATGTTATTGCTGGTGTAGTGGAAATGCTTGTGTTTCCTACTCAACAGTGCAGTAGTATCTAACAAATTCACAAAACCAATACACACAAATCTAAAAGTAAAAGAATGGAATTAGAAATATATAAATATTGGGACGAGCAAATGTCGCAGTGGCTTTGACTAAAATACAGAGAAATAAATGCAGTATATACAGGGGGGGAGAACATTATTTGGATACACTGCCGATTTTTGCAGGTTTTCCCTACTTACTAAAGCATGTAGAGGTCTGTAAATTTTTAATCATAGGTACACTTCAACTGTGAGAGACGGAATCAAACAAAAATCCAGAAAATCAATATTGTATGATTTTTAAGTAATTAATTTGCTTTTAATTGCGTGACATAGCATTTGATCACCTACCACCCAGTAAGAAATTCCGGCTCTCCAGACCTGTTCGTATTTTCTTTAAGACAGCGCCCTCCTGTTCTCCACTCATACCTGATTAACTGCACCTATTGAACTTGTTACCTGTATAAAGACCCTGTCCACACACTCAATCAAACAGACTCCAACCTCTCCCAAGGCCAAGCAATAGCTGTGGTAAGACATCAGGGATAAAATTGTTAGACCGGCACAAGGCTGGATGGGCTACAGACAATAGGCAACAGCTTGGTGAGAAAGGCAACACTGTTGGCGCAATTATTAGAACATTTGAAGAAGTTAAAGATTACGGTTGAATCACCCTCGGGTCTGGGCTCCATGCAAGATCTCACCTCGTGTGGCATCAATGATCATGATAAGCTGAAATGGGATTTTATTTTAGGAATAAGGCCTGTTTTTCTTTTTAAGCCAAAGGATGCTAGTATCACTACATTTATGCCTTTACTAGACTATGGGGAATATTGTTATATATGATGCTTTCGCTCAGTGTTTGAGATCCATTGACACTCTTTATCATGGTACTTTGAGATTTATTTTAAACTGCAAAACCCTTCGCACCACTGTACTTTGTATACCATGGTTAGGCTGTCCTTCTTCTAGTCACTTCGTAGGCTCAGTCAACTGGTATCCTTTTATTTCAAAGCCATTTGGGGTTTTCTACCTTTTTATTTGGGCATTTTTATTGTTCAGAAATTGGTGGGTACTCTCTTCGTTCACTGACTTTTATCCTGCCTAACTGTTCCAAATTTCCGAACTGAAATTTGGTAAAAGGTCCGTTTATGTACCGCGCCATCGTCTTGGAACACCTTACAAAATAATTTTAAAACGAGAGAACTTGTCCGATTGGTGTTTTTTTAAATCCTGATGAAGGACTTTGGGCCGATTTCCCTGACCTGTCGCCAATGTTTTTAATTTGCTTTTTTTTGATATTTGTTATACTCTGTGTGAATCATGAATGGTTTTTACTTATATTACTTGTATTTTTTCATGTTGTCTGTCTGTAATTTTTTGTAATGACTGGTGCGCCTATCTGGCAGGAACGCTTTGAAAAAGAGATTTTAAATCTCAATGAGCCCTTCCTGGTAAATAAAGGTTAAATAAATAAAATAAATAAATGAGGAAGGTTAGGGATCAGCCCAGAACTACGACACGCAGGACCTGTCAATGACCTGAATAGAGCTGGGACCACAGTCTCAAAGAAAAACCATTTAGTAATCACACAGACGCCGTCATGGAGTAAAATCCTGCAGCGCACAAGCAGGGTCCCCCTGCTCCAGCCAGCGCATTTCCCAGGCCCGTCTGAATTTTTGCCATACCATCTCTCTGGATGATCAGAGGATGAATTGGAAATGTCGATGGTTCTGATGAGAACAAAATAGCGCTTTTTTTGTCTAAACTCCACTCATGCCGTGTTTGGAGGAAGAAGAAGGATGAGTATCCACCAAGAACACCATCCCAACCGTGAAGGCATGGAGGTGGAAACATCATTCTTGGGATGCTTTTCCTGCAAAGGGGACAGGACGACTGCACCGTAATGAGGGGAGGATTGGGATGGGGCCGATAATATCGCGAGCTCCTGTGGCGCAATAAGCCTCCTTCCCTCAGTAAGAGCATGGAAGATGGGTCTGGCTGGTCTTCAAGCAATGACAACGACCCCGAAAACACACAGCCAGGGCAACGGGAGTGCTCCATAAGAGCCTCTCAAGGTCCTGGAGTGGCCTAGCAGATCTCCCCGACCTGAACCCAATAGAAAATCTTTGAGGGACTGAAAGTCCCATATTGCCCGCCGCAGCACCACGAAACCTGAAGGATCTGGAGAAGGTCTGTATTGGAGGAGTGGGCCAAAATCCCTGCGCAGTGTGTGCAAACCGGGGTCAAGAACTACAGGAAACGATATGATCTCTGTAATTGCAAACAAAGGTTTCTGTACCAAATAGTAGTTCTGCTTTCTGATGTTCAATACTTATGTCAGCAATAAATGCAAATGAAATTACTTAAAATCATACAATGTGATTTTCTGGATTTTGTTTAGACTTTAAAGGGTTAAATAAAAGTAAGGGGAAAAAAACAGATGTTGGCCCTTTGGGTTAAGTGTGAGTGTGTGAGTGAGTGAGTGAGTGAATCAGTCAGTCGTGATGAGTGAATAAGTGAGTCTGTTTGTCTGTCTGTCTGTCTGACATGAGTCTGGTTCCATCTCCACTCTGTAAGGTCAAGGCATGGTCAATAACAGTCTGGTTCCATCTCCACTCTGTAAGGTCAAGGTGTCCTGGTCAATAACAGTCTGGTTCCATCTCCACTCTGTAAGGTCAAGGCATGGTCAATAACAGTCTGGTTTCCATCTCCACTCTGTAAGGTCCAAGGCATGGTCAATAACAGTCTGGTTCCATCTCCACTCTGTAAGGTCAAGGCATGGTCAATAACAGTCTGGTTCCATCTCCACTCTGTAAGGTCAAGGCATGGTCATAACAATCTGGTTCCATCTCCCACTCTGTAAGGTCAAGGCATGGTCAATAACAGTCTGGTTCCATCTCCACTCTGTAAGGTCAAGGCATGGTCAATAACAGTCTGGTTCCATCTCTACTCTGTAAGGTCAAGGCATGGTCATAACAGTCTGGTTCCATCTCTACTCTGTAAGGTCAAGGCATGGTCAATAACAGTCTGGTTCCATCTCTACTCTGTAAGGTCAAGGCATGGTCAATAACAGTCTGGTTCCATCTCCACTCTGTAAGGTCAAGGCATGGTCAATAACAGTCTGGTTCCATCTCACTCTGCAAGGTCAAAGGCATGGTCAATAACAGTCTGGTTCCATCTCCACTCTGTAAGGTCAAGGCATGGTCAATAACAGTCTGGTTCCATTCCACTCTGTAAGGTCAAGGCATGGTCAATAACAGTCTGGGTCCATCTCCACTCTGTAAAGGTCAAGGCATGGTCAATAACAGTCTGGTTCCATCTCCACTCTGCAAGGTCAAGGCATGGTCAATAACAGTCTGGGTCCATCTCCACTCTGTAAGGTCAAGGCATGGTCAATAACAGTCTGGTTCCAATCTCCACTCTGTAAGGTCAAGGCATGGTCAATAACAGTCTGGTTCCATCTCCACTCTGTAAGGTCAAAGTGTCCTGGTCAATCCTGGGATAAGGAGGAGTGAAACTCCTGTTGATTATTTTGGTTATCATTACAACTTGGATAATCACATGACTGCAATGTGTGTCTTCAAATTGAGGAGTGTTTTTTTGTTTGACGACACAGAACATTTCATAGGTCAGAACTGAATTTTTAACCCCCCCTCCCCCCCTTTGCAAGTCTGTTGGGGCAATGGATGCAGATGCAATGCTTTCCTCAAGTGTGAGACACTTACTATGGATGCCATTAAAGAAGGAGAGGGATTTTTTTATTTTTTATCCACTTTATAATGTAATAATGATTACATTTGGCGCAAAAACATTTAAGTTATGCGTTCAGAATATTTATTACATTATTAATGCACAAGTTATTAAATTATTGGCAGTTATTACATTATCAGTTATTACATTATCATTATTACATTAATCAGTTGTTACATTATCCGTTATTACATTATCAGTTGTTACCATGTTGGATATGAGCGGCTTTCAGTTCAACATCTACTGACATCAGAATGAAGGATTGAATGAAGAGATGGAACACACCATTTCCATTACCTGTATCGTCCAAGTCTTCATCATAGTCTTCATCATCTCCAGAAGACAGGAAATCTGTCGGCACGGAAAAACACATGAAGACGTTCCAGTCTGGACAACATCATCAGACATCTATTAGCGGCACACAAAACTAACCAGGTCTCTAATGAGAGAACCAGGCTCTCAAATGGCACCCTAACCTAATCCATGTCTAGTGCACCCTATTCCCTAACGGGTATAGAGCCTAACTGGCATATATAAGCAGCAAGCGAGTTTTAAGTTTGGGGAAGATAATTTTCACCATAAAATGCACCTATATAATAAAAGCATATTACATGCATAATTGCATTTGTGGTCACTTTTGAGAATGGTGTTTTCCCGCTAATGGAACATTCCCGCTAATAGCCTACTGCCATGTGCACATTGCTGTGCTTATAATGTGAAGAAATAGTTTATCAACATTTTAAGCTAAACGTTCTGATCTGTTGTGTCAGCCACATTGCATATACACGTTTTTTTTATGCTAGTGGTTTTATTAATTGCGAACTATCGCATCCCACAACTGTCCCAAACTATGTTTGGAATATTTATTTCTCCCACAGAATAGAATGGTCGACTTTTGTACTATGGGGGATAGTAGATTGACATAGGCTAGTGCTTTTGCTGTTCGTTAGGCCTACTCATCTTGTTGGCTTGATGAAAAGTAAATGTGACAAGTTCTTCCAACATGCACCTCGGAATTGGATAAGGACGCACGCAGTTATAATAATAATGCCATTTTAGCAGACGCTTTTATCCAAAGCGACTTACAAGTCATGTGTGCATACATTTTACGTATGGGTGGTCCCGGGGATCGAACCCCTACCCTGGCGTTACAACGCCATGCTCTACAATTGAGCTACAGAGGACCACCAGTTGCGTTCCCAATGTGTCTGTCTTAACTTGTAGCACACTCAGGAGAAGGGCACAACACAGCACTCAGGGCTGCAAAAGGCATGGATTATTTTAGGGTGCATTACGGCCACAAAGGGGACGCCGCCGGAAATTCGAGGCATTATCAAGTGCTTGTCAAATTGTGAGTGAGTGTGAGTGTGGTACAGCCTGCCGCAAAAAACAAAGCAGAGCTCATGCCTTTTCAAGTGACTTTTTTCAAATCATAATTAGTCTCATCATGCAGCCTTACAATGTATTAAAAATCATATAGCCCAAAGTTTGTATCACAACTAAAATGACATGAATAACTCTAAATTAGCATATAGGAAGACCTGTTTGTGACCACCACAGCCCTAGGTGTGACCACCACAGCCCTAGGTGTGACCACCACAGCCCTAGGTGTGACCAGGGAAAGGTGTCGTGACCACCACAGCCCTAGGTGTGACACCACACAGCCCTAGATGTGACCAGTGAAAGGTGTTGTGACCACCACAGCCCTAGGTGTGACCACCACAGCCCTAGGTGTGACCAGTGAAAGGTGTCGTGACCACCACAGCCCTAGGTGTGACCACCCACGCCCTAGGCGTGACCACCACAGCCCTAGGTGTGACCAGTGAAAGGTGTCGTGACCACCACAGCCCTAGGTGGTGACCAGTGAAAGGTGTCGTGACCACCACAGCCCTAGGTTGTGACCAGTGAAAGGTGTCGTGACCACCACAGCCCTAGGTGTGACCAGTGAAAGGTGTCGTGACCACCACAGCCTAGGTGTGACCACCACAGCCCTAGGTGTGACCACCACAGCCCTAGGTGTGACCAGTGAAAGGTGTTGTGACCGCCACAGCCCTAGGTGTGACCACCACAGCCCTAGTGTGTGACCAGTGAAAGGTGTCGTGACCACCACAGCCCTAGGTGTGACCACCACAGCCCTAGGTGTGACCACCACAGCCCTAGGTGGTGACCAGTGAAAGGTTGTCGTGACCCACACAGCCCTAGGTGTGAACCACCACAGCCCTAGGTGTGACCACCACAGCCTAGGTGTGACCAGTGAAAGGTGTCGTGACCACCACAGCCCTAGGTGTGACCAGTGAAAGGTGTCGTGACCACCACAGCCCTAGGTGTGACCAGGGAAAGGTGTCGTGACCACCACAGCCCTAGTGGTGACCACCACAGCCCTAGGTGTGACCACCACAGCCCTAGGTGTGACCAGGGAAAGGTGTTGTGACCACCACAAGCCCTAGGTGTGGACCACCACAGCCCTAGGTGTGACCGCCACAGCCCTAGGTGTGACCACCACAGCCCTAGGTTGTGAACCACCACAGCCCTAGGTGTGACCACCACAGCCCTAGGTGTGACCACCACAGCCCTAGGTGTGACCACCAAACACCCTGGTGTGACCACCACACCCCTAGTGTACCACCACGCCCTGGTGTGACCACCCGCCCTGGGTTTGGGGGGTGTGACTCCCTTTTTTATTTTTCATGTACAGGGGGTTTGGGGAATGTAAAATTCAAAATGGTCTGTTCAAACCTTCAAAAACCTACAGGTGTGCTTTATTGCCAACTAAAAAAAAAGGGCCTCGTCTAAAACCCGGGTGATCCATTTTAATCCTGCAAGTCCCCGGACAGCCCAAAATCGAGGGAGAAACACCACAAAACCCACACACACACACCACCCAAAACAAAACACCAAAAAAAGGGGGCACACACACACACACCAAACACCACACACACACACACACACAAAACACACACACACACCACAACACCCCCAAAACCACACACACACACCCCACCAACACACACACCACCCACAAAACACACACAGGCCACCCCAACACAAAACACCACACAAAGGCAAAACCCAAACACACACACACCCCCACACACAGGCACACACACCCCCAAAACACACCCCCACACCACACACCACACACACACACACCACGGGCACAAAACACCCCACCCCAACACACAAAACACCCCCCAAACACACAGGCACACAACAAAACCACCCCACACACACACACACCACCCCACACAGGCACCACAACACAAACAAAAAATCCACACACACCCCAAAACACACACACACACACACCACACACAAAACACACACACACAAAACACCCCCACACACACACACACGGGCACACACACACACACACACACACAGGCACCCACCCCAACACACCCAACACACCCACACACAGACACCACACACGGGAAACACACACACACACACACACACACAACACACGGGCCCAACACACACACCCAAGGCCCACACACACAGAAACACACACAAAACCCCACAAACACACACGGGCACACACACACACCCCACACCCACAACACACAAAACCAAAACAACACACCACGGCACACACACCACACCCACACACACCACACACAGGCACACACACACGGGCACACCCCACACACACACACACACACACAGGGCACACCACACCACACAACCACACAAAAACAGACAACAAAACGGGCACCCCAACCACCCACACACACAACACACGGGCCACACACA
The DNA here is from genome assembly GCA_036851935.1 of Coregonus suidteri. Classification (NCBI taxonomy): domain Eukaryota; kingdom Metazoa; phylum Chordata; class Actinopteri; order Salmoniformes; family Salmonidae; genus Coregonus; species Coregonus suidteri. The sequence continues at coordinate 50,905,940 of CM072240.1, read as the reverse complement.
CACCACACACACACACACACACACACACACACACACAGGCCCACACACACACACACAACACACAAAACACAGGCACCCACACACCACAACACACGGTCAGTTCATACTGACTGTAGCTTGAGGGGCCCATGAATGCCCCTACAGTTCTCAAGAGGCTGGTCTTGAGTTCTTACACAAACTTTTTCCCACAGCAGCATTACAGACCACCCCTTATTACTGGGTCGGTGAGAGGGGAACACAAAAAAACCCAAACACCCACCCACCACCCACCCCCCACCCCCCAACCCCCCCACCCCCCACCCACCCCCCCAACCCACCCCCCCAACCACCCACCCACCCCCCAACACCCCCCCAAACCCACCCCCCCCAACCACCCCCCCCACCCACCCCCCAACCACCCCCCCAACCAACCCCCCAAACCCCCCCCCAACCCCACCCACCCACCCAAAAAACCCCCCCAAACCCACCCAACACCCACCCAACCACCCCCCCACCTAACCCCCCCACCCACCCCCAAACCCCCACCCACCCCCCACCCAACCACCCCCCCCCCAAAACCACCCACCCCCCAAACCCCCCCCAACCACCCCCCACCCACCCCCCCCCCACCCACCCACCCCCCCCAAACCACCCACCCACCCACCCCCCCAAAACCCCCCCCCCAAACCCCACCCACCCCCACCCAACCCCCCCCCCCCCAAACCCACCCCCCCCCCAAACCACCCCCCACCCACCCCCCCAACCCCCCAACCCCCCCCCACCCACCCCCCACCCAACCACCCCCCCAAACCCCACCCCCCCAAACCCACCCACCCACCCCCACCCCCCCACCCCCCAACCACCCCCCCCAAACCCACCCCCCCCCCCCACCCCCCAACCACCCCCCCCCACCCCCAAACCCCATATTTGGCAATGGCTTTTGAAATTAAGGCCTACTGCAGCTCTGTTGGTTAGGGGGCCACCGGTTTTTAGAGTAGGGCCTGGTCCTGCGTGTAAATTGCAATGAATCCTGCCCCAATGAGTTCGGGCCTACAAAAAAATCTCTTGCTAGTTGGTTTTGTTTCGGTATGTTGCATTAAAAAGGGCTAATTTGCGTTGATTAGATCACATTTGCCACAGAAAAAGGGAAAACGTTGATATTGTTAACATGGAGAACTAGAACGTTAAATTTAAGTTCTTCGTTTTTCGCCTGCCGCCTCGCCCTACTGCAGCCCCCCACACACGTGCCCCAGTTTAAGGGGAAAACATTGCTTTGGGGGCCCTAAGCAAAATGGAAAACCCATCAATTTGGGGGGTATCCCCTTTCCATAATGGGTTTATAGGTCAACCATTCGGATGCTAAAAAGACCGTTTTGAAAAACATACTCAAAGCTCCGCCACCTTTAAAACTTTTTTTTTACTTTTTTTAGTCTTTAGCAGACTCCTTATCTGAAAAAAAGCTGTATTCAAATCGAAATAGCGGGATCTCTATCGGGAAATAGCTGATCTCTATCTAAAATAGCTGTATCTCTACCCTGAAATAGCTGTATTCTTCTTAAATAGCTGTATCTCTATTTTAAATTTAGCTGTATCCTCTACCCAAATAGCTTTAATAGCTGTACCAATCTAAAATACTGTACTCTACCCTTAAAAAAAGCTGTTAAATAGCTGTATTCTTATCTAAAATAGCGTATCTCTTCTGAAATAGCTGTATCTCTATCTTAAATAGCTGTTAAAAAAGGCGAAATCTCTACCCTTAAAATAGCTGTATCTCTACCCAAATAGTTTTTAACCCCTTTTATCTGAAATAGCGTATCTCTACCCTAAAACAGCTGTTCCCAATCTTAAATACTTTTAAAAATGGGCTGTATCTCTATCTTAAAAGCTGATCTCTACTGAAATAGCTGTATCCTACTAAAATTTGCTGTATCTCTACCCTTAAATAGCTGTAAAATCTACATGGGGAAAAAAGTATTTAGTCAGGCCCCCAATTGTGCATTTCCCCTCCATTTAAAAAAGATTAAGAGGCCTGAAATTTTCATAATAGGTACACGTAAAACTATGACAGAAAAAAGGGAAAAAAATACCAAAAAATACATTTGTGGTTTTTTTAATGAATTTTTTGAAAATTTTTGGGGGAAACAATTTTTTTTGGTCAAAAACAAATTTTTCTCGATATTTTGGGTTAAATATCCCCTTTGTTGGCAAGACACGGGTAAAATTTTCCCTTGTAAGTCTTCACAAGGTTTTCACACCCTTTTGTTTGGTTTTTTTTGGCCATTCCTCCTTTCGTTTCCCCTCTAGAGCTTTGTTTTTTGGGGGGTTGGGCGCGGGGGCAAACAGCCCTTTCAACCCCCTCCAAAAAATTTTCTATGGATTGAGATCGGAAACTGGCGGGGCCACTCCATGACCTTGAAATGCTTTTTCAAAGCCACCCTTCGTTCCCCCGTGCAGTGGGGTTGGGATCATTGTCTTTCTGAAAGACCCACCACTTTTTAAATCTTAAATGCCCTTGCTGAGGGAAGGGAGGTTTTCACTAAAAATCTCACATACATGGCCCCTTCATTCTTTCCTTTAAAACGGATCAGCCCGTCCTGGTCCCTTTGCAAAAAAACAGCATAAAAGCATGATTTTTTCCACCCCCATGCTCACATGGGTAGGGTTTTTCCCTTTGGATGCAACTCGGGGCATTCTTTGTCCCCCAAAACACGACGATTTGAGTTTTTCCCAAAAAAGTTCTTTTTTGGGTTTCATCTGACCACATGACTTTTCCCCCAAATCCTCTTCTGGAACCAAAATCCCATTTCTGAAAATTTCGACGGGCCTGGACATTTTAACGGGCTTAAGCGGGGGCCACGCCTCCACGGGGAAGGGGGAATTTTTGAGTCCCTGGGGGCGTATGTTTTAAACTGAGGGTTTAGGCTTTTTTATTTTGGGTCCCACTCTCTGCGGGGTCTTTCCCATTTGGGCCCCCCCTGGGGGTTCCCGGGGATTTTTCCCTCCCACCGTTTTTGTGATAATTTTGCCCCCACGGGGGAAAATCTTGCGTGGACCCCCAGATCGAGGGGAATTTTCATTGGTTTTTTTTTTTTTTTCCTTGTATGCCCCTTTTCCTTTCCCAAAATAATTGCTCCCCCCGTTAAATTTTTTTTCCCAACCCAAGCTGCTTACCTATTGCAGATTCAGTTTTCCCCACCCTGGTGGGGGGCCCTACAATTTTTTTTTTCTGGTGTCCTTTGACAGCTTTTTGGTCTTGGCCATAGGGGGTTTTTGGAGTGGGACTGTTTAAAGGTTGGGGAGAGGTGCCCTTTTATACTGATAAAAAAGTTCAACGGGTCCTTTAAATACAGGTAACGAGGGGAGGAAAAGGGGAGCTCAAAAAGAAGAAGTTACAGGCCGGGTGAGACCAGAAATCTTGCTTGTTTGTAGGTGCCAAATACTTTTTTTTCCACCATAATTTGCAAAAAAAATTTTCTTTTTAAAACCTACATATAAAAATTACGGGCCTCTCTAAATTTTTTTATTTGGAGAACTTGCAAAATTTGGGGGCTGACTAAATTTTTTTTTCCCCCACTGTATCTTAAATAGCTTTTCCCTCTATCTGAAATAGCTGTTCTCTATTTTAAAATACGTTCTCTATCTGAAATAGCTGTACCCTCTATCTTAATGCTGTTCTCTACTGAAAAAAGGCTGTATCCCTATCTTAAATAGCTTATCCTATTTTAAATAGCTGTACTCTATCTTTAAAAAAGCTGTATCTTTTAGCTGAAATAGCGTATCTCTATCTAAATACCCTGTATCTTTTGGGCTGAAATAGCTGTATCTTTTCCCTTAAAAATCTGTATCCCCTTATCTAAAAAAATAGCTGTATCTCAAATCTAAAATAGCTGTAGCTCTATCTAAAATACCCTGTTTTCTCTATTTTAAAATAGCTGAAATCTCTATCTTAAAAAAAGCTAAATCTCTATCTGAAATGTTTGTACCTCTATCTGAAATAGCTGTATCTCAAAATTTTAAATGCTGTATCTCTAGCTGAAATTAAAGGTTTTGGGGAGGGGGATTTTTTTTTGTTATTTTTTTAAATTTGTCTAGGCTAATTTTTTTCCGAAAAAGGGGCCCCCAAGTGGGGTTTCCCCAAATTTTTCCCCGTATTTTTTTAGCAAAGATGATAACACATAATCACTCCGGAGGACAAAAGAAAAAATTTCATGACATAAATTTTGGGCAGCAGGCTAGACTACACCTAAACTTAAGATCTGACATGCTGAAATGGGGAAAAACGAGACTATTTTTTTCGTCTGTCAACTGGGGGGCTACAAATATAGAAATTGTATAAACCCCTATTGTCCTGTCCACTAGTCGGGGAAAACTCTTTGGGAAACTTAGGGAATTTATAGCCCATTTGTGTGCCCAGGAGAAAATTTTAATGTAAATAAAATTTTGGGTTTATATTCAACTTTGGGGCTGGCTAGGTTGCCTATCCCTTTTCAATCTAAAATGTTTAACGGGAAAATTAAATCAGTCAACATAATAGTAAATGACAGATGTGATGAAATGTTTTATAAGGTCTACAGTTGCAGAGCCGCGTAAATTAAATGTTTTTAAAGGCCTGCAGTTGCATGGGTCTGCGTGAGAAATGTTTTTATGGTCGGCAGTTGCTGGGCGGGCGGATGAAATTTTTTATAAGGCCTCCCTTTTGCTAGGTCGGGCTGTTTGAAATGTTTTATAGGGTTTCTGCAGTTGCATAGGTCGGGCTTTATTTAATTTTTTAAATTTTGGCCCCTGCATTGATGGGTTTTGGGCGTGTTTAAAATGTTTTATGGCCCTTTTCTTTTGCTAGGTTTTCGTAAATTAAAATTTTTAAAAAGGGCCTGCAGTTCCTAGGTCTGCGTAATTTTAATTTTTTTAAAAGGGCCCTTTGCGGGTTTGCTAGGCCCTCGTTTTTTTTAAACCCATACAAAAAGATCACCCTGTGAGTTCTGTTGTCTATCATTGTTGCCCTCTGTTCGGGGTGAGGAAACCCCCCTCCAATTACCCAAATAAAAATTTAAATATCAAAAAGTAAAAGGGTTTTGCTTTTTTTTTTTTTATTTTTAAAAGGGTTTTTCCCAACCCCCCCCCCCCCCGGGCCAGGATTTTTTTTTTTCCATTTTTTTTAAACCCACTTGCCCTTTATTAGGAAAAAGGGGGCCCATCATACCCTTTTTATAAAACCTTTTTAAAACTGTTTAATCACTGTCATACCTTAAGGGTCCGGGTTTTTTCCCCGGGTTATTTTAACAGATAAAAAAAACTCCCGGGCCCCCGGGGGGAAAAAATTGCCCCCCCACTCGGGGAACCTGTGGTGCCACCAGTTTTCTTTCGTCAGGTATCGTCAGGTAGGGGGGGACAAATCAGGGCGTTATTCCCGGAACGTTTTTTTGGGCTACTTTTATGTGTCAATGGGCGGATGCGCAGTCTGCTTTTTACTTTGTGAATTTTGAGATGTCTGAGTTTAAATTCCCACGGAGAAAATTGTTTTTCAAACCTAAAGTGGCGCAGCTGTAAAAGGAATGTTCGCATTTGGGGGTTTCCCGCTAAATCCCCTCCCGTTCCCCCGATTAAAAGGGGATGGGCCACTTTCCCCTTCCCCTACCATGTCAACTCTCCCTACATGAAATAAGCCACGTCTCATGTGCCCGCTCATCCCCTTGTCCCCATTTAATGTTTCCTCTCCCAAACACTGTGAGTACGCCATACATTTTCTCCCCGTTCCCGTATGGGAAGTCAAACACAAACACATACATTTTACACATCCAAAGATTTTTAAAATTTCCCTTTTTGGCCCTTTTCCTTCTCACTCTTTGGTCTAATTTTGTATGTGTTGTGTTTTTTATATTTGTCTTCCCAGTCAAATTTCCCGTCCTGCGGGTGGGCAAACCTTTCCCAAAACCCCCAACTCGGGCTCTAAACCCCCATTCAATCACGCTGGTTTTATCCCTTCCCAAACCCCGTGAAGAACCCTCTCTTCCCCTTCCCCATAATATTGTCTATAAAAGTCTTTATTAAATTTCTTTAGGTTAAAAATAGTTACATTTTGACGATATTCTAAACACACGGGGTTTGTCTCCCCTGCGTTCCGCACCTATAAAAGTTTGGTTTTCCCACTGGATTTCTGTAACATATTTCCCTGGGGGTTTTGTAGATACCACTGTGATGTCCCTTATTTTTTTGTGGTTCAGTAATTAAATGGTGCTGTAAATATTTTATGCCTTGTAGGGTTCCCCGGGTTTTGTTCCACAGGTTTTGTTTGCTGATGAAGAGTCATATGTTACCCACATACCCTGGGAAAACCCTCTACACTCCCCTGGCCCCGGGAAAAACCCCCTACACTACACTACCCTGGAACGCCCCCTACACTACACTAAACCCCGGAAAAGCCCTCTTTTCACTACACACTCCCCGGACCCGCCCCCTTTCCTACACTTTTCCCTTGGGAAAAGCCCTCTTTCACTACACTGGCCTGGAACAGCCTCTCCCTACACTACCCTGGGAAAAGGGCCCCCTACACTACAAATACCCCGGGGAAAACCCTCTACACTACACTAAACCCCGGGAAAAGCCCCTCCAAACCCACACTACCCCGGGAAAAGCCCCCTACACTACAAATGGCCTGGAACAGCCCTCTACACTACACTACCCCGGAACCCCCTCTAAACTACCCCCCCCCGGAACAGCCCCCCTACACTACACTACCCCCGGAACAGCCCTTACACTCACTACCCTGGGGGGACCCCCTACACTAACCCCTGGAACAGCCCTCAACCCCAAATAAAACCCCGGAAAAGCCCTCTACACTACCGGGCCCGGAACAGCCCTCTACACTACCCTGGAACAGCCCTTTTAAATACACTACCCCGGAACAGCCCTCTACAAAAACCTACCCCGGGAAAAGCCCTCTACACTACCCTGGAACGCCCCCCTACCTACCTACCCTGGGAAAGGGGGTCTACCTACCTGGAACAGCCCCCTACACTCCCCACCCTGGAAAAGCCCTCCCACAAATACACTACCCCGGAACAGCCCTCTACACAAACCCACCCCCGGAACAGGCCCCCCTACCCTACACTAGCCTTAACACCCTCCCACACTCCCCTACCCCGGAACACCCTCACCTACACTTTCCCCGGAACAGCCCCCTACACTACCTACCCCGGGGAAAAGCCCTCTACCTACACTACCCCGGAACAGCCCCCTAAAACTACACTAAACCCTGGAAAACCCTCTAACCTACACTACCCCGGAAAAAGCCCCCCTAACTACACTACCCTGGAACAGCCCTCTCACTAAAATACCCTGGAAAAGCCCTCTACACTACAAATACCCGGGGAAAAGCCCTCTCAATTTCCCCGGAACCCGCCCTCTACACACACTACCCTGGAAACAGCCCCCTACACTACACTACCCGGGAAAAACCCCCTACACTACACTAAAACCCTGGGAAAGGCCCCCCTTTCACTAGCCTGGAAAAAGCCCCCACCCCTACACTACCCTTTAAACAGCCCCTACACTCCCCTACCCTGGAACAGCCCTCTACCCCCTAAACCCCGGAAAAGGGCCCCCTTTCACTACACCCACCCTGGACCACCCCTTCAAATACACTACCCGGAACACCCTCTACACTACACTACCCTGGAACAACCCTCTACACTAAAACTACCCGGGGAAAAGGGCCCCCTTTCAAATACACTACCCCCGGAACAAACCTCTACACTACCCTACCCTGGAACAGCCCCCTACACTACACTACCCTGGGACACCCCCCTACACTCTACTTCCCTGGAACAAACCCTCTAAACTAAAACTGGGCCCGGAAAGCCCCCCTCCCCTACAAATACCCCGGAACAGCCCTCTACACTACCCCTTTCCCGGAACCGCCCCTACACTACACTACCCTGGAACAGCCCCCTACACTAAAACCCCAAACCCCGGAACAGCCCCTAAAACTACACTACCCTGGAACAGGCCCCCCTACAAATACACTAAACCCCGGAACCGCCCCTCTACACTAGCCTGGAAACCCCCCTACACTACAAACCCCCCCGGAAAAGCCCCCTACACTACACTACCCTGGACCAGCCCCCCTACACTTTCCCTGGAACAGCCCTCTACACTACACTACCTGGGAAAAGCCCACACCTCACTACCCTGGAACAGCCCTCTACACTACCCACCCTGGAACAGCCCTCTACACTACCTAGCCTGGGAAAAGCCCCCTCACTACACTACCCTGGAACAGCCCCTACCTACACTACCCGGAACAGCCCTCTACCTACCCCCGGAAAAGCCCTCTACACTCCCCTACCCCCGGAAAAGGCCCCCTCCCCTACACTACCCCGGCACCCTCTACACTACACTTAAACCCCGGGCCCGCCCCCTACACTACACTACCCTGGAAAAGCCCTCACACTAAAACCCTTAAAACCCCAAAAGCCCTCCCACACTACACTACCTGGAAAAGCCCACTACACAAAACTACCCTGGGAAAAGCCCTCTCCCCTCCCCTACCCTGGAAAAGCCCTCTACACTACCCCGGGAACAGCCCTCTAAACACTACACTACCCTGGAACAGCCCCCTACACTACCTACCCTGGAACCCCCTCTACACTACCTGGAACAGCCCTCTACACTAAAAACTAAACCCCGGAACCCGCCCTCTACCCCCCAACCCACCCCGGGAAAACCCTCTACCTACACACCCTGGAAAAAGCCCACTACCCCTACACTACCCTGGGAAAAGCCCTCTACCTACACTACCCTGGAAAACCCCCCCCTCCCCTACACTACCCCGGGAAAAGCCCCTACACTACACACCCTGGAAAAAGCCCTCTACACTTTCACTACCCTGGAACAGCCCTCACCTACACTACCCTGGAAAAGCCCTCTCAAATACACTACCCTGGGCCCCCCTCTACACTACATACCCTGGAAAAGCCCCCTACCTACCTACCCTGGAAAAGCCCCTACAAATACACTACCCCGGAACACCCTCTACACTAAAACTACCCTGGACCAGCCCTCTACACTACACTAAACCCCGGAACAGCCCTCTAACTCCCTACCCTGGAAAAGCCCTCTACCTACACCCACCCCCGGAACAGGCCCCCCTACACTACACTACCGTGGGGCAAACCCTCAACTACACTACCCTGGAAAGCCCTCTACAAATTTCCTACCCTGGAACACCCCCTACACTACCCTGGAAAAAGCCTCTACACTACAAATACCTGGGAAAAGCCCTCTACACTACACCACCCTGGAACAGCCCTCTACCTACACTACCCTGGAAAAAAGCCCTCTACACCACTACCCTGGAACAGCCCTCCCACACTACACTACCCTGGAACAAACCCTCTACACTACACTACCCTGGAAAAACCCTACACTACCCTGGGAAAAGCCCTCTACCTTAAAACAACCCTTTAACAGGGGCCCCTAAACTACACTACCCCGGAACAGCCCTCTCCCCTACACTACCCTGGAAGCCCCCCTACACTACACTACCCTGGGAAAAGCCCTCTACACTACAAAATACCCTGGAACACCCCCTACACTACCTACCCCGGAAAAGCCCTCTTTCACTACCCTTTAACGCCCCCTACACTACACACCCTGGGAAAAAGCCTCTACACTACACTACCCTGGAACGCCCTCTACACTACAACCCCACCCTGACAGCCCTCTACACTACACTAACCCTGGAAAAAGCCCTCTAACTACACTACCCTGGGAAAAGCCCTCTACACTAAAACTACCCTGGAAAAGCCCCCCTAAAACTACACTACCCCTGGAACAGCCCCCATACCCACACTACCCTGGCCACCCTCTACACACACACCCCGGAACCCCCTACACTACACACCCTGGGGAAAACCCCTCTACAACCCACAAACCCCGGGAAAAAGCCCTCTACCTACCCCTACCCTGGAACAGCCCCCTACACTACCACCCTGGAAAAGGGCCCCCCCTACACTACACTACCCCGGGAAAAAGGGCCCCCTACACTACCCTGGGAAAAGCCCCCTACACTACACTAGCCTGGGAACCAACCCTCCCAAAACCCACACACCCTGGAAAGACCCTCTACACCAAACCCCACCCTGGAACAGCCCTCTAACAAATACACTACCCTGGAACAAACCCCCTACACTACACTAAAACCCCGGAACAGCCCTCAAAACTACACTACCCGGGAAAAGCCCCTACCTACCCTGGAACCCGCCCCTACACTACAAATACCCTGGAAAGGGCCCCCTACACTACCCTACCCTGGAACAGCCCTCTACACTACACTACCCTGGAACGCCCCACACTACCCCGGAAAAGCCCTCTAACACTACAACCCCCGGAACAGCCTCTACAAAATCACTACCCTTTGGAAAAAGCCCTCTACCCTACACTACCCTGGAACAGCCCCCTACACTACACTACCCTGGGAAAAAGCCCTCACACTACCCCTACCCCGGAACGCCCTCTACACTACCCCGGAAAAGCCCTCTACACTAACCCAAACCCCGGAACAGGCCTCCACACCACTACCATGGAAGCCCTCTACACTACACTAAACCCGGAACAGCCCCCTCCCCTACCCACCCTTTAACAGCCCTCTACACTACACCCACCCTGGAACAGCCCCCCCTACCTACCCTAGCCTGGAAAAAGCCCTCTAAACTACCCTGGAAAATCCCTCTACACTACACTACCCTGGAACAGCCCCCTACCCAATACCCTGGGAAAAGCCCCCTACACTAAAAAACTACCCGGGAAACCCTCTACACTCCCCTAAAACCCCGGAACACTCTCAAAACAACTACCCCGGAACGCCCTCTACACTCACTAACCCCGGGAAAGCCCTCTTTCACTACACTACCCTGGAAACCCCCCCTACACTAAACTACCCTGGAACAGCCCTCTACACAACTTGGCCCGGAACAGCCCCTACACTACAAATCCCTGGGGAAAACCCCCCTACACTACCCCGGAACAGCCCCCCCTTTCACTACCAGCCTGGAACACCCTCTACACCAAACCCACCCTGGAAAAGGGCCCCACACTACCCACCCTGGAAAAGCCCTCTACATAAAACCCACCCCGGAAAAAGCCCCCTAACTACCTCCCTGGGAAAAGCCCTCTACACTACACTACCCTGGGAAAAGCCCTCTAAAACTCCACCCTGGAAAAGCCCCCTACACTAAACCAACCTTTCCCCGGGAAAAGCCCCCTCCTACACTACCCCGGAACAGCCCCTACACTACCCTGGAAAAGCCCTCCAAAAACCCCTAACTAGCCTGGAACACCTCACATCACTACCCTGGAACAGCCCTCTACACTAAAAACTCCCCCGGAAAAAGCCCCCTACACTACACTACCCCCGGAAACCCCTCTACACTACACTACCCCCGGAACAGCCCCCCTACCCTACACTACCCCGGAACAGCCCTCTAAAACACCCTGGGGAAAAGCCCTCTACACTACAAAATTTCCTTGGGAAAAGCCCTCTACACTACACTACCCTGGAACAGCCCCCTAACACACCTTTCCCCGGAACCGCCCTTTTACCCTACCTACCCCCGGGAAAAGCCCCCTACACTACCCTACCCTGGAACAGCCCCCTTTCACTAAATAACCGGGAAAAGGGGCCCCCCTTTCACTACCCTAGCCTGGAACAGCCCCCCACTACCCCGGAACGCCCTCTACACTACCTACCCCGGAACACACTCTACACTACCTAACCCCGAACCCGCCCTTTACCTACACACCCCGGAACACCCTCTACACTACACTACCCTGGAACCCGGCCCCCCTAAAACTACACTACCCGGAAAAGCCCTTACCTCCCCTACCCTGGAACAAACCCCCTACACTAGCCTGGAACAGCCCTCTACACTACACTACCCCGGAAAAGCCCCTAACCCCTACAAAAAATACCCTTGGGAAAAGCCCCCTACACTACACTGGCCTTGGGAAAACCCTCTACCTACCCTGGAACAGCCCTCTACACTACACTACCCCGGAACAGCCCCTACAAATACACTAAACCCCGGGAAAACCCTCTAAACTAGCCCCGGAAAAAGCCCTCTACAAATACCTACCCTGGAAACAGGGCCCCCACACTACACACCCTGGGGACAGCCCCCTACCCTACAAATACCCGGAAAAAGCCCCCTACACTACCCCCAAAACCCGAAAAGCCCCCTACCACTACACTAACCTGGGCAGCCCTCTACACTACACTAGCCTTGGGAAAAGCCCTCTACCCTACACTACCCTGGAAAAAGCCCTCTACAATACACTACCCTGGAAAAGCCCTCTACAAATACACTACCCTGGAACAGCCCTCTACACTACACTGGCCTGGAACAGCCCTCTCACTAAAACTACCCTGGAACGCCCTCACACTACCAAAACCCCGGGAAAAGCCCTCTACACTACCCTGGAAAACCCTCTACAAATACCTAAACCCCGGAACGCCCTCTACACTAGCCGGAACCCCTCTACCACACTCCCTGGGAAAAGCCTCTACACTACACTACCCTGGAACAGCCCTCTACACTACACTACCCGGGAACACCCTCTACACTACCCTGGGAAAAGCCCTCTACCCTACACTTTTCCCCTTTGGGAAAAAGCCCTCTACCTACACTACCCTGGGAAAAGCCCCCCCTACATACACTACCCTGGAACAAACCCCCCCAAAAACCAAAACTACCCTTGGGAAAAGCCCTCTACACTACACTACCCCGGGAAAAGCCCTCTACCACTACACTACCCTGGAACGCCCTCTCACTAAAACTACCCCGGACCCCCCTCTACACAGCCTGGAACACCCTCTACACTACACACCCCGGAACAGCCTCTACACTAACACTAGCCTGGAAAACCCTCTACACTACACTACCGGAAAAGCCCTCTACACTAGCCTGGGAAAAGCCCTCTACACTAACTAGGGTGGGAAAATCCCCCTTTCACTACACTACCCCCGGAACGAACTTTGGGGGGGAAATACAGGGAAAGAGGGCAAAAGAAACCCTTCTGGGAATCCTGGAAAGACAAGCCTGTTTTCTCTCCCACCCCCCCCCCCCTGGCAGCCCCAGACCGACCCCTCTCCCTCCCTTTCCCCCTCTCTCTCTCTCTCTCTCCTCTATTTGAAATCTCTCTCCTCTCTCTCTCCCTCTCCCTCCCTCTCCCTCTCTCTCCCTCTCTCTCCTCTCTCCCCTCCCTGTCTCTCTCCCCTCTCCCTCCTCTCCCCCTCTCTCTCTCTCTTCTCTCCCCCTCTCTCCTCTCCCTCTCTCTCTCTCCCCTCTCCACCCCCCCCCCCTGGAAACACTAGACCCGACCCTCTCCCTCTCCCCCCTCTCCTTTTCTCTTTTCCCCTCGTCTCCCTTCTTTTCTCTCTCTCTCTCTCTCTCTCCCTCTCCCTCTCTCTCCTCCCCTCTTCTCCTCCACCCCCCCCCCTGGGGCACTAGAAACCCGGGCCCCTCTCTCCCTCCCTCTCTCTCCTCTCTCTCTCTCTTCCCCTCCCCCTCTCGCTCTCCTCTCTCTCTCTCCTCTCCTC
>CM072240.1:50884751-50888247 GCA_036851935.1 Coregonus suidteri | reverse complement strand
GCTGCAGACATTTTTTGGTACCCTTCCCTAGATCTGTGCCTCGACACAATCCTGTCTCGGAGCTCTACGGACAATTCCTTCGACCTCATGGCTTGGTTTTTGCTCTGACATGCACTGTCAACTGTGGGACCTTATATAGACAGGTGTGTGTCTTTCCAAATCATGCCCAATCAATTGAATTTACCACAGGTGGATTCCAAGTTCAAGAAACATCTCATGGATGATTGAATGGAAACAGGATGCACCTGAGCTCAATTTAGAGTCTCATAGCAAAGGGTCTGAATACTTATGTAAATAAGGTATTTCTGTTTTTTCTAAAAACATGTTTTCGCTTTGTCATTATGGGGTATTGTGTGTAGATTGATGAGGATTTTTATTTATTTAATCTATTTTAGAATTAGGCAGTAACGTAACAAAATGTGGAAAAAGTGAAGGGGTCTGAATACTTTCCGAATGCACTGTATATCCCATGTCTGCACAAAAGTGAAGAACCTCTCACTCTCCTGCTGCTCCTGTCCTGCTCGCACATTGGTTTTGACACATGGATTTTGACACATGGGTTTTGACACATTGGTTTTGACACATGGGTTTTGACACATGGGTTTTGACACATTGGTTTTGACACATGGGTTTTGACATTTTCAACCACTTCTGTAGCTCAGCTGGTAGAGCACGGCGCTTGTAACGCCAAGGTAGTGGGTTCGATCCCCGGGACCACCCATACACAAAAAATGTATGCACGCATGACTGTAAGTCGCTTTGGATAAAAGCGTCTGCTAAATGGCATATTATTATTATATTATTATTTCATCACACTTTTCCAACACACCTTCACTCCCCCCACATATATACCTTCACTCCCCCCACATATACACCCTCACTCCCCCAACATATACACCTTCACTCCCCCTACATATACACCTTCACTCCCCCCACATATATACCCTCACTCCCCCCACATATATACCTTCACTCCCCCCACATATATACCCTCACTCCCCCCACATATACACCTTCACTCCCCCCACATATACACCCTCACTCCCCCCACATATATACCTTCACTCCCCCCACATATATACCTTCACTCCCCCCACATATACACCCTCTCTCCCCCCCACATATACACCCTCACTCCCCCCACATATACACCCTCACTCCCCCCACATATACACCCTCACTCCCCCCACATATACACCCTCACACCCCCCACATATACACCCTCACTCCCCCCACATATACACCCTCACTCCCCCCACATATATACCTTCACTCCCCCCACATATATACCTTCACTCCCCCCACATATACACCCTCAATCCCCCCACAAATATACCTTCACTCCCCCCACATATATACCCTCACTCCCCCCACATATATACCTTCACTCCCCCCCACATATATACCTTCACTCCCCCCACATATACACCCTCACTCCCCCCACATATATACCTTCACTCCCCCCACATATATACCTTCACTCCCCCCACATATATACCTTCACTCCCCCCACATATACACCTTCACTCCCCCTACATATACACCTTCACTCCCCCTACATATACACCTTCACTCCCCCCACATATATACCTTCACTCCCCCCACATATACACCCTCACTCCCCCCACATATACACCTTCACCCCCCCCACATATACACCCTCACACTCCCCCCACATATATACACCCTCACTCCCCCCACATATACACCCTCACTCCCCCCACATATACACCCTCACTCCCCCCACATATACACCTTCACTCCCCCCACATATACACCCTCACTCCCCCCACATATACACCCTCACTCCCCCCACATATACACCCTCACTCCCCCCACATATACACCTTCACTCCCCCCCACATATACACCCTCACTCCCCCCACATATATACCTTCACTACCTTCACTCCCCCCACATATATACCTTCACTCCCCCCACATATATACACCCTCAATCCCCCCACATATACCTTACCTTCACTCCCCCCACATATATACCCTCACTCCCCCACATATATACCTTCACTCCCCCCACATATATACCTTCACTCCCCCCACATATACACCCTCCCCCACACCCCCCCACATATATACCTTCACTCCCCCCACATATACACCCTCTCTCCCCCCACATATATACCTTCACTCCCCCCACATATACACCTTCACTCCCCCCCACATATACACCCTCACTCCCCCCACATATACACCCTCACTCCCCCCACATATACACCCTCACTCCCCCCACATATACACCCTCACTCCCCCCACATATACACCCTCACTCCCCCCACATATACACCCTCACTCACCCCACAAAAACTTGAGACATCTGTGGCATTATGTTGTTTGGCAAAACTGCAAATTTTAGAGTGGCCTTTTATTGTCCCCAGCACAAGGTGCACCTGTGTAATGATCATGCTGTTTAATCAGCTTCTTGATATGCCACACCTGTCAGGTGGATGGATTATCTTGGTAAAGGAGAAATTCTCACTAATAGGGATGTAAACAAATTTGTGCACAACATTTTAGAGAAATAAGCTTTTGTGCATATGGAACATTTCTGGGATCTTATATTTCAGCTCATTAAACATGGGACCAACACTTTACATGTTGCGTTTATATTTTTGTACTATTGTCCTTCAAACAATGTGTATGCAGGTTGCTTAGGATTCAAACCGTTATATATCAAACGCCACATAGTAGGAAGTTAACCTTGCATCCTAAATGCCACCCTATTCCTTATATAGTCCACACTTTTGGTCTATTCTCTGGTCTAAAGTAGTGCACTATATAGGGAATAGGGTGCCATTCTCTGGTCTAAAGTAGTGCACTATATAGGGAATAGGGTGCCATTCTCTGGTCTAAAGTAGTGCACTATATAGGGAATAGGGTGCCATTCTCTGGTCTAAAGTAGTGCACTATATAGGGAATAGGGTGCCATTCTCTGGTCTAAAGTAGTGCACTATATAGGGAATAGGGTGCCATTCTCTGGTCTAAAGTAGTGCACTATATAGGGAATAGGGTGCTATTTGGGACGTTTCCTTGGTTAGAACTCTGTATAGTGTATACCTCTGTTGACTAACTTCTGACTACTAATGTCTGATTGGCTGTCTGACTCACCTTGATCCCGCCCATCCTCTGCTCACCCTTAAACTCCTTCCCATTCTTCAGCCAATGGATGGAGGGTGTGGGGTTTCCGGCGGCAGCGCAGCGGAACTTGACGGTATTGGCTGCTGGGATAGCAAGGAGCTTCTTCTCCATGCGGTCCGGTCTGGTCCAGTACGGGCCTTCTGATTGGACAGGAGAGAGAGGAGAGCATGTTAGTCATAGTGGACTGTTTGTTGGTCCTTTGAAGGTATCAGAGTTACTTCCTGATTAATAGCACTATGAATAGCCATTATGAATTTAGTTTCACACATAAACTAGATACACTATATATACAAAAGTATGTGGACACCCCTTCAAATTAGTGGATTCTGCTATTTCAGCCA
>CM072240.1:50874751-50879751 GCA_036851935.1 Coregonus suidteri | reverse complement strand
ATATCATTACCATCACCCCTACTACCATCATCATTACTACTACTACTACTACCACCATCATTAAACTGCTATCATTACCATCACCCCTACTACCATCATCATTACTACTACTACCACCACCATCATTAAACTGCCATCATTACCATCACCCCTACTACCATCATCATTACTACTACTACTACTACCACCATCATTAAACTGATATCATTACCATCACCCCTACTACCATCATCATTACTACTACTACCACCACCACCATCATTAAACTGATATCATTACCAGCCAGACAGACAGAGCCAGACAGACAGACAGCCAGACAGACAGACAGACAGCTGTGATTATTCCAGTATCATTGACACACTGTGTGCTGTAATGTGTAATAACTGCCAATATTGTAATAACTTCCAATAATGTAATAGCTGCTAATAATTATTGCATTATGAAGTGGGTAAAAAATAATCATGAATAGTATAATATCTTGAACCAATAATGTAACCTAAAAAAAATTGAATTGGAATTGAATTGGTGCAGGTCTACAAACGTTTTCTGTAAGTCTTCACAAGGTTTTCACACACTGTTGCTGGTATTTTGGCCCATTCCTCCATGCAGATCTCGTCTAGAGCAGTGATGTTTTTGGGCTGTCGCTGGGCAACACGGACTTTCAACTCCCTCCAAAGATTTTCTATGGGGTTGAGATCTGGAGACTGGCTAGGCCAATCCAGGACCTTGAAATGCTTCTTACGAAGCCACTCCTTCGTTGCCCGGGCGTTGTGTTTGGGATCATTGTCATGCTGAAAGACCCAGCCACGTTTCATCTTCAATGCCCTTGCTGATGGAAGGAGGTTTTCACTCAAAATCTCACGATACATGGCCCCATTCATTCTTTCCTTTACACGGATCAGTCGTCCTGGTCCCTTTGCAGAAAAACAGCCCCAAAGCATGATGTTTCCACCCCCATGCTTCACAGTAGGTATGGTGTTCTTTAGATGCAACTCAGCATTCTTTGTCCTCCAAACACGACGAGTTGAGTTTTTACCAAAAAGTTATATTTTGGTTTCATCTGACCATATGACATTCTCCCAATCCTCTTCTGGATCATCCAAATGCACTCTAGCAAACTTCAGATGGGCCTGGACATGTACTGGCTTAAGCAGGGGGACACGTCTGGCACTGCAGGATTTGAGTCCCTGGCGGCGTAGTGTGTTACTGATGGTATGCTTTGTTACTTTGGTCCCAGCTCTCTGCAGGTCATTCACTAGGTCCCCCCGTGTGGTTGTGGGATTTTTTGCTCACCGTTCTTGTGATCATTTTGACCCCACGGGGTGAGATCTTGCGTGGAGCCCCAGATCGAGGGAGATTATCAGTGGTCTTGTATGTCTTCCATTTCCTAATAATTGCTCCCACAGTTGATTTCTTCAAACCAAGCTGCTTACCTATTGCAGATTCAGTCTTCCCAGCCTGGTGCAGGTCTACAATTTTGTTTCTGGTGTCCTTTGACAGCTCTTTGGTCTTGGCCATAGTGGAGTTTGGAGTGTGACTGTTTGAGGTTGTGGACAGGTGTCTATTATACTGATAACAAGTTCAAACAGGTGCCATTAATACAGGTAACGAGTGGAGGACAGAGGAGCCTCTTAAAGAAGAAGTTGCTGGTCTGTGAGAGCCAGAAATCTTGCTTGTTTGTAGGTGACCAAATACTTATTTTCCACCATAATTTGCAAATAAATTCATTAAAAATCTTACAATGTGATTTTCTGGCCACAATTGGTGGCTGACTAAATACTTTTTCCCCCACTGTTTGTGTGTGTGTGTGTGTGTGTGTGTGTGTGTGTGTGTGTGTGTGTGTGTGTGTGTGTGCGTGCGTGCGTGCGTGCGTGCGTGCGTGCTTACGTGCGTGCGTGCATGTGTGTGTGTGCGTGTGCATGTCTGTGTGTGTGTGTCTGTGTGTGCGTGTGAGTGATTGAGTGCATGTGTGCTAAGGTGCAGAGAATCAGAGCAGGTGGTCAGTCCAGTTCAAGTGTTTAGCAGTCTGATGGCTTGTAGATATAAACGGTCTCTGAGCATGCTCCGATGGTAAGGGAGAGAACAGCTCATGGCTGGGGTGTGTGGGGTCCTTGATGATACTGCATGCCTTCCTCAGGCACCGTTTCAAGATGTCCTGGATGGGTGAGAACAAGGTCCCAGTGATGCCTTGCGGACGTGGACAGAGCAATTCCTGTACCAGGCAGTGATGCAACCGGTCAGGACGCTGTTGCACCCTCTTGACAAGAGTGATGGTGTTGTTGGTCCATGTCAAGTCCTCGGTGATGTGGACACCGAGGTTCTTAAAACTGCTGACTCTCTCTACTGCAGTCCTGTTGATGTGGATCAGGGCGTGTTCCCTCTGCTTCCTGAAATCAACAATCAACTCCTTTGTTTTGCTGACGTTGAGGGAGAGGTTGTTGTCATGACACCACAATGCCAGTTCTCTTTCCTCCTCCCTATAGGCTGACTCGTCATTGTTGGCTATCAGACCTACAACCGTGTTCATGTCAGCAAACTTGATGATGGAGTTGGTGTCGTGCAAAGCCACGCAGTCATGGGTGAACAGGGAGTACAGCAGGGGACTGAGGACACACCCCTGGGGGCCCCCTGTGTTAAGAGTCAGTGTGGAGGAGGGGTTGTTGCCAATCCTCACAGCCTGTGGTCTGCCCATCAGGAAGTCCAGGATCCAGTTGCAGAGGGTGGTGTCCAGACCCAGGGGCTCTGAGCTTGGAGGGAACAATAGTGTTGAATGCTGAACTATTGTCAATGAACATCATTCTCACACAGGTGTTCCTCTGGTCCAGATGTGTTACGGCCGTGTGAATAGTGATGGAAATGGCATCTTCCATGGATCTGTTGGAGCGGTGGGCAGATTGGAGTGGGTCCAGTCTGTCTGGCATGTTGTCCTGATGTGGGAGTGGGTCCAGTGTGTCTGGCATGTTGTCTTGATGTGGGAGTGGGTCCAGTCTGTCTGGCATGTTGTCTTGATGTGGGAGTGGGTCCAGTCTGTCTGGCATGTTGTCCTGATGTGGAAGTGGGTCCAGTCTGTCTGGCATGTTGTCCTGGTGTGGGAGTGGGTCTAGTGTGGCTGGCATGTTGTCTTGATGTGGGAGTGGGTCCAGTGTGGCTGGCATGTTGTCCTGGTGTGGGAGTGGGTCCAGTGTGGCTGGCATGTTGTCCTGATGTGGGAGTGGGTCCAGCATGTGAGGCTTATAAGAGGACTGTAAAGGCAGTTAAATAAAAGTAAGGGGGAAAAAACAGATGTTGGCCTTGGGTTAAGTGTGAGTGTGTGAGTGAGTGAGTGAGTGAATCAGTCAGTCTGTGAGTGAGTGAATAAGTGAGTCTGTTTGTCTGTCTGTCTGTCTGACATGAGTCTGGTTCCATCTCCACTCTGTAAGGTCAAGGCATGGTCAATAACAGTCTGGTTCCATCTCCACTCTGTAAGGTCAAGGTGTCCTGGTCAATAACAGTCTGGTTCCATCTCCACTCTGTAAGGTCAAGGCATGGTCAATAACAGTCTGGTTCCATCTCCACTCTGTAAGGTCAAGGCATGGTCAATAACAGTCTGGTTCCATCTCCACTCTGTAAGGTCAAGGCATGGTCAATAACAGTCTGGTTCCATCTCCACTCTGTAAGGTCAAGGCATGGTCAATAACAATCTGGTTCCATCTCCACTCTGTAAGGTCAAGGCATGGTCAATAACAGTCTGGTTCCATCTCCACTCTGTAAGGTCAAGGCATGGTCAATAACAGTCTGGTTCCATCTCTACTCTGTAAGGTCAAGGCATGGTCAATAACAGTCTGGTTCCATCTCTACTCTGTAAGGTCAAGGCATGGTCAATAACAGTCTGGTTCCATCTCTACTCTGTAAGGTCAAGGCATGGTCAATAACAGTCTGGTTCCATCTCCACTCTGTAAGGTCAAGGCATGGTCAATAACAGTCTGGTTCCATCTCCACTCTGCAAGGTCAAGGCATGGTCAATAACAGTCTGGTTCCATCTCCACTCTGTAAGGTCAAGGCATGGTCAATAACAGTCTGGTTCCATCTCCACTCTGTAAGGTCAAGGCATGGTCAATAACAGTCTGGGTCCATCTCCACTCTGTAAGGTCAAGGCATGGTCAATAACAGTCTGGTTCCATCTCCACTCTGCAAGGTCAAGGCATGGTCAATAACAGTCTGGGTCCATCTCCACTCTGTAAGGTCAAGGCATGGTCAATAACAGTCTGGTTCCATCTCCACTCTGTAAGGTCAAGGCATGGTCAATAACAGTCTGGTTCCATCTCCACTCTGTAAGGTCAAAGTGTCCTGGTCAATCCTGGGATAAGGAGGAGTGAAACTCCTGTTGATTATTTTGGTTATCATTACAACTTGGATAATCACATGACTGCAATGTGTGTCTTCAAATTGAGGAGTGTTTTTTGTTTGACGACACAGAACATTTCATAGGTCAGAACTGAAGTTTAACCCCCCCCTCCCCCCCTTTGCAAGTCTGTTGGGGCAATGGATGCAGATGCAATGCTTTCCTCAAGTGTGAGACACTTACTATGGATGCCATTAAAGAAGGAGAGGGATTTTTTTATTTTTTTTATCCACTTTATAATGTAATAATGATTACATTTGGCGCAAAAACATTTAAGTTATGCGTTCAGAATATTTATTACATTATTAATGCACAAGTTATTAAATTATTGGCAGTTATTACATTATCAGTTATTACATTATCAGTTATTACATTATCAGTTGTTACATTATCAGTTATTACATTATCAGTTGTTACCATGTTGGATATGAGCGGCTTTCAGTTCAACATCTACTGACATCAGAATGAAGGATTGAATGAAGAGATGGAACACACCATTTCCATTACCTGTATCGTCCAAGTCTTCATCATAGTCTTCATCATCTCCAGAAGACAGGAAATCTGTCGGCACGGAAAAACACATGAAGACGTTCCAGTCTGGACAACATCATCAGACATC
>CM072240.1:50859751-50869751 GCA_036851935.1 Coregonus suidteri | reverse complement strand
GCTGTATCTCTATCTGAAATAGCTGTATCTCTATCTTAAATAGCTGTTAAATAGCTGTATCTCTATCTGAAATAGCTGTATCTCTATCTGAAATAGCTGTATCTCTATCTTAAATAGCTGTTAAATAGCTGTATCTCTATCTTAAATAGCTGTATCTCTATCTGAAATAGCTGTATCTCTATCTGAAATAGCTGTATCTCTATCTGAAACAGCTGTATCTCTATCTTAAATAGCTGTTAAATAGCTGTATCTCTATCTTAAATAGCTGTATCTCTATCTGAAATAGCTGTATCTCTATCTGAAATAGCTGTATCTCTATCTTAAATAGCTGTATATCTACAGTGGGGAAAAAAAGTATTTAGTCAGCCACCAATTGTGCATGTTCTCCCACTTAAAAAGATGAGAGAGGCCTGTAATTTTCATCATAGGTACACGTCAACTATGACAGACAAAATGAGAAAAAAATATCCAGAAAATCACATTGTAGGATTTTTAATGAATTTATTTGCAAATTATGGTGGAAAACAAGTATTTGGTCAATAACAAAAGTTTCTCGATACTTTGTTATATACCCTTTGTTGGCAATGACACAGGTGAAACGTTTTCTGTAAGTCTTCACAAGGTTTTCACACACTGTTGCTGGTATTTTGGCCCATTCCTCCATGCAGATCTCCTCTAGAGCAGTGATGTTTTGGGGTTGTCGCTGGGCAACACAGACTTTCAACTCCCTCCAAAGATTTGCTATGGGATTGAGATCTGGAGACTGGCTAGGCCACTCCAGGACCTTGAAATGCTTCTTACGAAGCCACTCCTTCGTTGCCCCGTGCAGTGTGTTTGGGATCATTGTCATGCTGAAAGACCCAGCCACGTTTCATCTTCAATGCCCTTGCTGATGGAAGGAGGTTTTCACTCAAAATCTCACGATACATGGCCCCATTCATTCTTTCCTTTACACGGATCAGTCGTCCTGGTCCCTTTGCAGAAAAACAGCATCAAAGCATGATGTTTCCACCCCCATGCTTCACAGTAGGTATGGTGTTCTTTGGATGCAACTCAGCATTCTTTGTCCTCCAAACACGACGAGTTGAGTTTTTACCAAAAAGTTCTATTTTGGTTTCATCTGACCACATGACATTCTCCCAATCCTCTTCTGGATCATCCAAATGCACTCTAGCAAACTTCAGACGGGCCTGGACATGTACTGGCTTAAGCAGCGGGACACGTCTCGCACTGCAGGATTTGAGTCCCTGGCGGCGTAGTGTGTTACTGATGGTAGGCTTTGTTACTTTGGTCCCAGCTCTCTGCAGGTCATTCACTAGGTCCCCCCGTGTGGTTCTGGGATTTTTGCTCACCGTTTTTGTGATAATTTTGACCCCACGGGGTGAAATCTTGCGTGGAGCCCCAGATCGAGGGAGATTATCAGTGGTCTTGTATGTCTTCCATTTCCTAATAATTGCTCCCACCGTTGATTTCTTCAAACCAAGCTGCTTACCTATTGCAGATTCAGTCTTCCCAGCCTGGTGCAGGTCTACAATTTTGTTTCTGGTGTCCTTTGACAGCTCTTTGGTCTTGGCCATAGTGGAGTTTGGAGTGTGACTGTTTGAGGTTGTGGAGAGGTGTCTTTTATACTGATAACAAGTTCAAACAGGTGCCATTAATACAGGTAACGAGTGGAGGACAGAGGAGCCTCTTAAAGAAGAAGTTACAGGCCTGTGAGAGCCAGAAATCTTGCTTGTTTGTAGGTGACCAAATACTTATCTTCCACCATAATTTGCAAATAAATTCATTAAAAATCCTACAATGATGAAAATTACAGGCCTCTCTCATCTTTTTAAGTGGGAGAACTTGCACAATTGGTGGCTGACTAAATACTTTTTTCCCCCACTGTATCTTAAATAGCTGTATCTCTATCTGAAATAGCTGTATCTCTATCTTAAATAGCTGTATCTCTATCTGAAATAGCTGTATCTCTATCTTAAATAGCTGTATCTCTATCTGAAATAGCTGTATCTCTATCTTAAATAGCTGTATCTCTATCTGAAATAGCTGTATCTCTATCTTAAATAGCTGTATCTCTAGCTGAAATAGCTGTATCTCTATCTTAAATAGCTGTATCTCTAGCTGAAATAGCTGTATCTCTATCTTAAATAGCTGTATCTCTATCTGAAATAGCTGTATCTCTATCTGAAATAGCTGTATCTCTATCTGAAATAGCTGTATCTCTATCTTAAATAGCTGTATCTCTATCTTAAATAGCTGAATCTCTATCTGAAATAGCTGTATCTCTATCTGAAATAGCTGTATCTCTATCTTAAATAGCTGTATCTCTAGCTGAAATTGAAGGATTTTGATGGGGATTTCTTTTGTTATGTAATTTAAATTGTCTAGGCTAATTTTTTCGCGCACGCTCAAGTAGGCGTTCTACTTTCCTCCTGTATTTATTTAGCGAAGATGATAACACATAATCACTCCGGAGGGACACAAGCAAAAACTCATGACATAAATGTTGCAGCAGGCTAGACTACACCTAAACATTAGAGATCTGACATGCTGTATGGGAGGAAAACGAGACTATTGTTCAGTCTGATCAACTGGAGGCTACTAATATGAGCAGATGTATACATCCTATGTGTCCTGTCCATCTGGTCTGGGTAAACTCATTGGTAACGTTATGAATTTATAGTCCATTTGTGTGTCAGGAGAAAATGTGAATGTGATCAAATTTGGTTTATATTCAACATTGGGCTGGCTAGGCTGCCTATACCTTTTCAATCTAAAATGATTAACTGGAATTAATCAGTCAACATAATAGTGATGACAGATGTGATGTAATGTTTTATAAGGTCTACAGTTGCAGAGGTCTGCGTGATGTAATGTTTTATAAGGCCTGCAGTTGCATAGGTCTGCGTGATGTAATGTTTTATATGGTCTGCAGTTGCATAGGTCTGCGTGATGTAATGTTTTATATGGTCTGCAGTTGCATAGGTCTGCGTGATGTAATGTTTTATAAGGCCTGCAGTTGCATAGGTCTGCGTGATGTAATGTTTTATAAGGCCTGCAGTTGCATAGGTCTGCGTGATGTAATGTTTTATAAGGCCTGCAGTTGCATAGGTCTGCGTGATGTAAACATACATAAAGATCAGCCCTGTGAGTTCTGTTGTCTATCAGTTGTTGTCTCTGTGTCTGGGTAGAGGAAATCCCCCTCCTAATCTACTCTAAATATAATTAATATCAACAAGTATAAGGTTGCTGTACTTTGACAAGGTTTTCACCCCCCACCCCCCCAGGGCCAGGAGTTTTTTTCAGTTTTTTAAAACCACGTGACCTGATTAGGAAAAACTGGTCCCATCATAGCCTTTATAAAACCTTTTTACAACTGATTAATCACTGTCATACCTTATAGGGTCCAGAGTTTTCCCTGGTTAGGTTAACAGATAAGGAAAAACTCCAGGCCCCAGGGGGTAAAAATTGCCCCCCCACTCTGGGACCTGTGGTGCCACCAGTCTTCAGTCGTCAGGTATCGTCAGGTATGTGGACGATCAGGGCGTTATTCAGGAACGTTTCTTGGGCTACTTTGATGTGTCAAGTGGGCGAGATGCGCAGTCTGCGTTTCACTTTGTGAATTTTGAGATGTCTGAGTTTAACTTCACGGAGAAACTTGTTGTTCAAACCTACGATGGCGCAGCTGTAAATGGAATGTATCTGCTATTTGTATTTCCAGCTAAGTCCCCTCCTGTTCCCTGATTAAGAGGTGATGACCACTCCACTCCACTACCAGTGTCAACTCTCTCCTGACATGAACTGAAGCCACGTCTCATGT
This sequence comes from Coregonus suidteri, assembly GCA_036851935.1. NCBI lineage: Eukaryota > Metazoa > Chordata > Actinopteri > Salmoniformes > Salmonidae > Coregonus > Coregonus suidteri. The sequence continues at coordinate 50,865,931 of CM072240.1, read as the reverse complement.
GCCCGCTCATCCATTGTCACATTGAATGTTTCCTCTCCAAGCACTGTGAGTACGCCTATACATTTTCTCTCGTTACTGTATGTAGAGTCAATCACAAACACAATCACATTATTACACATCAATGATTTTACTCCTTGTTTGGACTATCTCCTTCTCAGCTCTTTGGTCTAATTGTGTAGTGTGTTGTGTTATTATATGTTGTCTTCCCAGTCAATTCCTGTCCTGCGCTGGTCAAGCCTCCGAAAACCTCAACTCATGTCTCATACCCTCATTCAATCACTGCTGTGATCCCTTCCCAACCCTGTGGAAGTAGCCCTCTCATTCCCATTCCCCATAATATTGTACTATAAATGTCTTTATTAAATGCTTTAGGTTAAAATAGTTACATTCTGACGATATTCTAAACACACTGTGTCGTCTCCGTGCGTTCCGCACCTATAACGTGGGTCTCCCACTGGATACTGTAACATATTTCCATGGGGGTATGTAGATACCACTGGATGATGTCATTATTTCTGTGGTTCTATGTAGATGCCACTGGATGCTGTAACATATTTCATGACCTTGTAGTTCCTGGTTTAGTTCCACAGGTTCAGTTAGCTGATGAAGAGCAGATGTTACCACATACCCTGGAACAGCCCTCTACACTACACTGGCCTGGAACAGCCCTCTACACTACACTACCCTGGAACAGCCCTCTACACTACACTACCCTGGAACAGCCCTCTACACTACACTACCCTGGAACAGCCCTCTACACTACACTACCCTGGAACAGCCCTCTACACTACACTGGCCTGGAACAGCCCTCTACACTACACTACCCTGGAACAGCCCTCTACACTACACTACCCTGGAACAGCCCTCTACACTACACTACCCTGGAACAGCCCTCTACACTACACTACCCTGGAACAGCCCTCTACACTACACTGGCCTGGAACAGCCCTCTACACTACACTACCCTGGAACAGCCCTCTACACTACACTACCCTGGAACAGCCCTCTACACTACACTACCCTGGAACAGCCCTCTACACTCTACTACCCTGGAACAGCCCTCTACACTACACTACCCTGGAACAGCCCTCTACACTACACTACCCTGGAACAGCCCTCTACACTACACTGGCCTGGAACAGCCCTCTACACTACCCTGGAACAGCCCTCTACACTACACTACCCTGGAACAGCCCTCTACACTACACTACCCTGGAACAGCCCTCTACACTACCCTGGAACAGCCCTCTACACTACACTACCCTGGAACAGCCCTCTACACTAGCCTGGAACAGCCCTCTACACTACACTACCCTGGACAGCCCTCTCTACACTACACTACCCTGGAACAGCCCTCTACACTACACTACCCTGGAACAGCCCTCTACACTACACTAGCCTGGAACAGCCCTCTACACTACACTACCCTGGAACAGCCCTCTACACTACACTACCCTGGAACAGCCCCCTCTACACTACACTACCCTGGAACAGCCCTCTACACTACACTACCCTGGAACAGCCCTCTACACTACACTACCCTGGAACAGCCCTCTACACTACACTACCCTGGAACAGCCCTCTACACTACACTACCCTGGAACAGCCCTCTACACTACACTACCCTGGAACAGCCCTCTACACTACACTACCCTGGAACAGCCCTCTACACTACCCTGGAACAGCCCTCTACACTACACTACCCTGGAACAGCCCTCTACACTACACTACCCTGGAACAGCCCTCTACACTACACTACCCTGGAACAGCCCTCTACACTAGCCTGGAACAGCCCTCTACACTACACTACCCTGGAACAGCCCTCTACACTACACTACCCTGGAACAGCCCTCTACACTACACTACCCTGGAACAGCCCTCTACACTACACTACCCTGGACCAGCCCTCTACACTACACTACCCTGGAACAGCCCTCTACACTACACTACCCTGGAACAGCCCTCTACACTACACTACCCTGGAACAGCCCTCTACACTACACTACCCTGGAACAGCCCTCTACACTACACTACCCTGGAACAGCCCTCTACACTACACTACCCTGGAACAGCCCTCTACACTCTACTACCCTGGAACAGCCCTCTACACTACACTGGCCTGGAACAGCCCTCTACACTACACTACCCTGGAACAGCCCTCTACACTACACTGGCCTGGAACAGCCCTCTACACTACACTACCCTGGAACAGCCCTCTACACTACACTACCCTGGAACAGCCCTCTACACTACACTACCCTGGAACAGCCCTCTACACTACACTACCCTGGAACAGCCCTCTACACTAGCCTGGAACAGCCCTCTACACTACACCCCCCTGGAACAGCCCTCTACACTACACTACCCTGGAACAGCCCTCTACACTACCCTGGAACAGCCCTCTACACTACACTAGCCTGGAACAGCCCACTACACTACACTACCCTGGAACAGCCCTCTACACTACACTACCCTGGAACAGCCCTCTACACTACACTAGCCTGGAACAGCCCTCTACACTACACTACCCTGGAACAGCCCTCTACACTACACTACCCTGGAACAGCCCTCTACACTACCCTGGAACAGCCCTCTACACTACACTACCCTGGAACAGCCCTCTACACTACACTACCCTGGAACAGCCCTCTACACTACACTACCCTGGAACAGCCCTCTACACTACACTACCCTGGAACAGCCCTCTACACTACACTACCCTGGAACAGCCCTCTACACTACACTACCCTGGAACAGCCCACTACACTACACTACCCTGGAACAGCCCTCTACACTACACTACCCTGGAACAGCCCTCTACACTACCCTGGAACAGCCCTCTACACTACACTACCCTGGAACAGCCCTCTACACTACACTACCCTGGAACAGCCCTCTACACTACACTGGAACAGCCCTCTACACTACACTACCCTGGAACAGCCCTCTACACAACACTACCCTGGAACAGCCCTCTACACTACACTACCCTGGAACAGCCCACTACACTACACTACCCTGGAACAGCCCTCTACACTACACTACCCTGGAACAGCCCTCTACACTACACTACCCTGGAACAGCCCTCTACACTACACTACCCTGGAACAGCCCTCTACACTACACTACCCTGGAACAGCCCTCTACACTACACTACCCTGGAACAGCCCTCTACACTACACTACCCTGGAACAGCCCTCTACACTACACTACCCTGGAACAGCCCTCTACACTACACTACCCTGGAACAGCCCTCTACACTACACTACCCTGGAACAGCCCTCTACACTACACTACCCTGGACCAGCCCTCTACACTACACTACCCTGGAACAGCCCTCTACACTACACTACCCTGGAACAGCCCTCTACACTACACTACCCTGGAACAGCCCTCTACACTACACTACCGTGGAACAGCCCTCTACACTACACTACCCTGGAACAGCCCTCTACACTACACTACCCTGGAACAGCCCTCTACACTACCCTGGAACAGCCCTCTACACTACACTAGCCTGGAACAGCCCTCTACACTACACTACCCTGGAACAGCCCTCTACACTACACTACCCTGGAACAGCCCTCTACACTACACTACCCTGGAACAGCCCCTCTACACTACACTACCCTGGAACAGCCCTCTACACTACACTACCCTGGAACAGCCCTCTACACTACCCTGGAACAGCAGCCCTCTACACTACACAACCCTGGAACAGCCCTCTACACTACACTACCCTGGAACAGCCCTCTACACTACACTACCCTGGAACAGCCCTCTACACTACACTACCCTGGAACAGCCCTCTACACTACACTACCCTGGAACAGCCCTCTACACTACACTAGCCTGGAACAGCCCTCTACACTACCCTGGAACAGCCCTCTACACTACACTACCCTGGAACAGCACTCTACACTACACTACCCTGGAACAGCCCTCTACACTACACTACCCTGGAACAGCCCTCTACACTACACTACCCTGGAACAGCCCTCTACACTACACTACCCTGGAACAGCCCTCTACACTACACTACCCTGGAACAGCCCTCTACACTACACTACCCTGGAACAGCCCTCTATACTACACTACCCTGGACCAGCCCTCTACACTACACTACCCTGGAACAGCCCTCTACACTACACTACCCTGGAACAGCCCTCTACACTACACTACCCTGGAACAGCCCTCTACACTACACTACCCTGGAACAGCCCTCTACACTACACTACCCTGGAACAGCCCTCTACACTACACTACCCTGGAACAGCCCTCTACACTACCCTGGAACAGCCCTCTACACTACACTAGCCTGGAACAGCCCTCTACACTACACTACCCTGGAACAGCCCTCTACACTACACTACCCTGGAACAGCCCTCTACACTACACTACCCTGGAACAGCCCTCTACACTACACTACCCTGGAACAGCCCTCTACACTACACTACCCTGGAACAGCCCTCTACACTACCCTGGAACAGCCCTCTACACTACACTACACTACCCTGGAACAGCCCTCTACACTACACTACCCTGGAACAGCCCTCTACACTACACTACCCTGGAACAGCCCACTACACTACCCTGGAACAGCCCTCTACACTACACTACCCTGGAACAGCCCTCTACACTACACTACCCTGGAACAGCCCTCTACACTACACTACCCTGGAACAGCCCTCTACACTACACTACCCTGGAACAGCCCTCTACACTACACTACCCTGGAACAGCCCTCTACACTACCCTGGAACAGCCCTCTACACTACACTACCCTGGAACAGTCCTCTACACTACACTACCATGGAACAGCCCTCTACACTACACTACCCTGGAACAGCCCTCTACACTACACTACCCTGGAACAGCCCTCTACACTACACTACCCTGGAACAGCCCTCTACACTACACTAGCCTGGAACAGCCCTCTACACTACCCTGGAACAGCCCTCTACACTACACTACCCTGGAACAGCCCTCTACACTACCCTGGAACAGCCCTCTACACTACACTACCCTGGAACAGCCCTCTACACTACACTACCCTGGAACAGCCCTCTACACTACACTACCCTGGAACAGCCCTCTACACTACACTACCCTGGAACAGCCCTCTACACTACACTACCCTGGAACAGCCCTCTACACTACACTACCCTGGAACAGCCCTCTACACTACACTGGCCTGGAACAGCCCTCTACACTACACTACCCTGGAACAGCCCTCTACACTACCCTGGAACAGCCCTCTACACTACACTAGCCTGGAACAGCCCTCTACACTACACTACCCTGGAACAGCCCTCTACACTACACTACCCTGGAACAGCCCTCTACACTACACTACCCTGGAACAGCCCTCTACACTACACTACCCTGGAACAGCCCTCTACACTACACTACCCTGGAACAGCCCTCTACACTACACTACCCTGGAACAGCCCTCTACACTACACTACCCTGGAACAGCCCTCTACACTACACTACCCTGGAACAGCCCTCTACACTACCCTGGAACAGCCCTCTACACTACACTAGCCTGGAACAGCCCTCTACACTACACTACCCTGGAACAGCCCTCTACACTACACTACCCTGGAACAGCCCTCTACACTACACTACCCTGGAACAGCCCTCTACACTACACTACCCTGGAACAGCCCTCTACACTACACTACCCTGGAACAGCCCTCTACACTACCCTGGAACAGCCCTCTACACTACACTACCCTGGAACAGCCCTCTACACTACACTACCCTGGAACAGCCCTCTACACTACACTACCCTGGAACAGCCCTCTACACTACACTACCCTGGAACAGCCCTCTACACTACCCTACCCTGGAACAGCCCTCTACACTACACTAACCTGGAACAGCCCTCTACACTACACTAGCCTGGAACAGCCCTCTACACTACCCTGGAACAGCCCTCTACACTACACTACCCTGGAACAGCACTCTACACTACACTACCCTGGAACAGCCCTCTACACTACACTACCCTGGAACAGCACTCTACACTACACTACCCTGGAACAGCCCTCTACACTACACTACCCTGGAACAGCCCTCTACACTACACTACCCTGGAACAGCCCTCTACACTAGCCTGGAACAGCCCTCTACACTACACTACCCTGGAACAGCCCTCTACACTACACTACCCTG
>CM072240.1:50802251-50854751 GCA_036851935.1 Coregonus suidteri | reverse complement strand
AGAGTGGAACTGAGGCTGAGGCCTCTATCAGAGGGGAACTGAGTCTGAGGCCTCTATCAGAGGAGAACTGAGGCTGAGGCCTCTATCAGAGGGGAACTGAGTCTGAGGCCTCTATCAGAGGAGAACTGAGACTGAGGCCTCTATCAGAGGAGAACTGAGACTGAGGCCTCTATCAGAGGGGAACTGAGGTCTGAGGCCTCTATCAGAGGGGAACTGAGGTCTGAATCAGGGTGGAACTGAGGCTAGGGCCTCTATCAGAGGGGAACTGAGGTCTGAGGCCTCTATCAGAGGGGAACTGAGGTCTGAATCAGGGTGGAACTGAGGCTGAGGCCTCTATCAGAGGGGAACTGAGGTCTGAGGACTCTATCAGAGGGGAACTGAGGTCTGAATCAGGGTGGAACTGAGGCTGAGGCCTCTATCAGAGGAGAACTGAGGCTGAGGCCTCTATCAGAGGAGAACTGAGGCTGAGGCCTCTATCAGAGGAGAACTGAGACTGAGGTCTCTATCAGAGGGGAACTGAGACTGAGGTCTCTATCAGAGGAGAACTGAGGCTGAGGCCTCTATCAGAGGGGAACTGAGGCCTCTATCAGAGGGGAACTGAGGCTGAGGCCTCTATCAGAGTGGAACTGAGGCTGAGGCCTCTATCAGAGTGGAACTAAAACACCCTGGCAGAAATCAATACTTACTGGTAATCAGATATCTATTGACTGAAAGTTGTAGATATCAGTATTTTGTTGATTGGTTATACTGTAAGATCTATCATGCAGACACAGTTGAAGTCGTGGTGACTGCCAAACCTCCTGACAGGGACTAATAACATTCATCATGGTTGGTCATTACATAATTAGTTGATTAAAACATTACCCCTTTAGAGAGATACGGAGAGAGAGAGAGAGAGAGAGAGAGAGAGAGAGAGAGAGAGAGAGAGAGAGAGAGAGAGAGAGAGAGAGAGAGAGAGAGAGAGAGAGAGAGAGAGAGAGAGAGAGAGAGGGAGAGAGAGAGAGAGAGATACGGAGAGAAAGAGAGAGAGAGAGAGAGAGAGAGAGAGAGAGAGAGAGAGAGAGAGAGAGAGAGAGAGAGAGAGAGAGAGAGAGAGAGAGAGAGAGAGAGAGAGTACTTGAACAGAGCAATACTCAATCATGAGGCATCAAAGCCAAAGGAACAGAATAATATTAAGAAATGCTATAGATGGAAGGAAAGTAGTGTTGAAACCTACCAAAAAACAATTAGGCAACAACAAATTCAATCCATTCTAGACAACTTCCTGGACAAAACATTCCACTGTAATAGTGAAGGTATAAACTTGGCAGTAGAAAACATAAACAGTATATTTGACCTCTCAGCTTCCCTATCAAATCTAAAAAATATCTAACAGAAAACCAAAGAAAAGTAACAACAGTGATAAATGGTTTGATGAAGAATGCAAAAACCTAAGAAAGAAATTGAGAAACCTATCCAACCAAAAACATAGAGACCCAGAAAACCTGAGCCTACGCCTTCACTATGGTAAATCACTAAAACAATACAGAAATACACTACGGAAAAAGAAGGAACAGCATGTCAGAAATCAGCTCAATGTAATTGAAGAATCCATAGACTCTAACCACTTCTGGGAAAATTGGAAAACACTAAACAAACAACAACACGAAGAGCTATCTATCCAAAACGGAGATGTATGGGTAAACCACTTCTCCAATCTTTTTGGCCCTATAACAGAGAACAAACTGCAAAAAAATATACATGATCAAATGCAAATCTTAGAATAAACTATTAAAGACTACCAGAACCCACTGGATTCTCCAATTACATTGAATGAACTACAGGACAAAATACAAACCCTCCAACCCAAAAAGGCCTGTGGTGTTGATGGTATCCTCAATGAAATGATAAAATATACAGACCACAAATTTCAATTAGCTATACTTAAACTCTTTAACATCAGCCTTAGCTCTGGCATCTTCCCCAATATTTGGAACCAAGGACTGATCACCCCAATCCACAAAAGTGTAGACAAATTTGACCCCAATAACTACAGTGGGATATGCATCAACAGCAACCTTGGGAAAATCGTCTGCATTATCATTGACAGCAGACTAGTTCATTTCCTCAGTGAAAACAATGTACTGAGCAAATGTCAAATTGGCTTTTTACCAAATTACCGTACGACAGACCACGTATTCACCCTGCACACCCTAATTGACAAACAAACAAACCAAAACAAAGGCAAAGTCTTCTCATGCTTTGTTGATTTCAAAAAGCTTTTGACTCAATTTGGCATGAGGGTCTGCTATACAAATTGAAGGAAAGTTAGGTTGGGGGAAAAACTTACAACATTATAAAATCCATGTACACAAACAACAAGTGTGTGGTTAAAATTGGCAAAAAACATACATTTCTTTCCACAGGGCCGTGGGGTGAGACAGGGATGCAGTTTAAGCCCCATCCTCTTCAACATATAATCAACGAATTGGCGAGGGCACAAGAACAGTCTGCAGCACCCGGCCTCAACCTACTAGAATCTGAAGTCAAATGTCTACTGTTTCCTGATGATCTGGTGCTTCTGTCACCAACCAAAGAGGACCTATAGCAGCACCTAGATCTTCTGCAAAGATTCTGTCAGACCAGGGCCCTGACAGTAAATCTCAGGAAGACAAAAATAATGGTGTTCCAAAAATGGTCCAGTTGCCAGGACCACAAATACAAATTCCATCTAGACACCATTGCCCTACAGCACACAAAAAACTATACATACCTCGGCCTAAACATCAGCGCCACAGGTAACTTCCACAAAGCTGTGAACGATCTGAGAGACAAGGCAAGAAGGGACTTCTATGCCATCAAAAGGAACATAAAATTTGACATACCAATTAGGATCTGGCTAAAAATACTTTAATCAATTATAGAACCCATTGCCCTTTATGGCTGTGAGGTCTGGGGTCCTCTCACCAACCAAGAATTCACAAAATGGGACAAACACCAAATTGAGACACTGCATACAGAATTCTGCAAAAAATATCCTCAGTGTACAATGAAAAACACAAAATAATGCATGCAGAGCAGAATTAGGCCGATACCCGCTAATTATCCAAATCGAGAAAAGAGCCGTTAAATTCTACAACCACATAAAAGGAAGCGACTCCCAAACCTTCCATAACAAAGCCATCACCTACAGAGAGACGAACTTGGAGAAGAGTCCCCTAAGCAAGCTGGTCCTGGGGCTCTGTTCACAAACACAAACAGACCCCACAGAGCCCCAGGACAGCAACACAATTAGACCTAACCAAATCATGAGAAAAAAAATGATAATTACTTGACACATTGGAAAGAATTAACAAAAAAACTGAGCAAACTAGAATGCTATTTGGCCCTAAACAGAGAGTACACAGTGGCAGAATACCTGACCACTGTGACTGATCCAAAATTAAGGAAAGCTTTGACTACGTACAGACTCATTGAGCATAGCCTTGCTATTGAGAAAGGCCGCCGTAGCCAGACCTGGCTCTCAAGAGAAGACAGGCTATGTGCACACTGCCCACAAAATGAGATGGAAACTGAGCTGCACTTCCTAACCTCCTGCCAAATGTATGATGCTATTAGAGACACATATTTCCCTCAGATTACACAGACCCACAAAGAATTCGAAAACAAATACAATTTTAATAAACTCCCATATCTATTGGGTGAAATACCACAGTGTGCAATTACAGCAGCAAGATTTGTGACCTGTTGCCACAAGAAAAGGGCAACCAGTGAAGAACAAACACCATCGTAAATACAACCCATATTTATGTTTATTTATTTTCCCATTTGTACTTTAACTATTCTTTTTGTTTTTCTTAGGGGGTAGATCAGCTTTAATATTGTATTTTTCTCACATATATATATACATATATATTTTTCAACTGTACTGTGATGTTTTACAAAAGTTCTGAACCTTTCTATTCTCATAGTTTCTACAGTTTGTGAATTGAAAATAAACATCTTTGCTAAAAGTATTATTATATTATTGATCGATTGACTATGACTTTTCAGATCACCCAGTTGTGCTATCTGCAGGGTTAGCTCCAGGTAAATATTGCAATCCTTTAGCCATTCCTGCACCTGTGTCCAGAAACAAGCTACAAATGGACAGTACCAAAACAAATGATCTAATGTCACGGATTCTGCCGAGGCTGCTCCTCCTCCTTGCTCGGGCAGGCTTCGGCGTTCGTCGTCCCCGGAGTACTAGCTACCGCCGATCGATGTTTCGGTGTTTGTCTTGTTTTGTCTGGAGTAGTACACCTGTTGTCTATTATGTTTGATTGTTTAGCCTATAATTTCCCTTGTCTCACGTTTGCTATTTGTGTGTTATTGTTGTATGTCTAAGTCGATGTTCGGCCTTGCTATTTCTCCATATTACGTATCTGGTGTTTTTCCTTCCAGTTGTGGAGGCGTTTGTTTTGCACTTTACATTTAGTAAAGTAGTCTACCTGAATCTCTGTGTCCTGCGTCTGACTTCACTCGCCGCGTACACATCACCTTCTGACATCTAATGATTCTGTCTCTTCACAGCCAAATCTGCAGAGCTGGGAAGATTGTATCCCCCATACAAAAATAACATTATATTGGTAGCAAGAATTTTATATAATAATTTAAATTGAAAAATTATAAGTTCTGAATCCGGCGTCGTTTTGTGTATCAGTTCATAAACACTATGCCATGGAATCGGTACGTCAAAAATCTCTTCCCAACTATTTTGCAATCTATATGGGACGGCTGTCAATCTTTTGGTCCTTAAATTAAACTGGTAAACTTTTTTATTTATCACAATTTTCTTTAACCAATTATGTTCTTTAATGCAGGGCCGACAGACAAGTTCCTATTTGCACATTGTTACAACACTGTATATATACATAATATGACATTTGAAATGTCTTTATTCTTTTGGAACTTCTGAGTGTAATGTTTACTGTTAATATTTATTGTTTATTTCACTTTTGTTTACTATCTACTTCACTTGCTTTGGCAACGCAGACATATGTTTCCCATGCCAATAAAGCCCTTAAATTGAAATTGAATTGAATTGAGCGAGAGAGAGGAGGGAAATGATAGCCAAACAGAGAGGTAAATATAAAACCAGATGGATAGCGAGAGAGAGGTCAGATGTATGATGATGTCACCTGTTACTCTGACTGTGTAGTTGCTGAGCAGTCTGTTGTCGTGGGTGATGCGGCAGGAGTACACGCCGGAGTCCTCGTAAGACACGTTGATGATGCGTAGAACCCTCTGGCCCAGTCGGGTCCGGTTGCTAGTCAACATGCCGCTGCCATCCTTCAACCAGAGGACAGGTTGGGTGGGGCCGTCGGGGTTACAGGACAGATCCAGGGTGTCCCCAGTAGAAACCACATAGTCCTCCAGGAACACACCCTCACTGGACAAAGAGTCTTAAGGGACAGAGACAGAGACAGGGTTAGGGTTAGAGAGACAGAGAGAGAGACAGGGTTAGGGTTAGAGAGACAGAGAGAGACAGGGTTAGGGTTAGAGAGACAGAGAGAGAGACAGAGACAGGGTTAGGGTTAGAGAGACAGAGAGAGAGAGACAGGGTTAGGGTTAGAGAGACAGAGAGAGACAGAGAGAGAGACAGGGTTAGGGTTAGAGAGACAGAGAGAGACAGAGAGAGAGACAGGGTTAGGGTTAGAGAGACAGAGAGAGACAGAGAGAGAGACAGGGTTAGGGTTAGAGAGACAGAGAGAGAGACAGAGACAGGGTTAGGGTTAGAGAGACAGAGAGAGAGAGACAGGGTTAGGGTTAGAGAGACAGAGAGAGAGACAGGGTTAGGGTTAGAGAGACAGAGAGAGAGACAGAGACAGGGTTAGGGTTAGAGAGACAGAGAGAGAGACAGGGTTAGGGTTAGAGAGACAGAGAGAGAGAGACAGGGTTAGGGTTAGAGAGACAGAGAGAGAGAGACAGGGTTAGGGTTAGAGAGACAGAGAGAGACAGAGAGAGAGACAGGGTTAGGGTTAGAGAGACAGAGAGAGAGACAGAGACAGGGTTAGGGTTAGAGAGACAGAGAGAGAGAGACAGGGTTAGGGTTAGAGAGACAGAGAGAGAGAGACAGGGTTAGGGTTAGAGAGACAGAGAGAGACAGGGTTAGGGTTAGAGAGACAGGGAGAGACAGAGACAGGGTTAGGGTTAGAGAGACAGAGAGAGAGACAGGGTCAGGGTTAGAGAGACAGAGAGAGAGACAGGGTTACACTCTTAGAAAAAAGGGTTCTAAAGGGGTTATTGCGGAGGGATAGGGTTCTAAAGGGGTTATTGCAGAGGGATAGGGTTCTAAAGGGGTTATTGCAGAGAGATAGGGTTCTAAAGGGGTTATTGCAGAGGGATAGGGTTCTAAAGGGGTTATTGCGGAGGGATAGGGTTCTAAAGGGGTTATTGCAGAGAGATAGGGTTCTAAAGGGGTTATTGCAGAGGGATAGGGTTCTAAAGGGGTTATTGCAGAGGGATAGGGTTCTACCAAGAACTGTTTTGATCAGAAGAACCCTTTTAGGAAGACAATGGTTATTTGTAAGGCAAAGGCTTCTACCTAGAACCTTTAACATCCTAAGAACTGGTTTTAGAAGAAAGGGTTCTGTGATGGTTCTTTGGAAGGGTTCTACAAAGAACCATTTATAATATTTCCCAGCCTGCTCTATTTCAGGGAGATTTTCAGAACAGTTTGTTTTACTGTTATATCTGTTGTTTTTGCAGTGATTGGTTGACTAATGTTATGCTGCACAGAGATCAATAACACACCGTTTTCTAGTTGATTAATGTTATGCTACACAGAGATCAATAACACACCATTTTCTAGTTGATTAATGTTATGCTACACAGAGATCAATAACACACCGTTTTCTAGTTGATTAATGTTATGCTACACAGAGATCAATAACACACTGTTTTCTAGTTGATTAATGTTAAAGTCCTCTGTACCTCAACTGGTAGAGCACGGCGCTTGTAACGCCAAGGTAGTGGGTTCGATCCCCGGGACCACCCATACACAAAAAAAATGTATGCACGCATGACTGTAAGTCGCTTTGGATAAAAGCGTCTGCTAAATGGCATATTATTATTATTTTATTATTATTTTATGCTACACAGAGATCAATAACACACCGTTTTCTAGTTGATTAATGTTATGCTACACAGAGATCAATAACACACCGTTTTCTAGTTGATTAATGTTATGCTACACAGAGATCAATAACACACCGTTTTCTAGTTGATTAATGTTATGCTACACAGAGATCAATAACACACCGTTTTCTAGTTGATTAATGTTATGCTACACAGAGATCAATAACACACCGTTTTCTAGTTGATTAATGTTATGCTGCACAGAGATCAATAACACACCGTTTTCTAGTTGATTAATGTTATGCTACACAGAAATCAATAACACACCGTTTTCTAGTTGATTAATGTTATGCTGCACAGAGATCAATAACACACCGTTTTCTAGTTGATTAATGTTATGCTACACAGAGATCAATAACACACCGTTTTCTAGTTGATTAATGTTATGCTACACAGAGATCAATAACACACCGTTTTCTAGTTGATTAATGTTATGCTACACAGAGATCAATAACACACCGTTTTCTAAACTAATCCAATCTGTTAATAATTGGATTTATTTCACCTGCTACTGAGACGGTTGTTCCAGTTTAAATGATTGATGTATTCTCAGTATTCAATCTTCCCTACCCTGGCTGTCATTCTGAATGCAGGTTGCGGGCGATTAACAATTCCACTTGTTGGATATCCTGACTCTGGCTGGATTCCAAGAGGAATTCCACATCACTTTGTAAGCCAGCATCATGTGACTTGCAGACCTGATGTGGCCTGTATACCAGGAGGTCCTGACACCCCTGAGTTACGGTATAACTAGGCCCTCAAAGAAAGGCCTTATATACTGCATGTCATGTGTTGTCATACCATTACATTTTAAAGGCTGGTGGAACTGTTCATAGATGAAGATTAAAGGGTTCTCGGTAGAACCCTTCGTAGACGGTTCTAGGAAGAACCTTTAGATGATTAAATGGTTATTGGTAGAACCCTTCATAGATGGTTCTCAGTAGAACCATATACAGGGGGTTCTTTGAAGAACCCTACATAGAGGGTTCTAGATAGAACCCTCTGCAAAGGGTTCTACCCAGCACCAAAAAGGGTTCCCCTATGGGGCAGGGTCTTCAAAGAACACCCTGTATATGGTTCTACTGAGAATATAGATACATCTCTCTCTCTCTCTGTGAGGCAGCAACGGTAGCTAGGTTAACACATAATATCTGATATGAATTATAGATAAATCTCTCTAAGGCCCCTCTGGTCTCTATGGAATCTTTATAGTCTCTATGGTCTCTCTATGGTCTCTATGGTCTCTCTATGGTCTCTATATAGTCTCTATAGTCTCTATATGGTCTCTATGGTCTCTATGGTCTCTCTATGGTCTCTCTATGGTCTCTCTATGGTCTCTATGGTCTCTCTATGGTCTCTATATAGTCTCTATGGTCTCTCTATGGTCTCTATGGTCTCTCTATGGTCTCTATGGTCTCTATATGGTCTCTCTATGGTCTCTATGGTCTCTCTATGGTCTCTCTATGGTCTCTATGGTCTCTCTATAGTCTCTATGGTCTCTCTATAGTCTCTATGGTCTCTATGGTCTCTCTATGGTCTCTATGGTCTCTCTATGGTCTCTCTATAGTCTCTATGGTCTCTCTATGGTCTTTATGGTCTCTCTATGGTCTCTATGGTCTCTCTATGGTCTCTCTATGGTCTATATGGTCTCTATAGTCTCTATGGTCTCTATGGTCTCTCTATGGTCTCTATGGTCTCTCTATGGTCTCTCTATAGTCTCTATGGTCTCTCTAAGGTCTCTATGGTCTCTCTGTGGTCTCTCTATGGTCTCTATGGTATCTTTATGGTCTCTATGGTCTCTATATGGTCTCTCTATGGTCTCTATATGGTCTCTATATGGTCTCTATGGTCTCTATATGGTCTCTCTATGGTCTCTATATAGTCTCTATGGTCTCTATAGTCTCTATATGGTCTCTATAGTCTCTATAGTCTCTATGGTCTCTATATGGTCTCTATATGGTCTCTCTATGGTCTCTCTATGGTCTCTCGATGGTCTCTATGGTCTCTCTATGGTCTCTCTATGGTCTCTCTATGGTCTCTCTATGGTCTCTATAGTCTCTATGGTCTCTATGGTCTCTATAGTCTCTATAGTCTCTATGGTCTCTCTATGGTCTCTCTATGGTCTCTATGGTCTCTCTATGGTCTCTATAGTCTCTATAGTCTCTATGGTCTCTCTATGGTCTCTATGGTCTCTATGGTCTCTATGGTCTCTATAGTCTCTATGATCTCTATGGTCTCTATGGTCTCTATAGTCTCTATAGTCTCTCTATGGTCTCTATAGTCTCTATAGTCTCTATGGTCTCTCTATGGTCTCTATGGTCTCTATGGTCTCTATGGTCTCTATGGTCTCTATGGTCTCTATGGTCTCTATGGTCTCTATGGTCTCTATGGTCTCTATAGTCTCTATGGTCTCTCTATGGTCTCTATGGTCTCTATGGTCTCTATGGTCTCTATGGTCTCTATGGTCTCTATGGTCTCTCTATGGTCTCTCTATGGTCTCTATGGTCTCTATGGTCTCTATAGTCTCTATGATCTCTATGGTCTCTATGGTCTCTATGGTCTCTATAGTCTCTATAGTCTCTCTATGGTCTCTATAGTCTCTATAGTCTCTATGGTCTCTCTATGGTCTCTATAGTCTCTATGGTCTCTCTATGGTCTCTCTATGGTCTCTCTATGGTCTCTATAGTCTCTATAGTCTCTCTATGGTCTCTATAGTCTCTATAGTCTCTATGGTCTCTCTCTATGGTCTCTCTATGGTCTCTATGGTCTCTATGGTCTCTATGGTCTCTATGGTCTCTATGGTCTCTATGGTCTCTATGGTCTCTATAGTCTCTATGGTCTCTCTATGGTCTCTATGGTCTCTATGGTCTCTATGGTCTCTATGGTCTCTATGGTCTCTATGGTCTCTCTATGGTCTCTCTATGGTCTCTATGGTCTCTATGGTCTCTATAGTCTCTATGATCTCTATGGTCTCTATGGTCTCTATGGTCTCTATAGTCTCTATAGTCTCTCTATGGTCTCTATAGTCTCTATAGTCTCTATGGTCTCTCTATGGTCTCTATAGTCTCTATGGTCTCTCTA
This sequence comes from Coregonus suidteri, assembly GCA_036851935.1. Lineage (NCBI taxonomy): Eukaryota > Metazoa > Chordata > Actinopteri > Salmoniformes > Salmonidae > Coregonus > Coregonus suidteri. The sequence continues at coordinate 50,844,512 of CM072240.1, read as the reverse complement.
TGGTCTCTCTATGGTCTCTCTATGGTCTCTATAGTCTCTATAGTCTCTATGGTCTCTCTATGGTCTCTCTATGGTCTCTCTATGGTCTCTATAGTCTCTATAGTCTCTTTGGTCTCTCTATGGTCTCTATGGTCTCTCTATGGTCTCTATAGTCTCTATGGTCTCTCTATAGTCTCTATAGTCTCTATGGTCTCTCTATGGTCTCTATGGTCTCTATGGTCTCTCTATGGTCTCTATGGTCTCTATGGTCTCTATGGTCTCTCTATGGTCTCTATAGTCTCTATGGTCTCTCTATGGTCTCTATGGTCTCTATGGTCTCTCTATGGTCTCTCTATGGTCTCTATGGTCTCTATGGTCTCTATGGTCTCTCTATGGTCTCTATAGTCTCTATGGTCTCTCTATGGTCTCTATAGTCTCTATGGTCTCTCTATGGTCTCTATGGTCTCTATGGTCTCTCTATGGTCTCTATAGTCTCTATAGTCTCTATAGTCTCTATGGTCTCTCTATGGTCTCTCTATGGTCTCTCTATAGTCTCTATAGTCTCTATAGTCTCTATGGTCTCTCTATGGTCTCTATGGTCTCTCTATGGTCTCTATAGTCTCTATAGTCTCTATAGTCTCTATGGTCTCTCTATGGTCTCTCTATGGTCTCTCTATAGTCTCTATAGTCTCTATAGTCTCTATGGTCTCTCTATAGTCTCTATAGTCTCTATAGTCTCTATGGTCTCTCTATGGTCTCTATGGTCTCTCTATGGTCTCTATAGTCTCTATGGTCTCTCTATGGTCTCTCTATGGTCTCTCTATAGTCTCTATAGTCTCTATAGTCTCTATGGTCTCTCTATGGTCTCTATGGTCTCTATGGTCTCTATGGTCTCTCTATAGTCTCTATAGTCTCTATAGTCTCTATAGTCTCTATGGTCTCTATAGTCTCTATGGTCTCTATAGTCTCTATGGTCTCTATAGTCTCTATAGTCTCTATGGTCTCTATAGTCTCTATATGGTCTCTCTATGGTCTCTATAGTCTCTATGGTCTCTCTATGGTCTCTCTGGTCTCTATAGTCTCTATAGTCTCTATAGTCTCTATGGTCTCTATGGTCTCTCTATGGTCTCTATGGTCTCTCTATGGTCTCTCTATGGTCTCTCTATGGTCTCTATGGTCTCTCTATAGTCTCTATGGTCTCTATAGTCTCTATGGTCTCTTTATGTTCTCCCTCCCTCCCTCCCTCCCTCCCTCCATGTCTCAGACTGATGTATAAACTCAGCCCTCCCATCCCAGGCAGTAGCTGAACTACTTTGTGTTGATATAAAAAATGTATTTCCTCTAAAATACCTGGAAGTGTGAATATGCGTTACCATAGTTACGTGGTAGATGGAGAGGGATCATGAATTAGTGTTGATGATTTAAATCCACCAACTTTCCTACAGCGTCAATAATTAAAACAGAGCGAGAGAACTTCAGAAAGACTGGTTAATGAGTTTACAGAGTGTAACATTATAACACTATAATAATAACAACAACAACAATAATAATATATGATGACATCACAGGGAACATTTCGCTTTGATCCTGGTAAACAGAGAGGAGGAGGCGTTCTCTCTCACTACTGCTGTTTGTGTTGTTTACACACACACACACACACACACACACACACACACACACACACACACACACACACACACACACAGACACAGACGCACACACACACACACAAACACACACACACACACACACACACACACACACACCCACACCGTGTTTCTCTGCTCAGACACCCTACTGTAATGTATTTATTAAACATTAAAACTAGATCTGGCGGATTTGGGCCTGTAGGGCCTGCCTTGTTGATAGTGCTGTTAAGAAGGCAGAGTAATGCTTTATTATGGACAGACTTCTCCCCATCTTAGCTACTGTTGTATCAATATGTTTTGACCATGACAGTTTACAATCCAGGGTTACTCCAAGCAGTTTAGTCACTCACTGTGTATTGTGTGTATTGTGTAGTGTGTATTGTGTGTAGTGTGTGTAGTGTGTAGTGTGTGTTGTGTGTGTAGTGTATTGTGTGTAGTGTGTATTGTGTAGTGTGTAGTGTGTGTAGTGTGTGTGTTGTGTGTGTAGTATGTAGTGTGTGTTTTGTAGTGTGTGTATTGTGTAGTGTGTAGTGTGTAGTATGTGTGTTGTGTGTGTGGTGTGTAGTGTGTAGTGTGTGTTGTGTGTGTAGTGTGTAGTGCGTAGTGTGTAGTGTGTAGTGTGTAGTGTGTGTAGTGTGTAGTGTGTGTTGTGTGTGTTGTGTGTAGTGTGTGTAGTGTGTGTTGTGTGTAGTAGTGTGTAGTGTGTGTTGTGTGTGTAGTGTGTAGTGTGTAGTGTGTGTAGTGTGTAGTGTGTGTTGTGTGTGTAGTGTGTGTAGTGTGTGTAGTGTGTGTTGTGTGTGTAGTGTGTGTAGTGTGTGTTGTGTGTGTAGTGTGTAGTGTGTAGTGTGTGTAGTGTGTGTAGTGTGTGTAGTGTGTGTAGTGTGTGTTGTGTGTGTTGTGTGTGTAGTGTGTTTAGTGTGTGTAGTGTGTGTTGTGTGTGTAGTGTGTGTAGTGTGTGTAGTGTGTGTTGTGTGTGTAGTGTGTGTAGTGTGTGTTGTGTGTGTTGTGTGTGTAGTGTGTGTAGTGTGTGTTGTGTGTGTAGTGTGTGTAGTGTGTGTAGTGTGTGTTGTGTGTGTAGTGTAGTGTGTAGTGTGTGTTGTGTGTGTAGTGTGTGTAGTGTGTGTAGTGTGTGTAGTGTGTAGTGTGTGTTGTGTGTGTAGTGTGTGTTGTGTGTGTAGTGTGTGTAGTGTGTGTTGTGTGTGTAGTGTGTGTTGTGTAGTGTGTGTAGTGTGTAGTGTGTCTTGTGTGTAGTGTGTGTTGTGTGTGTAGTGTGTGTAGTGTGTGTTGTGTGTGTAGTGTGTGTTGTGTGTAGTGTGTAGTGTGTAGTGTGTGTAGTGTGTAGTGTGTGTGTGTGTGTGTAGTGTGTGTTGTGTGTGTTGTGTGTGTAGTGTGTAGTGTGTTGTGTGTGTAGTGTGTGTTGTGTGTAGTGTGTAGTGTGTAGTGTGTAGTGTGTAGTGTGTGTAGTGTGTGTGTTGTGTGTGTAGTGTGTGTTGTGTGTGTAGTGTGTGTAGTGTGTGTAGTGTGTGTTTGTGTGTGTAGTGTGTGTAGTGTGTGTTGTGTGTGTAGTGTGTGTAGTGTGTGTAGTGTGTGTAGTGTGTAGTGTGTGTAGTGTGTGTTGTGTGTGTAGTGTGTGTAGTGTGTGTAGTGTGTGTAGTGTGTGTTGTGTGTGTAGTGTGTGTAGTGTGTGTAGTGTGTGTGTAGTGTGTGTAGTGTGTGTGTGTTGTTGTGTGTTGTGTGTGTTGTGTGTTGTGTGTGTAGTGTGTGTACTGTGTGTTGTGTGTAGTGTGTGTTGTGTGTGTAGTGTGTGTAGTGTGTGTTGTGTGTGTAGTGTGTGTGTAGTGTGTGTAGTGTGTAGTGTGTGTGTAGTGTGTGTTGTGTGTGTTGTGTGTGTAGTGTGTGTTGTGTGTGTTGTGTGTGTTGTGTGTGTAGTGTGTGTAGTGTGTGTGTTGTGTGTGTAGTGTGTGTTGTGTGTGTAGTGTGTGTAGTGTGTGTTGTGTGTGTTGTGTGTGTTGTGTGTGTAGTGTGTGTAGTGTGTGTTGTGTGTGTTGTGTGTGTAGTGTGTGTAGTGTGTGTTGTGTGTGTTGTGTGTGTAGTGTGTGTTGTGTGTGTAGTGTGTGTAGTGTGTGTTGTGTGTGTTGTGTGTGTTGTGTGTGTAGTGTGTGTAGTGTGTGTTGTGTGTGTAGTGTGTGTAGTGTGTGTTGTGTGTGTGTTGTGTGTGTTGTGTGTGTAGTGTGTGTTGTGTGTGTAGTGTGTGTTGTGTGTGTTGTGTGTGTTGTGTGTGTAGTGTGTGTAGTGTGTTGTGTGTGTAGTGTGTAGTGTGTGTTGTGTGTGTTGTGTGTGTAGTGTGTGTAGTGTGTGTTGTGTGTGTTGTGTGTGTTGTGTGTGTAGTGTGTGTAGTGTGTGTTGTGTGTGTTGTGTGTGTGTAGTGTGTGTTGTGTGTGTTGTGTGTGTAGTGTGTGTTGTGTGTGTAGTGTGTGTAGTGTGTGTTGTGTGTGTAGTGTGTGTAGTGTGTGTGTAGTGTGTGTAGTGTGTGTTGTGTGTGTTGTGTGTGTAGTGTGTAGTGTGTAGTGTGTGTAGTGTGTGTAGTGTGTGTTGTGTGTGTAGTGTGTGTTGTGTGTGTTGTGTGTGTAGTGTGTGTAGTGTGTGTTGTGTGTGTAGTGTGTGTAGTGTGTGTAGTGTGTGTGTGTGTAGTGTGTGTTGTGTGTGTTGTGTGTGTAGTGTGTGTTGTGTGTGTTGTGTGTGTGTGTTGTGTGTGTAGTGTGTGTAGTGTGTGTTGTGTGTGTTGTGTGTGTAGTGTGTGTTGTGTGTGTAGTGTGTGTAGTGTGTGTAGTGTGTGTTGTGTGTGTTGTGTGTGTTGTGTTGTGTGTGTAGTGTGTGTAGTGTGTGTTGTGTGTGTTGTGTGTGTTGTGTGTGTAGTGTGTGTAGTGTTTGTTGTGTGTGTTGTGTGTGTTGTGTGTGTAGTGTGTGTTGTGTGTGTAGTGTGTGTAGTGTGTGTAGTGTGTGTGTGTGTGTGTTGTGTGTGTTGTGTGTGTAGTGTGTGTAGTGTGTGTAGTGTGTGTTGTGTTGTGTTGTGTGTGTAGTGTGTGTAGTGTGTGTTGTGTGTGTGTTGTGTGTGTTGTGTGTGTAGTGTGTGTTGTGTGTGTAGTGTGTGTTGTGTGTGTTGTGTGTGTAGTGTGTGTAGTGTGTTGTGTGTGTAGTGTGTGTAGTGTGTAGTGTGTGTTGTGTGTGTTGTGTGTGTAGTGTGTGTAGTGTGTGTAGTGTGTGTTGTGTGTGTTGTGTGTGTAGTGTGTGTAGTGTGTGTAGTGTGTGTTGTGTGTGTAGTGTGTGTAGTGTGTGTAGTGTGTGTAGTGTGTGTTGTGTGTGTAGTGTGTGTGTGTGTGTGTAGTGTGTGTTGTGTGTGTTGTGTGTTGTGTGTGTAGTGTGTGTAGTGTGTGTTGTGTGTGTTGTGTGTGTGTAGTGTGTGTAGTGTGTGTTGTGTGTGTAGTGTGTGTTGTGTGTGTAGTGTGTGTAGTGTGTAGTGTGTGTTGTGTGTGTGTAGTGTGTAGTGTGTAGTGTGTGTAGTGTGTGTAGTGTGTGTTGTGTGTGTAGTGTGTGTTGTGTGTAGTGTGTGTAGTGTGTGTAGTGTGTGTTGTGTGTGTTGTGTGTGTGTGTGGTGTGTGTGTGTGTGTAGTGTGTGTAGTGTGTGTGTGTGTGTGTGTGTGTTGTGTGTGTGTTGTGTGTGTAGTGTGTGTTGTGTGTGTTGTGTGTGTAGTGTGTGTTGTGTGTTGTGTGTGTGTGTGTGTTGTGTGTGTGTGTGTGTAGTGTGTGTTGTGTGTGTTGTGTGTGTAGTGTGTGTTGTGTGTGTGTAGTGTGTGTAGTGTGTGTTGTGTGTGTTGTGTGTGTAGTGTGTGTGTGTGTGTGTAGTGTGTGTTGTGTGTGTTGTGTGTTGTTGTGTGTGTAGTGTGTGTAGTGTGTGTTGTGTGTGTTGTGTGTGTAGTGTGTGTTGTGTGTGTAGTGTGTGTAGTGTGTGTTGTGTGTGTAGTGTGTGTAGTGTGTGTTGTGTGTGTACTCCCAACAGTGATCACTCCAGATTCAAGGCGAATCAATCAATTGCTGTTCAAGGAGGCAGAAATACAGCCGGTATGACGGGTTTTGCTCATATGATGCTTGAACAGCGAATAGCTCAGATACATATGAAAACATGAAATGACCCCGGGAATCGATAGAACATCTCTCAGAGATGCACAAATATGATATAACATTCAAAATGGGTGAATCTTTCCTTTAACTTAACCAATCAGAATTAATGCCTGAACTGTTAACCAATTGGAATGAATGAACTAACATTAGAGTTGTTTTTGTTTGAACCCTATCCCAAACCTTAACCATTAACTTTACCCAGTCTGAATGAATGCCTTAACTTAACCCTGGAGTTTTCTCTGTGAGCCTAAATCGTCTGGAGCTCATGCGGGAGCTGTAAATAGAGGACATCCGGAGGTGAAGCCAGTTTACTGCTGAAAAATAGATGTTTATCCAAGGATGTGAAGAAATGACAAGAGACTGTGATATCTTGTTGGTACTCCAGGTCAGAGTGTAAACACCTAACAGAGAATCTACTGTCCTGCTGCTAACTTGATGGAGAAATACAGACTATAAACTATGAGCCAGTCACATATCATCCTAACCCCAAATATAACGTCCCTGTCGTGTTACTCCTCTGTTCATAACGTCTTACTGTTCAGACTGCTCTTTATGGTGCAACAGGCACATAGCATGTTAAAACCAGACAGACAGACAGACAGACAGACAGACAGACAGACAGACAGACAGATAGACAGACAGATAGACAACCAGACAGACAGACAGACAAACAACCAGACAGACAGACAACCAGACAGACAGACAACCAGACAGACAGCCAGCCAGACAGACAACCAGAGAGACAGACAGACTACCAGTCAGCCAGCCAAGCAACCAGTCAAACAACCAGACGGTCAACCAGACAGACAGACAGACAGACAGACAGACAGACAACCAGACAGACAGACAGACAGACAGACAGACAGACAGACAGACAGACAGACAACCAGACAGACAAACAGACTGACAGACAGACAACCAGACAGACAGATAGACAACCAGACAGACAACCAGATAGACAACCAGACAGACAGACAACCAGACAGACAACCAGACAGACAGACAGACAGACAGACAGACAGACAGACAGACAACCAGACAGACAGATAGACAACCAGACAGACAACCAGATAGACAACCAGACAGACAGACAACCAGACAGACAACCAGACAGACAGACAGACAGACAGACAGACAGACAGACAACCAGACAGACAGACAGTCAGACAACCAGACAGACAGCCAGACAGACAGACAACCAGAGAGACAGACAGACTACCAGTCAGCCAGCCAAGCAACCAGTCAAACAACCAGACGGTCAACCAGACAGACAGACAGACAGACAGACAGACAGACAACCAGACAGACAAACAGACAGACAACCAGTCAGAGAGACAGACATACAACCAGACAGACATACATACAGACAGACAACCAGCCAGACAGACATACAGACAACCAGCCAGACAGCCAGACAGACAAACAGACAGACATACAACCAGCCAGCCAGACATACAGACAACCAGCTAGACAGACAAACAGACAGACAACCAGTCAGAGAGACAGACATACAACCAGACAGACATACATACAGACAGACAACCAGCCAGACAGACATACAGACAACCAGCCAGACAGCCAGACAGACAAACAGACAGACATACAACCAGCCAGCCAGACATACAGACAACCAGCTAGACAGACAAACAGACAGGCAACCAGTCAGAGAGGGAGACAGACAACCAGAGACATACAGACAGACAACCAGACAGACATACAGACAGACAACCAGACAGACAGACAACCAGACAGACAGACAGACATACAACCAGACAGACAACCAGCCAGGCAAACAGACAGACAAACAGACAGAGAGACAGGCAGACAACCAGACAGACATACAGACATACAGACAACCAGACAGATAGACAGACATACAGACAACCAGATAGACAACCAGACAGACAACCAGACAGACATACAGAAAGACAGACATACAGGCAACCAGACAGACAAACAGACAAACAGCAGACAGACAACCAGTCAGAGAGACAGACAACCAGACAGACATACAGACCACCAGACAGACAAACAGACAGACAAACAGACAGGCAACCAGTCAGAGAGGGAGACAGACAACCAGACAGACAGACAGACAGACAGACAGACAACCAGACAGCCAGACAGACAAACAGACAGGCAACCAGTCAGAGAGGGAGACAGACAACCAGACAGACATACAGACAGACAACCAGACAGACATACAGACAGACAACCAGACAGACAACCAGACAGACAGACAACCAGACAGACAACCAGACAGACAACCAGACAGACATACAGACAGACAACCAGACAGACAGACAACCAGACAGACAACCAGACAGGCAAACAGACAGACAAACAGACAGAGAGACAGACATACAACCAGACAGACAACCAGCCAGGCAAACAGACAGACAAACAGACAGAGATACAGGCAGACAACCAGACAGCCATACAGACATACAGACAACCAGACAGATAGACAGACATACAGACAACCAGATAGACAACCAGACAGACAACCAGACAGACATACAGAAAGACAGACATACAGGCAACCAGACAGACAAACAGACAAACAGCAGACAGACAACCAGTCAGAGAGACAGACAACCAGACAGACAGACAGACAGACAGACAACCAGACAGACAAACAGACAGACAAACAGACAGGCAACCAGTCAGAGAGGGAGACAGACAACCAGACAGACATACAGACAGACAACCAGACAGACATACAGACAGACAACCAGACAGAGAGGGAGACAGACAACCAGACAGACATACAGACAGACAACCAGACAGACATACAGACAGACAGGCAAACAGACAGACAAACAGACAGAGAGACAGACAGACAGACAGACAACCAGTCAGAGAGACAGACAGACAGACAGACAGACAGACAGACAGACAGACAGACAGACAGAACAGACAGACAGACAGACAGACAGACAGACAGACAGACAGACAGACAGACAGACAGACAGACAGACAGACAGACAGACAGACAGACAGACAGACAGACAGACAGACAGACAGACAGACAGACAGACAGACAGACGTATATTTGACTTTGAAACCAGATCTCCATGTAAAGGGCTTTCCAGATATATACAGGAGACATTAATTTCTTCCTTTCTGCATCACTGCGATAATAACACACAACCACATTACACTGCCAAGTTACACAACCACATTACACTGCCAAGTTACACAACCACATTACACTGCCAAGTTACACAACCACATTACACTGCCAAGTTACACAACCACATTACACTGCCAAGTTACACAACCATGTTACACGACCACGTTACATGGCCAAGTTACACAACCACGTTACACGACCACGTTACACAACCTCGTTACACAACCACGTTACACGACCACGTTACACAACCACGTTACACAACCACATTACACGACCTCGTTACATGACCACGTTACACAACCACGTTACACAACCTCGTTACACAACCACGTTACACGACCACGTTACACAACCACGTTACACAACCACATTACACGACCTCGTTACACGACCACGTTACACAACCACGTTACACAACCTCGTTACACAACCACGTTACACAACCTCGTTACACAACCACGTTACATGGCCAAGTTACACAACCTCGTTACACGACCACGTTACACGACCACGTTACACAACCTCGTTACACAACCACGTTACACGACCTGGTTACACGACCTCGTTACACGACCACGTTACACAACCAAGTTACATAACCACATTACACGACCTCGTTACACGACCACGTTACACAACCACGTTACACAACCTCGTTACACAACCACGTTACACAACCTCGTTACACGACCACGTTACACGACCACGTTACACAACCACGTTACACAACCACGTTACACAACCTCGTTACACAACCACGTTACACGACCTGGTTACACGACCTCGTTACACGACCACGTTACACAACCATGTTACACAACCACATTACACGACCTCGTTACACGACCACGTTACACAACCACGTTACACGACCTCGTTACACAACCACGTTACACAACCTCGTTACACAACCACGTTACACAACCTCTTTACACAACCACGTTACACGACCTCGTTACACAACCACGTTACACAACCTCGTTACATGACCACGTTACACGACCACGTTACATGGCCAAGTTACACGACCTCGTTACACGACCTCGTTACACGACCACGTTACACAACCACGTTACACGACCTCGTTACACGACCACGTTACACGACCACGTTACACGACCACGTTACACGACCTCGTTACACGACCACGTTACACGACCACGTTACACGACCACGTTACACGACCACGTTACACAACGTCGTTACACAACCACATTACACAACCTCGTTACATGACCTCATTACACGACCACGTTACACGACCTCGTTACGCAACCTCGTTACGCAACCTCATTACGCAACCACATTACACAATCACGTTACACAACCACGTTACACAACCACATTACACAACCTCGTTACACAACCTCGTTACACAACCACGTTACACAACCACGTTACACGACCTCGTTACACAACCACGTTACAAGACCTTGTTACACGACCACGTTACACAACCACGTTACACGACCACGTTACACAACCAAGTTACACAACCACGTTACACACAGCTGTAGCATGAGGTAGCCTCAAATAGTCAGACACACAACAACCAGATAACCAGACAGACAGAGAGCCAGACAGACAGAGAGCCAGACAGACAGAGAGCCAGACAGACAGAGAGCCAGACAGACAGAGAGCCAGACAGACAGAGAGCCAGACAGACAGATAACCAGACAGACAGAGAGCCAGACAGACAGAGAGCCAGACAGACAGAGAGCCAGACAGACAGATAACCAGACAGACAGAGATCCAGACAGACAGAGAGCCAGACAGACAGATAACCAGACAGACAGAGAGCCAGACAGACAGAGAGCCAGACAGACAGAGAGCCAGACAGACAGAGAGCCAGACAGACAGAGAGTCATGTATATGTTCCATGTCCTTAGAAACTTCACTTCTACTCTCTCAACTACAACATTTATTTCTGATATGTGTGCACATGTTTGTGTGAGGTCTACCTTTGTGTGTGTGTGTGTGTGTGTGTGTGTGTGTGTATATGTAGCTGTGGATAGGAGGGGTATCTCCACATTTAATATACAGTGCATTCGGAAAGTATTCAGACCCCTTCCCTTTTTCCACATTTTGTTACGTTACAGCCTTAATCTAAAATTGATTAAATTATTTTTTCCCTCATCAATCTACACATAATACCCCATAATGACAAAGTGAAAACTTGTTTTTAGAAATGTTTGCAAATGTATTAATAATAAAAAACAGAAATACTTTATTTACACAGGTATTCAGACCCTTTGCTATGAAACTCTAATTTGAGCTCAGGTGCATCCTGTTTCCATTAAATCATCCTTGAGATGTTTCTACAACTTGATTGGAGTCCACCTGTGGTAAATTCAGTTGATTGGACATGATTTGGAAAGGCCCACACCTGTCTATATAAGGTCCTACAGTTGACAGTGCATGTCAGAGCAAAAACCAAGCCGAAGGTTGAAGGAATTGTCCATAGAGCTCTGAGACAGGATTGTGTCGAGGCACAGATCTGGGGAAGGGTAACAAAACATTTCTGCAGCATTCAAGGTCCCCAAGAACACAGTGGCCTCCATCATTGTTAAATGGAAGAAGTTTGGAACCACCAAGACTCTTCCTAGAGCTGGCTGCCCGGCCAAACTGAGCAATCTGGGGAAAAGGGTCTTGGTCAGGGAGGTGACCAAAAACCCGATGGTCACTCTGACAGAGCTCTAGAGTTCCTCTGTGGAGATGGGAGAACCTTCCAGAAGGACAACCATCTCTGCAGCACTCCACCAAATCAGGCCTTTATGGTAGAGTGGCCAGACGGAAGCCGCTCCTCAGTAAAAGGCACATGACAGCCCGCTTGGAGTTTGTAAAAAGGCACCTAAAGACTCTCAGACCATGAGAAACAAGATTCTCTGGTCTGATGAAACCAAGATTGAACTCTTTGGCTTGAATGCCAAGCGTCACGTCTAGAGGAAATCTGGCACCATCCCTACGGTGAAGCATGGTGGTGGTAGCATCATGCTGTGGGGATGTTTTTCAGCGGCAGGGACTGGGAGACTAGTACAGAAAGATCCTTGATGAAAACCTGCTCCAGAGTGCTCAGGACCTCAGACTGGGGCGAAGGTTCACCTTCCAACAGGACAACAACCCTAAGCACACAGCCAAGACAACGCAGCAGTGGCTTCGGGACAAGTCTCTGAATGTCCTTTAGTGGCCCAGCCAGAGCCCGGACTTGAACCCAATCAAACATCTCTGGAGAGACCTGAAAATAGTTGTGCAGCGACGCTCCCCATCCAACCTGACAGAGCTTGAGAGGATCTGCAGAGAAGAATGGGAGAAACTCCCCAAATACAGGTGTGCCAAGCTTGTAGCGTCATACCCAGGAAGACTCAAGGCTGTAATCGCTGCCAAAGGTGCTTCAACAAAGTACTGAGTAAAGGGTCTGAATACTTATGTGAATATGATATTTCCATTTTTTATTTTTCATACATTTGCTAAAATTTCGAAAAACCTGATTTAGCTTTGTCATTACGGGGTATTGTGTGTAGATTGATGAGGGAAAACACAATGTAATCCAAATAAGGCTGTAACGTAACAACATGTGGAAAAAGTCAAGGGGTCTGAATACTTCCCGAATGCCCTGTAATGTCTCACTGCAACAATGAACAATGGAAAAGGTGCTGTTATAATGAGCTGAGGACAACACAGTGATATAGAGCATATCATGTAGGGAAGCAAGAATTCACTAATAAACTAGACAGACAGATAGAGAGAGAGAGAGAGAGAGAGAGATAAACTAGACAGACAGATAGAGAGAGAGAGAGAGAGAGAGAGAGAGAGAGAGAGAGAGAGAGAGAGAGAGAGAGAGAGAGAGAGAGAGAGAGAGAGAGAGAGAGAGAGAGAGAGAGAGAGAGAGAGAGAGAGAGAGAGAGAGAGTGGCCCCCACTGCCTCCCCAACACACCATATCTCCTGAAACATCTCCACACTTTTTATCATTTCATAGAACTCAAATTCCACCCTAAGGCGCTCAGAGACCATCCCATTAAATAATAGTAAAGGGTCTGTTATCCCCCCACCTTTGACCCTGTTCCTCCTTGTTAGCCTAATAGCCAACTTTGCCTGAGCAAACAGAAAATTCAACAACACACATTTGGCCTTTTCCTTATTTGAATACCTGTACCCCATTATAAACATCCCGACAGTAAACTCCACCCCCAACCTCTCACACAGACATTCCAACTGAGACATTAAAGGCATTAACCTGGCGCACACAGAAAACACATGATGCACAGTTTCACTCATGACACAGAAAGGACACCCCCGTCCGACTCCCGGTTCAACCCGTGCCAACCAGCTGTTAGTGGCCAGGGCTCCATGTAGAACCCTCCACTGGAGGTCCCCTGACCTCTTTGGTACTGGGAGTTTGTAGACCCCCCTCCATCTAAAACCCACCATACTCTCCATCCCACATACACCCTGCCACTGATGTGCCTTCACTCCTGTTAGGCTCCTGATGTTCCTCACCTTAATGCAGAGGTTGTACAGGGCTTTACCTCCCGCCCCTTCAAACTCCCCCAGGCTCTGAGTGTTAAAATCTAACAAGCCCTCCAGACCCCCTTGCCAGTCCCCAGTCTCTGCCGTCACCTGCAGTGGCGGAAACATTGGTGGCCCCTCCCCCCTTGGCCGCTCAAACACCCCCCTTACCGGCTCAGACAGTGCCTCCTGGACCTCCCCCAGGAATCTCTCCAGCAGCCGAAGAGATGTTAGTCCTGTTTGTTGTGCCAGGACTTCCAGAGTTTTCCACCCCTCCTCCCCCAGCAGCGGCAGGTCACCCAGCCTTAGTAAACCCGCTGCCATCAGTCGCCTCTGCAGGGTAGCCGACTGAACCGATCTCAAAAGGATGGCTGGGTTGTGGAAGATAGGCTCCTCCCACACCCACAGCCCAGGCTCCACACCCCCTTCTGGTGTGGGCCTCAGTAGCTGCCAGGCCCTCAGCACCGCAGAGTAAAAATCAGAGAGACCTGCTGTACTCAGCCCCTCCAGCCTCATGAGGAACAGCTGCCGGCTAACAACAACCCTAATCCTAAACTCTCCTCAGCAGCACGCATGCTGGTTCCCTCCAGCCGACATCAGTATTCTCTGCCTTTAGTCAGAACGCACTCACGCAACACGCAAAATAAGTCCAGTCCAATTATTCCCCAGAATGTTTTATAAAACCCAGATGTCCCCTGGTGCACGGCCGGGGGACATCTGGGTTACGGCCTCTGCCAGTTCATGGGACAACAGGGGAATGTCCATTTCATCCCTCTGTGCCAGAGAGAGCTTAGGGAGTTCGGCAAATAAAACCTGAGCACACATAGGATCACACAGTTCTGCCCTACACAACTCAGTATAAAACTCCACAGACCGCTTCCGCATCTCCCCCACCACAGAGGTCACCTGCCCATCCGACAGCTGTAGACAATGAATACCCTTGGCTTCACCGCTCTGTCTTTCCAAACCAAAGAAGGAGGAGCAGGGAGCATCCATCTCCTTGAGCATGGAGAACCTAGCTCTTACAAGTGCTCCCTTTGCTTTAACCTGGAAAAAACTGTCCAGGTCCCTACGTAGTTCAGCTAGATTAGCCTGGAGGCCTACATTGCCTTGCCCCACCAGCTCTACCTCCATCTCACTAATACTACGCTCGAGTTCCCCCAATACTCTCCTAGCCTCTGAGGATGAGAGAGCTGTATACTGTTGGCAGAAAAGCCGAATTTGGACTTTTCCCACATCCCACCATTGACTCAGAGACTCATACTCCTCTCTTCGCTGCCCCCACCTTTCCCAAAAAGTCTGGAAACCTGAGCAAAAAGTGGCATCTTGTAAGAGCTTTACATTAAACTTCCAATAGGATGCCTGCCGAGGCCCTGGTGAAATAGACAGCTGATCCACGGTTATGTGATGATCCGAAAAATTCCACAGGGAGAATGGTAGCGCGCAACAGCCTATTGCTCCGATTCCTGGACATGTAAAACCGATCAAGCCGGGCTGCACTCACCCTAGCCCCAAAGACCTTCACCCATGTATACTGTCTGGTGTTGGGATGTCTAGTTCTCCAAACATCCACTAGGTCAAACTGATTAAAGATGTCCCTTAACACCCCCACTGAGCCTGAATGAGGCTCCTCCCCATTTCTGTCTTTCATAAAAGCCATCGTACAGTTCCAGTCCTCGCCGACCACCAGGCGATACCTGTGAGAGTTCCTGTCTAAGACACCCAAACAGAAGCCGCCTCTCTCTCCCCGTGTTAGGCGCATACACATTTATAAGGACAAAACCTGTTGTTAATTTCTGCTTTCACTACAAGCAGTCTACCCCTACACACCTCCTTTGAGGAGTGCATTTATACGGCCAGACCCGGTGCAGAAAGGACTGCCACCCCACTAACATTAGTCCCATGGCTCAGCAGTCTTGCCCCTTTCCACCAGAGCCCCCAATCGACTTCATTCACCACATCACTATGCATGTCCTGCAGAAACAACACCCACACTTTTTTTTGTTTTACATATTCAACCAACAGACTCCTCTTTCCCGTTTCTCTGGCGCCATTTATATTAAATGAGCCTACCCAAAGGGTCTCCATAAGTAGTGGGAGAAAAGCCAGCAAAGAAAGAGACCAATAGCAAAGCTCAAAAAGCCCCGGTGCCAGAAAGAAAACTTTAATCTAAACAGCGTCTGAAGGTAGACTTTTAGGCACGGTTGTGACCCACTTCCTCAACCTAAACCGTTTCCTGGGTGAGAGGTCACCACGCCGATCATTTTTCATAGCATGTTGTACTGATCTTACAAACTTTCCCGGATCGCAAAAAAAAATTCAAGATGAACCTTCTTTTTCCCTTTAGTCACATTCAGGAACCTTGACAGTTCCCTCACCATGTACTTTGACCCCTCTGCCTGACTGACTGTCAGCTTTGGACTCATTGAGGAGGAGTCTGAAAAGAAAGCCTCCTCATCGTCCTCTTCCTCAGACTCACCTTTCTCCTCCTCATCTCCTTCTCCCATCCTGACCACCTGCTCTTCCTCTCTAGTCGGGGCCTCCCCCCCAGTCTAATCTACACTGCCATCTATAGCATGACTAGACCCAGCCTCATCTACACCACCATCTATAGCATGACTAGACCCAGCCTCATCTACACCACCATCTATAGCATGACTAGACCCAGCCTCATCTACACCATCATCTATAGCATGACTAGACCCAGCCTCATCTACACCACCATCTATAGCATGACTAGACCCAGCCTCATCTACACCACCATCTATAGCATGACTAGACCCAGCCTCACCTACACCACCATCTATAACATGACTAGACCCAGCCTCATCTACACCACCATCTATAGCATGACTAGACCCAGCCTCATCTACACCACCATTTATAGCATGACTAGACCCAGCCTCATCTACACCACCATCTATAGCATGACTAGACCCAGACTCATCTACACCACCATCTATAGCATGACTAGACCCAGCCTCATCTACACCACCATCTATAGCATGACTAGACCCAGACTCATCTACACCACCATCTATAGCATGACTAGACCCAGCCTCATCTACACCACCATCTATAGCATGACTAGACCCAGCCTCATCTACACCACCATCTATAGCATGACTAGACCCAGCCTCATCTACACCACCATCTATAACATGACTAGGCCCAGCCTCATCTACACCACCATCTATAACATTAGACCCAGCCTCATCTACACCACCATCTATAACATGACTAGACCCAGCCTCATCTACACCACCATCTATAGCATGACTAGACCCAGCCTCATCTACACCACCATCTATAGCATGACTAGACCCAGCCTCATCTACACCACCATCTATAACATGACTAGGCCCAGCCTCATTACACCACCATCTATAGCATGACTAGACCCAGCCTCATCTACACCACCATCTATAACATGACTAGGCCCAGCCTCATCTATACCACCATCTATAACATTAGACCCAGCCTCATCTACACCACCATCTATAACATGACTAGACCCAGCCTCATCTACACCACCATCTATAGCATGACTAGACCCAGCCTCATCTACACCACCATCTATAGCATGACTAGACCCAGCCTCATCTACACCACCATCTATAACATGACTAGGCCCAGCCTCATCTACACCACCATCTATAGCATGACTAGACCCAGCCTCATCTACACCACCATCTATAACATGACTAGGCCCAGCCTCATCTACACCACCATCTATAACATGACTAGACCCAGCCTCATCTACACCACCACCTATAGCATGACTAGGCCCAGCCTCATCTACACCACCATCTATAGCATGACTAGGCCCAGCCTCATCTACCCCACCATCTATAACATGACTAGACCCAGCCTCATCTACACCACCATCTATAGCATGACTAGGCCCAGCCTCATCTACACCACCATCTATAGCATGACTAGACCCAGCCTCATCTACACCACCATCTATAGCATGACTAGACCCAGCCTCATCTACACCACCATCTATAACATGACTAGGCCCAGCCTCATCTACACCACCATCTATAGCATGACTAGACCCAGCCTCATCTACACCACCATCTATGCATGACTAGACCCAGCCTCATCTACACCACCATCTATAACATGACTAGACCCAGCCTCATCTACACCACCATCTATAGCATGACTAGACCCAGCCTCATCTACACCACCATCTATAACATGACTAGGCCCAGCCTCATCTACACCACCATCTATAGCATGACTAGACCCAGCCTCATCTACACCATCATCTATAACATGACTAGGCCCAGCCTCATCTACACCACCATCTATAACATGACTAGACCCAGCCTCATCTACACCACCATCTATAGCATGACTAGGCCCAGCCTCATCTACACCACCATCTATAGCATGACTAGGCCCAGCCTCTGCTGCCTGTGTCTCATGGCCTCCTGCACGTTGACCTCGATTTCCCCCACTGGTGCTTGAACCCTCACCTTGTCTACGGCCTTTATGTGGGCACGCAAAGCTCTTATGCCACAAATCCCCACACTCAAAGCACCGTAGACGATCTGTGCTGGCAAACCCCCGCGTAAAGCCCCTCCCCTCAGCTCCTACCCGTTCGCCGACCGGGAGCAGAACCTACTCCACCTTAACTCCATTCTCAGGAACACACCTCAATCCACGACAACGTCTCCTCCGCGCTAGGCTGCAAAGCCATTGCGCACACCGCACCGTTCAAACCCCAGGAAACTAAAACTCTGTCCTCTTCCTCCCTAACGTTGAATAAAATCAGTGGGTACCGCTAAACTAACAGTGCGTTAACCCTCCACCATAGAAAATAAACATTGAAAGAAAAGACCAAGGAAAGAATCAAGAAAATAAGTAAGGAAAGAGCCCTCCACACGACCTCTCAGCTACAAAACACTCCCAGCATGCACTGAGAGAGAGAGAGAGAGAGAGAGAGAGAGAGAGAGAGAGAGAGAGAGAGAGAGAGAGAGAGAGAGAGAGAGAGAGAGAGAGAGAGAGACAGGCATTTCTGATTGTAAATTCTGCTCTCCTTCTTTCTCTCTCCTTTCTCTGGGGGAGCCACAGCAGCTAATCTGGGTTTAATATGGTTGGGCCGGATGTAAACAGCTCTGGACAATGTCTCTAATCTGAGCTGTCCTGACAACTTCACACCATCACACTGCCCCCCCACTACTCCTCTCCTCTCCTCTCTGCCTCCTCTTTCTTCCTACTCCCCTCCTCCTCCCCTCCTCCTTCATCCTCCTCCTCCTCCCCTCCTCCTTCATCCTCCTCCCCTCCTCCTCCTCCTCCTCCTCCTCCTTCATCCTCCTCCCCCCCTCCTCCTCCTCCTCCTCCTCCTCCTCCTCCTCCTCCTCTCCCCTCATCCTCCTCCTCTCCCCTGGTCTTCTGCTCTGCTGCTAACAAGCATCGGAAACTACTGTCCATTCAGTGTGTTGGAAGAAAGACTAATCAACTCTCCTCCCCCCATCCCCCCGACTTTTAGAACGGGCTGAGTTGAGTCTGTAGTAATTGTCATTCCAAAGACGAACTGGCCCAGTTTCAATTCAGAGACAAGTGTTAGTGTTATGAGTCTGCTGTGTGCTTGTTAGAGTCAAATCAAATCAATGTTTATTGGTCCTGTACACAGATTTGCAAATGCTTGTGTTCCTATCTCCAACAGTGCAGTAATACCTAGCTAAATGCTTGTGTTCCTATCTCCAACAGTGCAGTAATAACTAGCTAAATGCTTGTGTTCCTATCTCCAACAGTACTGTAATACCTAGCTAAATGCTTGTGTTCCTATCTCCAACAGTACTGTAATACCCAGCTAAATGCTTGTGTTCCTATCTCCAACAGTGTAGTAATACCCAGCTAAATGCTTGTGTTCCTATCTCCAACAGTGCAGTAATACCTAGCTAAATGCTTGTGTACCTATCTCCAACAGTGCAGTAATACCTAGCTAAATGCTTGTGTTTCTAGCTCCAACGGTGCAGTAATACCTAGCTATATGCTTGTGTTTCTAGCTCCAACAGTGCAGTAATACCTAGCTAAATGCTTGTGTTCCTATCTCCAACAGTGCAGTAATACCTAGCTAAATGCTTGTGTTCCTATCTCCAACAGTGCAGTAATACCCAGCTAAATGCTTGTGTTTCTAGCTCCAACAGTGCAGTAATATTTAGCTAAATGCTTGTGTTCCTATCTCCAACAGTGCAGTAATATTTAGCTAAATGCTTGTGTTCCTATCTCCAACAGTGCAGTAATATTTAGCTAAATGCTTGTGTTCCTATCTCCAACAGTGCAGTAATACCTAGCTATATGCTTGTGTTTCTAGCTCCAACAGTGCAGTAATACCCAGCTAAATGCTTGTGTTCCTATCTCCAACAGTGCAGTAATACCCAGCTAAATGCTTGTGTTCCTATCTCCAACAGTGCAGTAATACCCAGCTAAATGCTTGTGTTCCTATCTCCAACAGTGCAGTAATACCCAGCTAAATGCTTGTGTTCCTATCTCCAACAGTGCAGTAATACCCAGCTAAATGCTTGTGTTCCTATCTCCAACAGTGCAGTAATATTTAGCTAAATGCTTGTGTTCCTATCTCCAACAGTGCAGTAATACCTAGCTAAATGCTTGTGTTCCAATCTCCAACAGTGCAGTAATACCTAGCTAAATGCTTGTGTTCCTATCTCCAACAGTGCAGTAATATCTAGCTAAATGCTTGTGTTCCTATCTCCAACAGTGCAGTAATACCTAGCTAAATGCTTGTGTTCCTATCTCCAACAGTGTAGTAATACCCAGCTAAATGCTTGTGTTCCTATCTCCAACAGTGCAGTAATACCCAGCTAAATGCTTGTGTTTCCTATCTCCAACAGTGCAGTAATACCTAGCTATATGCTTGTGTTTCTAGCTCCAACAGTGCAGTAATACCCAGCTAAATGCTTGTGTTCCTATCTCCAACAGTGCAGTAATACCCAGCTAAATGCTTGTGTTTCTAGCTCCAACAGTGCAGTAATATTTAGCTAAATGCTTGTGTTCCTATCTCCAACAGTGCAGTAATATTTAGCTAAATGCTTGTGTTTCTAGCTCCAACAGTGCAGTAATACCTAGCTAAATGCTTGTGTTCCTATCTCCAACAGTGCAGTAATACCTAGCTAAATGCTTGTGTTCCTATCTCCAACAGTGCAGTAATACCCAGCTAAATGCTTGTGTTCCTATCTCCAACAGTGCAGTAATACCTAGCTAAATGCTTGTGTTCCTATCTCCAACAGTGCAGTAATACCTAGCTAAATGCTTGTGTTTCTAGCTCCAACAGTGCAGTAATACCCAGCTAAATGCTTGTGTTCCTATCTCCAACAGTGCAGTAATAACTAGCTAAATGCTTGTGTTCCTATCTCCAACAGTGCAGTAATACCTAGCTAAATGCTTGTGTTTCTAGCTCCAACAGTGCAGTAATACCTAGCTAAATGCTTGTGTTCCTATCTCCAACAGTGCAGTAATACCTAGCTAAATGCTTGTGTTCCTATCTCCAACAGTGCAGTAATACCCAGCTAAATGCTTGTGTTCCTATCTCCAACAGTGCAGTAATACCCAGCTAAATGCTTGTGTTCCTATCTCCAACAGTGCAGTAATACCCAGCTAAATGCTTGTGATTCTAGCTCCAACAGTGCAGTAATATTTAGCTAAATGCTTGTGTTCCTATCTCCAACAGTGCAGTAATATTTAGCTAAATGCTTGTGTTCCTATCTCCAACAGTGCAATAATATTTAGCTAAATATTTGTGTTCCTATCTCCAACAGTGCAGTAATACCTAGCTATATGCTTGTGTTTCTAGCTCCAACAGTGCAGTAATACCCAGCTAAATGCTTGTGTTCCTATCTCCAACAGTGCAGTAATACCTAGCTATATGCTTGTGTTTCTAGCTCCAACAGTGCAGTAATACCCAGCTAAGTGCTTGTGTTCCTATCTCCAACAGTGCAGTAATACCCAGCTAAATGCTTGTGTTTCTAGCTCCAACAGTGCAGTAATATTTAGCTAAATGCTTGTGTTCCTATCTCCAACAGTGCAGTAATATTTAGCTAAATGCTTGTGTTCCTATCTCCAACAGTGCAGTAATATTTAGCTAAATGCTTGTGTTCCTATCTCCAACAGTGCAGTAATACCTAGCTATATGCTTGTGTTTCTAGCTCCAACAGTGCAGTAATAACTAGCTAAATGATTGTGTTCCTATCTCCAACAGTGCAGTAATACCTAGCTAAATGCTTGTGTTCCTATCTCCAACAGTGCAGTAATACCTAGCTAAATGCTTGTGTTCCTATCTCCAACAGTACTGTAATACCCAGCTAAATGCTTGTGTTCCTATCTCCAACAGTGCAGTAATAACTAGCTAAATGCTTGTGTTTCTATCTCCAACAGTGCAGTAATAACTAGCTAAATTATTGTGTTCCTATCTCCAACAGTGCAGTAATATTTAGCTAAATGCTTGTGTTCCTATCTCCAACAGTGCAGTAATACCTAGCTAAATGCTTGTGTTCCTATCTCCAACAGTGCAGTAATACCTAGCTAAATGCTTGTGTTCCTATCTCCAACAGTGCAGTAATAACTAGCTAAATGCTTGTGTTCCTATCTCCAACAGTGCAGTAATACCTAGCTAAATGCTTGTGTTCCTATCTCCAACAGTGCAGTAATACCTAGCTAAATGCTTGTGTTCCTATCTCCAACAGTGCAGTAATACCTAGCTAAATGCTTGTGTTTCTAGCTCCAACAGTGCAGTAATACCCAGCTAAATGCTTGTGTTTCTAGCTCCAACAGTGCAGTAATACCTAGCTAAATGCTTGTGTTTCTAGCTCCAACAGTGCAGTAATACCCAGCTAAATGCTTGTGTTCCTATCTCCAACAGTGCAGTAATACCTAGCTAAATGCTTGTGTTCCTATCCCAACAGTGCAGTAATACCTAGCTAAATGCTTGTGTTCCTATCTCCAACAGTGCAGTAATACCTAGCTAAATGCTTGTGTTCCTATCTCCAACAGTGCAGTAATAACTAGCTAAATGCTTGTGTTCCTATCTCCAACAGTGCAGTAATACCTAGCTAAATGCTTGTGTTCCTATCTCCAACAGTGCAGTAATACCTAGCTAAATGCTTGTGTTTCCTATCTCCAACAGTGCAGTAATACCTAGCTAAATGCTTGTGTTTCTAGCTCCAACAGTGCAGTAATACCCAGCTAAATGCTTGTGTTTCCTATCTCCAACAGTGCAGTAATAACTAGCTAAATGCTTGTGTTCCTATCTCCAACAGTGCAGTAATACCTAGCTAAATGCTTGTGTTTCTAGCTCCAACAGTGCAGTAATACCTAGCTAAATGCTTGTGTTTCCTATCTCCAACAGTGCAGTAATACCTAGCTATATGCTTGTGTTTCTAACTCCAACAGTGCAGTAATACCCAGCTAAATGCTTGTGTTTCTATCTCCAACAGTGCAGTAATACCCAGCTAAATGCTTGTGTTCCTATCTCCAACAGTGCAGTAATACCTAGCTATATGCTTGTGTTTCTATCTCCAACAGTGCAGTAATACCCAGCTAAATGCTTGTGTTCCTATCTCCAACAGTGCAGTAATACCTAGCTAAATGCTTGTGTTTCTAGCTCCAACAGTGCAGTAATACCCAGCTAAATGCTTGTGTTTCTAGCTCCAACAGTGCAGTAATATTTAGCTAAATGCTTGTGTTTCCTATCTCCAACAGTGCAGTAATATTTAGCTAAATGCTTGTGTTTCTAGCTCCAACAGTGCAGTAATACCTAGCTAAATGCTTGTGTTCCTATCTCCAACAGTGCAGTAATACCTAGCTAAATGCTTGTGTTCCTATCTCCAACAGTGCAGTAATACCTAGCTAAATGCTTGTGTTTCTATCTCCAACAGTGCAGTAATACCTAGCTAAATGCTTGTGTTTCTATCTCCAACAGTGCAGTAATACCTAGCTAAATGCTTGTGTTTCTAGCTCCAACAGTGCAGTAATACCCAGCTAAATGCTTGTGTTCCTATCTCCAACAGTGCAGTAATAACTAGCTAAATGCTTGTGTTCCTATCTCCAACAGTGCAGTAATACCTAGCTAAATGCTTGTGTTTCTAGCTCCAACAGTGCAGTAATACCTAGCTAAATGCTTGTGTTCCTATCTCCAACAGTGCAGTAATACCTAGCTAAATGCTTGTGTTCCTATCTCCAACAGTGCAGTAATACCTAGCTAAATGCTTGTGTTCCTATCTCCAACAGTGCAGTAATACCTAGCTAAATGCTTGTGTTCCTATCTCCAACAGTGCAGTAATACCTAGCTAAATGCTTGTGTTCCTATCTCCAACAGTGCAGTAATACCTAGCTAAATGCTTGTGTTCCTATCTCCAACAGTGCAGTAATACCTAGCTAAATGCTTGTGTTTCTAGCTCCAACAGTGCAGTAATACCCAGCTAAATGCTTGTGTTTCTAGCTCCAACAGTGCAGTAATACCTAGCTAAATGCTTGTGTTTCTAGCTCCAACAGTGCAGTAATACCCAGCTAAATGCTTGTGTTCCTATCTCCAACAGTGCAGTAATACCTAGCTAAATGCTTGTGTTCCTATCTCCAACAGTGCAGTAATACCTAGCTAAATGCTTGTGTTCCTATCTCCAACAGTGCAGTAATACCTAGCTAAATGCTTGTGTTCCTATCTCCAACAGTGCAGTAATAACTAGCTAAATGCTTGTGTTCCTATCTCCAACAGTGCAGTAATACCTAGCTAAATGCTTGTGTTCCTATCTCCAACAGTGCAGTAATACCTAGCTAAATGCTTGTGTTCCTATCTCCAACAGTGCAGTAATACCTAGCTAAATGCTTGTGTTTCTAGCTCCAACAGTGCAGTAATACCCAGCTAAATGCTTGTGTTCCTATCTCCAACAGTGCAGTAATAACTAGCTAAATGCTTGTGTTCCTATCTCCAACAGTGCAGTAATACCTAGCTAAATGCTTGTGTTTCTAGCTCCAACAGTGCAGTAATACCTAGCTAAATGCTTGTGTTCCTATCTCCAACAGTGCAGTAATACCTAGCTATATGCTTGTGTTTCTAACTCCAACAGTGCAGTAATACCCAGCTAAATGCTTGTGTTCCTATCTCCAACAGTGCAGTAATACCCAGCTAAATGCTTGTGTTCCTATCTCCAACAGTGCAGTAATACCTAGCTATATGCTTGTGTTTCTAGCTCCAACAGTGCAGTAATACCCAGCTAAATGCTTGTGTTCCTATCTCCAACAGTGCAGTAATACCCAGCTAAATGCTTGTGTTTCTAGCTCCAACAGTGCAGTAATATTTAGCTAAATGCTTGTGTTCCTATCTCCAACAGTGCAGTAATATTTAGCTAAATGCTTGTGTTTCTAGCTCCAACAGTGCAGTAATACCTAGCTAAATGCTTGTGTTCCTATCTCCAACAGTGCAGTAATACCTAGCTAAATGCTTGTGTTCCTATCTCCAACAGTGCAGTAATACCCAGCTAAATGCTTGTGTTCCTATCTCCAACAGTGCAGTAATACCTAGCTAAATGCTTGTGTTTCCTATCTCCAACAGTGCAGTAATACCTAGCTAAATGCTTGTGTTTCTAGCTCCAACAGTGCAGTAATACCCAGCTAAATGCTTGTGTTCCTATCTCCAACAGTGCAGTAATAACTAGCTAAATGCTTGTGTTCCTATCTCCAACAGTGCAGTAATACCTAGCTAAATGCTTGTGTTTCTAGCTCCAACAGTGCAGTAATACCTAGCTAAATGCTTGTGTTTCCTATCTCCAACAGTGCAGTAATACCTAGCTAAATGCTTGTGTTCCTATCTCCAACAGTGCAGTAATACCCAGCTAAATGCTTGTGTTCCTATCTCCAACAGTGCAGTAATACCCAGCTAAATGCTTGTGTTCCTATCTCCAACAGTGCAGTAATACCTAGCTAAATGCTTGTGTTCCTATCTCCAACAGTGCAGTAATACCTAGCTAAATGCTTGTGTTCCTATCTCCAACAGTGCAGTAATACCTAGCTAAATGCTTGTGTTTCTAGCTCCAACAGTGCAGTAATACCCAGCTAAATGCTTGTGTTTCTAGCTCCAACAGTGCAGTAATACCTAGCTAAATGCTTGTGTTTCTAGCTCCAACAGTGCAGTAATACCCAGCTAAATGCTTGTGTTCCTATCTCCAACAGTGCAGTAATACCTAGCTAAATGCTTGTGTTCCTATCTCCAACAGTGCAGTAATACCTAGCTAAATGCTTGTGTTCCTATCTCCAACAGTGCAGTAATACCTAGCTAAATGCTTGTGTTCCTATCTCCAACAGTGCAGTAATAACTAGCTAAATGCTTGTGTTCCTATCTCCAACAGTGCAGTAATACCTAGCTAAATGCTTGTGTTCCTATCTCCAACAGTGCAGTAATACCTAGCTAAATGCTTGTGTTCCTATCTCCAACAGTGCAGTAATACCTAGCTAAATGCTTGTGTTTCTAGCTCCAACAGTGCAGTAATACCCAGCTAAATGCTTGTGTTCCTATCTCCAACAGTGCAGTAATAACTAGCTAAATGCTTGTGTTTCCTATCTCCAACAGTGCAGTAATACCTAGCTAAATGCTTGTGTTTCTAGCTCCAACAGTGCAGTAATACCTAGCTAAATGCTTGTGTTCCTATCTCCAACAGTGCAGTAATACCTAGCTATATGCTTGTGTTTCTAACTCCAACAGTGCAGTAATACCCAGCTAAATGCTTGTGTTCCTATCTCCAACAGTGCAGTAATACCCAGCTAAATGCTTTGTGTTCCTATCTCCAACAGTGCAGTAATACCTAGCTATATGCTTGTGTTTCTAGCTCCAACAGTGCAGTAATACCCAGCTAAATGCTTGTGTTCCTATCTCCAACAGTGCAGTAATACCCAGCTAAATGCTTGTGTTTCTAGCTCCAACAGTGCAGTAATATTTAGCTAAATGCTTGTGTTCCTATCTCCAACAGTGCAGTAATATTTAGCTAAATGCTTGTGTTTCTAGCTCCAACAGTGCAGTAATACCTAGCTAAATGCTTGTGTTCCTATCTCCAACAGTGCAGTAATACCTAGCTAAATGCTTGTGTTCCTATCTCCAACAGTGCAGTAATACCCAGCTAAATGCTTGTGTTCCTATCTCCAACAGTGCAGTAATACCTAGCTAAATGCTTGTGTTCCTATCTCCAACAGTGCAGTAATACCTAGCTAAATGCTTGTGTTTCTAGCTCCAACAGTGCAGTAATACCCAGCTAAATGCTTGTGTTTCCTATCTCCAACAGTGCAGTAATAACTAGCTAAATGCTTGTGTTCCTATCTCCAACAGTGCAGTAATACCTAGCTAAATGCTTGTGTTTCTAGCTCCAACAGTGCAGTAATACCTAGCTAAATGCTTGTGTTCCTATCTCCAACAGTGCAGTAATACCTAGCTAAATGCTTGTGTTCCTATCTCCAACAGTGCAGTAATACCCAGCTAAATGCTTGTGTTCCTATCTCCAACAGTGCAGTAATACCCAGCTAAATGCTTGTGTTCCTATCTCCAACAGTGCAGTAATACCTAGCTAAATGCTTGTGTTCCTATCTCCAACAGTGCAGTAATACCTAGCTAAATGCTTGTGTTCCTATCTCCAACAGTGCAGTAATACCTAGCTAAATGCTTGTGTTTCTAGCTCCAACAGTGCAGTAATACCCAGCTAAATGCTTGTGTTTCTAGCTCCAACAGTGCAGTAATACCTAGCTAAATGCTTGTGTTTCTAGCTCCAACAGTGCAGTAATACCCAGCTAAATGCTTGTGTTTCTAACTCCAACAGTGCAGTAATATCTAGCTAAATGCTTGTGTTCCTATCTCCAACAGTGCAGTAATACCTAGCTAAATGCTTGTGTTCCTATCTCCAACAGTGCAGTAATACCTAGCTAAATGCTTGTGTTTCCTATCTCCAACAGTGCAGTAATAACTAGCTAAATGCTTGTGTTCCTATCTCCAACAGTGCAGTAATACCTAGCTAAATGCTTGTGTTCCTATCTCCAACAGTGCAGTAATACCTAGCTAAATGCTTGTGTTCCTATCTCCAACAGTGCAGTAATACCTAGCTAAATGCTTGTGTTTCTAGCTCCAACAGTGCAGTAATACCCAGCTAAATGCTTGTGTTCCTATCTCCAACAGTGCAGTAATAACTAGCTAAATGCTTGTGTTCCTATCTCCAACAGTGCAGTAATACCTAGCTAAATGCTTGTGTTTCTAGCTCCAACAGTGCAGTAATACCTAGCTAAATGCTTGTGTTTCTATCTCCAACAGTGCAGTAATACCTAGCTAAATGCTTGTGTTTCTAACTCCAACAGTGCAGTAATACCCAGCTAAATGCTTGTGTTCCTATCTCCAACAGTGCAGTAATACCTAGCTAAATGCTTGTGTTTCTATCTCCAACAGTGCAGTAATACCTAGCTATATGCTTGTGTTTCTAGCTCCAACAGTGCAGTAATACCCAGCTAAATGCTTGTGTTCCTATCTCCAACAGTGCAGTAATACCCAGCTAAATGCTTGTGTTTCTAGCTCCAACAGTGCAGTAATATTTAGCTAAATGCTTGTGTTCCTATCTCCAACAGTGCAGTAATATTTAGCTAAATGCTTGTGTTTCTAGCTCCAACAGTGCAGTAATACCTAGCTAAATGCTTGTGTTCCTATCTCCAACAGTGCAGTAATACCTAGCTAAATGCTTGTGTTCCTATCTCCAACAGTGCAGTAATACCCAGCTAAATGCTTGTGTTCCTATCTCCAACAGTGCAGTAATACCTAGCTAAATGCTTGTGTTTTCTATCTCCAACAGTGCAGTAATACCTAGCTAAATGCTTGTGTTTCTAGCTCCAACAGTGCAGTAATACCTAGCTAAATGCTTGTGTTCCTATCTCCAACAGTGCAGTAATATTTAGCTAAATGCTTGTGTTTCCTATCTCCAACAGTGCAGTAATATTTAGCTAAATGCTTGTGTTCCTATCTCCAACAGTGCAGTAATACCTAGCTATATGCTTGTGTTTCTAGCTCCAACAGTGCAGTAATAACTAGCTAAATGCTTGTGTTCCTATCTCCAACAGTGCAGTAATACCTAGCTAAATGCTTGTGTTCCTATCTCCAACAGTGCAGTAATACCTAGCTAAATGCTTGTGTTTCTATCTCCAACAGTGCAGTAATACCTAGCTAAATGCTTGTGTTCCTATCTCCAACAGTGCAGTAATAACTAGCTAAATGCTTGTGTTTCTATCTCCAACAGTGCAGAAATAACTAGCTAAATTATTGTGTTCCTATCTCCAACAGTGCAGTAATAACTAGCTAAATTCTTGTGTTCCTATCTCCAACA
This sequence comes from Coregonus suidteri, assembly GCA_036851935.1. Lineage (NCBI taxonomy): Eukaryota > Metazoa > Chordata > Actinopteri > Salmoniformes > Salmonidae > Coregonus > Coregonus suidteri. The sequence continues at coordinate 50,815,688 of CM072240.1, read as the reverse complement.
GTGCAGTAATACCTAGCTAAATGCTTGTGTTCCTATCTCCAACAGTGCAGTAATAACTAGCTAAATGCTTGTGTTTCTATCTCCAACAGTGCAGTAAAACCTAGCTAAATGATTGTGTTCCTATCTCCAACAGTGCAGTAATACCTAGCTAAATGCTTGTGTTCCTATCTCCAACAGTGCAGTAATACCTAGCTAAATGCTTGTGTTTCTAGCTCCAACAGTGCAGTAATACCCAGCTAAATGCTTGTGTTTCTATCTCCAACAGTGCAGTAATAACTAGCTAAATGCTTGTGTTCCTATCTCCAACAGTGCAGTAATACCTAGCTAAATGCTTGTGTTTCTAGCTCCAACAGTGCAGTAATACCTAGCTAAATGCTTGTGTTCCTATCTCCAACAGTGCAGTAATACCTAGCTAAATGCTTGTGTTCCTATCTCCAACAGTGCAGTAATACCCAGCTAAATGCTTGTGTTCCTATCTCCAACAGTGCAGTAATACCCAGCTAAATGCTTGTGTTCCTATCTCCAACAGTGCAGTAATACCCAGCTAAATGCTTGTGTTTCTAGCTCCAACAGTGCAGTAATATTTAGCTAAATGCTTGTGTTCCTATCTCCAACAGTGCAGTAATATTTAGCTAAATGCTTTGTGTTCCTATCTCCAACAGTGCAGTAATATTTAGCTAAATGCTTGTGTTCCTATCTCCAACAGTGCAGTAATATTTAGCTAAATGCTTGTGTTCCTATCTCCAACAGTGCAGTAATACCTAGCTATATGCTTGTGTTTCTAGCTCCAACAGTGCAGTAATAACTAGCTAAATGCTTGTGTTCCTATCTCCAACAGTGCAGTAATACCTAGCTAAATGCTTGTGTTCCTATCTCCAACAGTGCAGTAATACCTAGCTAAATGCTTGTGTTCCTATCTCCAACAGTACTGTAATACCCAGCTAAATGCTTGTGTTCCTATCTCCAACAGTGCAGTAATACCTAGCTAAATGCTTGTGTTCCTATCTCCAACAGTGCAGTAATAACTAGCTAAATTATTGTGTTCCTATCTCCAACAGTGCAGTAATAACTAGCTAAATGCTTGTGTTCCTATCTCCAACAGTGCAGTAATACCCAGCTAAATGCTTGTGTTCCTATCTCCAACAGTGCAGTAATACCTAGCTAAATGCTTGTGTTCCTATCTCCAACAGTGCAGTAATAACTAGCTAAATGCTTGTGTTCCTATCTCCAACAGTGCAGTAATACCTAGCTATATGCTTGTGTTCCTATCTCCAACAGTGCAGTAATATCTAGCTAAATGCTTGTGTTCCTATCTCCAACAGTGCAGTAATACCTAGCTAAATGCTTGTGTTCCTATCTCCAACAGTGCAGTAATACCTAGCTAAATGCTTGTGTTCCTATCTCCAACAGTGCAGTAATACCTAACTAAATGCTTGTGTTCCTATCTCCAACAGTGCAGTAATACCTAGCTAAATGCTTGTGTTTCTAGCTCCAACAGTGCAGTAATACCCAGCTAAATGCTTGTGTTCCTATCTCCAACAGTGCAGTAATAACTAGCTAAATGCTTGTGTTCCTATCTCCAACAGTGCAGTAATACCTAGCTAAATGCTTGTGTTCCTATCTCCAACAGTACTGTAATACCCAGCTAAATGCTTGTGTTTCTATCTCCAACAGTGCAGTAATACCCAGCTAAATGCTTGTGTTCCTATCTCCAACAGTGCAGTAATAACTAGCTAAATGCTTGTGTTCCTATCTCCAACAGTGCAGTAATACCTAGCTAAATGCTTGTGTTTCTATCTCCAACAGTGCAGTAATACCCAGCTAAATGCTTGTGTTTCTATCTCCAACAGTGCAGTAATACCCAGCTAAATGCTTGTGTTTCTAGCTCCAACAGTACTGTAATACCCAGCTAAATGCTTGTGTTCCTATCTCCAACAGTGCAGTAATACCCAGCTAAATGCTTGTGTTTCTAGCTCCAACAGTACTGTAATACCCAGCTAAATGCTTGTGTTTCTATCTCCAACAGTGCAGTAATACCCAGCTAAATGCTTGTGTTCCTATCTCCAACAGTGCAGTAATACCCAGCTAAATGCTTGTGTTCCTATCTCCAACAGTGCAGTAATACCTAGCAATAAAAAAAGCAATAAACACATAATCCCCCCCCCCCCCCCCCCCCCCCCCCCCCCCCAAAGAAAAAGTTACATAGGATAAGACATGACTAGAATATAGTACATCCAGTGCCTTCAGAAAGTATTCATACCCCTTGACTTATTCAATATTTAGTTGTTACAGCCTGAATTTAAAAATGATTAATTTTTTTACACACATATGCACACAAATCCCTGTAAGGACAAAGTGAAAACATGTTTTTAGAAATGTTTGCACATTTATTGAAAATGAAATACAGAAATATCTCATTTACATAAGTATTCACACCCCTTGTTTTGGAATATTTGTATTCTGTACAGGCTTCCTTCTTTTCACTCTGTAAATGTGGTTAGTATTGTGGAGTAACTGTAATGTTGTTGATCCATTTTTTCTGTTAAACTCTGTAACTGTTGGCCTCATGATAAAATCCCTGAGCTGTTTCCTTCCTCTCCGGCACCTGAGCTAGGAAAGACGCCTGTATCTTTGTAGTGACTGGGTGTATTGATACACCATTCAAAGTGTAATTAATAACTTCACAATTCTCAAAGGGATATTCAATGTCTGCTTTTTTTTTTTACCCATCTACTAATTGGTGCCCTTCTTTGCGAGGCATTGGAAAACCTCCCTGGTCTTTGTGGTTAAATCTGTGTTTACAATTCACTGTTTGACTGAGGGACCTTACAGATAATTGTATGTGTGGGGTACAGAGATGAGGTAGTCCTTCAAAAATCATGTTAAAACTAGTGAGTCCATGCAACTTATTATGTGACTTGTTAAGCAATTCTTTACTCCTGAACTTATTTAGGCTTGCCATAACAAAGGGGTTGAATACTTATTGACTCAAGACATTTCAGCTTTTCATTTTTTATTAATTTGTACACATTTCGAAAAACATTTCCACTTTTACATTATGGGGTATTATGTGTAGGCCAGTGACAAAAAAAATCTCAATTTAATCCATTTTGAATTCAGGCTGTAACACAACAAAATGTGGAAAAAGTCAAGGGGTGTGAATACTTTCTGAATGCACTGCACATATGAAGTGGGTAAAACAGTATGTAAACATTGTTAAAGTGACCAGTGTTCAGTAACTCTATGTACATAGGGCAGCAGTCTCAGGTGCAGGGTAGAGTACCGGGTGGTAGCCGGGTAGAGTACCGGGTGGTAGCCGGCTAGTAACAGTGACTAAGGTTCAGGGCAGGGTGATGGGCGGAGGTCGGCTAGTGGTGACTGTTTAACAGTCTGATGGCCAGGAGATGGAAGAAGGAACTTGTAGCTTTTGACCCTCTCCACTGCGGACCGTGGATGTGGGCGTGCTCTCTCTGCTGTCTCCTGTAGTCCACAATCAGCTCCTTATTTTTGTTGACGTTGAGGGAGAGGTTATTTCCCTGGCCCCACTCCACCAGAGCTCTCACCTCCTCCCTGTAGGCTGTCTCACCTCCTCCCTGTAGGCTGTCTCACCTCCTCCCTGTAGGCTGTCTCACCTCCTCCCTGTAGGCTGTCTCACCTCCTCCCTGTAGGCTGTCTCACCTCCTCCCTGTAGGCTGTCTCACCTCCTCCCTGTAGGCTGTCTCACCTCCTCCCTGTAGGCTGTCTCACCTCCTCCCTGTAGGCTGTCTCACCTCCTCCCTGTAGGCTGTCTCACCTCCTCCCTGTAGGCTGTCTCACCTCCTCCCTGTAGGCTGTCTCACCTCCTCCCTGTAGGCTGTCTCACCTCCTCCCTGTAGGCTGTCTCATTGTTGTTGCTAATCAGGCCTACCACTGTTGTGTCGTCTGCAATCTTGATGATTGAGTTGAAGACGTCATGGGTGAACAGGGAGTACAGGAGGGGGCTGAGCGCGCACCCTTGTGGGGCCCCCGTGTTGAGGATCAGTGTGGCAAAGGTGTTGTTGCCTACCTTCACCACCTGGGGGCGGCCCATCAGGAAGTCCAGGATCCAGTTGCACAGGGCGGGGTTCAAACCCAGGGCCCTGAGCTTAGTGATGAGCTTGGAGGGTACTATGGTGTTGAATGCTGAGCTGCAGTCAATGAACAGCATTCATACATAGGTATTCCCCTTGTCCAGATGGGATAGGGAAGTGTGGAGTGCAATGGCGATTGCATCGTCTGTGGATCTATTGGGGCCGTATGCAAATTGAAGTGGGTCTAGGGTGTCAGGTAAAGTGGAGGTGATATGATCCTTAACTAGCCTCTCAAAGCACTTCATGATGACAGAAGTGAGTGCTACGGGGCTATTTAGTTCAGTTACCTTTGCTTTCTTGGGTACAGGAACAATGGTGGCCATCTTCAAGCATGTGGGGACGGCAGACTGGGATATGGAGAGATTGAATATGTCCGTAAACACTCCAGCCAGCTGGTCTGCGCATGCTCTGAGTACGCGGCTAGGGATGCCGTCTGGGCCGGCAGCCTTGCGAGGGTTAACATGTTTAAATGTCTTACTCATGTCGGCCACGAAGAACGAGAGCACACAGTCCTCGTGAGCGTCGGGAGCCCGCGTCAGCGGCTCAATGTTGTTTTCCTCGAAGCGGGCGAAGAAGGTGTTTAGCTTGTCCGGGAGCGAGGCGTCGGTGTCCGCGACCTGGTTGGCTTTCCCTTAATAGTCTGTGATTGTCTGGAGTCGTCTCATGTCTGAGCCGTGTCTCCACTTCGTCACTGTACTGTCGTTTTGCCACTTTGATATCTTACGGAGGTCATAGCTGGTCTGTTTGTTCATGCTCATGTTCCCAGTCATCTTGCCGTGGTTAAATGCAGTGGTTCGCGCTTTCAGTTTTACATGAACGTTGCCATCTATCCACAGTTTTTGGTTTGCATAAGTTCTAATCTTCACCGTGGGAACAACATCCTCTATGCACTTCCTGATGAACCCAGTCACCGAGTCAGTGTATACGTCGATACTATTCTCAGAGGAGATCCGGAACATTTCCGCGTGATCAAAACAATCTTGAAGGATAGATTCCCGATTGGACGAGGACAGTATATCAGGAGAGAGCCATTACTCTGTAAAACAGAGTATGTTACAGTCCCTGATGTCTCTCTGGAAGGAGATCCTCACCCTGAGCTAGTCTACTTTATTGTCCAGGGACTCAATGTTAGCGAGTAATATGCTTGGAACATTATATTACATCATATTACTGGCTCGGAGGCGGAAGCAGTGGATGGTATGACTAGGGCCCCGCCCTCTTCTCCAGCTGCCTCTGGGTGTTCAAACAAAGGATCCAGGTCAGGGAAGTATAATTTCTGCTTGAATTTCTGGGGAATGACCGCCGATCTAATTTCTTGTAGGTAATAATACAAGAAACGTTCTGAGTAAATAATGTAAGAAATAACACAACTGTAAGTTGATAGAACTCATCTCTGAACACTCCCTGACAGAACGGACTGATTGAAACATCAAGCTTTGACCTCCCTGACCACAGACTGACTTTGAGTGTGTGCGGATCCCACAACTATCTGAGCTTTGACCTGAGTGGACTGCGGGCGCCACAACTACGCTGACTCTGTTGACCCATGCTGGTCAGCGCTTAGATAGTTGTGGGGTCCACACGCACCCAATGGTCAGTCAGTCCCAACAGTCCTGACCTATTTTAGGACGACATGACAAACAACAGACAGAGAGACATCAGAGTTGAGGTTGTGACAGTTGAGGTACAGACAGAGAGACATCAGAGTTGGACCTCTCTAGAGAAAGAGAAAACACATTCACTACCCCAGGTCAAGCCTTGTCTTCTCTGTCTCACTGGCGGATTTTAGTTTCACACAACACTACAGCTGCTGTCTCACAACCTAGAACTTTCTGTTTAGTGTCACTGCAGTGTAATTTGATTGTTACTTCATAGTAACTTGATTGTAACTTCAGTGTAAGTTTAAAGCTGATTCAGAACAATTCAATCTACTTCCTACACTATAAGGGTTTGATAGGGGGAGGGTGGAGGGAGGAAGGGGTTGATCACATCAGAAGGGTATAAACCATTTACTAACTGTTTATTACAACGTTTATTACAACATTTAGTACCGTGTGAGACCCCGTCCAGCTCCCTGTAAGGGTCTGTTGACCTCATCTATTGCGTGCTTCTGATCACAATTCCTGTCCCACACTGTCCCAATATACACTGCACTCACCACAGCCCTAAAATAACCTGTAGATTCTGAGGGCGATCTCTTTTTAGCAACCCTACTGAGACCCTGCAGATGTATTGGTTTATTAGTGCAGCTCTTTAGTAGAACACACAGGGTTTAATATTAGACGTGTAATGAATAATGCCTCCCCACACACACATATATTTTTCCACCCAAATGTTCACCTAAATCCAATGACATGGAGATTTTTTTTTGTTAATTTCATGTTGAATTCAGGTCAGTGTGGCTCGGTTGGTAGAGCCAGGGTTGTGGGTTCGATTCACAAGGGGGACCAGTACGAAAATGTATAAAGTCACTCTGGATAAGAGTGTCTGCTAAATTACTAAAACATTTATAATAATAACTAAACCAAATGCAAATCAAAACAAGGCGTTGTTTGTTTTGGAGCCATCAGCCATCAGCCATCAGCCATCAGCCATCAGCCATCAGCCATCAGCCCTCAGCCCTCAGCCCTCAGCCCTCAGCCCTCAGCCATCAGCCATCAGCCATCAGCCATCAGCCATCAGCCATCAGCCATCATACCACCTTGCCTCTGAAGCTAAGCAGGGTTTGTATTTGTATTTATTATGGATTCAAGGCAGCAGCTACTATTCCTGGGGTCCAGCTAAATTAAGGCAGTTATAATTTTTTTTAAACATTCACAACAGATTTCACAACACACTGTGTGCCCTCAGGCCTCTACTCTACTACCACATATCTACAACACAGAATCCATGTGTACGTGTGTTTATAGTGCGTATGGTATCATGTGTTTGTATGCATGTGTCTGTGTCTCTTCACAGTCCCCGCTGTTCCATAAGGTGTATTTTTATCTGTTCTTTAAATCTAATTTTACTACTTGCATCAGTTACTTGATGTGGAATAGAGTTCCATGTAGTCATGGCTCTATGTAGTACTGTGCACCTCCCATAGTCTGTTCTGGACTTGGGGACTGTGAAGAGACCTCTGGTGGCATGTCTTGTGGGGTATGCATGGGTGTCTGAGCTGTGTGCCAGTAGTTCAAACAGACAGCTCGGTGCTTTCAACATGTCAATACCTCTCATAAATACAAGTAGTGATGAAGTCAATCTCTCCTCCACTTTGAGCCAGGAGAGATTGACATGCATATTATTAATGTTAGCTCTCCGTGTGCTTTTAAGGGCCAGCCGTGCTGCCCTGTTCTGAGCCAATTGCAATTTTCCTAAGTCCCTCTATGTGGCACCTGACCACACGACTGAACAGTAGTCCAGGTGCGACAAAACTAGGGCCTGTAGGACCTGCCCTGTTGATAGTGTTGTTAAGAAGGCAGAGCAGCGCTTTATTACATTTTAGTCATTTAGCAGACGCTCTTATCCAGAGCGACTCACCTAGTCGGCTCGGGGATTAGAACCAGCGACCTTTCGGTTACTGGCACAACGCTCTTACCCACTAAGCTACCCTGGACAGACTTCTCCCCATCTTACTTACTGTTGTATCAATATGCCTTGACCATGACAGTTTACAATCCAGGGTTACTCCAAGCAGTTTAGTCTCCTCAACTTGCTCAATTAAAAACATGATTCATTATTTATTACAAGATTTAGTTGAGGTTTAGGGTTTAGTGAATGATTTGTCACAAATATAATGCTTTTAGTTTTTGAAATATTTAGGACTAACTTATTCCTTGCCACCCACTCTGAAACTAACTAGTAACTAACAACTAACTGCCTTACCTCCATAACTGTATATAGATTTTCTATTTTCTATTGTGATATTGACTGTACGTTTTGTTTATTCCATATGTAACTCTTGTGTTGTTGTTGTTTTTAAATCGCACTGCTTTGCTTTATCATGGCCAGCCAACGAGAGCGTACAGGTCACAATGGTGGGTAGTATATGGGGCTTTGGTGACAAAACGGATGGCACTGTGATAGACGACATCCAATTTGCTGAGTAGAGTGTTGGAGGCTATTTTGTAAATGACATCGCCGAAGTCAAGGATCGGTAGGATAGTCAGTTTTACGAGGGCATGTTTGGCAGCATGAGTGAAGGAGGCTTTGTTGCGAAAAAGGAAGCTGATTCTAGATTTAACTTTGGATTGGAGATGCTTAATGTGAGTCTGGAAGGAGAGTTTACAGTCTAACCAGACACCTAGGTATTTGTAGTTGTCCACATATTCTAAGTCAGACCCGCCGAGAGTAGTGATTCTAGTCGGGCGGGCGTGTGCAAGCAGCGTTTGATTGAAGAGCATGCATTTAGTTTTACTAGCGTTTAAGAGCAGTTGGAGGCTACTGAAGGAGTGTTGTATGGCATTGAAGCTCGTTTGGAGGTTTGTTAACACAGTGTCTAATGAAGGGCCAGATGGTGTCGTCTGCGTAGAGGTATTTCTGTTTTTTATTTGTAATACATTTGCAAAAATTATGGGGTATTGTGTGTAGATTGCTGAATACTTTCCGAAGGCACTGTATGTATAAGCTGGAAGTAGAAGCCTAAGTGTTGTTGTCCAATTGAGGGAGGGATGGTAGGTATGGTTACAGGGAAATAATAAAGGAAAATATAGACAATAAATATATATTTCATTTATACTGTATATTTACAAAAAATATATATGGGGGATTGGAGATGATGCAGACAATTACATTGATGGAAGCCACAATCTATCTGCAATATTAAAGCTGATCCACCCCATAATTATTATTTTTTTAAATGTAATACAGACTTTAAGGTAAAGAGGGCAAGAGAAGGCAATTGTTACCATGGAGACACACAACTTTAAATAAAAGTCCTTCTGCAGTCAATCAGTGAGCAAATATTTAGTTGTGTTCCTGCCCGGTTCAGCCTGTCAGCCTGAAGTGAAGAGAGTCTAACGTCGCTCTCTCAACTCAAAGGGTTTTATCTCGCTTTCTCTCACCCTGATACAAGGAGCCTCTTTGTTCATCGCTGTGTTTCTTATCTGTAACTCAACCATTTCCTCATGGGGAGAAGAAGTGGAAACAGTCATTCATCAACACACCTGTCAGACAGACAGATGCCAGACAGCACCCAGTACTCTCTCTCTCTCTCTCTCTCTCTCTCTCTCTGTCCCCCCCCTCTCTCTCTCTCTCTCTCTCTCTCTCTCTCTCTCTCTCTCTCTCTCTCTCTCTCTCTCTCTCTCTCTGTCCCCCCCTCTCTCTCTCTCTCTCTCTCTCTCTCTCTCTCTCTCTCTCTCTCTCTCTCTCTCTCTCTCCCTCTCTCTCTCTCTCTCTCTCTCTCTTCTCAGCACCCAAATCCGGCCTGAACAAACTCCCTACACCTAGAAAATGCTCTGAGGTAGGGGTATGTGTGTGTATGTGTGTGTGAGAGAGAAAATGTGAAAACAATTCCAATTTTGATGAACTCCCTTATCTACTGGGTGAAATACCACAGTGTGCCATCACAGCAGCAAGATTTGTGACCTGTTGCCACAAGAAAAGGGCAACCAGTGAAGAACAAACACCATTGTAAATACAACCCATATTTCATGTTTTATTTTCCCTTTTGTACTTTAACTATTTGCACATCATTACAACACTGTATATAGACATAATCTGACATTTGAAATGTCTTTATTCTTTTGGAACTATTCTGAGTGTAATGTTTACTGTTAATTTCTGTATTGTTTTTTTCACTTTTGCTTATTATCTATTTCACTTGCTTTGGCAATGTTAACATATGTTTCCCCCTTTGAATTGAATTGAATTGAGAGAACAGGTGGTGTGAACAGAACCAGAGGAACAGAGACAGTATAGGGCAGACTATAGAGCATCCTTGTTGTCATCCATTATTCAGACAACCAGTGACACCCAGCAGCATCAGGGTTCAAACAGCATTATAATGAGCAACACACAACACTACACACACTATACCTTCTGAGTTGGAAAGCACACTGAGGTCTGTACCGGTCTAGAAACACACTGAGGTCTGTACCGGTCTAGAAACACACTGAGGTCTGTACCGGTCTAGAAACACACTGAGGTCTGTACCAGTCTAGAAACACACTGAGGTCTGTACCAGTCTAGAAACACACTGAGGTCTGGTCTAGAAACACACTGAGGTCTGTACCAGTCTAGAAGCACACTGAGGTCTGTACCAGTCTAGAAACACACTGAGGTCTGTACCAGTCTAGAAACACACTGAGGTCTGTACCAGTCTAGAAACACACTGAGGTCTGTACCAGTCTAGAAACACACTGAGGTCTGTACCGGTCTAGAAACACACTGAGGTCTGTACCGGTCTAGAAACACACTGAGGTCTGTACCGGTCTAGAAACACACTGAGGTCTGTACCGGTCTAGAAACACACTGAGGTCTGTACCAGTCTAGAAACACACTGAGGTCTGTACCGGTCTAGAAACACACTGAGGTCTGTACCAGTCTAGAAACACACTGAGGTCTGTACCAGTCTAGAAACACACTGAGGTCTGGTCTAGAAACACACTGAGGTCTGTACCAGTCTAGAAACACACTGAGGTCTGTACCAGTCTAGAAAAACACACTGAGGTCTGTACCAGTCTAGAAACACACTGAGGTCTGTACCAGTCTAGAAACACACTGAGGTCTGTACCAGTCTAGAAACACACTGAGGTCTGTACAAGTCTAGAAACACACTGAGGTCTGGTCTAGAAACACACTGAGGTCTGTACCGGTCTAGAAACACACTGAGGTCTGTACCAGTCTAGAAACACACTGAGGTCTGTACCAGTCTAGAAACACACTGAGGTCTGTACCAGTCTAGAAACACACTGAGGTCTGTACCAGTCTAGAAACACACTGAGGTCTGTACAAGTCTAGAAAACACACTGAGGTCTGTACCGGTCTAGAAACACACTGAGGTCTGTACCAGTCTAGAAACACACTGAGGTCTGTACCAGTCTAGAAACACACTGAGGTCTGTACCGGTCTAGAAACACACTGAGGTCTGTACCAGTCTAGAAACACACTGAGGTCTGTACCGGTCTAGAAACACACTGAGGTCTGTACCAGTCTAGAAACACACTGAGGTCTGTACCGGTCTAGAAACACACTGAGGTCTGTACCGGTCTAGAAACACACTGAGGTCTGTACCAGTCTAGAAACACACTGAGGTCTGTACCAGTCTAGAAACACACTGAGGTCTGTACCAGTCTAGAAACACACTGAGGTCTGTACCAGTCTAGAAACACACTGAGGTCTGTACCAGTCTAGAAACACACTGAGGTCTGTACCGGTCTAGAAACACACTGAGGTCTGTACCAGTCTAGAAACACACTGAGGTCTGTACCAGTCTAGAAACACACTGAGGTCTGTACCAGTCTAGAAACACACTGAGGTCTGTACCGGTCTAGAAACACACTGAGGTCTGTACCAGTCTAGAAACACACTGAGGTCTGGTCTAGAAACACACTGAGGTCTGCACCAGTCTAGAAACACACTGAGGTCTGTACCAGTCTAGAAACACACTGAGGTCTGCACCAGTCTAGAAACACACTGAGGTCTGCACCAGTCTAGAAACACACTGAGGTCTGTACCAGTCTAGAAACACACTGAGGTCTGGTCTAGAAACACACTGAGGTCTGCACCAGTCTAGAAACACACTGAGGTCTGTACCAGTCTAGAAACACACTGAGGTCTGGTCTAGAAACACACTGAGGTCTGCACCAGTCTAGAAACACACTGAGGTCTGTACCAGTCTAGAAACACACTGAGGTCTGTACCAGTCTAGAAACACACTGAGGTCTGTACCATTCTAGAAACACACTGAGGTCTGGTCTAGAAACACACTGAGGTCTGTACCAGTCTAGAAACACACTGAGGTCTGGTCTAGAAACACACTGAGGTCTGTACCAGTCTAGAAACACACTGAGGTCTGGTCTAGAAACACACTGAGGTCTGCACCAGTCTAGAAACACACTGAGGTCTGTACCAGTCTAGAAACACACTGAGGTCTGTACCAGTCTAGAAACACACTGAGGTCTGTACCATTCTAGAAACACACTGAGGTCTGGTCTAGAAACACACTGAGGTCTGTACCAGTCTAGAAACACACTGAGGTCTGGTCTAGAAACACACTGAGGTCTGTACCAGTCTAGAAGCACACTGAGGTCTGGTCTAGAAACACACTGAGGTCTGTACCAGTCTAGAAACACACTGAGGTCTGTACCGGTCTAGAAACACACGGGAGCTAGCCTGCCGAAACACCATGTTGTCCTTCAACAAACTGGTGGACATGGCCATTCGGTTGGACAACCTGCTGGCAGCCAGAGGACGTCCTGGTAGGGGTCTGCCCGTTTCCACCCCGGATGACTCGGATCCCGAGCCGATAGGAGCTGGGTGGAGCCACCGGCCGAGAGAGTGGAGGAGGACAGCGACAGTGCCACACTGGTGGCACGAAGGGACAATCCACAACACGTCATAGTCAACGTTCTTTTGGGCCGGGAGGCGGCAGGCAGGGTATTCACGCATCACCCCAGGTATCGAACACCCACACTTGTTCAGAGCCCTCTGCTGCACACTGTACCCTACCTATCCACTTTCCCGATCACATGGTAGTTCCCCAGTGAAAGGCGCTAGTCGATTCAGGCGCAGCTGGGAACTTTATGGACAGGGCATTCGCACGCCGTCAAGGCATTTCATTGGTTCCCCTATCCATTCCACGCCCCATCAGAGCACTCGATAGTCGACCATTAGGGTCCGGGTTTGTTACGGAAGTCACAATACCAGTCACCATGATCACCCAGGAGACTCATTTTGCGCAGGTTCTTTTTTCGATTATTGAATCTCCTGCTTTCCCTGTGGTATTAGGTATCCCTTGGCTAGCACTCCACAAACCCACCTTCTCATGGCCGCAGAGGGCTCTCACGGGGTGGTCGCGAGAGTGTCAGGGTAGGTGTCTAGATGTTTCCGTTGGTGCAACCACGGTGGAAAGTCCAGACAGTACCTCCACCGTGCGCATTCCCCCTGAATACCTCGATCTGGCGCAAGCGTTCTCTAAAACCCAAACCCTAAAACGCAGGCGACTAAATTACCACCTCACCGGGAGGGGGATTACGCGATAAACCTCCGGGTAGACTCCGGGTAGACGCCGGGTAGACGCCGGGTAGACGCCGGGTAGACGCTGTACCTCCCAGGAGTCATATATACCCCCTGTCACAGGCTGAAACGGTGGCTATGGAAACCTATGTCACCGAGTCCCTGCGCC
>CM072240.1:50784751-50794751 GCA_036851935.1 Coregonus suidteri | reverse complement strand
GTGGTGGAGGTGTGTCTACAGATACACTGTATTAATGAAGGTGTGGTGGAGGTGTGTCTACAGATACACTGTATTAATGAAGGTGTGGTGGAGGTGCGGTGGAGGTGTGGTGGAGGTGTGGTGGAGGTGTGGTGGAGGTGTGGTGGAGGTGTGTCTACAGATACACTGTATTAATGAAGGTGTGGTGGAGGGTGTGTCTACAGATACACTGTATTAATGAAGGTGTGGTGGAGGTGTGTCTACAGATACACTGTATTAATGAAGGTGTGATGGAGGTGTGTCTACAGATACACTGTATTAATGAAGATGTGATGGAGGTGTGTCTGCAGATACACTGTATTAATGAAGGTGTGGTGGAGGTGTGTCTACAGATACACTGTATTAATGAAGGTGTGGTGGAGGTGTGGTGGAGGTGTGGTGGAGGTGCGTCTACAGATACACTGTATTAATGAAGGTGTGGTGGAGGTGTGTCTACAGATACACTGTATTAATGAAGGTGTGGTGGAGGTGTGTCTACAGATATACTGTATTAATGAAGGTGTGGTGGAGGTGTGGTGGAGGTGTGGTGGAGGTGTGGTGGAGGTGTGTCTACAGATACACTGTATTAATGAAGGTGTGGTGGAGGTGTGGTGGAGGTGTGGTGGAGGTGTGGTGGAGGTGTGTCTACAGATATACTGTATTAATGAAGGTGTGGTGGAGGTGTGTCTACAGATATACTGTATTAATGAAGGTGTGGTGGAGGTGTGGTGGAGGTGTGGTGGAGGTGTGGTGGAGGTGTGTCTACAGATACACTGTATTAATGAAGGTGTGGTGGAGGTGTGTCTACAGATACACTGTATTAATGAAGGTGTGGTGGAGGTGTGGTGGAGGTGTGGTGGAGGTGTGGTGGAGGTGTGGTGGAGGTGCGTCGACAGATACACTGTATTAATGAAGGTGTGGTGGAGGTGTGTCTACAGATACACTGTATTAATGAAGGTGTGGTGGAGGTGTGTGTCTACAGATACACTGTATTAATGAAGGTGTGGTGGAGGTGTGTCTACAGATATACTGTATTAATGAAGGTGTGGTGGAGGTGTGTCTACAGATACACTGTATTAATGAAGGTGTGGTGGAGGTGTGTCTACAGATACACTGTATTAATGAAGGTGTGGTGGAGGTGTGGTGGAGGTGTGGTGGAGGTGTGGTGGAGGTGTGTCTACAGATACACTGTATTAATGAAGGTGTGATGGAGGTGTGTCTACAGATACACTGTATTAATGAAGGTGTGGTGGAGGTGTGTCTACAGATATACTGTATTAATGAAGGTGTGGTGGAGGTGTGTCTACAGATACACTGTATTAATGAAGGTGTGGTGGAGGTGCGTCTACAGATACACTGTATTAATGAAGGTGTGGTGAAGGTGTGTCTACAGATACACTGTATTAATGGAGGTGTGGTGGAGGTGCGTCTACAGATACACTGTATTAATGAAGGTGTGGTGGAGGTGTGTCTACAGATACACTGTATTAATGAAGGTGTGGTGGAGGTGTGTCTACAGATACACTGTGTATTAATGGAGGTGTGGTGGAGGTGCGTCTACAGATACACTGTATTAATGAAGGTGTGGTGGAGGTGTGTCTACAGATACACTGTATTAATGAAGGTGTGGTGGAGGTGTGGTGGAGGTGTGGTTGAGGTGTGGTGGAGGTGTGGTGGAGGTGTGGTGGAGGTGCGTCGACAGATACACTGTATTAATGAAGTTGTGGTGGAGGTGTGTCTACAGATACACTGTATTAATGAAGGTGTGGTGGAGGTGTGTCTACAGATACACTGTATTAATGAAGGTGTGGTGGAGGTGTGGTGGAGGTGTGGTGGAGGTGTGGTGGAGGTGTGGTGGAGGTGTGTCTACAGATACACTGTATTAATGAAGGTGTGGTGGAGGTGCGTCTACAGATACACTGTATTAATGAAGGTGTGGTGGAGGTGTGTCTACAGATACACTGTATTAATGAAGGTGTGGTGGAGGTGTGGTGGAGGTGTGGTGGAGGTGTGGTGGAGGTGTGTCTACAGATACACTGTATTAATGAAGGTGTGGTGGAGGTGTGTCTATAGATACACTGTATTAATGAAGGTGTGGTGGAGGTGTGACAGATACACTGTATTAATGAAGGTGTGGTGGAGGTGCGTCTACAGATACACTGTATTAATGAAGGTGTGGTGGAGGTGTGGTGGAGGTGTGTCTACAGATACACTGTATTAATGAAGGTGTGGTGGAGGTGCGTCGACAGATACACTGTATTAATGAAGGTGTGGTGAAGGTGTGTCTATAGATACACTGTATTAATGAAGGTGTGAAAGAGGTGTGTCTACAGATACACTGTATTAATGAAGGTGTGGTGGGAGGTGTGGGTGTGGTGGAGGTGTGGTGGAGGTGTGTCTACAGATACACTGTATATTAATGAAGGTGTGGTGGAGGTGCGTCGACAGATACACTGTATTAATGAAGGTGTGGTGAAGGTGTGTCTATAGATACACTGTATTAATGAAGGTGTGATGGAGGTGTGTCTACAGATACACTGTATTAATGAAGGTGTGGTGGAGGTGTGTCTACAGATACACTGTATTAATGAAGGTGTGGTGGAGGTGCGTCTACAGATACACTGTATTAATGAAGGTGTGGTGGAGGTGTGTCTACAGATACACTGTATTAATGAAGGTGTGGTGGAGGTGTGGTGGAGGTGTGGTGGAGGTGTGGTGGAGGTGTGTCTACAGATACACTGTATTAATGAAAGGTGTGGTGGAGGTGTGTCTACAGATACACTGTATTAATGAAGGTGTGGTGGAGGTGCGTCTACAGATACACTGTATTAATGAAGGTGTGGTGGAGGTGTGGTGGAGGTGTGTCTACAGATACACTGTATTAATGAAGGTGTGGTGGAGGTGCGTCGACAGATACACTGTATTAATGAAGGTGTGGTGAAGGTGTGTCTATAGATACACTGTATTAATGAAGGTGTGATGGAGGTGTGTCTACAGATACACTGTATTAATGAAGGTGTGGTGGAGGTGTGGTGGAGGTGTGGTGGAGGTGTGGTGGAGGTGTGTCTACAGATACACTGTATTAATGAAGGTGTGATGGAGGTGTGTCTACAGATACACTGTATTAATGAAGGTGTGGTGGAGGTGTGTCTACAGATACACTGTATTAATGAAGGTGTGGTGGAGGTGTGTCTACAGATACACTGTATTAATGAAGGTGTGGTGGAGGTGCGTCTACAGATACACTGTATTAATGAAGGTGTGGTGAAGGTGTGTCTACAGATACACTGTATTAATGGAGGTGTGGTGGAGGTGCGTCTACAGATACACTGTATTAATGAAGGTGTGGTGGAGGTGTGTCTACAGATACACTGTATTAATGAAGGTGTGGTGGAGGTGTGTCTACAGATACACTGTATTAATGGAGGTGTGGTGGAGGTGCGTCTACAGATACACTGTATTAATGAAGGTGTGGTGGAGGTGTGTCTACAGATACACTGTATTAATGAAGGTGTGGTGGAGGTGTGGTGGAGGTGTGGTTGAGGTGTGGTGGAGGTGTGGTGGAGGTGTGGTGGAGGTGCGTCGACAGATACACTGTATTAATGAAGGTGTGGTGGAGGTGTGTCTACAGATACACTGTATTAATGAAGGTGTGGTGGAGGTGTGTCTACAGATACACTGTATTAATGAAGGTGTGGTGGAGGTGTGGTGGAGGTGTGGTGGAGGTGTGGTGGAGGTGTGGTGGAGGTGTGTCTACAGATACACTGTATTAATGAAGGTGTGGTGGAGGTGCGTCTACAGATACACTGTATTAATGAAGGTGTGGTGGAGGTGTGTCTACAGATACACTGTATTAATGAAGGTGTGGTGGAGGTGTGGTGGAGGTGTGGTGGAGGTGTGGTGGAGGTGTGTCTACAGATACACTGTATTAATGAAGGTGTTGTGGTGGAGGTGTGTCTATAGATACACTGTATTAATGAAGGTGTGGTGGAGGTGTGACAGATACACTGTATTAATGAAGGTGTGGTGGAGGTGCGTCTACAGATACACTGTATTAATGAAGGTGTGGTGGAGGTGTGGTGGAGGTGTGTCTACAGATACACTGTATTAATGAAGGTGTGGTGGAGGTGCGTCGACAGATACACTGTATTAATGAAGGTGTGGTGAAGGTGTGTCTATAGATACACTGTATTAATGAAGGTGTGAAAGAGGTGTGTCTACAGATACACTGTATTAATGAAGGTGTGGTGGAGGTGTGGTGGAGGTGTGGTGGAGGTGTGGTGGAGGTGTGGTGGAGGTGTGTCTACAGATACACTGTATTAATGAAGGTGTGGTGGAGGTGCGTCGACAGATACACTGTATTAATGAAGGTGTGGTGAAGGTGTGTCTATAGATACACTGTATTAATGAAGGTGTGATGGAGGTGTGTCTACAGATACACTGTATTAATGAAGGTGTGGTGGAGGTGTGTCTACAGATACACTGTATTAATGAAGGTGTGGTGGAGGTGCGTCTACAGATACACTGTATTAATGAAGGTGTGGTGGAGGTGTGTCTACAGATACACTGTATTAATGAAGGTGTGGTGGAGGTGTGGTGGAGGTGTGGTGGAGGTGTGTCTACAGATACACTGTATTAATGAAGGTGTGGTGGAGGTGTGTCTATAGATACACTGTATTAATGAAGGTGTGGTGGAGGTGCGTCTACAGATACACTGTATTAATGAAGGTGTGGTGGAGGTGTGGTGGAGGTGTGTCTACAGATACACTGTATTAATGAAGGTGTGGTGGAGGTGCGTCGACAGATACACTGTATTAATGAAGGTGTGGTGAAGGTGTGTCTATAGATACACTGTATTAATGAAGGTGTGATGGAGGTGTGTCTACAGATACACTGTATTAATGAAGGTGTGGTGGAGGTGTGGTGGAGGTGTGGTGGAGGTGTGGTGGAGGTGTGTCTACAGATACACTGTATTAATGAAGGTGTGGTGGAGGTGCGTCGACAGATACACTGTATTAATGAAGGTGTGGTGAAGGTGTGTCTATAGATACACTGTATTAATGAAGGTGTGATGGAGGTGTGTCTACAGATACACTGTATTAATGAAGGTGTGGTGGAGGTGTGTCTACAGATACACTGTATTAATGAAGGTGTGGTGGAGGTGCGTCGACAGATACACTGTATTAATGAAGGTGTGGTGGAGGTGTGTCTACAGATACACTGTATTAATGAAGGTGTGGTGGAGGTGTGTCTACAGATACACTGTATTAATGAAGGTGTGGTGGAGGTGCGTCTACAGATACACTGTATTAATGAAGGTGTGGTGGAGGTGTGGTGGAGGTGTGGTGGAGGTGTGGTGGAGGTGTGGTGGAGGTGTGGTGGAGGTGCGTCGACAGATACACTGTATTAATGAAGGTGTGGTGGAGGTGTGTCTACAGATACACTGTATTAATGAAGGTGTGGTGGGAGGTGTGTCTACAGATACACTGTATTAATGAAGGTGTGGTGGAGGTGTGGTGGAGGTGTGGTGGAGGTGTGGTGGAGGTGTGTCTACAGATACACTGTATTAATGAAGGTGTGGTGGAGGTGCGTCTACAGATACACTGTATTAATGAAGGTGTGGTGGAGGTGTGTCTACAGATACACTGTATTAATGGAGGTGTGGTGGAGGTGTGTCTACAGATACACTGTATTAATGAAGGTGTGGTGAAGGTGTGTCTACAGATACACTGTATTAATGAAGGTGTGGTGAAGGTGTGTCTATAGATACACTGTATTAATGAAGGTGTGGTGGAGGTGTGACAGATACACTGTATTAATGAAGGTGTGGTGGAGGTGTGTCTACAGATACACTGTATTAATGAAGGTGTGGTGGAGGTGTGTCTACAGATACACTGTATTAATGAAGGTGTGGTGGAGGTGCGTCGACAGATATACTGTATTAATGAAGGTGTGGTGGAGGTGTGTCTACAGATACACTGTATTAATGAAGGTGTGGTGGAGGTGTGACAGATACGCTGTATTCTGACCTTGACTTAACTCCCTCATAATGCCACCACCTTTAAGGTCCAGGAAACCGGTGAATAAGGTCTGGGAAAAGCATCTACTTTCTGAGGAAAATAGAAACAACAGCATTCTCCTGCACTGTCATTTACAACTTGATAAGATCTATTGATAAGATCTATTGATAAGAGCTATTGATAACAGGTAGGTAAATGAGTAATCTGTTTGGAGAAGGGGATTTTAAATACACATAGCAATTGTTTTAGATGATTTTTTCCCTGGAGACGAATGTCAGAACCAACCTTATGATCCCTGGAGATGAACTGAAAAATCATATGAACATGACATGTATTGCGGTCCCTTTTCCACAGTGAAGTAGGATATAAATAGCTGTGCTGTTATTCAGAATTTTTATTGTGTGCCCTTATAAATTTGTGTGGACGACATTTGGAGACCCAAGCTATGAACCTGCTTCTGTAGGGCTGAACCTGGAGACCCAAGCTGAAGGCTTCTGTAGGGCTGAACCTGGAGACCCAATAGGGCTGAACCTGGAGACCCAATAGGCTTCAATAACCTGGAGACCCAAGCTATAGGCTTCAATAGGGCTGAACCTGGAGACCCAATAGGGCTGAACCTGGAGACCCAAGCTATAGGCTTCAATAGGGCTGAACCTGGAGACCCAATAGGGCTGAACCTGGAGACCCAAGCTATAGGCTTCAATAGGGCTGAACCTGGAGACCCAATAGGGCTGAACCTGGAGACCCAAGCTATAGGCTTCAATAGGCTGAACCTGGAGACCCAATAGGGCTGAACCTGGAGACCCAATAGGGCTGAACCTGGAGACCCAATAGGGCTGAACCTGGAGACCCAATAGGGCTGAACCTGGAGACCCAATAGGGCTGAACCTGGAGACCCAATAGGGCTGAACCTGGAGACCCAAGCTATAGGCTTCAATAGGGCTGAACCTGGAGACCCAATAGGGCTGAACCTGGAGACCCAATAGGGCTGAACCTGGAGACCCAAAGCTATAGGCTTCAATAGGGCTGAACCTGGAGACCCAAGCTATAGGCTTCAATAGGGCTGAACCTGGAATAGGCCCAATAGGGCTGAACCTGGAGACCCAATAGGGCTGAACCTGGAGAGACCCAATAGGGCTGAACCTGGAGACCCAATAGGGCTGAACCTGGAGACCCAATAGGGCTGAACCTGGAGACCCAAGCTATAGGCTTCAATAGGGCTGAACCTGGAGACCCAAGGGCTGAACCTGGGCTTCAATAGGGCTGAACCTGGAGACCCAATAGGGCTGAACCTGGAGACCCAATAGGGCTGAACCTGGAGACCCAAGTTATAGGCTTCAATAGGGCTGAACCTGGAGACCCAAGGGCTATAGAGCTTCAATAGGGCTGAACCTGGAGACCCAAGCTATAGGCTTCAATAGGGCTGAACCTGGAGACCCAATAGGGCTGAACCTGGAGACCCAATAGGGCTGAACCTGGAGACCCAATAGGGCTGAACCTGGAGACCCAAGCTATAGGCTTCAATAGGGCTGAACCTGGAGACCCAATAGGGCTGAACCTGGAGACCCAATAGGGCTGAACCTGGAGACCCAAGCTATAGGCTTCAATAGGGCTGAACCTGGAGACCCAATAGGGCTGAACCTGGAGACCCAAGGGCTATAGGAGACCCAAGCTCTGAACCTGGAGACCCAATAGGGCTGAACCTGGAGACCCAAGCTATGGGCTTCTGTAGGGCTGAACCTGGAGACCCAAGCTATAGGCTTCTGTAGGGCTGAACCTGGAGACCCAAGCTATAGGCTTCTGTAGGGCTGAACCTGGAATCCCAATAGGGCCGAACCTGGAGACCCAATAGGGCTGAACCTGGAGACCCAAGCTATAGGCTTCAATAGGGCTGAACCTGGAGACCCAATAGGGCTGAACCTGGAGACCCAAGCTATAGGCTTCAATAGGGCTGAACCTGGAGACCCAAGCTATAGGCTTCAATAGGGCTGAACCTGGAGACCCAATAGGGCTGAACCTGGAGACCCAATAGGGCTGAACCTGGAGACCCAATAGGGCTGAACCTGGAGACCCAAGCTATAGGCTTCAATAGGGCTGAACCTGGAGACCCCTATAGGCTTCAATAGGGCTGAACCTGGAGACCCAATAGGGCTGAACCTGGAGACCCAATAGGGCCAAAACCTGGAGACCCAATAGGGCTGAACCTGGAGACCCAAGCTATAGGCTTCAATAGGGCTGAACCTGGAGACCCAAGCTATAGGCTTCAATAGGGCTGAACCTGGAGACCCAATAGGGCTGAACCTGGAGACCCAATAGGGCTGAACCTGGAGACCCAATAGGGCTGAACCTGGAGACCCAATAGGGCTGAACCTGGAGACCCAAGCTATAGGCTTCTGTAGGGCTGAACCTGGAGACCCAAGCTATAGGCTTCAATAGGGCTGAACCTGGAGACCCAATAGGGCTGAACCTGGAGACCCAAGCTATAGGCTTCCCAATAGGGCTGAACCTGGAGACCCAAAGCTATAGGCTTCTGTAGGGCTGAACCTGGAGACCCAATAGGGCTGAACCTGGAGACCCAATAGGGCTGAACCTGGAGACCCAAGCTATAGGCTTCCAATAGGGCTGAACCTGGAGACCCAAGCTATAGGCTTCTGTAGGGCTGAACCTGGAGACCCAAGCTATAGGCTTGAACCTAGGGCTGAACCTGGAGACCCAATAGGGCTGAACCTGGAGACCCAATAGGGCTGAACCTGGAGACCCAAGCTATAGGCTTCAATAGGGCTGAACCTGGAGACCCAATAGGGCTGAACCTGGAGACCCAATAGGGCTGAACCTGGAGACCCAAGCTATAGGCTTCAATAGGGCTGAACCTGGAGACCCAAGCTATAGGCTTCTGTAGGGCTGAACCTGGAGCCCCAAGCTATAGGCTTCAATAGGGCTGAACCTGGAGACCCAATAGGGCTGAACCTGGAGACCCAATAGGGCTGAACCTGGAGACCCAATAGGGCTGAACCTGGAGACCCAAGCTATAGGCTTCAATAGGGCTGAACCTGGAGACCCAAGCTATAGGCTTCAATAGGGCTGAACCTGGAGACCCATAGCTGAATAGGAGACAATAGGGCTGAACCTGGAGACCCAATAGGGCTGAACCTGGAGACCCAATAGGGCTGAACCTGGAGACCCAAGCTATAGGCTTCTGGAGATAGGGCTGAACCTGGAGACCCAAGCTATAGGCTTCAATAGGGCTGAACCTGGAGACCCAATAGGGCTGAACCTGGAGACCCAATAGGGCTGAACCTGGAGACCCAATAGGGCTGAACCTGGAGACCCAATAGGGCTGAACCTGGAGACCCAAGCTATAGGCTTCAATAGGGCTGAACCTGGAGACCCAAGCTATAGGCTTCAATAGGGCTGAACCTGGAGACCCAATAGGGCTGAACCTGGAGACCCAATAGGGCTGAACCTGGAGACCCAATAGGGCTGAACCTGGAGACCCAATAGGGCTGAACCTGGAGACCCAATAGGGCTGAACCTGGAGACCCAAGCTATGGAGGCCCAATAGGGCTGAACCTGGAGACCCAAGCTATAGGCTTCTGTAGGGCTGAACCTGGAGACCCAAGCTATATAGGGCTGAACCTGGAGACCCAAGCTATAGGCTTCGATAGGGCTGAACCTGGAGACCCAATAGGGCTGAACCTGGAGACCCAATAGGGCTGAACCTGGAGACCCAATAGGGCTGAACCTGGAGACCCAAGCTATAGGCTTCTGTAGGGCTGAACCTGGAGACCCAATAGGGCTGAACCTGGAGACCCAATAGGGCTGAACCTGGAGACCCAAGCTATAGGCTTCAATAGGGCTGAACCTGGAGACCCAATAGGGCTGAACCTGGAGACCCAATAGGGCTGAACCTGGAGACCCAATAGGGCTGAACCTGGAGACCCAATAGGGCTGAACCTGGAGAC
>CM072240.1:50759751-50777251 GCA_036851935.1 Coregonus suidteri | reverse complement strand
TGAGAGGATGTCCGTTTCTAAAAGGACATATTTAAAGACCTACATCACTATACTGAGAGGATGTCCGTTTCTAAAAGGACATATCTAAAGACCTACATCACTATACTGAGAGGATGTCCGTTTCTAAAAGGACATATTTAAAGACCTACATCACTATACTGAGAGGATGTCCGTTTCTAAAAGGACATATTTAAAGACCTACATCACTATACTGAGAGGATGTCCGTTTCTAAAAGGACATATTTAAAGACCTACATCACTATACTGAGAGGATGTCCGTTTCTAAAAGGACATATTTAAAGACCTACATCACTATACTGAGAGGATGTCCGTTTCTAAAAGGACATATTTAAAGACCTACATCACTATACTGAGAGGATGTCCGTTTCTAAAAGGACATATTTGGGTGTTTTTTGTGTTTTTTGTGTTTTTGTTCATGTCTTTTGCGTGCCCTGATACTGCATAATGAGCAATGAGGAAGTGAATTGCAGCTGGGGTAAGTTGCTCAAAAACAAGACAAATCACAAAAACAAGTGTCTGGACCCTTCCATAACAGTTGTAAATGAGAACTTGTTCTCAACTGGCTTAACTGGTTAAATAAAGGTGAAAGAAATCAATAAAAATAAAACATGCCATTTACATCAAAAAAGTTGATTTGCTTCAGAAATAGGAAGATTCTTCTTTAAGTAACCTTCTGTCTTACATTTACATTTAAGTCATTTAGCAGACGCTCTTATCCAGAGCCACTTACAGATTGGTGCATTCACCTTATAGCCAGTGGGATAACCACTTTACAATATGTATTACTTTTATTTATTATTATTAAT
Organism: Coregonus suidteri; assembly: GCA_036851935.1. Classification (NCBI taxonomy): domain Eukaryota; kingdom Metazoa; phylum Chordata; class Actinopteri; order Salmoniformes; family Salmonidae; genus Coregonus; species Coregonus suidteri. The sequence goes on along the minus strand of CM072240.1, from coordinate 50,776,424 downwards.
TTATTCATTATTTTTTATTTTTGGGGGTGGGGTAAGGGGGGGGTAGAAGGATTACTTTATCCTATCCCAGGTATTCCTTAAAGAGGTGGGGTTTCAAGTGTCTCCGGAAGGTGGTGAGTGACTCCGCTGTCCTGGCGTCGTGAGGGAGCTTGTTCCACCATTGGGGTGCCAGAGCAGTGAACAGTTTTGACTGGGCTGAGCGGGAACTGTGCTTCTGTAGAGGTAGGGGAGCCAGCAGGCCAGAGGTGGATGAACGCAATGCCCTCGTTTGGGTGTAGGGACTGATCAGAGCCTGAAGGTACAGAGGTGCCGTTCCCCTCACAGCTCCGTAGGCAAGCACCATGGTCTTGTAGTAGATGCGAGCTTCAACTGGAAGCCAGTGGAGTGTGCGGAGGAGGGGGGTGACGTGAGAGAACTTGGGAAGGTTGAACACCAGACGGGCTGCGGCATTCTGGATGAGTTGTAGGGGTTTAATGGCACAGGCAGGGAGCCCAGCCAACAGCGAGTTGCAGTAATCCAGACGGGAGATGACAAGTGCCTGGATTAGGACCTGTGCCGCTTCCTGTGTAAGGCAGGGTCGTACTCTCCGAATGTTGTAGAGCATGAACCTACAGGATCGGGTCACCGCCTTGATGTTAGCGGAGAACGACAGGGTGTTGTCCAAGGTCACGCCAAGGCTCTTCGCACTCTGGGAGGAGGACACAACGGAGTTGTCAACCGTGATGGCAAGATCATGGAACGGGCAGTCCTTCCCCGGGAGGAAGAGCAGCTCCATCTTGCCGAGGTTCAGCTTGAGGTGGTGATCCGTCATCCACACTGATATGTCTGCCAGACATGCCAGTCTTATGTAACCATACCAAATGTAACATATCATAGTAATTTCAGTGTCCCGGATTTACATTTACTATCTTACGTCTAGTCTATGAGGCCAGGCTGGCACACAGCAAGTCACGCAAGCTGAATCTGATGTTGCTGTTTTAACCTGGTGCAGCGTATGGGAGCCTCCTGACTACTACTACTGTATGGAGCCCCCTGACTACTACTACTGTATGGAGCCCCCTGACTACTACTACTGTATGGAGCCCCCTGACTACTACTACTGTATGGAGCCTCCTGACTACTACTACTGTATGGAGCCCCCTGACTACTACTACTGTATGGAGCCTCCTGACTACTACTACTGTATGGAGCCCCCTGACTACTACTACTGTATGGAGCCCCCTGACTACTACTACTGTATGGAGCCTCCTGACTACTACTACTGTATGGAGCCCCCTGACTACTACTACTGTATGGAGCCTCCTGACTACTACTACTGTATGGAGCCCCCTGACTACTACTACTGTATGGAGCCCCCTGACTACTACTACTGTATGGAGCCCCCTGACTACTACTACTGTATGGAGCCCCCTGACTACTACTACTGTATGGAGCCTCCTGACTACTACTACTGTATGGAGCTTCCTGACTACTACTACTGTATGGAGCCTCCTGACTACTACTACTGTATGGAGCCTCCTGACTACTACTACTGTATGGAGCCCCCTGACTACTACTACTGTATGGAGCCCCCTGACTACTACTACTGTATGGAGCCCCCTGACTACTACTACTGTATGGAGCCTCCTGACTACTACTACTGTATGGAGCCCCCTGACTACTACTACTGTATGGAGCCTCCTGACTACTACTACTGTATGGAGCCCCCTGACTACTACTACTGTATGGAGCCTCCTGACTACTACTACTGTATGGAGCCCCCTGACTACTACTACTGTATGGAGCTCCCTGACTACTACTACTGTATGGAGCCTCCTGACTACTACTACTGTATGGAGCTTCCTGACTACTACTACTGTATGGAGCCTCCTGACTACTACTACTGTATGGAGCCTCCTGACTACTACTACTGTATGGAGCCCCCTGACTACTACTACTGTATGGAGCCCCCTGACTACTACTACTGTATGGAGCCCCCTGACTACTACTACTGTATGGAGCCCCCTGACTACTACTACTGTATGGAGCCTCCTGACTACTACTACTGTATGGAGCCCCCTGACTACTACTACTGTATGGAGCCTCCTGACTACTACTACTGTATGGAGCCCCCTGACTACTACTACTGTATGGAGCTTCCTGACTACTACTACTGTATGGAGCCTCCTGACTACTACTACTGTATGGAGCCTCCTGACTACTACTACTGTATGGAGCCCCCTGACTACTACTACTGTATGGAGCCCCCTGACTACTACTACTGTATGGAGCCTCCTGACTACTACTACTGTATGGAGCCTCCTGACTACTACTAATGTATGGAGCCCCCTGACTACTACTACTGTATGGAGCCTCCTGACTACTACTACTGTATGGAGCCTCCTGACTACTACTACTGTATGGAGCCTCCTGACTACTACTACTGTATGGAGCCTCCTGACTACTACTACTGTATGGAGCCTCCTGACTACTACTACTGTATGGAGCCTCCTGACTACTACTACTGTATGGAGCCCCCTGACTACTACTACTGTATGGAGCCTCCTGACCCCTACTACTACTGTATGGAGCCTCCTGACTACTACTACTGTATGGAGCCTCCTGACTACTACTACTGTATGGAGCCTCCTGACTACTACTACTGTATGGAGCCTCCTGACTACTACTACTGTATGGAGCCTCCTGACTACTACTACTGTATGGAGCCTCCTGACTACTACTACTGTATGGAGCCTCCTGACTACTACTACTGTATGGAGCCCCCTGACTACTACTACTGTATGGAGCCTCCTGACTACTACTACTGTATGGAGCCCCCTGACTACTACTACTGTATGGAGCCCCCTGACTACTACTACTGTATGGAGCCCCCTGACTACTACTACTGTATGGAGCCCCCTGACTACTACTACTGTATGGAGCCTCCTGACTACTACTACTGTATGGAGCCTCCTGACTACTACTACTGTATGGAGCCCCCTGACTACTACTACTGTATGGAGCCTCCTGACTACTACTACTGTATGGAGCCTCCTGACTACTACTACTGTATGGAGCCTCCTGACTACTACTACTGTATGGAGCCCCCTGACTACTACTACTGTATGGAGCCTCCTGACTACTACTACTGTATGGAGCCTCCTGACTACTACTACTGTATGGAGCCTCCTGACTACTACTACTGTATGGAGCCCCCTGACTACTACTACTGTATGGAGCCTCCTGACTACTACTACTGTATGGAGCCTCCTGACTACTACTACTGTATGGAGCCTCCTGACTACTACTACTGTATGGAGCCTCCTGACTACTACTACTGTATGGAGCCCCCTGACTACTACTACTGTATGGAGCCTCCGGACTACTACTACTGTATGGAGCCTCCTGACTACTACTACTGTATGGAGCCCCCTGACTACTACTACTGTATGGAGCCTCCTGACTACTACTACTGTATGGAGCCTCCTGACTACTACTACTGTATGGAGCCCCCTGACTACTACTACTGTATGGAGCCCCCTGACTACTACTACTGTATGGAGCCCCCTGACTACTACTACTGTATGGAGCCCCCTGACTACTACTACTGTATGGAGCCTCCTGACTACTACTACTGTATGGAGCCCCCTGACTACTACTACTGTATGGAGCCCCCTGACTACTACTACTGTATGGAGCCCCCTGACTACTACTACTGTATGGAGCCCCCTGACTACTACTACTGTATGGAGCCCCCTGACTACTACTACTGTATGGAGCCTCCTGACTACTACTACTGTATGGAGCCTCCTGACTACTACTACTGTATGGAGCCCCCTGACTACTACTACTGTATGGAGCCTCCTGACTACTACTACTGTATGGAGCCCCCTGACTACTACTACTGTATGGAGCCTCCTGACTACTACTACTGTATGGAGCCTCCTGACTACTACTACTGTATGGAGCCTCCTGACTACTACTACTGTATGGAGCCCCCTGACTACTACTACTGTATGGAGCCTCCTGACTACTACTACTGTATGGAGCCCCCTGACTACTACTACTGTATGGAGCCTCCTGACTACTACTACTGTATGGAGCCTCCTGACTACTACTACTGTATGGAGCCCCCTGACTACTACTACTGTATGGAGCCTCCTGACTACTACTACTGTATGGAGCCCCCTGACTACTACTACTGTATGGAGCCCCCTGACTACTACTACTGTATGGAGCCCCCTGACTACTACTACTGTATGGAGCCCCCTGACTACTACTACTGTATGGAGCCCCCTGACTACTACTACTGTATGGAGCCTCCTGACTACTACTACTGTATGGAGCCCCCTGACTACTACTACTGTATGGAGCCTCCTGACTACTACTACTGTATGGAGCCTCCTGACTACTACTACTGTATGGAGCCTCCTGACTACTACTACTGTATGGAGCCCCCCTGACTATGTTTTACTTGTGGATGGTGATTTCAGATTTTCTGTCAACACACTGAAAAGTAATTTGACACTGTGTTCATCAGTCAGTACACATTTGTATTATAAATTATGCCGGAACTGGAATTTATTCGACACTTCTTTGAAACAGGGATGATGTCAGTCTGGGCAACATGCACAACTGAGGATCTGTTTACATTTTGGGGTTCAACCATTTACTATATAAACCATTTACTAAATTTGTCCTGTCTGAAATCTGGCTACCTCGTCTTAGCGTTGCCGTAGCTTGGTCTGTGAAATGCAAATGAACGTGATTTCCCAAAGTTTTGTGGTTTAAAACGTACTAACTCACATGACTCACATTGTCCTCTCCATAACTCACATTGTCCTCTCCATTACTCACATTGTCCTCCCCATGACTCACATTGTCCTCCCCATGACTCACATGACTCACATTGTCCTCTCCATGACTCACATTGTCCTCCCCATGACTCACATTGTCCATCCATGACTCACATTGTCCTCTCCATGACTCACATTGTCCTCTCCATGACTCACATTGTCCTCCCCATGACTCACATTGTCCTCCCCATGACTCACATTGTCCTCTCCATAACTCACATTGTCCTCTCCATGACTCACATTGTCCTCTCCATGACTCACATTGTCCTCTCCATGACTCACATTGTCCTCCCCATGACTCACATTGTCCTCTCCATGACTCACATTGTCCTCTCCATGACTCACATTGTCCTCTCCATGACTCACATTGTCCTCCCCATGACTCACATTGTCCTCTCCATGACTCACATTGTCCTCTCCATGACTCACATTGTCCTCTCCATGACTCACATTGTCCTCTCATGACTCACATTGTCCTCTCCATAACTCACACTGTCCTCCCCATGACTCACATTATCCTCTCCATGACTCACATTGTCCTCTCATGACTCACATTGTCCTCTCCATGACTCAAATTGTCCTCCCCATGACTCACATTGTCCTCCCCATGACTCACATTGTCGTCTCCATGACTCACATTGTCCCTCTCCATGACACACATTGTCCTCTCCATGACTCACATTGTCCTCTCCATGACTCACATTGTCCTCCCCATGACTCACATTGTCCTCCCCATGACTCACATGACTCACACTGTCCTCCCCATGACTCACATTGTCCTCCCCATGACTCACATTGTCCTCTCCATAACTCACATTGTCCTCTCCATGACTCACATTGTCCTCTCCATGACTCACATTGTCCTCTCCATGACTCACATTGTCCTCTCCATGACTCACATTGTCCTCCCCATGACTCACATTGTCCTCTCCTTGACTCACTTTGTCCTCTCCATGACTCACATTGTCCTCTCCATAACTCACACTGTCCTCCCCATGACTCACATTATCCTCTCCATGACTCACATTGTCCTCTCATGACTCACATTGTCCTCTCCATGACTCACATTGTCCTCCCCATGACTCACATTGTCCTCCCCATGACTCAGATGACTCACACTGTCCTCCCCATGACTCACATTGTCCTCCCCATGACTCACATTGTCCTCTCCATGACTCACATTGTCCTCTCCATGACTCACATTGTCCTCTCCATGACTCACATTGTCCTCCCCATGACTCACATTGTCCTCCCCATGACTCACATGACTCACACTGTCCTCCCCATGACTCACATTGTCCTCCCATGACTCACATTGTCCTCTCCATGACTCACATTGTCCTCCCCATGACTCACATTGTCCTCCCATGACTCACATTGTCCTCTCCATGACCACATTGTCCTCTCCATGACTCACATTGTCCTCTCCATGACTCACATTGTCCTCTCCATAACTCACATTGTCCTCTCCATGACTCACATTGTCCTCTCCATGACTCACATTGTCCTCCCCATGACTCACATTGTCCTCCCCATGACTCACATGACTCACACTGTCCTCCCCATGACTCACATTGTCCTCCCCATGACTCACATTGTCCTCTCCATGACTCACATTGTCCTCTCCATGACTCACATTGTCCTCTCCATGACTCACATTGTCCTCCCCATGACTCACATTGTCCTCCCCATGACTCACATGACTCACACTGTCCTCTCCATGACTCACATTGTCCTCCCCATGACTCACATTGTTTATCGCCTTGTCAGTTTGGTGACGGCTTGGTTTGGCTACGGTTTGGTGACGGCTTGTTTTGGCTACGTTTTGGTGACAGTTTGGTTTGGCTACGGTTTGGTGATGGCTTGGTTTGGCTACGGTTTGGTGATGGCTTGGTTTGGCTACGGTTCGGTGACGGCTTGGTTTGGCTACGGTTTGGTGACGGCTTGGTTTGGCTACGGTTCGGTGACGGCTTGGTTTGGCTACGGTTCGGTGACGGCTTGTTTTGGCTACGGTTTTTGGTGACGGCTTTGTTTGGCTACGGTTTGGTGATGGCTTGGTTTGGCTATGGTTTGGTGATGGCTTGGTTTGGCTACGGTTCGGTGACGGCTTGGTTTGGCTACGGTTTGGTGACGGCTTGGTTTGGCTACGGTTCGGTGACGGCTTGGTTTGGCTACGGTTCGGTGACGGCTTGTTTTGGCTACGGTTTGGTGACGGCTTGGTTTGGCTACGGTTTTTGGTGACAACTTGGTTTGGCTACGGTTTGGTGATGGCTTGGTTTGGCTACGGTTTGGTGATGGCTTGGTTTGGCTACGGTTTGGTGATGGCTTGGTTTGGCTACGGTTTGGTGACGGCTTGGTTTGGCTACGGTTTGGTGACGGCTTGGTTTGGCTACGGTTTGGTGACAGCTTGGTTTGGCAGTCTTTCTTTCTTCGATTTTCATTATCAATTAGTGGTCGGCTCTCGTGAATGAGACAATACTGTAACACCAAAAAGATAGGCCCACAAATGTTAGGCTTGTACACAAATGTTAGGCTTGTAAAATGAACAAAGGTATTACATTTAGTCAAATGAATTAATAAAAAGGCCTAAGAGTAGGAGGTTATTGGGCCATTTGGAAGAGTAAACAAATATGTCTCTCAGACTGACTGGGGAGAGTGGTGTCATGGAGCGGAGGATGTGCTGTGCACCATGGGCTACATCGACCTTCATTCAACCTAATATCTGTCAAGATGGGAGATGAACACGGCTGAAAGCAGTAGCTCTGTCGTAGCCGCGACCGGGAGACCCATGGGGCGGCGCCACAATTGGCCCAGCGTCGTCCAGGGTAGGGGAGGGAATGGCCGGCAGGGATGTAGCTCAGTTGGTAGAGCATGGCGTTTGCAACGCCAGGGTTGTGGGTTCGATTCCACAGGGGGCCAGTATGAAAAAAATAATGTATGCACTCGCTAACTGTAAGTGGCTCTGGATAAGAGCGTCTGCTAAATGACTAAAATGTAAAATGTAATGTACAGTAAGGTTGGTGAAGCAGCATTGTGGAACATTCTGGTGAAGGAAGGGTGATGTGTAATTCCTCAAGCGAAATGCCACATTCACAACAGAATGGTTGCAATTACTTGACTTTATAAATACTAAAATACTAATTATAGAGTGTAGATTGCACAACCATAATTAACTGAATATTTAGTTAGGCTATTTATAACCAAAACATTCTTGCCCAACCTTTACAATAAATTACTTATATTGACCTATTGATCGTGATGAACCAATTCCAATCTACAATAGATCACTTATTGGGCAGCCACCCAGAGACCGCATCACATTTGCAGTATGTTATCCATCCCAGTCTACATTAACAGTCAACTATAACTATCAGATAGAAGCGTGGGTGGGGTCTCCGAGGGTTCCAACACAGTATTAAAGCCAATTTATGCTCGATCCGATATCGCAGTAAATGCTGTACGGCCACTACAGACAACAGATTGACCATGTACCGCCTTTTAGCCGACAGCCAGCAGCGCCGTGTATGGTGTTGGTGGTCCCTATAGCGCACCTGTGAGCCCAGAGCAGACAGCGGTGAACACTGACAGACATACCCGCTCTCTGCAGCACCTGTCCGGGGGAACGGGCCACGGCGAACCGGGAACAAAGAGCTCTGATAGCAGATAGCTCATCCTGAGACGCTCAGCTCTCTATATGCTCACATACCCGGTTTATGGATGCCGACGGTAACAACAGTCCAACTGGTTTCTAGTCACCCAACCTGTCTGTCTAACTCTAGAAGACTATAATCAAGGAAGTACTGCTTGCATTTAGTCGCCTCCTATATTCACACAGCTTTCTCTCTTATATCGTAACAACGACAATATAATAATATTAATAATAATAATAATAATAATAATAATAATAATAATAAAATCATATGTAATCAGTCTTACCCAAGGATTGTAATCCCTTTTTTTGTGATTCCGTTTTGACAGCGATCCTTTATAGGAGTTAATTATCACCAGAAAAATAAACAAAACTGTTCCTCAAAACTGCTCCAAAAACACTCTCTATATATAAATCCGTCTACAAGTGTTGTAGTTGTAATATTATGCAGTTCTAAAATCAAATCTTAACAAGAGCCTGCCTGAGCAAAACACTTCCACAGGGGCAGAGAGATATCCCTACGAAACGATCTCTTCAGTCTTCAAGTCTAAATCCTTTTTCAACCGCGTCGTGTTCTGCTGTTGTATCAGTCCAAGAAGACAGTTAGTGACTATATAATCCACGTGATTTCATCATCTCTCTCTCTCTGGTTTCTGGACAGTTCGGTAAGGACCGGGTCGGCACCGGGGGAGAAGGATCAGCTCGTGCCGCTCTGCTCCGTAGTGTTGCTGCCTCGAGACCGGACTGGAACTGCTGTCTCGCGCTGGTTGGTTGCTGGTGAAGTACGGCTGGAGTCCCACGCGCCGCTGCGCAGTGTACCTGATCCTACTGCCTGACCTGATCCTACTGCCTGACCTGATCCTACTGCCTGACCTGATCCTACTGACTGACCTGATCCTACTGCCTGACCTGATCCTACTGCCTGACCTGATCCTACTGCCTGACCTGATCCTACTGACTGACCTGATCCTACTGACTGACCTGATCCTACTGCCCTGACCTGATCCTACTGCCTGACCTGATCCTACTGACTGACCTGATCCTACTGACTGACCTGATCCTACTGACTGACCTGATCCTACTGCCTGACCTGATCCTACTGCCTGACCTGATCCTACTGCCTGACCTGATCCTACTGCCTGACCTGATCCTACTGACTGACCTGATCCTACTGACTGACCTGATCCTACTGACTGACCTGATCCTACTGACTGACCTGATCCTACTGACTGACCTGATCCTACTGCCTGACCTGATCCTACTGACTGACCTGATCCTACTGCCTGACCTGATCCTACTGCCTGACCTGATCCTACTGACTGACCTGATCCTACTGACTGACGCGTCAGATAAAAGCAGCTCCGCTTCGAGATCCTCCGTCTCTCTCTCGGTGGCGATGTGGAAGCGCGAGCTGCAGTCAGTTGGAAAAAAATATAAAATATCATATTTCAAGCTTCGGGTGTTTCCTGCCAGTCCGCTCGAGGCTTTCAGCAGATCCGTAGGTGGGGAGGACGAGAGGCGTAGGAAGGCGCCTCCCATCTCTTCTACAATACAATCAATTGGTCGTTATTGGTCTGTCCACGCTGATTATCTAACCTCACACTAGGTGCTCTTATAGCACAGGAGGCTGCTGAGGGGAGGATGGCTGATAATAATGTCCAGAACCGCGTAATGGCATCAAACACCTGGAAACCATGGAAACCATGTGTTTGATGTATTCGATACCATTCCACCCATTCCGCTCCAGCCATTCCGCTCCACCCATTCCGCTCCAGCCATTCCGCTCCAGCCATTCCGCTCCACCCATTCCGCTCCACCCATTCCGCTCCACCCATTCCGCTCCAGCCATTCCGCTCCACCCATTCCGCTCCACCCATTCCGCTCCACCCATTCCGCTCCACCCATTCTGCTCCACCCATTCCGCTCCACCCATTCCGCTCCACCCATTCTGCTCCACCCATTCCGCTCCACCCATTCCGCTCCACCCATTCTGCTCCACTCATTCCCACGAGCCCGTTCCGATACCATTTCCACCCATTCCGCTCCACCCATTCCATTCCACCCATTCCGCTCCAGCCATTCCGCTCCACCCATTCCGCTCCAGCCATTCCGCTCCAGCCATTCCGCTCCAGCCATTCCATTCCACCCATTCCGCTCCCAGCCATTCCGCTCCACCCATTCCGCTCCAGCCATTCCGCTCTCCAGCCATTCCGCTCCAGCCCACCCATTCCGCTCCAGCCATTCCGCTCCAGCCATTCCGCTCCACCCATTCCGCTCCAGCCATTCCGCTCCAGCCATTCCGCTCCAGCCATTCCGCTCCAGCCATTCCGCTCCACCCATTCCGCTCCAGCCATTCCGCTCCAGCCATTCCGCTCCAGCCATTCCGCTCCACGCCATTCCGCTCCAGCCATTTCCGCTCCGCTCCCATTTCCGCTCCACCCATTCCGCTCCAGCCATTCCGCTCCACCCATTCCGCTCCACCCATTCCGCTCCAGCCATTCCACTCCACCCATTCCGCTCCACCCATTCCGCTCCAGCCATTCCGCTCCAGCCATTACCACGAGCCCGTTCCGCTCCACCCATTCCGCTCCAGCCATTCCGCTCCAGCCATTCCCACGAGCCCGTCCTCCCCAATTAAGGTGGCACCAACCTCCTGTGTCTTATCGACCACAACACTGCAACTAAAAAAATATAGAATAATACAGCCTTTAAGATACAAGATCCTCTATCTATTACAAAATAGGTTCAATAATATCCTTGGATTTCAAATCATAGTCAGTGTGATTCAGGGTTCAGCATTTTGTTCACTATTCTGATGTGTTGATATCATTTGTTCTTGAATGGTGAATAGGTATATAAAATATATCTAAATGACTGAAAATACAAGGACGACTGTCAATGCAACCCACGTCTGAACAGCATATACAGGCTGCATCTATAGCCAGACAGTACCGACGGGTGTTTAGAGGCTGTTGACAGGCTAGTAACTGTGCCATATACTGTATGTTGGAGACCAACCATCCCTGTTGGAGACCAACCATCCCTGTTGGAGACCATATAGTACCGTAATCCTGGAGCAGAAGCTTTAAACAACATGGGTTAATGAAGCTATTCACTATAGGTAATCTATACAATGAAGCTATTCACTATAGGTAATCTATACTATGAAGCTATTCACTATTGGTAATCTATACAATAAAGCTATTCACTATAGGTGATCTATACAATAAAGCTATTCACTATAGGTGATCTATACAATAAAGCTATTCACTATAGGTGATCTATACAATAAAGCTATTCACTATAGGTGATCTATACAATAAAGGCTATTCACTATAGGTAATCTATACAATGAAGCTATTCACTATAGGTAATCTATACTATGAAGCTATTCACTATTGGTAATCTATACAATAAGCTATTCACTATAGGTGATCTATACAATAAAGCTATTCACTATAGGTGATCTATACAATAAAGCTATTCACTATAGGTGATCTATACAATAAAGCTATTCACTATAGGTGATCGATACAATGAAGCTATTCACTATAGGTAATCTATACAATGAAGCTATTCACTGAGGGTAATCTATACAATAAAGCTATTCACTATAGGTGATCTATACAATGAAGCTATTCACTATAGGTAATCGATACAATGAAGCTATTCACTATAGGTAATCTTTACAATGAATCTATTCACTATAGGTAATCTATACAATTAAGCTATTCACTATAGGTAATCTATACAATGAAGCGGATCACTATAGGTGATCGATACAATGAAGCTATTCACAATAGGTAATCTATACAATGAAGCTATTCACTAAGGGTAATCTATACAATGAAGCTATTCACTATATGTAATCTATACAATGAAGCTATTCACTATAGGTGATCTATACAATGAAGCTATTCACTATAGGTGATCGATACAATGAAGCTATTCACTATAGGTAATCTATACAATGAAGCTATTCACTATAGGTGATCTATACAATGAAGCTATTCACTAAGGGTAATCTATACAATGAAGCTATTCACTATAGGTGATCGATACAATGCGGCTATTCACAATAGGTAATCTATACAATGAAGCTATTCACTAAGGGTAATCTATACAATGAAGCTATTCACTATATGTAATCTATACAATAAAGCTATTCACTATAGGTGATCTATACAATAAAGCTATTCACTATAGGTGATCTATACAATAAAGCTATTCACTATAGGTGATCTATACAATAAAGCTATTCACTATAGGTGATCGATACAATGAAGCTATTCACTATAGGTAATCTATACAATGAAGCTATTCACTGAGGGTAATCTATACAATAAAGCTATTCACTATAGGTGATCTATACAATGAAGCTATTCACTATAGGTAATCGATACAATGAAGCTATTCACTATAGGTAATCTTTACAATGAATCTATTCACTATAGGTAATCTATACAATTAAGCTATTCACTATAGGTAATCTATACAATGAAGCGGATCACTATAGGTGATCGATACAATGAAGCTATTCACAATAGGTAATCTATACAATGAAGCTATTCACTAAGGGTAATCTATACAATGAAGCTATTTCACTATATGTAATCTATACAATGAAGCTATTCACTATAGGTGATCTATACAATGAAGCTATTCACTATAGGTGATCGATACAATGAAGCTATTCACTATAGGTAATCTATACAATGAAGCTATTCACTATAGGTGATCTATACAATGAAGCTATTCACTAAGGGTAATCTATACAATGAAGCTATTCACTATAGGTGATCGATACAATGAAGCTATTCACAATAGGTAATCTATACAATGAAGCTATTCACTAAGGGTAATCTATACAATGAAGCTATTCACTATATGTAATCTATACAATAAAGCTATTCACTATAGGTGATCTATACAATGAAGCTATTCACTATAGGTGATCGATACAATGAAGCTATTCACTAATAGGTAATCTATACAATGAAGCTATTCACTATAGGTGATCTATACAATGAAGCTATTCACTATAGGTAATCTATACAATGAAGCTATTCACTATAGGTGATCTATAAAATGAAGCTATTCACTATAGGTAATCTATACAATGAAGCTATTCACTATAGGTAATCTATACAATGAAGCGGATCACTATAGGTGATCGATACAATGAAGCTATTCACTATAGGTAATCTATACAATGAAGCTATTCACTATAGGTGATCTATACAATGAAGCTATTCACTAAGGGTAATCTATACAATGAAGCTATTATAGGTGATCGATACAATGGAAGCTATTCACAATAGTTAATCTATCAATGAAGCTATTCACGAAGGGTAAATCAGTACAAGGAAGCTATATAGGTGATCGAATACAATGAAGCTATTCACAATAGGTAATCTATACAATGAAGCTATTCACTATCGGTGATCTAACAATGAAGCTATTCACTGTAGGTAATCTATACAATGAAGCTATTCACTATAGGTGATCGATACAATGAAAATATTCATTAGTGATCGATACAATGAAGAATTCATATAATGAATCTATACAATGAAGCTATTCACTATAGGTGAATGATACAAGAAAGATATTCACTATAGGTAATTATACAATGGAAGCTATTCACTAATAGGTAATCTAACAATGAGCTATTTCACATAGGTAATCTATACAATGAAAGCTTCAATATAGCTAATCTATACAATTAATATTCCACTATAGGTAATCTATTACAATGACGATCACTCTGGGTAATCTATACAAGAAGCTATCACTATAGGTAATCTATACAATGAAGCTATTCATATAGGTGATCTTACAATGAAGCTATTCACTAGAGGTAAATTATAAAAATAAGCTATTTTTTTACTTAAAAAGGGTCTTACAATGAAGCTATTCCCTAAAAAAGGTAATTATAAAAAGCCCATTCACCCATAGGTAAAAACTAAAAAAATGAAAACTAAACACATAGGTTAATTAAACAATGAAGCATTAATAAGTTAAAACTATAAAAATTTAAGGACAAAGGAAGGAAAACAAAACTATTATATAGAAAACAAAATACAAAATGATTTGAAGGTATTCACCCAAAAAAGGTAACTCTTCCCAAAGGAAACTTTTTCAATTGGATTTTGGGCAATATAATAAACAAAAGAACTAAATTTCCAAAGGGGAAATTTTAAAAAATTTCAATGAAGCTATTTTTTTCCCAAAAAAAAAATTAAAAACCCCTTAACCCAAAAAGACTAAATTTCAAAAAAATAGGGGGCTTAAATAATTTTCAATGGAACTATCAATCTAAAGGGGAAAACTATAAAAAAATGGGAACTTTAATTATTTGGTTTTATCCTTCAATTTAAAACTAAATTTACAAAAAAGGGAATCATAAAAAAAACAATGAGAAAATGGGTATTCACTATAGGGGGAAAAAAATTTTATAAATAACAAAATGAAGCTATTCCCTTTTAGGTAAAACTAAAACAATGAAAAACTATTCCATAATAAAAAAAACAAAATATAGGGGATCATACATGAAAATATTCCCCTATAGGTAATCCAAAAAAATGAAAATAAATTTACTTTTAGGTTTTTAAAACAAGAAAAACCTAATTACAAAAAATAAAATTCCAAAAAAATAACAAAAAATTTTAAAAAGGCACACAGGTAACATGAAACAAAAAACTTTTACTATAAAGGGCATTTAAAAAAAACAATTAATAAAAAATTAAAAATAAGCTACAAATATGCAACAATAAATAATTAATATATTAAAACTAAAACAAAAGAAAACCCATTTACAAAATCAATACAGGAAGCTAATTTCAAATGAAAATAAATAAAATTCACTTAAAAGGAAACAAAACAAGGAAAAATTTTTCACTAAAAAGGTAATTTTAAAACAAGAAGCTTTTTAAGGGAAAAAAAAAATAAAGATTTTTAAATCTATACAATGAAGCTATTCAAAATTAAAGGAATCTATACAATAAAACTATCCATAGGTGATCCCATACAATTAAACTATTCCCCTAAAGGTTAAATCGAAAAAAGAAGCTATTCAAATAAAAAAGGGAATCTTTACAATTTAACCAAATTTACTATAAAGGGAAAAACATAAATTAACAAGAAGGATTTTAAAAAACTAAAATGGGAAAGATAAATAAGCTATTCATTAAAAGGATTTTTAAAGAATATAAAAAATTAAAAGTAAATTACAAACTAAGGGGAAAATTTTTTACAAAAGAAGCTATATTACTTAAAATTGGAAAAAAAAAAAGGTAAAACTAAAACAAAAAGAAGCTATTCAAAAAAAGGAAAAATCAAGATTTTTAAAAATGAACTATAAAAACTACAAAATAGGTAATCTATCAAAAAGAAACCCATTCAATAATAAAAGGTAAATTTAAAATTTTTCAAAGGAAATCTATTTTAATATAGGTGATTTAATTAAAAATGAAAATAACTTAATATCAACCCATTTTATTTGGTAAAACTATAAAAGAAACAAACTAAGTAACCCATAAAAAGGTTTTTAATTTTCAAAATACAATTTAAAATTTCAAAAAAAAGGTTTGGGGGGGGGGCTATACAAAAGAAACTATTCACTATGGCAATCAAGAATAATAAATGCAATCCCCTTTTACTATAGGGGAAAAATAAAGAGAAACTATAAAACTTACAAAAATTAATTTGAAATTAACAATTGAACCCATTACAAAAAACAACATAAAATTCAAATAAAAGGTAACTTAAAAACAATGAAGCTATTTTTCTTAGGTAATCAAAATAACAATAAGAAAAAACAAAAATTTACTAGGGGCAAAACCAAGAAAGAACCTTGGAAAAAATTTAAACAAAAGGATTAAAACAAAAAACTAGTTCAATGGGATTTTTCGGGAATAATTCCAATGATTAAGAAAAGAAAAAATTTCCGGCATTTCCCCCCACCCCCCCAAAGTTCCCAAAAATAAAATATTATTAATTGTCTATACAATGAAGCCCTTTATTATAGGTAATTCCAATTTTAATTAAAACAATAAGAAATATTTCCAAAACCCCTATAAGGAAAATCTATACAGAATACAGTTAATTTCCCTGCCCAATTAAAGGGGATCTATACAAAAATCCGAAGGAATTTTACAATAAAAGTAATTTATAAATTACATCAAAGA
>CM072240.1:50713611-50759251 GCA_036851935.1 Coregonus suidteri | reverse complement strand
AGAGAGAATAGAACAACGAACTAATACAACACGTGACATCGAACAATTACACACAACACCTGACCAAACACAAGAGAACTAAATAGGACGCATAATGAACACTAACAAGGAACAGGTGTAACAAACAGACAAAACCCAATCAAACATAGAAACATAGAACGGTGGCAGCTAGTACTCCGGAGACGACGACCGCCGAAGCCTGCCCGAACAAGGAGAAGGAGCAGCCTCGGCCGAAACCGTGACAGAGTGGGATTTGAAGCGCTGTATGCAGGAAGTCCTTCATAATATTCTCAGTTATTTCTCCCTCCTTTTCCTGAATACCCGTAAGTACTAGATTTCCTCTCATCGATCTAGTTTGGATGTCTAGTAAGGCTTCTCTCAGAAGGTTGTTCTCCTTTTTAAGTTCCCTAACGTCCGTTTCCATCTTAGTTACTGTCACTTTCAATTTTTTGGTTTCTGTTTCGATTATCGCTGCTTTTTCGTCACTCATTTCAAGACTCGCTTTCAACTCTTTTACGTCCTTACTGACCAATTCTAGTATGCCCAATTGGTCATTTATCGACTTCAACAGGTCGCTTTCCACACTTACCAGTCCCAGTGGTGATAAGCATAAATCATCTGTATCAGTCGAGGAGTCGCGTTTTCTCTTGAGGATCGGCTCTCCTCGTTTATCTTCCACCATGTTTGGGTGTTGCGTGTTTACATTTACATTTTAGTCATTTAGCAGACGCTCTTATCCAGAGCGACTTACAGTTAGTGAATACATCTTTTTTTTTTTTTTATACTGGCCCCCCGTGGGAATCGAACCCACAACCCTGGCGTTGCAAACGCCATGCTCTATCAACTGAGCTACATCCCTGCCGGCCATTCCCTCCCCTACCCTGGACGACGCTGGGCCAATTGTGCGCCGCCCATGAGTCTCCCGGTCGCGGCCGGCTGCGACAGAGCCTGGATTCGAACCAGGATCTCTAGTGGCACAGTTAGCACTGCGATGCAGTGCCTTAGACCACTGCGCCACTCAGGAGTGGCGCAGTGTGTTGTTGTAATATTTGTCGATTTATTTCTCTAGCCTTATGATTTGTTTTGTGGTATTATCCAGATTGAATTTTATTAACTGCGAATATATTAAATGCTAATATTTAGTCTAACTTACTGATTTGGAATATTATGTTTTTATCTTGAGGTGATTTGTACCACTTTCTATTCAATGCGCCATCTTGTATACGCGCGCACTCTAAATGCTCTCTGTATTGTTTTAGTGATTCACCATAGTGAAGGCGTAGAATCAGGTTTTCTGGGTCTCTGTGTTTTTGGTTGGATAGGTTTCTCAATTCCTTTCTTAGGTTTTTTGCATTCTTCATCAAACCATTTATCACTGTTGTTACTTTTCTTTGGTTTTCTGTTAGAGATTTTTAGATTTGATAGGGAAGCTGAGAGGTCAAATATACTGTTTAGGTTTTCTACTGCCAAGTCTACACCTTCACTATTACAGTGGAACGTTTTGTCCAGGAAGTTGTCTAAAAGGGATTGAATTTGTTGTTGCCTAATTGTTTTCTGGTAGATTTCTACACTACTTTCCTTCCATCTATAGCATTTCTTAATATTATGCAGTTTGTTCGGCTTTGATGCCTCATGATTGAGTATTGCTCTGTTCAAGTAGACTGTGATTTTGCTGTGGTCTGATAGGGGTGTCAGTGGGCTGACTGTGAACGCTCTGAGAGACTCTGGGTTGAGGTCAGTGGTAAAGTAGTGAACAGTACTACTGCCAAGAGATGAGATGTAGGTGTACCTACTGTAAAAGTCCCCTGTGTACAGACCCGGCGTGCGACAGAGCTGCAGGAGGTGTGACACGTTTTTGTTGGTTGTTTTGTCGTAGTTGTGTCTAGCGGGTCATATTGGGGAGGAAATGATGTCACCTCCAGGTGGAGAAGATGACCTGCTCATGGCCTGGCCATATGTGTGGCTGTCATGTTGAGAGGATCTCTCTCTCTCTCGGCGGTAATGCAACATTTGGATTGGATGTCAATCGCCGTTTAACCTCATCGAAGAAGAAGAAGAAGAAGCCATGTGCAATCAGTACACTAGTTCTCAGTAGCAGTAGTGTCTGTCTCTATTGTGGCTCAAAGCTTTGAGCAACAATTTAGAAGGAAAACTTACAGAAGGTTCAACCATGAACACATTCCCAGGTGTTTCTTTAGATAACAGCAAAAACATAATTTGTACAAAAGTAGCCAGCTAGTTGTGCTAACGTTAGCTAGCTAGATAACCAAACATTTTGTTGTTGTGCTAACGTTAGCTAGCTAGATAACCAAACATTTTGTTGTTATGCTAACGTTAGCTAGCTAGATAACCAAACATTTTGTTTACAATTCCATGGCTGAAAGCCTCTTGATATACAGTGCTATGAAAAAGTATTTGCCCCCTTTCTAATTTTCTCTACTTTTGCATATTTGTGATACTGAATGTTATCAGATCTTCAACCAAAACCTAATATTAGATAAAGGGAACATAAGTGAACAAATAACACAACAATTACATATTTATTTCATTTATTTCATAAACAAAGTTATGCAACACCCAATTCCCCTGTGGTAAAAAGTAATTGCCCCCTTACACTCAATAACTGGTTGTGCCATCTTTAGCTGCAATGACTCCAACCAAATGCTTCCTGTAGTTGTTGATCAGTCTCTCACGTCGCTGTGGAGGATTTTTGGCCCACTCTTCCATGCAGAACTGTTTTAACTCAGTGACGTGTGGGTTTTCAAGCACGAACTGCTCGTTTCAAGTCCTTCCACAACATCTTAATTGGGATTAGGTCTGGACTTTGACTAGGCCATTCCAAAACTTCCAATTTGTGGCTTTTTAGCAATTTTCATTGTGGCTTTTTAGCAATTTTCATGTAGACTTGATTGTGTGTTTTGGATCATTGTCTTGCTGCATGACCCAGCTGCGCTTCAGCTTCAGCTCACAGACGGATGGCCTGACATTCTCCTGTAGAATTCTCTGATACAGAGCAGAATTCATGGTTCCTTCTATTAAGGCAAGTCGTCCAGGTCCTGAGGCAGCAAAGCATCCCCAAACCATCATACCACCACCACCATGCTTGACCTTTGGTATGATGTTCTTACTGTGGAATGCAGTATTTGGTTTTCGCCAAGCATAATGGGACCCATCTCGTCCAAAAGGTTGACTCAAGTTTGCCAAAAAGCACCTGGATGATCATCAAGACCCTTGGAAGAACGTTCTATGGAAAGATGATTCAAAAGTATAACTTTTTGGACGACATGGTTCCAGGAGAATGTCAGACCATTCGTCTGTGAGCTGAAGCTGAAGCTCAGCTGGGTCATGCAGCAAGACAATGATCCAAAACACACAATCAAGTCTACAGGAAAATTGCCAAAAAGCAACAAATTGGAAGTTTTGGAATGGCCTAAAACTGTCGTAGCCGGCCGTGACCGGGAGACCCATGGGGCGGCGCACAATTGGCCCAGCGTCGTCCAGGGTAGGGGAGGGATTGGCCGGCAGGGATATAGCTCAGTTGGTAGAGCATGGTGTTTGCAACGCCAGGGTTGTGGGTTCGATTCCCACGGGGGGCCAGTATAAAAAATTATGTATGCACTCGCTAACTGTAAGTCGCTCTGTATAAGAGCGCCTGCTAAATGACTAAAATCTAAAGCCAAAATTCCTCCACAGCGACGTGAGAGACTGATCAACAACTACAGGAAGTATTTGGTTGGAGTTATTGCAGCTAAAGGTGGCACAACCAGTTATTGAGTGTAAGAGGGCAATTACTTTTTCACACAGGGGAATTGGGTGTTGCATAACTTTGTTTATGACATAAATGAAATAAATATGTAATTGTTGTGTTATTTGTTCACTTATGTTCCCTTTATCTAATATTAGGTTTTGGTTGAAGATCTGATAACATTCAGTATCACAAATATGCAAAAGTAGAGAAAATTAGAAAGGGGGCAAATACTTTTTCATAGCACTGTAACTCTAACTTCCCACAATGGTTTTAATCACAACAGGACATCATTAAATTTAGCTACTGTTTTTTGTCAATTCTATTAGCAGCAGCTTGTGACTAGTTCATGTTGAAGAACATGGACCAGTAGCCTAGGCTGGATCTAATAGCTGTTTGATATTTTACACAAACTCAGACCTGGCTGATCTGGTGTTGCTGTCTACTGTGGAATTCATAACATTGTTTAAAAGCTCTTTGTTCTTTGTACCAATAGAGACAGTTCTTTTTTCCTATAGTCATTTAGAATGCCTGAAGCTTTAACAGTACTTGTGTGTGTGTGTGTGTGTGTGTGTGTGTGTGTGTGTGTGTGCGCGCATAAGTGTTAAAATTCAAGAACATTGAGGTAGTAGGTCTACTGAAACATTGATAAGAAGTAGTAGGTCTACTGAAACACTGATAAGAGGGAGTAGGTCTACTGAAACATTGATAAGAGGTAGTAGGTCTACTGAAACACTGATAAGAGGTAGTAGGTCTACTGAAACACTGATAAGAGGTAGTAGGTCTACTGAAACACTGATAAGAGGTAGTAGGTCTACTGAAACACTGATAAGAGGTAGTAGGTCTACTGAAACACTGATAAGAGGTAGTAGGTCTACTGAAACACTGATAAGTTACATTTACATTTTTAGTCATTTAGCAGACGCTCTTATCCAGAGCGACTTACAGTTAGTGAATACATATTTTTTTTTTTTTATACTGGCCCCCCGTGGGAATCAAACCCACAACCCTGGCGTTGCAAACGCCATGCTCTATCAACTGAGCTACATCCCTGCCGGCCATTCCCTCCCCTACCCTGGACGACGCTGGGCCAATTGTGCGCCGCCCATGAGTCTCCCGGTCGCGGCCGGCTGCGACAGAGCCTGGATTCGAACCAGGATCTCTAGTGGCACAGTTAGCACTGCGATGCAGTGCCTTAGACCACTGCGCCACTCAGGAGAATAAGAGGAAGTAGGTCTACTGAAACATTGATAAGAGGTAGTAGGTCTACCGAAACACTGATCAGAGGGAGTAGGTCTACTGAAACACTGATCAGAGGGAGTAGGTCTACTGAAACATTGATAAGAGGTAGTAGGTCTACTGAAACACTGATAAGAGGGAGTAGGTCTACTGAAACATTGATAAGAGGTAGTAGGTCTACTGAAACACTGATAAGAGGTAGTAGGTCTACTGAAACACTGATCAGAGGTAGTAGGTCTACTGAAACACTGATAAGAGGGAGTAGGTCTACTGAAACACTGATAAGAGATAGTAGGTCTACTGAAACATTGATCAGAGGTAGTAGGTCTACTGAAACATTGATAAGAGGTATAAGGTCTACTGAAACATTGATCAGAGGGAGTAGGTCTACTGAAACACTGATAAGAGGGAGTAGGTCTACTGAAACACTGATCAGAGGGAGTAGGTCTACTGAAACATTGATAAGAGGTAGTAGGTCTACTGAAACACTGATAAGAGATAGTAGGTCTACTGAAACACTGATAAGAGGGAGTGGGTCTACTGAAACACTGATCAGAGGGAGTAGGTCTACTGAAACACTGATAAGACATAGTAGGTCTACTGAAACACTGATAAGAGATAGTAGGTCTACTGAAACACTGATAAGAGGGAGTAGGTCTACTGAAACACTGATAAGACGAAGTAGGTCTACTGAAACATTGATCAGAGGTAGTAGGTCTACTGAAAAAATGATAAGAGGTAGCAGGTCTACTGAAACATTGATCAGAGGTAGTAGGTCTACTGAAACACTGATTACATTTAAATTTTAGTCATTTAGCAGACGCTCTTATCCAGAGTGACTTACAGGAGCAAGTAGGGTTAAGTGCCTTGCTCAAGGGCACATCAACAGATTTTTCACCTAGTCGGCTCGGGGATTAGAACCAGCGACCTTTCGGTTACTGGCATAACGCTCTTAACCACTAAGCTACCTGCTGCCCTCCACTTACAGTCCATTCAGATCTGTGCACCCTAAAGGGCTAGGGGGAAGGTGTAGGGACGCAAAGTAGGTCACTGATCAGCACTGACCAATGAGATGGATCCTATTTGAACAAACCTGATCGGTAGTGTAGTAGGTCTACTGAAACATTGATAAGAGATAGTAGGTCTACTGAAACACTGATCAGAGGGAGTAGGTCTACTGAAACATTGATCAGAGGTAGTAGGTCTACTGAAACACTGATAAGAGGGAGTAGGTCTACTGAAACATTGATAAGAGGTAGTAGGTCTACTGAAACACTGATAAGAGGTAGTAGGTCTACTGAAACACTGATAAGAGGGAGTAGGTCTACTGAAACATTGATAAGAGGTAGTAGGTCTACTGAAACACTGATCAGAGGGAGTAGGTCTACTGAAACACTGATCAGAGGGAGTAGGTCTACTGAAACATTGATAAGAGGTAGTAGGTCTACTGAAACACTGATAAGAGGGAGTAGGTCTACTGAAACATTGATAAGAGGTAGTAGGTCTACTGAAACACTGATAAGAGGTAGTAGGTCTACTGAAACACTGATAAGAGGGAGTAGGTCTACTGAAACACTGATAAGAGGTAGTAGGTCTACTGAAACACTGATAAGAGGTAGTAGGTCTACTGAAACACTGATAAGAGGTAGTAGGTCTACTGAAACATTGATAAGAGGTAGTAGGTCTACTGAAACACTGATCAGAGGGAGTAGGTCTACTGAAACACTGATCAGAGGGAGTAGGTCTACTGAAACATTGATAAGAGGTAGTAGGTCTACTGAAACACTGATAAGAGGGAGTAGGTCTACTGAAACATTGATAAGAGGTAGTAGGTCTACTGAAACACTGATAAGAGGTAGTAGGTCTACTGAAACACTGATCAGAGGGAGTAGGTCTACTGAAACATTGATCAGAGGGAGTAGGTCTACTGAAACACTGATAAGAGGGAGTAGGTCTACTGAAACACTGATAAGAGATTGTAGGTCTACTGAAACATTGATCAGAGGTAGTAGGTCTACTGAAACATTGATAAGAGGTATTAGGTCTACTGAAACATTGATCAGAGGGAGTAGGTCTACTGAAACACTGATCAGAGGGAGTAGGTCTACTGAAACACTGATCAGAGGGAGTAGGTCTACTGAAACATTGATAAGAGGTAGTAGGTCTACTGAAGCACTGATAAGAGATAGTAGGTCTACTGAAACACTGATAAGAGGGAGTAGGTCTACTGAAACATTGATCAGAGGGAGTAGGTCTACTGAAACACTGATAAGAGGGAGTAGGGCTACTGAAACACTGATAAGAGGGAGTAGGTCTACTGAAACACTGATAAGAGGGAGTAGGTCTACTGAAACACTGATAAGACGTAGTAGGTCTACTGAAACACTGATAAGAGATAGTAGGTCTACTGAAACACTGATAAGAGGGAGTGGGTCTACTGAAACACTGATAAGAGGTAGTAGGTCTACTGAAAAAATGATAAGAGGTAGTAGGTCTACTGAAACATTGATCAGAGGTAGTAGGTCTACTGAAAAAATGATAAGAGGTAGTAGGTCTACTGAAACATTGATAAGAGATAGTAGGTCTACTGAAACACTGATCAGAGGGAGTAGGTCTACTGAAACATTGATCAGAGGTAGTAGGTCTACTGAAACACTGATAAGAGGGAGTAGGTCTACTGAAACACTGATAAGAGATAGTAGGTCTACTGAAACATTGATCGGAGGTAGTAGGTCTACTGAAACATTGATAAGAGGTAGTAGGTCTACTGAAACATTGATCAGAGGGAGTAGGTATACTGAAACACTGATCAAAGGGAGTAGGTCTACTGAAACACTGATCAGAGGGAGTAGGTCTACTGAAACATTGATAAGAGGTAGTAAGTCTACTGAAACACGGATAAGAGGTAGTAGGTCTACTGAAACACTGATCAGAGGGAGTAGGTCTACTGAAACACTGATAAGAGATAGTAGGTCTACTGAAACATTGATAAGAGGTAGTAGGTCTACTGAAACACTGATAAGAGATAGTAGGTCTACTGAAACATTGATAAGAGGTAGTAGGTCTACTGAAACACTGATAAGAGAGAGTAGGTCTACTGAAACATTGATCAGAGATAGTAGGTCTACTGAAACACTGATAAGAGATAGTAGGTCTACTGAAACATTGATAAGAGGTAGTAGGTCTACTGAAACACTGATAATAGGTAGTAGGTCTACTGAAACATTGATAAGAGGTAGTAGGTCTACTGAAACACTGATCAGAGATAGTAGGTCTACTGAAACATTGATAAGAGGGAGTAGGTCTACTGAAACACTGATAAGAGGTAGTAGGTCTACTGAAACACTGATCAGAGGGAGTAGGTCTACTGAAACACTGATAAGAGATAGTAGGTCTACTGAAACACTGATCAGAGATAGTAGGTCTACTGAAACACTGAAAAGAGATAGTAGGTCTACTGAAACACTGGGAGCACTAACAGCTGAATGTGACAGTGACTTTGTGTTGTTTATGATGACAATGCCATTAAAAACATTCTGATAGATATTATTTTGTTTTTTCCCCCTTACCATCAAAACATAGTGTGCCTATAACTTTTTTAATGGATTTGTTTTATTTAGGGCCACATTTGAACAAATTCTAAAACTGCAATGAACTAAAGTCATTAACTATATTAATTAATTTAATCGTTTGACAGACATAGTTTTATTTCACCATATTTTTTAATTAAAAGCAGTGAAATGTGTTGTTTTCCACGGTCAGCCATAGTAGTACATTTCTACCCTGAGTGTTTCATTTTAACACACAATCACTGGTGTCCTGTCCTCTGCTGTGGTGGAGGGGACGACACAGCAGGTCAGACCTGTTTCTGAGTCAAGCACTCATGGTGAACTGGCTGGTGTGTGTAGAGTACTCACTCCCTCCTCTGACTGACTGGCTGGTGTGTGTAGTGTACTCACTCCCTCCTCTGACTGACTGGCTGGTGTGTGTAGTGTACTCACTCCCTCCTCTGACTGACTGGCTGGTGTGTGTAGTGTACTCACTCCCTCCTCTGACTGGCTGGCTGGTGTGTGTAGTGTACTCACTCCCTCCTCTGACTGGCTGGCTGGTGTGTGTAGTGTACTCACTCCCTCCTCTGACTGACTGGCTGGTGTGTGTAGTGTACTCACTCCCTCCTCTGACTGACTGGCTGGTGTGTGTAGTGTACTCACTCCCTCCTCTGACTGGCTGGCTGGTGTGTGTAGAGTACTCACTCCCTCCTCTGACTGACTGGCTGGTGTGTGTAGTGTACTCACTCCCTCCTCTGACTGACTGGCTGGTGTGTGTAGAGTACTCACTCCCTCCTCTGACTGACTGGCTGGTGTGTGTAGAGTACTCACTCCCTCCTCTGACTGACTGGCTGGTGTGTGTAGTGTACTCACTCCCTCCTCTGACTGACTGGCTGGTGTGTGTAGTGTACTCACTCCCTCCTCTGACTGACTGGCTGGTGTGTGTAGTGTACTCACTCCCTCCTCTGACTGGCTGGCTGGTGTGTGTAATGGAGGAAGTATGCTCCACAACTGAGCATATTTTGTTTTTTGCGAACCTATCTCTTGTATTGTACTGTATCCCAGATAACTCCCACAACCTAATTAAATGTTCTGGGAACCTTTGAAGAACTCAGAAATGCTGTTCTGACAACATTCTTGTAATGTCAAAGGATTGTCTTATGTACCCAGATACAAACATTATCTGAATGTCAGCACAACTGGACAGTTTTAGCGTTTTGGGAACCCATCTCTTGTCATATCCCCTTAATGTTCCCACAACCTAAATAAACATTATGTGAACGTTTAAAGACAGACTAAATGTGTTCTGGGAATGTTCTTGTAACATCAGGTGAATGTTTTTTTGCACCCTAAAATAAACATTGTAGAATCATCCACACAACTGGACAGTTTTTGTGTTTTGGGAACATATATTTTTGATGACCCCACAATGTTCCGACCAGACTGTTCCCACAACATAATTAAACATTCTGGGTACCTTTAAAGAACAGATTAAATGCGTTCTAGGAACGTTCTTGCAACATCAGGCAAATGTTTTATACAAACATTCTAGAATCATCAGCACGACTGGACAGTTTTTGTGTTATGAGAACATTTGCCTAACGAATGTTCTGGGAACTTTCACAGAACCAATTTTGGTTTGCTGGGTGTCTAGCTCTCGTTGCCCAATCAGAAGCAGAGAGCTGCTTTACCTCTCGTTGTCCAATCAGAAGCAGAGAGCTGTTTTACCACTCAGAGGCACAAAGTGAGACTCAGAGATATCGACTACATTTACATGCACACTAATAATTCAATATGAAAGTGATTATGGCAGAAGGTTGAGTATGACATTAGTCATGTAAACACCTCACTCTGCTTATCTTAATGGGGTTAGATCATAATCTAAGTAATGCGAATTTATTGAATTCTTCATGTGGTATATATCAAAGGGCACTTCAGGATTGACGGAGGGACATACAGTGAGGGAAAAAAGTATTTGATCCCCTGCTGATTTTGTACGTTTGCCCACTGACAAAGAAATGATCAGTCTATAATTTTAATGGTAGGTTTATTTGAACAGTGAGAGACAGAATAACAACAACAAAAATCCAGAAAAACGCATGTAAAAAATGTTATCAATTGATTTGCATTTTAATGAGGGAAATAAGTATTTGACCCCCTCTCAATCAGAAAGATTTCTGGCTCCCAGGTGTCTTTTATACAGGTAACGAGCTGAGATTAGGAGCACACTCTTAAAGGGAGTGCTCCTAATCCCACCTGTCCACAGAAGCAATCAATCAATCAGATTCCAAACTCTCCACCATGGCCAAGACCAAAGAGCTCTCCAAGGATGTCAGATTGTGTGCAAACCTGGTGGCCAACTACAAGAAACGTCTGACCTCTGTGATTGCCAACAAGGGTTTTGCCACCAAGTACTAAGTCATGTTTTGCAGAGGGGTCAAATACTTATTTCCCTCATTAAAAGGCAAATCAATTCATAACATTTTTTACATGCGTTTTCTGGATTTTTTTGTTGTTATTCTGTCTCTCACTGTTCAAATAAACCTACCATTAAAATTATAGACTGATCATGTCTTTGTCAGTGGGCAAACGTACAAAATCAGCAGGGGATCAAATACTTTTTTCCCTCACTGTATCAAATTAAAATCAGATGTATTGAATTCTTAATGTGGTATATATTAAAGGGCAGTTCAGGGTTGACGGAGGGACATGTCATATTAAAATCAGATGTATTGAATTCTTAATGTGGTATATATTAAAGGGCACTTCAGGATTGACGGAGGGACATATCATATTAACATCAGATGTATTGAATTCTTAATGTGGTATATATTAAAGGGTATTTCAGGGTTGACGGAGGACATGTCATATTAAAATCAGATGTTTTGAATTCTTCATGTGGTATATATTAAAGGGCACTTCAGGGTTGACTGAGATACATGTCATATTAAAATCAGATTTATTGAATTCTTCATGTGGTATATATTAAAGGGCACTTCAGGGTTGACTGAGATACATGTCATATTAAAATCAGATTTATTTAATTCTTCATTTAGCATATATTAAAGTGCACTTCAGGGTTGACGGAGGGACATGTCATATTAAAATCAGATCTATTGATTCCTTCATGTGGTATATATTAAAGGACACTTCAGTTCATTTAACAGGCTTTTAAAATGCATTATTGGAGCACAATCTCTACTTAAAATATCAAAGGCTTCTTTTCCTGGAATGAACCAGATGTGTTCCTCTCTAGAAAGGGGATGTAGGAGGAGAGGAGGTTCCTCAGAGACATACAGGAACCTCTCTGACCCGGCAGCTGTGTTCCAAATGGCAGCCTAGTCCCCATATAGTGCACTACTTTTGACCAGGACCCTATGGGCACTACATAGGGAATATTCCATTTGGGATACAGCCAGCGTTTGTTTGAACTGAAGTCTCTTTACTCAGACAGGATGTATTGTTCAGCAGCATATAAACTAGACTGAGATCTGAGCTCTGTTGGGAAATAGGAGGGCAATTAAAATGTACAGCAGCCGCCAGCCTGGTTAGGTCCTCTTTACCCATCACCCCTCCTCTCTCTGCCCATCCCTGCCCTCCAAACACCCCTCCTCTCTCTGCCCCTCCCTGCCCTCCCTGCCCTCCAAACACCCCTCCTCTCTCTGCCCCTCCCTGCCCTCCAAACACCCCTCCTCTCTCTGCCCCTACCCCTCCTCTCTCTGCCCCTACCTGCCCTCCAAACACCCCTCCTCTCTCTGCCCCTCCCCCTCCTCTCTCTGCCCCTCCCTGCCCTCCAAACACCCTTCCTCTCTCTGCCCCTCCCTGCCCTCCAACACCCCTCCTCTCTCTGCCCCTACCTGCCCTCCAAACACACCCTCCTCCTCTCTCTGCCCCTCCCTGCCCTCCAAACACCCCTCCTCTCTCTGCCCCTCCCTGCCCTCCAAACACCCCTCCTCTCTCTGCCCCTCCCTGCCCTCCAACACCCCTCCTCTCTCTGCCCCTACCTGCCCTCCAAACACCCCTCCTCTCTCTGCCCCTACCTGCCCTCCAAACACCCTTCCTCTCTCTGCCCCTACCTGCCCTCCAAACACCCCTCCTCTCTCTGCCCCTCCCCTCCTCTCTCTGCCCCTCCCTGCCCTCCAACACCCCTCCTCTCTCTGCCCCTACCCCTCCTCTCTCTGCCCCTCCCTGCCCTCCAACACCCCTCCTCTCTCTGCCCCTCCCTGCCCTCCAAACAACCCCTCCTCTCTCTGCCCCTCCCTGCCCTCCAAACACCCCTCCTCTCTCTGCCCCTACCCCTCCTCTCTCTGCCCCCTACCTGCCCTCCAAACACCCCTCCTCTCTCTCTGCCCCTACCTGCCCTCCAAACACCCCCTCCTCTCTCTGCCCCTACCCTTCCTCTCTCTGCCCCTACCTGCCCTCCAACACCCCTCCTCTCTCTGCCCCTCCCTGCCCTCCAACACCCCTCCTCTCTCTGCCCCTACCTGCCCTCCAAACACCCCTCCTCTCTCTGCCCCTCCCTGCCCTCCAAACACCCCTCCTCTCTCTGCCCCTCCCTGCCCTCCAACACCCCTCCTCTCTCTGCCCCTACCTGCCCTCCAAACACCCCTCCTCTCTCTGCCCCTCCCTGCCCTCCAAACACCCCTCCTCTCTCTGCCCCTACCTGCCCTCCAAACACCCCTCCTCTCTCTGCCCCTACCTGCCCTCCAAACACCCCTCCTCTCTCTGCCCCTACCCCTCCTCTCTCTGCCCCTACCTGCCCTCCAACACCCTTCCTCTCTCTGCCCCTCCCTGCCCTCCAACACCCTTCCTCTCTCTGCCCCTACCTGCCCTCCAACACCCCTCCTCTCTCTGCCCCTCCCTGCCCTCCAACACCCCTCCTCTCTCTGCCCCTACCTGCCCTCCAACACCCCTCCTCTCTCTGCCCCTCCCCTTCCTCTCTCTGCCCCTCCCCCTCCTCTCTCTGCCCCTCCCTGCCCTCCAAACACCCCTCCTCTCTCTGCCCCTACCCCTCCTCTCTCTGCCCTCCCCTGCCCTCCAAACACCCCTCCTCTCTCTGCCCCTCCCTCCCTCCAACACCCCTCCTCTCTCTGCCCCTCCCTGCCCTCCAAACACCCCTCCTCTCTCTGCCCCTACCCTTCCTCTCTCTGCCCCTACCTGCCCTCCAAACACCCCTCCTCTCTCTGCCCCTACCTGCCCTCCAAACACCCCTCCTCTCTCTGCCCCTACCTGCCCTCCAAACACCCCTCCTCTCTCTGCCCCTACCTGCCCTCCAAACACCCCTCCTCTCTCTGCCCCTCCCTGCCCTCCAACACCCTTCCTCTCTCTGCCCCTCCCTGCCCTCAAACACCCCTCCTCTCTCTGCCCCTACCTGCCCTCCAAACACCCCTCCTCTCTCTGCCCCTCCCCCTGCCCTCCAAACACCCCTCCTCTCTCTGCCCCTACCCCTCCTCTCTCTGCCCCTCCCTGCCCTCCAACACCCTTCCTCTCTCTGCCCCTCCCTGCCCTCCAACACCCCTCCTCTCTCTGCCCCTACCTGCCCTCCAAACACCCCTCCTCTCTCTGCCCCTCCCTGCCCTCCAAACACCCCTCCTCTCTCTGCCCCTCCCTGCCCTCCAAACACCCCTCCTCTCTCTGCCCCTCCCTGCCCTCCAACACCCCTCCTCTCTCTGCCCCTACCCCTCCTCTCTCTGCCCCTACCCCTCCTCTCTCTGCCCCTCCCTGCCCTCCAAACACCCCTCCTCTCTCTGCCCCTCCCTGCCCTCCAACACCCCTCCTCTCTCTGCCCCTACCCCTCCTCTCTCTGCCCCTCCCTGCCCTCCAAACACCCCTCCTCTCTCTGCCCCTCCCTGCCCTCCAAACACCCCTCCTCTCTCTGCCCCTACCCCTCCTCTCTCTGCCCCTCCCTGCCCTCCAAACACCCCTCCTCTCTCTGCCCCTCCCTGCCCTCCAACACCCCTCCTCTCTCTGCCCCTCCCCCTCCTCTCTCTGCCCCTCCCTGCCCTCCAAACACCCTCCTCTCTCTGCCCCTCCCTGCCCTCCAAACACCCCTCCTCTCTCTGCCCCTACCTGCCCTCCAAACACCCCTCCTCTCTCTGCCCCTACCTGCCCTCCAAACACCCCTCCTCTCTCTGCCCCTCCCTGCCCTCCAACACCCTTCCTCTCTCTGCCCCTCCCTGCCCTCCAACACCCCTCCTCTCTCTGCCCCTACCTGCCCTCCAAACACCCCTCCTCTCTCTGCCCCTCCCTGCCCTCCAACACCCCTCCTCTCTCTGCCCCTCCCTGCCCTCCAAACACCCCTCCTCTCTCTGCCCCTCCCTGCCCTCCCTGCCCTCCAAACACCCCTCCTCTCTCTGCCCCTCCCTGCCCTCCCTGCCCTCCAAACACCCCTCCTCTCTCTGCCCCTACCCCTCCTCTCTCTGCCCCTCCCTGCCCTCCAAACACCCCTCCTCTCTCTGCCCCTACCCCTCCTCTCTCTGCCCCTACCTGCCCTCCAACACCCTTCCTCTCTCTGCCCCTCCCTGCCCTCCAACACCCTTCCTCTCTCTGCCCCTACCTGCCCTCCAAACACCCCTCCTCTCTCTGCCCCTACCTGCCCTCCAACACCCCTCCTCTCTCTGCCCCTCCCTGCCCTCCAACACCCTTCCTCTCTCTGCCCCTCCCTGCCCTCCAAACACCCCTCCTCTCTCTGCCCCTACCTGCCCTCCAAACACCCTTCCTCTCTCTGCCCCTACCTGCCCTCCAAAACACCCCTCCTCTCTCTGCCCCTACCTGCCCTCCAACACCCTTCCTCTCTCTGCCCCTCCCTGCCCTCCAACACCCCTCCTCTCTCTGCCCCTACCTGCCCTCCAACACCCCTCCTCTCTCTGCCCCTACCTGCCCTCCAAACACCCCTCCTCTCTCTGCCCCTACCCCTCCTCTCTCTGCCCCTACCCCTCCTCTCTCTGCCCCTCCCTGCCCTCCAACACCCCTCCTCTCTCTGCCCCTACCCCTCCTCTCTCTGCCCCTCCCTCTCCTATTCTCAGCCCCAGCTTTAGTCCTCTAGCTGCTTGGCTCTGTGTGAAATAGAAAACAAAAAGAACAGAGGGTGTAGTTGGTAGTTAGTAGTTGTTAGTTAGTTGGTGATGAAGCAGAGAGACTCAGGACATCTCAACCCAAAGTGAGATGGGAGATTAATCATTGGCCCCATTCAACAAGCCAGCCGTCACTGGCCCCATTCAACAAGCCAACCATCATTGGCCCCATTCAACAAGCCAGCCGTCACTGGCCCCATTCAACAAGCCAACCATCATTGGCCCCATTCAACAAGCCAACCATCACTGGCCCCATTCAACAAGCCAACCATCACTGGCCCCATTCAACAAGCCAACCATCATTGGCCCCATTCAACAAGCCAACCATCATTGGCCCCATTCAACAAGCCAACCATCATTGGCCCCATTCAACTAGCCAAAGCATCAGTCACACCAACTGTCCAATGTTTCAATTGGCAGTGTAAGAGCCAATTAGAGGCCGGTATGTTAGAGCTGATTAGAGGACGGTATGTTAGAGCTGATTAGAGGCTGGTATGTTAGAGCTGATTAGAGGCCGGTATGTTAGAGCTGATTAGGGGCTGGTATGTTAGAGCTGATTAGAGGCCGGTATGTTAGAGCTGATTAGAGGCCGGTATGTTAGAGCTGATTAGAGGCCGGTATGTTAGAGCTGATTAGAGGCTGGTATGTTAGAGCTGATTAGAGGCCGGTATGTTAGAGCTGATTAGAGCCCGGTATGTTAGAGCTGATTAGAGGACGGTATGTTAGAGCTGATTATAGGCTGGTATGTTAGAGCTGATTAGGGGCCGGTATGTTAGAGCTGAGTAGAGGCCGGTATGTTAGAGCTGATTAGGGGCCGGTATGTTAGAGCTGATTAGAGGCCGGTATGTTAGAGCTGATTAGGGGCCGGTATGTTAGAGCTGATTAGAGCCCGGTATGTTAGAGCTGATTAGAGTCCGGTATGTTAGAGCTGATTAGAGGCCGGTATGTTAGAGCTGATTAGAGGCCGGTATGTTAGAGCTGATTAGAGGCCGGTATGTTAGAGCTGATTAGAGGCCGGTATGTTAGAGCTGATTAGAGGCCGGTATGTTAGAGCTGATTAGAGGCCGGTATGTTAGAGCTGATTAGGGGCCGGTATGTTAGAGCTGATTAGAGGCCGGTATGTTAGAGCTGATTAGAGGCCGGTATGTTAGAGCTGATTAGAGGCCGGTATGTTAGAGATGATTAGGGGCCGGTATGTTAGAGCTGATTAGGGGCCGGTATGTTAGAGCTGATTAGAGCCCGGTATGTTAGAGCTGATTAGAGCCCGGTATGTTAGAGCTGATTAGAGCCCGGTATGTTAGAGCTGATTAGAGCCCGGTATGTTAGAGCTGATTAGAGGCCGGTATGTTAGAGCTGATTAGAGGCCGGTATGTTAGAGCTGATTAGGGGCCGGTATGTTAGAGCTGATTAGAGGCCGGTATGTTAGAGCTGATTAGGGGCCGGTATGTTAGAGCTGATTAGAGGCCGGTATGTTAGAGAGCTGATTAGGGGCCGGTATGTTAGAGCTGATTAGAGGCCGGTATGTTAGAGCTGATTAGAGGCCGGTATGTTAGAGCTGATTAGAGCCCGGTATGTTAGAGCTGATTAGGGGCCGGTATGTTAGAGCTGATTAGAGCCCGGTATGTTAGAGCTGATTAGAGCCCGGTATGTTAGAGCTGATTAGAGGCCGGTATGTTAGAGCTGATTAGAGGCCAGTATGTTAGAGCTGATTAGAGGTCGGTATGTTAGAGCTGATTAGAGCCCGGTATGTTAGAGCTGATTAGAGCCCGGTATGTTAGAGCTGATTAGAGGCTGGTATGTTAGAGCTGATTAGGGGCCGGTATGTTAGAGCTGATTAGAGGCCGGTATGTTAGAGCTGATTAGGGGCCGGTATGTTAGAGCTGATTAGAGCCCGGTATGTTAGAGCTGATTAGAGGCCGGTATGTTAGAGCTGATTAGAGGACGGTATGTTAGAGCTGATTAGGGGCCGGTATGTTAGAGCTGATTAGAGCCCGGTATGTTAGAGCTGATTAGAGCCCGGTATGTTAGAGCTGATTAGAGCCCGGTATGTTAGAGCTGATTAGAGGCCGGTATGTTAGAGCTGATTAGAGGACGGTATGTTAGAGCTGTTTAGAGGCTGGTATGTTAGAGCTGATTAGAGGCCGGTATGTTAGAGCTGATTAGAGGCCGGTATGTTAGAGCTGAGTAGAGGCCAGTATGTTAGAGCTGATTAGGGGCCGGTATGTTAGAGCTGATTAGAGGCCGGTATGTTAGAGCTGATTAGGGGCCGGTATGTTAGAGCTGATTAGAGGCCGGTATGTTAGAGCTGATTAGAGGCCGGTATGTTAGAGCTGATTAGAGGCCGGTATGTTAGAGCTGATTAGAGGCCGGTATGTTAGAGCTGATTAGAGGCCGGTATGTTAGAGCTGATTAGAGGCCGATATGTTAGAGCTGATTAGAGCCCGGTATGTTAGAGCTGATTAGGGGCCGGTATGTTAGAGCTGATTAGAGGCCGGTATGTTAGAGCTGATTAGAGGCCGGTATGTTAGAGCTGATTAGAGGCCGGTATGTTAGAGCTGATTAGGGGCCGGTATGTTAGAGCTGATTAGGGGCCGGTATGTTAGAGCTGATTAGAGGCCGGTATGTTAGAGCTGATTAGAGGCCGGTATGTTAGAGCTGATTAGAGCCCGGTATGTTAGAGCTGATTAGAGCCCGGTATGTTAGAGCTGATTAGAGGCCGGTATGTTAGAGCTGATTAGAGGCCGGTATGTTAGAGCTGATTAGGGGCCGGTATGTTAGAGCTGATTAGAGGCCGGTATGTTAGAGCTGATTAGGGGCCGGTATGTTAGAGCTGATTAGAGGCCGGTATGTTAGAGCTGATTAGGGGCCGGTATGTTAGAGCTGATTAGAGGCCGGTATGTTAGAGCTGATTAGAGGCCGGTATGTTAGAGCTGATTAGAGCCCGGTATGTAGGAGCTGATTAGAGCCCGGTATGTTAGAGCTGATTAGAGGCCGGTATGTTAGAGCTGATTAGAGGCCGGTATGTTAGAGCTGATTAGGGGCCGGTATGTTAGAGCTGATTAGAGGCCGGTATGTTAGAGCT
Organism: Coregonus suidteri; assembly: GCA_036851935.1. Taxonomy (NCBI): domain Eukaryota; kingdom Metazoa; phylum Chordata; class Actinopteri; order Salmoniformes; family Salmonidae; genus Coregonus; species Coregonus suidteri. Next base: position 50,740,564 of record CM072240.1, on the reverse strand, counting down.
GATTAGGGGCCGGTATGTTAGAGCTGATTAGAGGCCGGTATGTTAGAGCTGATTAGAGGCCGGTATGTTAGAGCTGATTAGAGGCCGGTATGTTAGAGCTGATTAGAGGCCGGTATGTTAGAGCTGATTAGAGCCCGGTATGTTAGAGCTGATTAGGGGCCGGTATGTTAGAGCTGATTAGAGCCCGGTATGTTAGAGCTGATTAGAGCCCGGTATGTTAGAGCTGATTAGAGGCCGGTATGTTAGAGCTGATTAGAGGCCAGTATGTTAGAGCTGATTAGAGGTCGGTATGTTAGAGCTGATTAGAGCCCGGTATGTAGGAGCTGATTAGAGCCCGGTATGTTAGAGCTGATTAGAGGCTGGTATGTTAGAGCTGATTAGGGGCCGGTATGTTAGAGCTGATTAGAGCCCGGTATGTTAGAGCTGATTAGAGTCTGATTAGAGGCCGGTATGTTAGAGCCGATTAGAGCCCGGTATGTTAGAGCTGATTAGAGGCCGGTATGTTAGAGCCGATTAGAGCCCGGTATGTTAGAGCTGATTAGAGGCCGGTATGTTAGAGCTGATTAAGACATATTTGTATAAAAGACAGAACATACAGCTCCATGGATGTGTGTTTGTACATATATATACACTACCAGTCAAAAGTTTGGACACCCTTACTCATTCAAGGGTTTTTCTATTTTAACTATTTTTTACCTTGTAGAATAATAGTGAAGACATCAAAATGATGAAATAACACATATGTGGTCCTCTGTAGCTCAATTGGTAGAGCATGGTGCTTGTAACGCCAGGGTAGTGGGTTCGATCCCCGGGACCACCCATACGTAAAAATGTATGCACACATGACTGTAAGTCGCTTTGGATAAAAGCGTCTGCTAAATGGCATATAAGCTGGTTGAGAGAATGCCAAGAGTGTGCAAAGCTGTCATCAAGGCAACGGTGGCTATTTGAAGAATCTCAAATATATTTTGATTTGTATCACTTTTTTGGTTACTACATGATTCCATATGTGTTATTTCATAGTTTTGATGTCTTCACTATTATTCTACAATGTAGAAAATAGTAAAAAATTAAGAAAACTTAGTCCCGTGTAGCTCAGTTGGTAGAGCATGGCCCTTGCAACGCCATGGTTGTGGGTTCTTTTCCCACGGGGGGCCAGTATGAAAATGTATGCACTCACTAACTGCAAGTCGCTCTGGATAAGAGCGTCTGCTAAATGACTAAAATGTAAAATGTGAAAACCATGGAATGAGTAGGTGTGTCCAAACGTTTGACTGGTACTGTATATATGAAGTATGAATGTATGTGATGGAATATTAGGTACTTACCTTTATGATTTATACCTGATTGAGATGTATTATTTTGTTATTAGTTTACCTTAGTTCATGGCCTCTTGGTTCATCCCCTCTTGCCCAGTCAGTGTGTTAGTGACAGGATAAAGGCAGGAATTTGGGCCTTCGGTGGGGGGGAGTCCTAGCCAACACACAAACAGACCATATTATGTATTTTCATTTCAAGTAATCTATGCTTTAAGTTGATTGGAGAATACTTTTTTGTTAGATATAAGAAAAATAAATTATGTTTTGTTGCACAATATCCTTGGATCTCCGTGAATGTTTTTGCTGTTTGGCTTTTGGGAAATTGGAATGTGGACTGTACGCGTCCGAAAGAACCCTGCTTCAGGCTTGGGCAGTGGCTATGTTCAAATGGTAAGGAAGTCACTACAGGCAGATAAAAGGACTGGAACCCTACACTGGCCAATCAGCAGCTAGCTCTGCCAGCGGAGATAAGGGCTAATCAATCATCCAGTTGAGCAGGGTGACATCATCACAAATGGCAGACTATTCTATACACAGGGCCTTGGTCCAAAGTAGTGCACAGGTGTTTATATGAATGGCCCAGCCAGGCCCTGTGTGTCCGGCCCTGTGTCAGACATGCAGAACACAACACCCAGTTGTCCATTGTGCTTTATCGCACAGTTAATCTATTTATTGATTCTGGCTAGTTGGAAACAGTGAGCCAAAACCCTGTTCTCCTTTAACCAGATCTAATAACTAGTTGGAAACAGTGAGCCAAAACCCTGTTCTCCTTTAACCAGATCTAATAACTAGTTGGAAACAGTGAGCCAGAACCTTGTACCTCCTTTAACCAGATCTAATAACTTCTCTGAAAGTGGTTCTATACAGTCTATCATCCATCTGCTAGCTGGTCACTGTGTTCCAATCTGTATGACTTTGTGTGCCCATCCACCCCCTCCTCCTGCCTCCAATACACCCGTTCCATCACACATACCCAGAGAGACAGCCAGAGCCCAGAGAGAGAGCTGGAGCCCAGTGAGAGAAGCCCAGAGCCCAGTGAGAGAATCCCAGAGCCCAGTGAGAGAATCCCAGAGCCCAGTGAGAGAATCCCAGAGCCCAGTGAGAGAATCCCAGAGTCCAGTGAGATAATCCCAGAGCCCAGTGAGAGAATCCCAGAGCCCAGTGAGAGAATCCCAGAGTCCAGTGAGATAATCCCAGAGCCCAGTGAGAGAATCCCAGAGCCCAGTGAGAGAAGCCCAGAGCCCAGTGAGAGAAGCCCAGAGCCCAGTGAGAGAATCCCAGAGCCCAGTGAGAGAATCCCAGAGTCCAGTGAGATAATCCCAGAGCCCAGTGAGAGAATCCCAGAGCCCAGTGAGAGAATCCCAGAGCCCAGTGAGAGAAGCCCAGAGCCCAGTGAGAGAATCCCAGAGCCCAGTGAGAGAATCCCAGAGCCCAGTGAGAGAATCCCAGAGCCCAGTGAGAGAATCCCAAAACCCAGGAAGAGATCTGGGTTATATTGATGGGTCTGATCAGCTCTCTGGTTGTGTTGTGCTGTGTTGGGTCCAGAGAAGGAAGCCTGGATGAAGAACCAAGAAACCTTTCATATCATCCATCAACCCATCTCTCCAGCCTCCAGCCAATCAGCCAGCCAACCAACCAGTCAGTCAACCGGCCAGTCAGTCAACCGGCCAGTCAGGGCCTCAGCCAGTTAGGGTCCAGCCAGGACCCCACTGATCAGCTCCTCTCTCCAGCCTGTCCCCTGCTGGTCTGGTCTGACAGGGGATGGACTAGGCCCCATTGGCACGTCATCTTAGTTCTGTTTATGTTTTTTGTTGTTGACATGTCTAATTTCCATCCCCTTTCTTCTCAGGTTTTAATCATTAAGGGACTCAAACTGTGTATCAAGAATGTGAGGGAAATTGATTATTAGCTAGATAATGTTGACTGCAGTGGTTTAGTCGTGTTGTGTTGGTTTGATGTTTTCAGTGCAATAGAGAGCAAAAAATATTGATTTAGTGGGACACTGAAAGAGATGGTTTGCGTCCCAAATGACACCCTGTTCCCTGCATAATGCACTACTAACAATCATCATCATTTAATATCATAATTTCATAAAATATAAAAGATATCTACATATACAGTGAGGGAAAAAAGTTTTTGATCCCCTGCTGATTTTGTACGTTTGCCCACTGACGAAGAAATGATCAGTCTATAATTTTAATGGTAGGTTTATTTGAACAGTGAGAGACAGAATAACAACAAAATAATCCAGAAAAACGCATGTCAAAAATGTTATAAATTGATTTGCATTTTTATGAGGGAAATAATTATTTGACCCCTCTGCAAAACATGACTTAGTACTTGGTGGCAAAACCCTTGTTGGCAATCACAGAGGTCAGACGTTTCTTGCGTCACAACACATCAATAGCAAGAACACAACGATTAGGGTCAGAAATCCAGTAACCACCATAGTTGAGTACTTACCAAACCACTCCCCCAACCAGGAGAACAGCCCACCACTCTCCACTCCACCCATGCTCTTCATCTCTGCAGATAACTTATCCAGGCCAACAAGGGCTTTAGTGATGCTCCCGTCAGTGTTAGGCCTACTGCTGCTAGGTAGCTCTCTCTCTGCTCTCCCCCTCCCCTCTGTCTGTCCTTGATTGCAGGAGTGAAGTCTGGTGTGCGGGAGTCAGGGTTCCAGCTGCAGCTCATTCACCATAATCACCTCAGCCTTTAAGACCCGGTCAAACTTGCCACTCATCGTCAGATCATAGTCAAGACTACCATGTTAGTTTCGCTGTTGACTCAACCTGCTTGTTTTCGCCCTTTGTGTTTTTGGCCTGTTCTAGTTACTTTTCTCCTGTGCCACAGATTATTGGAACCTGACTCCTGCCTCCGCTTCACTCCTGCCACCACCATCCTGCTTACCACTACCGGACCTTCCTTTTGGACTCACCACGGACACTAGGACGTTACGGTACCACTCCTGCTCTGAACCTGGATCTGTTACCCTCCCTGTTAACCTGGACTTGCTCTTCCCCTATTATTGGAAACCTGGACAAATTGAACTTTTGTAAATAAACCTGTTAAACCTTCTCTGGCTCGGTGTAGTTGTCTGCATTTGGGTTCATATCTAGTTAAATCATGACAGTATGATCTGACCAACATGAACCCAGCAGACAGTAGCTCGGATACCACCCCAGAGTGCACTCAGATTCGGACTGCCATAGCCAATCAGGGCATTTTACTTGGCCAACATGATACCTTGTTTAAGACTATTTTTTGAGAACAGTCAAGTGCTGCTTAATCAGGTTCAATTACTCACCAATCAAGTGTCTGCCCTTACTATTCAAGTTAATAATGCACCCCTCGTGCATGGCATACAAACTGCTCCTTCTCCTGCTCCGCCTGTTTTTCTTGCCCCTCCAGCCCAGATCAGAGAGCCTTTTGTTCCTGCTCCAGAGCGCTATGACGGGAACATGGGAACCTGTGGTGATTTTTTGACTCGGTACTCATTAGTGTTTGAACAACAGCCCCTCACCTACGCCTCAGAAAGAGCCCGTATTGCCTACCTTATCAACTCTACCAGCGGTTCCGCTCGTGCCTGGGGATCCGCGGTCTGGGAGAGCCAGTCGGACATTTGCAACGCTTACGTTGCCTTCACCACTGAGATGAAGGTTTTCGACCACCCCGTACGGGGCAAGGAGGCTGCTAAACGTTTGTTGTCTCTTCGGCAGGGGTCTCGCAGTGTGGCGGAGATGGCAGTGGAGTTTCGAACTTTAGCGGCAGTGAGTGGTTGGAATGACGAGGCATTACAAGGAGTGTTCATTAATGCTTTGGCTGAGACCTTGAAGGATGAATTGGTGTCATATGATGAATCGCCTACGCTGGATAATCTTATTTCACTCACCATCAGGTTGGATAATCGGATTCGGGAGCGCCGCCGGGAGAGGAGTGGTAGTTCCAAGCAACATGTCTGTCGTCAACCAACTCCTCCCCGCCTCTTCCCTAAGGAGAGGGCCGAGTCTTCCCGAGTCGATACTAGGAGCACTGAATCCGAAGCCATGGAGGTGGGTCGTGCACGGTTGTCCTCAGAGGAGCGGGCACGTCGTATTCAGGCTCGGGTCTGCCTGTATTGTGGAGAAGCTGGTCATTTCGTTCCTTCCTGCCCAGTTCGTCCGGGAAAAGGGCCGGCTCATCATTAATGGGAGAAGTTTTGGTGAGCCGAGCAGCGGATTCTTCCTCTTCTCCCCGCATTCTGCTCCAGGCATCCCTCCAGTGGCAGTCCCAGGTTTTCCCTGTTAGTGCGCTGGTTGACTCTGGTGCCGATGAAAGCTTTTTGGATCGAGAGTTGGCTCAACAAATGGATTTAGAGACTGTACCTATGGACCGTCCGCTGCAGGCTAAGGGTCTAAATGGACAATTGTTGACCCGTATTACTCATCAGACTGTGCCTGTTTGTCTCAGAGTGTCGGGTAATCATCAGGAGAACATTCAGTTTCACATAATTGACTGCCCACAGATCCCCCTGGTCCTTGGTATCCCCTGGCTCATAAGACACAATCCACACATTGATTGGGTGACAGGTAGAATTGTTTCATGGAGCACATTTTGTCATGTGAATGTTTGTGTTCTGCTCAGACCCCTGCCAGCACTGTGCCTCAACCTCCACTGGAGTCCATGGATCTCTCTGCTGTCCCTGACGTGTATCATGACCTGGCTTCCGTTTTCTGCAAACACAGAGCTACTTCTCTTCCTCCTCACCGGCCTTACGACTGCGCCATTGACCTCCAGCCAGGAGCCCCTCTCCCCAGCAGTCGCCTGTACAATCTCTCCCGCCCGGAGACGGAGGCTATGGAGAACTACATTCGGGACTCCTTGGCGGCAGGTATTATTCGTCTTCCTCGTCACCTGTAGGAGCAGGATTCTTTTTTGTTGGAAAGAAGGATAAGACCCTCAGACCCTGTATTGATTTCCGTGGACTTAACAACATCACCATTAAGAACAAATATTCTCTGCCTTTAATTAATTCTGCTTTTCCCCTCCTACATGGTGCAACTATCTTTACCAAACTGGATCTACGAAATGCGTATCACCTGGTGCGCATTCGTAAGGGTGATGAATGGAAGACTGCCTTCAACACACCCTTGGGACATTTTGAGTATCTGGTCATGCCTTTTGGGTTGTCTAATGCCCCTGCTGTTTTTCAGGCACTAGTGGACGATGTCCTTCGGGACATGTTGAATCGTTTTGTTTTTGTCTATCTGGATGATATCCTGATTTTCTCTGAGTCCTCCCAGGAACATGAACTGCATGTGCGCCAGGTGTTGCAAAGGTTGTTGGAGAACAAGCTATTTGTGAAGATGGAGAAATGTGAGTTTCATGTGTCTGAGACCTCTTTTTTGGGTTACATAATAGCTCAGGGGGAGTTGCGGATGGACCCAGCTAAGATCTCTGCTGTCACGGACTGGCCAGCCCCCTCCACCCGCAAACAACTTCAACGATTCCTGGGGTTTGCGAACTTCTACAGGAGGTTCATCAAGGACTACAGCCGCATTGCGGCGCCACTCACCGCTCTCACCTCCATCTCACGACCGTTCGCTTGGAATGAAGGGGCCGAATCAGCGTTCGAAGAACTGAAACATCGCTTCGCCTCGGCTCCCATTCTGATGCAGCCGGACCCCGACCGCCAGTTTGTCGTAGAGGTGGATGCATCCGACACTGGGGTAGGTGCGGTGTTGTCACAACGTTCTCCTGAAGATAACAAACTGCATCCCTGTGCTTTTCTTTCAAGGAAACTTTCTCAGGCAGAGAGGAATTATGATGTTGGCAATCGTGAACTGCTCGCCGTTAAGCTGGCTCTCGAGGAGTGGCGGCATTGGTTGGAGGGGGCGGAACAACCCTTCATCGTTTGGACGGATCATAAGAATCTGGCATACATCCAGTCAGCGAAGCAGCTCAACCCCCGTCAAGCCAGGTGGGCACTATTTTTTTGGGAGATTCAATTTTTCTCTGTCTTACCCGTCCTGGGTCACGCAACGTCAAGCCTGACGCCCTGTCTCGTGTTCATTCGGCTGTTGATACTGGTAGTAACCCTGAACCCATCTTGCCTCCTACCTGCAGTATTGCGGCCATCACATGTGCCATCGAGGGGATTGTTAGACAGGCTCAACATCATCAAGCTGACCCTGGGAGGGGTCCTCCTAACCGGTTGTTTGTCCCTGAGGCTGTTCGCTCCCCAGGTACTTCAGTGGGCTCACTCATCTCCCCTTACCCTGTCACCCTGGAGTTACGCGGACCCTTGACTTTGTGCGAACGGAAGTTCTGGTGGCCCAGGATGGAGGCGGACACTCGAGCCTTCATTGCTGCTTGTACGGTATGTGCACGAAGTAAAGAACTCCACCCAGGCCAGCGCTGGTCATCTACGACCTCTGCCAATACCCAGCCGGCCCTGGTCGCACATTGCCATGGATTTTGTCACTGGACTTCCCCCCTCGTCCGGAAAGACTGTCATTTTTACTGTGATTGATCGTTTTTCTAAGTTCGCTCATTTTTTGGCTCTACCTAAACTGCCCACGGCCAGAGAGACGGCTGATATTTTGGTTGAACATGTGTTCCGCTCTCATGGTTTACCCTCTGATATTGTCTCTGACAGGGGTCCCCAGTTTGTCTCCCAGGTATGGAAGGCGTTCTGTAAAGCTTTGGGCATCACATCCAGCCTGTCCTCGGGATATCATCCCCAGACCAACGGGCAAGCCGAGAGAGCGAACCAGGAGATGGAGACCGCTCTCCGCTGTGTCACAGGGTCTAACCCTGGGTCATGGAGCTCCATGCTCCCCTGGGTGGAATATGCTCATAACACCTTGACTAACGCTTCCTCTGGTTTGTCTCCCTTTCTGTGTGCTCTGGGTTATCAACCTCCCCTGTTCCCTTCTCAAGAGAGGGAACTGGCGGTACCCTCGGTGCAGTCCCACATGCGCCGCTGCTTCAAGGTCTGGAGGAAGGCCAGGGTAGCTCTGTCCCGAGCTTCGTCATACATGCAGAGGCAAGCCAACCGTCACCGGTCCCAGGCTCCCGGTTACTCTCCTGGTCAAGAGGTATGGCTTAAGTCACGTGATCTTCCATTGAAAGTGGAGTCTAAGAAGATGGCGCCGCGTTTTATAGGACCGTTCAAGATACTGTCTATTGTTAACCCCTGCGTGGTTAAACTACAGCTTCCTGCCTCCCTACGGGTTCATTCCACCTTTCATGTTTCCCAGATTAAGCCTGTGTCTGTTAGCCCTCTGTGCCCGCCCTCTCGTCCCCCTCCTCCGCCCAGGGTCGTGGGTGGGGGTCCTGTCTACACTGTCCGGCGACTTCTGGATGTTCGCCGCCGGGGTCGTGGTTTCCAGTACCTGGTGGATTGGGAGGGTTATGGTCCTGAGGAACGTTCCTGGGTTCCCAGGAGCTTCATTGTGGATCCTGCTCTGGTCCGTGATTTTCATCGGTTACATCCTGATAAACCCTGTCGGCCGCCGGGTGGCGTCCGTAGAGGGGGGGGTACTGTTAGGCCTACTGCTGCTAGGTAGCTCTCTCTCTCTCTGCTCTCCCCCTCCCCTCTGTCTGTCCTTGATTGCAGGAGTGAAGTCTGGTGTGCGGGAGTCAGGGTTCCAGCTGCAGCTCATTCACCATAATCACCTCAGCCTTTAAGACCCGGTCAAACTTGCCACTCATCGTCAGATCATAGTCAAGACTACCATGTTAGTTTCGCTGTTGACTCAACCTGCTTGTTTTCGCCCTTTGTGTTTTTGGCCTGTTCTAGTTACTTTTCTCCTGTGCCACAGATTATTGGAACCTGACTCCTGCCTCCGCTTCACTCCTGCCACCACCATCCTGCTTACCACTACCGGACCTTCCTTTTGGACTCACCACGGACACTAGGACGTTACGGTACCACTCCTGCTCTGAACCTGGATCTGTTACCCTCCCTGTTAACCTGGACTTGCTCTTCCCCTATTATTGGAAACCTGGACAAATTGAACTTTTGTAAATAAACCTGTTAAACCTTCTCTGGCTCGGTGTAGTTGTCTGCATTTGGGTTCATATCTAGTTAAATCGTGACAGTCAGGGCTAGTATTGTTAGGAATAAACGTACAGCATTGTTCCCCAAACATTTTACATACACCTCCCTGGTTAGCAAGCATCATATCTAGTGCCAGTCTATTCTACCTAGCCACTCTAGAGCTGGCCTCTAGTTGCTCAGCCATTCCAGTCAGGGCAGTACGTGTGTAGTTAACAAATCTCTGTTGATTATAATAGATATAATTTATCCAGGATTGCTGTTTAGCAGCATCTATTGCTGGACCTATGATGGGCACCAGGTGCCATAACCCATCGTTCCTGTTGAGAGCCTGGAACTCTGATGGTACCCCCACGGGCACCCCCAACAGGTTAGGATGGATTTCCTCCCCCACTGACCATGGGGCACTACGCTTCCTCCTCTGCCTTACACCCTCATTCTCCGGAGTTAATTGGGCGATTCCCAAAAGTTGGTCTGAGGAAACATCAATAATGGTCAGTGGAACAATTAGACTAGCTAAAGCACCCTGCCAGTCCCCCTTTAGAATCGGGATCAGTCTTGCCACAAATCCACCACACATCAGCAACCCCCTTCGTCTGATTCCTACCTTGTACAGGCCAAGTGCTGTTCATGGTTACATTCACAGCACAGTCCCCAGACGGCAATCTACCATAGTTAACACCCTTCCCTGTCCCAGTGATACAGCTGTAATTACCCCCATAAGCCTTCACTCCTCCTGGTGCCTTCTGTGGTGGAACCTCAGGAAAAATCAAACTTAGTGCCTTACACAGGGTGGTGGTAGGCAGCGAGTGATAGAACTCTTCCAGTATGCACTGCCATCCCTCCCCTTCTCCTAAAGCAAATGGGTGGGTGCCAGTCCGGGTCTAGCATGCCCACAGATAACACAATTTTGCCTGCCCAGTGTTCTAGCCGTATATACCTCATGTAGGCTAACCACATATTTTCCCTCCCTTCATACCCAGTTTCTGTACCCAATTGGTCACTGTCCGTAAAATCCCTAACATTAGTTACCTGAACGGGGTTTGGTACCTTCGTGGGTAGGGGCTGAGCTGGTCCTGGAGTGGTAGTGTGGTTTGACTGGGTCTGTCCCTGCCCAGTTGGAGGTTTGGGTGTGACTGGTAAACATACCCATGGTATCTGGTCCGGTTCGTACTGCTGCTAAGGTATACACACCTGCGTCTGTAAGTTTAATGTCTTGGATGGTTAGTAGGATTTCATCACCTTTACATGCACCCCCTTTTGACCCCTGCACACCCCTTACCATTGAAAACCTAGCTGCTTTAGAAGCATCTCCTATTACATATGGATAGCTTCTACGCCATTCCCAGAAGGTGCCAACATTTGTAATCATAAAATCCCAATATGGACACCACTTTCCCCCACACAGATAAGTACCTCTCTTTAAACACATGGGGATACATTTTGTTACAGTTTTCCTTCTGGTTCCAATTGCAACCAGTGTCCCCAATTCCACTAGCCCTATTCCTCCATGACCAGATCTTACATGGTTCTAGGGACATCACTTGAGATTCCCCTTCTTGTAAGGTAATGACTATATTATGATACTGACTGGATGTCACTGTTCCCCATAGGGCCAGCCCCGCTAGTAACCATAACATCCTCTCCGTCTGCAGCCAAGTCCTGTTGTACTTGATCTAGAGTTCTTCCTGGAACTATATCTTTGGCACAATGTGTTCTGTGGTACCACACGTCCTTCTTACTTGTGTTTACCCTCAGCGAGTGACTTGATACCTCTTTCACCTGAAAAGGCCCTTCCCACCTTGGCTCCGTCCACTTCCTGGAATGCACCTTCACTCTCACCCAATCTCCCACCAGGATGTCTCTGTTCTCGTCCGTGGTTTCAACAGCAGGAGTGCGCACTTCCACCACCTGTTTAGACAATCTTTCAACAAGAGAAATTAGTGCCTGCATGTAGTCTGTATATCTGATTTTTGCAATATCTAGCCTAGGCATACTAAGATTGTCTGCTGGTGGCCCTGGCATTCTGCGTCCTGTCATAAGCTCATGTGGAGTCAAGTGGGTATCAGACCCAGGTGAATTTCTCATTGACATTAGAGCAAGGGGTAGGGCATCTACCCATTTCAGTTTAGTTCCGGCCATGATTTTGGCCATTTTTCATTTCAGCGTTTGGTTAGCTCTTTCTACGAGTCCCTGCGATTGGGGGTGGTACACTGACCCAAACTTGTGGGTGATTCCTAGGGCCTGCTCTACCTCCCTTAGGTGTTTATTCTTGAAATGGGTACCGTTGTCGGAACGGACCATTCGCGGTACCCCGAACCTTGGAATGAGGTCTCGCCTCAGCCACTTAATCACGGCCTTTGCGTCTTCCCTTGCTGTGGGGATGGCTTCCACCCATCTGGTGAATCTGTCAACCATTACCAACAGGTATCTTTTTCCTTCCACTCTGTTGTCCTGTCCCATGTCCGTGAAATCTATGCATATGTCTTGAAATGGTGCATCAGGTATTGGGAAGCTGCCTATCACTGCTCCAAGTGACACTTTGTTGTTGTATTGTTTGCACACTTCACAGCTCTCTGATGTCTCTCTTGCCATGTCCAACATGTGTGGATGCCACCATGCTTTCTCAACTGATTTTGCGACACTTTTCCATCCTCCATGAGCCTTCTCATGCTCTTCCCTTATGATTGATCTGAGGAGTTTTGCAGGTCCCACTGTTTTTCCTGTGTGAGATCTCCAAATCCCATGATGGTCTTGCCTTGCTCCCTGTCTGCTCCATACGTTCTGTTCGTAGGCGCCTGCTGCTTCTTGCAACTGTCTTACTGTGTCTGTCGTCAACTCCTCCTGTTCTTGAGTGGCTCGTTGCACCATCTGCTGGGCATTGTATCCTCCTGCATCTTTTGCTGCTTGATCAGCCCGATCATTTCCTTCACGCACTCTGGTGCTTTCTCTGCTGTGACCTTTGCACTTCATTATTGCCACTCGTTTGGGAAGCTGGATTGCATCAATTAACTTCTGTACTTCAATCTTGTGTTTGATGGGCTCCTTTGAGCTGGTCACAAATCCTCTCCTCATCCACTGTGGTCCATCAATGTGTGCAATCCCATGTGCATAGGCAGAGTCTGTGTAGATGTCCACATTCTTTCCTTCACTTAGTTGTAGAGCTCTCCTCAACGCCTTAAGTTCAGCTAGCTGTGCTGAAGCTTCATTGGGACCAAGTTTCTCTGCTTCCATTACTTCATGTCCTCCTTCTGTGTCTTGTTTCACCACTGCATAGGCAGCAGTGTTTCCTTCCTTTGGGTCTTTTGACCTGTAGCAGCATCCATCAGTGAACAGGGTGATTTTGTTCCCCTCCAAGGGTGAGTTTTGCAAGTCAACCAGCCCCACATCTTCAGCACTTGTTGTCCACAGTTCCTCTGGTAGTTGATTGAAAATGTTAGGAGTATCCGGATGATCAGTCATCTCCCTGCCATGGTAACGTGATCTCCTCACAACCTCTGGTTTTGACACATCATCCACATTGAGTTTAATTCTCCATACTTGATTTCCCTCAAGGAATGGCTTTCCACTTTGTAACAAGAGGTTTTGTTCCACCGTAGGCAACTTGCTGCCTTTACCGCTGGTCCCAGAGATCTTGCCTCATATCCAAATCCCACGAGAAGGGTAACATGCGGCATAGAATCACTAGGAAGAGCAAACCATTTGTCTGTGAGTACCACGTCTCCATCCATGACCATGCAGCTGGTAGCCACTCCTTCTCTGAGTATGTACATATAATTGCTGGTCACAATCGGGCGCCTATCGTCCATTTCCTCCTCCCAGGCTTCATCATATGCTTCATCCAAGTCCCTGGTATAGTTCATTGTCATGTGCGGAGGGTCCTCAGGTGGATAGTATGCGTTTAAAGTCTGTATCCAGGCCTTCCATAGTTGGAACTCTCTGCATACTCGGGGAGCATCAGGGTCAGTATCCATTAACTTCAGCCAGTACACATATGCTTCTTCCTCCTCCACCTCCTCTAGATGTGTTCCCATGCACAGCATGCGAGGGGGATCAGAGAGTTTCTTCATGATAACTGGCATGAGTTCGTCAATAGGTGTGATAGATGCATGCAGCCCCTCTTGGTTACAATAGATACTGCATCCCAGCTTGGAAAGCAGGTCCCTCCCCATTAACCCCACCGAACATTCTGGATTGTACAGAAACTGATGGGTAACCTGTAGGTCATCCCATACAACCTCCAATGGAACTGTATATGGCTTTCTCATAATAGCCCCAGAAACCCCGGAGAAAGCTTGTGTTTTGGTAGTGAGTGGATATATGTTGCTTGTACAGAAGACCATGTGCATCCTGTATCAATCAACATATTGTGTTTTCTTCCTCCTATCGAGCATGTCACTACCGGTTCTGAACCTGGTGGAAAAGTGTAGATGTTGGCGGTGAGGTTATGTTGGGTTTCTGGGCAGCTTCATTGGGAGTTTTGGTCTGGGTGTTGCACCCCCATCCATGACATGCTTGGTAGCAGTACAGCATTGGGCACTGGTTGAGGCTGCCCATTGTTTTCTCCAGGGTATTGTTGAGGTGATTGAAATTGAGGGCCTCCTTGCCAGCTTCCTCGTACCTGTTGGTACCTTGACATCTTCTTTATATAGTTTTTCTCCCCTTCTTTTCCACTCCTTTCCTTCCTTCCCTCCATTGGTCTCGAGGGTGGATTTCAATGTTTTAATTACTTTATCTGTCATTTTAGCCAATGTTGTTGTATCTATACTTTTGTTTTAAGAACTTTATTATTTATTCTTAATTCTAATTTAAAACCTTACTGACTCCATTATTTTGTATAAAAAATGCTTTTAATGTTATTGGTCTAATATTTTTAGTTTAAAACTCAAATGGGTAATAGTAATACCATTAGACCACTTAATTTGACTCAATTACCAAAAATGCAAATGTAAATATTCTCTACTTTATATTTCAACGATAAACCTAATTATTTCAGTCTAATTATTTAACCAGTATTTTGCAGGGTCAAACATCAACCGTTAAATCGAATAATAAACCAAATAGCTTCAACTTAATTATTTAAAACCAGTATTATGCTATGTCAAACATCAAACGTTACAGTTCAATTATATCCATTCAAACGTTTCAGTTTAGTCATACTAGTTATACATTATTTTACCTTTATGTTCCCAATTGTTATTAACGGGTTATACGGTTTAAGCAACCACAAACCCAACAGTTATTCACAAATTATACAGTTTGGACAGCCTCAGACGTCTTTAATTCCTAATTAGTTTTCTATCAAGGTATACAGGTTTATTAATTTTAGTAACCCGCATTCACTCTTTTATTTCGTCTGCAAACACTCTTTTATGACACTGGGATCATTCGCACTCTCATGCATACGACAACACTCTATACTCTAAAGTGCCCCTCTGATCCTAGCCGTACCTAGCCTTTGCTGATACGTGTCAATAGCGTCACCCCTTTCTTAAAGAATTTTAAGTGCCTCCTTTGAACATAGTCATACAGTGGGGAAAAAAAGTATTTAGTCAGCCACCAATTGTGCAAGTTCTCCCACTTAAAAAGATGAGAGAGGCCTGTAATTTTCATCATAGGTACACGTCAACTATGACAGACAAAATGAGAAAAAATATTCCAGAAAATCACATTGTAGGATTTTTAATGAATTTATTTGCAAATTATGGTGGAAAATAAGTATTTGGTCAATAACAAAAGTTTCTCAATACTTTGTTATATACCCTTTGTTGGCAATGACACAGGTCAAACGTTTTCTGTAAGTCTTCACAAGGTTTTCACACACTGTTGCTGGTATTTTGGCCCATTCCTCCATGCAGATGTCCTCTAGAGCAGTGATGTTTTGGGGCTGTTGCTGGGCAACACGGACTTTCAACTCCCTCCAAAGATTTTCTATGGGGTTGAGATCTGCAGACTGGCTAGGCCACTCCAGGACCTTGAAATGCTTATTTCGAAGCCACTCCTTCATTGCCCGGGCGGTGAGTTTAGGATCATTGTCATGCTGGAAGACCCAGCCACGTTTCATCTTCAATGCCCTTGCTGATGGAAGGAGGTTTTCACTCAAAATCTCATGATACATGGCCCCATTCATTCTTTCCTTTACACGGATCAGTCGTCCTGGTCCCTTTGCAGAAAAACAGCCCCAAAGCATGATGTTTCCACCCCCATGCTTCACAGTAGGTATGGTGTTCTTTGGATGCAACTCAGCATTCTTTGTCCTCCAAACACGACGAGTTGAGTTTTTACCAAAAAGTTATATTTTGGTTTCATCTGACCATATGACATTCTCCCAATCCTCTTCTGGATCATCCAAATGCACTCTAGCAAACTTCAGACGGGCCTGGACATGTACTGGCTTAAGCAGGGGGACACGTCTGGCACTGCAGGATTTGAGTCCCTGGCGGCGTAGTGTGTTACTGATGGTAGGCTTTGTTACTTTGGTCCCAGCTCTCTGCAGGTCATTCACTAGGTCCCCCCCGTGTGGTTCTGGGATTTTTGCTCACCGTTCTTGTGATCATTTTGACCCCACGGGGTGAGATCTTGCGTGGAGCCCCAGATCGAGGGAGATTATCAGTGGTCTTGTATGTCTTCCATTTCCTAATACTTGCTCCCACAGTTGATTTCTTCAAACCAAGCTGCTTACCTATTGCAGATTCAGTCTTCCCAGCCTGGTGCAGGTCTACAATTTTGTTTCTGGTGTCCTTTGACAGCTCTTTGGTCTTGGCCATAGTGGAGTTTGGAGTGTGACTGTTTGAGGTTGTGGACAGGTGTCTTTTATACTGATAACAAGTTCAAACAGGTGCCATTAATACAGGTAACGAGTGGAGGACAGAGGAGCCTATTAAAGAAGAAGTTACAGGTCTGTGAGAGCCAGAAATCTTGCTTGTTTGTAGGTGACCAAATACTTATTTTCCACCATAATTTGCAAATAAATTCATTAAAAATTCATTTAAGAATTTTTTTTCTCAATTTGTCTGTCATAGTTGACGTGTACCTATGATGAAAATTAGGGTTAGTTCCGCTACCAGATCACAGTCGGAGGTCACCAATTGTTAGAATAGCGTTAGTTCAAATTTGGTATTGGAATAAGAGAAAACATGATCAAGAGGTATTCAATTCAAGCTAAATTTATTATATGCAAATGTAAATATGATAAGTATGAAGGTTCGTATATGGGCTCACTGAAATACCACGCAGGGCAGACAGAGAACTGATCCAATGTTACAGGCTCTTCTTCAAATACTCTGACAGAGATAGTTCCCGCTCCCTGCTGGCCTATCAGAGTAGAGACTGAGCGTGGTTTAGACTTACTCAGCCTATCGTTGGCGCACAGGCTGGTCCCAGCCCCTTGGCGCTTCACTGTTGCCAGGTGTCTAGTTGTTTTGCAACTTGTCCAGAAAGTCAGCACTTCTGCAGTACACGTCCTTGAGTGCGGTTTAACAAAGAGGCAGTGTGTGTCTGTGAGAATCACAAGTCTGTCTCACCCTACTCCCTAACATTCCTCACATGAATCACAGCTTGTTATGTTAAACAATTTATATCAGTACAGTACAAACCTATTATGTTTAATCATTAATGTATTCTTTCTAAGCTAGGCATCACATCTAGTTATAAGAAAATAGATCCCAACACAGTAAACGTTGCAAAAAAGCATAAATTGTTGCCAGCAGCACAGTTGCAGTCACCAACGCTCTGGATAACATAAAAACAGCCTAACCAGCTCTGCTAGGGTGAGTAAAATTGTCAGAGTGAGCTGTTCTCTCATTTGTGTCTGGAAGTAGCTAGCAAGCTAGCCAACGTTAGCCAGTTAGCTTGGGTGCCTGACTGCTCTTGTTAGGTCAGAACGCTCGAATCAACCCTTAAAGAGATGGGTGGGGCTAAAGCTTAAGAGGGTGGGAACGATGTTGAATGGGTGGAGACATTTACATTACATTACATTTTAGTCATTTAGCAGACGCTCTTATCCAGAGCGACTTACAGGAGCAATTAGGGTTAAGTGCCTTGCTCAAGGGCACATTTACGTCATTTAGCAGACGCTCTTATCCAGAGCGACTTACAAATTGGTGCATTCACCCTATAGCCAGTGGGATAACCACTTTCCATTTTTTTTTTTTTTTTTTTTCTTTGGGGGGGGGGGGGGTAGAAGGATTACTTTACCTATTCCTTAAAGAGGTGGGGTTTCAAATGTCTCCGGAAGGTGGTGAGTGACTCCGCTGTCCTGGCGTCGTGAGGGAGCTTGTTCCACCATTGGGGTGCCAGAGCAGCGAACAGTTTTGACTGGGCTGAGCGGGAACTATGCTTCCGCAGAGGAAGGGGAGCCAGCAGGCCAGAGGTGGATGAACGCAATGCCCTCGTTTGGGTGTAGGGACTGATCAGAGCCTGAAGGTACGGAGGTGCCGTTCCCCTCACTGCTCCATAGGCAAGCACCATGGTCTTGTAACGGATGCAAGCTTCAACTGGAAGCCAGTGGAGTGTGCGGAGGAGGGGGGTGACGTGAGAGAACTTGGGAAGGTTGAACACCAGACGGGCTGCGGCATTCTGGATGAGTTGTAGGGGTTTAATGGCACAGGCAGGGAGCCCAGCCAACAGCGAGTTGCAGTAATCCAGACGGGAGATGACAAGTGCCTGGATTAGGACCTGTGCCGCTTCCTGTGTAAGGCAGGGTCGTACTCTCAGAATGTTGTAGAGCATGAACCTGCAGGATCGGGTCACCGCCTTGATGTTAGCGGAGAACGACAGGGTGTTGTCCAGGGTCACGCCAAGGCTCTTCGCACTCTGGGAGGAGGACACAACGGAGTTGTCAACCGTGATGGCGAGATCATGGAACGGGCAGTCCTTCCCCGGGAGGAAGAGCAGCTCCGTCTTGCCAGGGTTCAGCTTGAGGTGGTGATCCGTCATCCATACTGATATGTCTGCCAGACATGCAGAGATGCGATTCGCCACCTGGTTATCAGAAGGGGGAAAGGAGAAGATTAGTTGTGTATCGTCAGCGTAGGAATGATAGGAGAGGCCATGTGAGGATATGACAGAGCCAAGTGACTTGGTGTATAGGGAGAAAAGGAGAGGGCCTAGAACTGAGCCCTGGGGGACACCAGTGGTGAGAGCACGTGGTGCGGAGACAGCTTCTCGCCACGCCACTTGGTAGGAGCGACCGGTCAGGTAGGACGCAATCCAGGAGTGAGCCGCGCCGGAGATGCCCAGCTCGGAGAGGGTGGAGAGGAGGATCTGATGGTTCACAGTATCAAAGGCAGCAGACAGGTCTAGAAGGACAAGAGCAGAGGAGAGAGAGTTAGCTTTAGCAGTGCGGAGAGCCTCCGTGACACAGAGAAGAGCAGTCTCAGTTGAATGACCAGTCCTGAAACCTGACTGGTTTGGATCAAGAAGGTAATTCTGAGAGAGATAGCAAGAGAGTTGGCTAAAGACGGCACGCTCAATAGTTTTGGAAAGAAAAGAAAGAAGGGATACTGGTCTGTAGTTGTTGACATCAGTGGGATCGAGTGTTGGTTTTTTTGAGAAGGGGTGCAACTCTCGCTCTCTTGAAGACGGAAGGGACATAGCCAGCGGTCAAGGATGAGTTGATCAGCGAGGTGAGGTAGGGGAGAAGGTCACCGGAGATGGTCTGGAGAAGAGAGGAGGGGATGGGGTCAAGCGGGCAGGTTGTTGGGCGGCCTGCAGTCACTAGTCGCAAGATTTTATCTGGAGAGAGAGGGGAGAAAGAAGTCAAAGCATAGGGTAGGGCAGTGTGAGCAGGACCAGCAGTGTCATTAGACTTAACAAACGAGGATCGGATGTCGTCAACCTTCTTTTCAAAGTGGTTGACGAAGTCATCCACAGAGATTGGGAGGAGGGGGGGGGGTGGGGGGGGGGATTCAGCAGTGAGGAGAATGTGGCAAAGAGCTTCCTAGGGTTAGAGGCAGATGCTTGGAATTTAGAGTGGTAGAAAGTGGCCTTAGCAGCAGAAACAGATGAAGAAAATGTAGAGAGGAGGGAGTGAAAAGATGCCAGGTCGGCAGGGAGTTTAGTTTTCTTCCATTTCCGCTCAGCTGCCCGGAGCTCTGTTCTGTGAGCTCGCAATAAGTCGTCAAGCCACGGAGCTGGAGGGGAGGACCAAGCCGGCCGGGAGGATAGGGGACACAGGGAGTCAAAGGATGCAGAAAGGGAGGAGAGGAGGGTTGAGGAGGCAGAATCAGGAGATTGGAGGGAGAAGGATTGAGCAGAGGGAAGAGATGATAGGATGGAAGAGGAGAGAGTAGTGGGAGAGAGAGAGCGAAGGTTGCGGCGGCGCGTTACCATCTGTGTAGGGGCAGAGTGAGTAGTGTTGGAGGAGAGCGAGAGAGAAAAGGATACAAAGAGACAAAGAAGATCTCTCCAGTAGCTACCAAAACATTTTCTCAAAAGTGAGGTTACAAGTTTATCAACTTTCAAAGAATAATTACTTTCCCATTGTTCCTCAACCATAGTGTGTGATATACCATTTTCTAGCTCTGAGTCTCTACTTTTATCCAATGTAAAAAACACCATTTCAAATGTTGCTACATAAGACTGAATCAAGCCGGTCGGTCACATGTTACCACTACCTTTTTAAATCCATGTCTATCTTTGTTTTCCAAACACAATTCAACGCAATCACAATTGCTTTTTGTCTTTTAATCATTTTAAGCATATTTTAACACAGGCTTAACACCTAACAAACACTTTGTACTTTAAAAAAAACACTTTTAACCTTTAAGGCCAGGCCCTGGTTAAAGAAAACACTTCAATTTGCTTTTGGCTCAACTTACCTATTGGCTCCACAATTGGCTCAATTTATCCCAGGGCAAACATTTTGACTATATTAGCCCATAAAGCTATAAGGATGCACTTTCATGCTACATTTTAGTCATTTAGCAGACACTCTTATCCAGAGCGACTTACAGTTTGTGAGTGCATACATTTTTCATACTGGCCCCCCCGTGGGAAACAAACCCACAACCCTGGCGTTGCAAGCGCCATGCTCTACCAACTGAGCCCTGCTCTACCAACTGAGCTACAGGGGACCTGTAGGTGTAAGACCTCATATCGAATCTTATAGAGACCCCAACTGATGTATAGTCCCCTGTAGCTCAGTTATAATAATAATATGCCATTTAGCAGACGCTTTTATTCAAAGCGACTTACAGTCATGCGTGCATACATTTTTGTATATGGGTGGTCCCGGGGATCGAACCCACTACCTTGGCGTTACAAGCGCCGTGCTCTACCAGCTGAGCTACAGAGGACCACAGTTGGTAGAGCAATGTGCTTACAACGCCAGGGTTGTGGGTTCGTTTCCCACGGGGGGCCAGTATGAAAATGAATACAGTTGCTCTGGATAAGAGCGTCTGCTAAATGACTAAAATGTATAGAACAAGCTTTAAATTATCTACTTTGGTTTAGATACAAGAATCATGAAACCTCTAACACAATAAATTCCCTTGACTTATTGAAAAAATCAGTTTTTGGGGCCTAACTTGCTTACCACTTTTTCCATGTGGTTTCTTCCTTCACAGACTGAAATGATGACCTCTTCCTAAATATTTGGTCAAATGATTCATTTTGTGTATGGTTTCCTAGAAACAAGGGTGGTTAAATTTACCCCACTCTCTCCTACAGGGAAATAGGATGCCATTTGGCACAGCCATGGAGACATGTGGGAACCCCCCCCCCCCCCCCCCCCCCCCCCCCCCCCCCCCGCACCCACTGACCGTTAACCATGGTAACTGGCTCTAAAACTCATTTGATTGTAATTTGGGCTTGGATGTGCTTTTTAAAATGTGTCTAGTTCTATTTGCTGTATGTTTCTGTGAAAATAGGTCTTTCATACGCTGCCAGGGGGCCTGCTAGGCTTTGTCTGCTCTACAAATATGAGTGGCAGCTCAGCTAGCTAGCAGGGTGAGGGTCAATTCTACTGGCAGCTCAGTTAGCTAGCAGGGTGAGGGTCAATTCTACTGGCAGCTCAGCTCAGCTAGCTAGCAGGGTGAGAGTCAATTCTACTGGCAGCTCAGCTAGCTAGCAGGGTGAGGGTCTATTCTACTGGCAGCTCAGCTAGCTAGCAGGGTGAGAGTCTATTCTACTGGCAGCTCAGCTAGCTAGCAGGGTGAGAGTCTATTCTACTGGCAGCTCAGCTAGCTAGCAGGGTGAGGGTCTATTCTACTGGCAGCTCAGCTAGCTAGCAGGGTGAGGGTCTATTCTACTGGCAGCTCAGCTAGCTAGCAGGGTGAGGGTCAATTCTACTGGCAGCTCAGCTAGCTAGCAGGGTGAGGGTCAATTCTACTGGCAGCTCAGCTAGCTAGCAGGGTGAGGGTCAATTCTACTGGCAGCTCAGCTAGCTAGCAGGGTGAGGGTCTATTCTACTGGCAGCTCAGCTAGCTAGCAGGGTGAGGGTCTATTCTACTGGCAGCTCAGCTAGCTAGCAGGGTGAGGGTCTATTCTACTGGCAGCTCAGCTAGCTAGCAGGGTGAGGGTCAATTCTACTGGCAGCTCAGCTAGCTAGCAGGGTGAGGGTCTATTCTACTGGCAGCTCAGCTAGCTAGCAGGGTGAGGGTCAATTCTACTGGCAGCTCAGCTAGCTAGCAGGGTGAGGGTCTATTCTACTGGCAGCTCAGCTAGCTAGCAGGGTGAGGGTCAATTCTACTGGCAGCTCAGCTAGCTAGCAGGGTGAGGGTCTATTCTACTGGCAGCTCAGCTAGCTAGCAGGGTGAGAGTCTATTCTACTGGCAGCTCAGCTAGCTAGCAGGGTGAGGGTCTATTCTACTGGCAGCTCAGCTAGCTAGCAGGGTGAGAGTCTATTCTACTGGCAGCTCAGCTCAGCTAGCTAGCAGGGTGAGGGTCTATTCTACTGGCAGCTCAGCTAGCTAGCAGGGTGAGGGTCTATTCTACTGGCAGCTCAGCTAGCTAGCAGGGTGAGAGTCTATTCTACTGGCAGCTCAGCTCAGCTAGCTAGCAGGGTGAGGGTCTATTCTACTGGCAGCTCAGCTAGCTAGCAGGGTGAGGGTCAATTCTACTGGCAGCTCAGCTAGCTAGCAGGGTGAGAGTCTATTCTACTGGCAGCTCAGCTAGCTAGCAGGGTGAGGGTCTATTCTACTGGCAGCTCAGCTCAGCTAGCTAGCAGGGTGAGGGTCTATTCTACTGGCAGCTCAGCTAGCTAGCAGGGTGAGGGTCTATTCTACTGGCAGCTCAGCTAGCTAGCAGGGTGTGAGAGTCTATTCTACTGGCAGCTCAGCTAGCTAGCAGGGTGAGGGTCAATTCTACTGGCAGCTCAGTTAGCTAGCAGGGTGAGGGTCAATTCTACTGGCAGCTCAGCTCAGCTAGCTAGCAGGGTGAGAGTCAATTCTACTGGCAGCTCAGCTAGCTAGCAGGGTGAGGGTCTATTCTACTGGCAGCTCAGCTAGCTAGCAGGGTGAGAGTCTATTCTACTGGCAGCTCAGCTAGCTAGCAGGGTGAGAGTCTATTCTACTGGCAGCTCAGCTAGCTAGCAGGGTGAGGGTCTATTCTACTGGCAGCTCAGCTAGCTAGCAGGGTGAGAGTCTATTCTACTGGCAGCTCAGCTAGCTAGCAGGGTGAGGGTCTATTCTACTGGCAGCTCAGCTAGCTAGCAGGGTGAGGGTCTATTCTACTGGCAGCTCAGCTAGCTAGCAGGGTGAGGGTCAATTCTACTGGCAGCTCAGCTAGCTAGCAGGGTGAGGGTCTATTCTACTGGCAGCTCAGCTAGCTAGCAGGGTGAGAGTCTATTCTACTGGCAGCTCAGCTAGCTAGCAGGGTGAGGGTCTATTCTACTGGCAGCTCAGCTAGCTAGCAGGATGAGGGTCAATTCTACTGGCAGCTCAGCTAGCTAGCAGGGTGAGGGTCAATTCTTCTGGCAGCTCAGCTAGCTAGCAGGGTGAGGGTCTATTCTACTGGCAGCTCAGCTAGCTAGCAGGGTGAGGGTCTATTCTACTGGCAGCTCAGCTAGCTAGCAGGGTGAGGGTCTATTCTACTGGCAGCTCAGCTAGCTAGCAGGGTGAGGGTCTATTCTACTGGCAGCTCAGCTAGCTAGCAGGGTGAGGGTCTATTCTACTGGCAGCTCAGCTAGCTAGCAGGGTGAGGGTCAATTCTACTGGCAGCTCAGCTAGCTAGCAGGGTGAGGGTCTATTCTACTGGCAGCTCAGCTAGCTAGCAGGGTGAGGGTCAATTCTACTGGCAGCTCAGCTAGCTAGCAGGGTGAGGGTCTATTCTACTGGCAGCTCAGCTAGCTAGCAGGGTGAGGGTCAATTCTACTGGCAGCTCAGCTAGCTAGCAGGGTGAGGGTCTATTCTACTGGCAGCTCAGCTAGCTAGCAGGGTGAGGGTCAATTCTACTGGCAGCTCAGCTAGCTAGCAGGGTGAGAGTCTATTCTACTGGCAGCTCAGCTAGCTAGCAGGGTGAGGGTCTATTCTACTGGCAGCTCAGCTCAGCTAGCTAGCAGGGTGAGGGTCTATTCTACTGGCAGCTCAGCTAGCTAGCAGGGTGAGGGTCTATTCTACTGGCAGCTCAGCTAGCTAGCAGGGTGAGAGTCTATTCTACTGGCAGCTCAGCTAGCTAGCAGGGTGAGGGTCAATTCTACTGGCAGCTCAGCTAGCTAGCAGGGTGAGGGTCTATTCTACTGGCAGCTCAGCTAGCTAGCAGGGTGAGGGTCTATTCTACTGGCAGCTCAGCTAGCTAGCAGGGTGAGGGTCTATTCTACTGGCAGCTCAGCTCAGCTAGCTAGCAGGGTGAGGGTCTATTCTACTGGCAGCTCAGCTAGCTAGCAGGGTGAGGGTCAATTCTACTGGCAGCTCAGCTAGCTAGCAGGGTGAGGGTCAATTCTACTGGCAGCTCAGCTCAGCTAGCAGGGTGAGGGTCTATTCTACTGGCAGCTCAGCTAGCTAGCAGGGTGAGAGTCTATTCTACTGGCAGCTCAGCTAGCTAGCAGGGTGAGGGTCAATTCTACTGGCAGCTCAGCTAGCTAGCAGGGTGAGGGTCAATTCTACTGGCAGCTCAGCTAGCTAGCAGGGTGAGGGTCTATTCTACTGGCAGCTCAGCTAGCTAGCAGGGTGAGAGTCTATTCTACTGGCAGCTCAGCTAGCTAGCAGGGTGAGGGTCTATTCTACTGGCAGCTCAGCTAGCTAGCAGGGTGAGAGTCTATTCTACTGGCAGCTCAGCTAGCTAGCAGGGTGAGAGTCTATTCTACTGGCAGCTCAGCTAGCTAGCAGGGTGAGAGTCTATTCTACTGGCAGCTCAGCTAGCTAGCAGGGTGAGGGTCTATTCTACTGGCAGCTCAGCTAGCTAGCAGGGTGAGAGTCTATTCTACTGGCAGCTCAGCTAGCTAGCAGGGTGAGGGTCTATTCTACTGGCAGCTCAGCTAGCTAGCAGGGTGAGGGTCAATTCTACTGGCAGCTCAGCTAGCTAGCAGGGTGAGGGTCTATTCTACTGGCAGCTCAGCTAGCTAGCAGGGTGAGAGTCTATTCTACTGGCAGCTCAGCTAGCTAGCAGGTGAGGGTCTATTCTACTGGCAGCTCAGCTAGCTAGCAGGGTGAGGGTCAATTCTACTGGCAGCTCAGCTAGCTAGCAGGGTGAGGGTCAATTCTACTGGCAGCTCAGCTAGCTAGCAGGGTGAGGGTCTATTCTACTGGCAGCTCAGCTAGCTAGCAGGGTGAGGGTCTATTCTACTGGCAGCTCAGCTAGCTAGCAGGGTGAGAGTCTATTCTACTGGCAGCTCAGCTAGCTAGCAGGGTGAGGGTCTATTCTACTGGCAGCTCAGCTAGCTAGCAGGGTGAGGGTCTATTCTACTGGCAGCTCAGCTAGCTAGCAGGGTGAGGGTCAATTCTACTGGCAGCTCAGCTAGCTAGCAGGGTGAGGGTCTATTCTACTGGCAGCTCAGCTAGCTAGCAGGGTGAGGGTCAATTCTACTGGCAGCTCAGCTAGCTAGCAGGGTGAGGGTCAATTCTACTGGCAGCTCAGCTAGCTAGCAGGGTGAGGGTCTATTCTACTGGCAGCTCAGCTAGCTAGCAGGGTGAGGGTCAATTCTACTGGCAGCTCAGCTAGCTAGCAGGGTGAGAGTCTATTCTACTGGCAGCTCAGCTAGCTAGCAGGGTGAGGGTCTATTCTACTGGCAGCTCAGCTCAGCTAGCTAGCAGGGTGAGGGTCTATTCTACTGGCAGCTCAGCTAGCTAGCAGGGTGAGGGTCTATTCTACTGGCAGCTCAGCTAGCTAGCAGGGTGAGAGTCTATTCTACTGGCAGCTCAGCTAGCTAGCAGGGTGAGGGTCTATTCTACTGGCAGCTCAGCTCAGCTAGCTAGCAGGGTGAGGGTCTATTCTACTGGCAGCTCAGCTAGCTAGCAGGGTGAGAGTATATATTCTACTGGCAGCTCAGCTAGCTAGCAGGGTGAGGGTCTATTCTACTGGCAGCTCAGCTCAGCTAGCTAGCAGGGTGAGGGTCTATTCTACTGGCAGCTCAGCTAGCTAGCAGGGTGAGGGTCTATTCTACTGGCAGCTCAGCTAGCTAGCAGGGTGAGAGTCTATTCTACTGGCAGCTCAGCTAGCTAGCAGGGGTGAGAGTCTATTCTACTGGCAGCTCAGCTAGCTAGCAGGGTGAGGGTCTATTCTACTGGCAGCTCAGCTAGCTAGCAGGGTGAGGGTCCTATTCTACTGGCAGCTCAGCTAGCTAGCAGGGTGAGGGTCAATTCTACTGGCAGCTCAGCTAGCTAGCAGGGTGAGAGTCTATTCTACTGGCAGCTCAGCTAGCTAGCAGGGTGAGGGTCTATTCTACTGGCAGCTCAGCTAGCTAGCAGGGTGAGGGTCTATTCTACTGGCAGCTCAGCTAGCTAGCAGGGTGAGGGTCTATTCTACTGGCAGCTCAGCTAGCTAGCAGGGTGAGGGTCTATTCTACTGGCAGCTCAGCTAGCTAGCAGGGTGAGACGATCTATTCTACTGGCAGCTCAGCTAGCTAGCAGGGTGAGGGTCTATTCTACTGGCAGCTCAGCTAGCTAGCAGGGTGAGGGTCTATTCTACTGGCAGCTCAGCTAGCTAGCAGGGTGAGGGTCTATTCTACTGGCAGCTCAGCTAGCTAGCAGGGTGAGGGTCTATTCTACTGGCAGCTCAGCTAGCTAGCATGGGGGTCTATTCCACCAGTGAGTCTGTCTCCCTCTCACCCAACCCTGCTACAGACCGTGGGGCTGCTCTCTGGAGACTATACCATGCTCAGAGCCAGTAGGTAGTATGGTATCTGCTTCCCAATTGGCATCCTATTCCCTACATAATGTATTAATTTTGACAAGGGCACATATACGTAGAACATATGATGCCATTAGGGATGCTTCACTAGTCTCCCACTCACCCAGCCCTGCTACAGACCGTGGGACCACGCATAATAAAGGGTATAGGGTGTCACGTACAGACAAGACTGGTGTCTTTAGTTCAACAAACCAGGATACATGATTTATCACCTCCTAATGTTTACATACAGGGCAGAAGACTGAACAGTGTAGCTAGCTGCATTGTATTGGAACAGGTCACGGACCAGACAGAAGAAAATAGACCA
>CM072240.1:50625220-50713111 GCA_036851935.1 Coregonus suidteri | reverse complement strand
CATTTAAACATAAAAAAGGGATGCACACACACACACACACAGGTTTTGCTGTTTTTTACTAAGGAAGTCTCGAGGTTTTGCTCGCCTGAGGTAGAGTATCTTATGATAAGCTGTAGATCACACTATTTACCAAGAGAGTTTTCATCTATATTTTTCATAGCTGTCTATTTACCACCACAAACCAATGCTGGCATTAAGATTGCACTGAATGAGCTGTATAAGGCCATAAGTCAACAGGAAAACGCTCATCCAGAGGCAGCACTCCTAGTGGCCGGGGACTTTAATGCAGGGAAACTTAAATCCGTTCTGCCTAATTTCTACCAGCATGTTAAATGTGCAACCAGAGGAAAAAAAAACTCTAGACCACCTTTACTCCACACACAGAGACGCATACAAAGCTCTCCCTCGCCCTCCATTTGGCAAATCTGACCATAACTCTATCCTCCTGATTCCTGCTTATAAGCAAAAACTAAAGCAGGAAGCACCAGTGACTCGGTTAATAAAAAAGTGGTCAGATGACGCAGATCAGTCACTGGCTTCATCAATAAGGGCATCGTTGATGTCGTCCCCACAGTGACCGTACGTACATACCCTAACCAGAAGCCATGGATTACAGGAAACATCCGCACTGAGCTAAAGGGTAGAGCTGCCGCTTTCAATGAGCGGGCCTCTAACCCAGACGCTTATAAGAAATCCCGCTATGCCCTCCGACGAACCATCAAACAGGCAAAGAGTCAATACAGGACTAAGATTGAATCGTACTACACCGGCTCTGACGCTCGTCGGATGTGGCAGGGCTTGAAAACTATTACAGACTACAAAGGGAAGCACAGCCGCGAGCTGCCCAGTGACACAAGACTTCCAGACGAGCTAAACCACTTCTATGCTCGCTTCGAGGCAAGCAACACTGAAGCATGCATGAGAGCACCAGCTGTTCCGGATGACTATGTGATCACGCTCTCCGTAGCCGATGTGAGTAAGACTTTTAAGCAGGTCAACATTCACAAGGCCGCAGGGCCAGACGGATTACCAGGACGTGTACTCCGAGCATGTGCTGACCAACTGGCAAGTGTCTTCAATGACATTTTCAACATGTCCCTGACTGAGTCTGTAATACCAACATGTTTCAAGCAGACCACCATAGTCCCCGTGCCCAAGGACTCTGAGATAACCTACCTAAATGACTACCGACCCGTAGCACTGACGTCTGTAGCCATGAAGTGCTTTGAAAGGCTGATCATGGATCACATCAACACCATTATCCCAGAAACCCTAGACCCACTCCAATTTGCATACCGCCCCAACAGATCCACAGATGATGCAATCTCTATCGCACTCCACACTGCCCTTTCCCACCTGGACAAGAGGAACACCTACGTGAGAATGCTATTCATTGACTACAGCTCAGCATTCAACACCATAGTGCCCTCAAAGCTCATCACTAAGCTAAGGATCCTGGGACTAAACACCTCCCTCTGCAACTGGATCCTGGACTTCCTGACGGGCCGCCCCCAGGTGGTAAGGGTAGGTAACAACACATCTGCCACACTGATCCTCAACACAGGGGCCCCTCAGGGGTGCATGCTCAGTCCCCTCCTGTACTCCCTGTTCACCTATGACTGCATGGCCAGGCACGACTCCAACACCATCATTAAGTTTGCCGACGACACAACAGTGGTAGGCCTGATCACCGACAACGATGAGACAGCCTATAGGGAGGAGGTCAGAGACCTGGCTGTGTGGTGCCAGGATAACAACCTCTCCCTCAACGTGACCAAGACAAAGGAGATGATTGTGGACTACAGGGAAAAAAAAGAGGACTGAGCATGCCCCCATTCTCATCGACAGGGCTGTAGTGGAACAGGTTGAGAGCTTCAAGTTCCTTGGTGTCCACATCACCAACAAACTATCATGGTCCAAACACACCAAGACAGTCGTGAAGAGGGCACGACAAAGCCTATTCCACCTCAGTAGACTGAAAAATATTTGGCATGGGTCCTCAGATCCTCAAAAAATGCTACAGCTGCACCATCGAGAGCATCCTGACTGGTTGCATCACCGCCTGGTTTGGCAACTGCTTGGCCTCCGACCGCAAGGCACTACAGAGGGTAGTGTGTATGGCCCAGTACATCACTGGGGCCAAGCTTCCTGCCATCCAGGTCCTCTATACCAGGCGGTGTCAGAGGAAGGCCCTCAAAATTGTCAAAGACTCCAGCCACCCTAGTCATAGACTGTTCTCTCTACTACCGCACGGCAAGCGGTACCGGAGTGCCAAGTCTAGGTCCAAAAGACTTCTCAACAGCTTCTACCCCCCCAAGCCATAAGACTCCTGAACAGCTAATCATGGCTACCCGGACTATTTGCACTGCCCCCCCACCCCATCTTTTTACGCTGCTGCTACTCTGTTAATTATTTATGCATAGTCACTTTAACTCTACCCACATGTGCATATTACTTAAACTACCTCAACTAGCCGGTGCCCCCGCACATTGACTCTGCACCGGTACCCCCCTGTATATATAGCCTCCCTACTGTTATTTTATTTTACTTCTGCTCTTTTTTTCTCAACACTTTTTTGTTGTTTTCTTCTACTTTTTTATTAAAAATAAATGCACTGTTGGTTAAGGGCTGTCAGTAAGCATTTCACTGTAATGTCTGCACCTGTTGTGTTCGGCGCATGTGGCCAATAAAATTTGATTTGATTTGATTTGATTTGACAGACACACAGATCCAGCAAGGGTGTTTCAGGATACATCAGAGCTGTCAGAGTCGGACACCTTGTCATCATTGGAACCAGGTAACGCTGTCAGTCTAAAAGCTCGAATCAAACTTATGTTTGATCAAAAAATGTGATGGGAGGCTTCGTATGGAGGCAAATCAAGCTCCGTACTGCATCGCTGTAGCAATGCGGATGGTTTTGTAGAGCTCCGCATTGACATGATTGGTTGACGGTAGGTGGGGGCAGCAGGTCCTGTATCTCAGTAATGATGTCACTTCAGACTTCAGAGGGCAGATTGACCATGAAAAGCGCACTGATATTCCATCAGATCATCCACAACCAGTCATTAGGGTTGGGGTCAATTCCAGTCAATTCAGCAAGTACACTTTAATTCAAATTCTTTTCAATGCGGAAAATACATTCTGAATTTACTGGAATTGAAATGGAATTGTCCCCAACCCTGCTCAATGTATATTTATGCATGTACAGTACGTATGTATGTGTGGATGTATGATGTCAAAAGTTTTAGATTCAAGGGTTTTCCTTTATTTTTACTATTTTCTATATTGCAGAATAATAGTGAAGACATCAAAACTATGAAATAACACATATGGAATCATGAAATAATCAAAAAAGTGTTAAACATATAAAATATATTTGAGATTCTTCAAATAGCCACCCTTTGCCTTAATGACAGCTTTGCACACTCTTGGCATTCTCTCAACCAGCTTCACCTGGAATGCTTTTCCAACAGTCTTGAAGGAGTTCCCACATATGCTGAGCACGTGTGAAGCTTTTCCTTCACTCTGCAGTCCGACTCATCCCAAACCATCTTAATTTGGTTGAGGTCGGGGGATTGTGGAGGCCAGGTCATCTGATGCAGCACTCCTTCACTCTCCTTCTTGGTAAAATAGCGCTTACACAGCCTGGAGGTGTTAAAAAACTAAATGATAGTCCCACTAAGCCCAAACCAGATGGGATGGGGTATTGCTGCAGAATGCTGTGGTAGCCATGCTGGTCAAGTGTGCCATGATTTCTAAATAAATCACAGACAGTGTCACCAGCAAAGCACCCCCACACCATAAAACCTCCTCCTCCATGCTTTACGGTGGGAACTACACATGCGGAGATCATCCGTTCACCTACTCTGCGTCTCACAAAGGGGTACGAGGTAAGAGGTAGATACAGTTGAAGTCGGAAGTTTACATACACCTTAGCCAAATACATTTAAACTCAGTTTTTACCCTGCCTTCATGTACATATCTACCTCAAATACCTTATTATTATCTATCCTGATGCCTAGGCACTTTACCCTGCCTTCATGTACATATCTACCTCAAATACCTTATTATTATCTATCCTGACGCCTAGTCACTTTACCCTGTCTTCATGTACATACAGTTGAAGTCAGAAGTTTACATACACCTTCGCCAAATACATTTAAACTCAGTTTTTCGCAATCCCTGACATTTAATCCTAGTAAAAATTCCCTGTCTTAGGTCAGTTAGGATCACCACTTTATTTTAAGAATGTGAAATGTCAGAATAATAGTAGAGAATGATTTATTTAAGCTTTTATTTCTTTCATCACATTCCCAGTGGGTCAGAAGTTTACATACACTCAATTAGTATTTGGTAGCATTGCCTTTAAATTGTTTAACTTGGGTCAAACGTTTCGGGTAGCCTTCCACAAGCTTCCCACAATAAGTTGGGTGAATTTTGGCCCATTCCTCCTGACAGAGCTGGTGTAACTGAGTCAGGTTTGTAGGCCTCCTTGCTCGCACACGCTTTTTCAGTCCTGCCCACACATTTTCTATAGGATTGAGGTCAGGGCTTTGTGATGGCTACTCCAATACCTTGACTTTGTTGTCCTTAAGCCTTTTTGCCACAACTTTGGAAGTATGTTTGGGGTCATTGTCCATTTGCGAACCAGATTTAACTTCCTGACTGATGTCTTGAGATGTTGCTTCAATATATCCACATCATTTTCCTTCCTCATGATGCCGTCTATTTTGTGAAGTGCACCAGTCCCTCCTGCAGCAAAGCACCCTCACAGCATGATGCTGCCACTCCCGTGCTTCATGATTGGAAGCGACCCCCTTTTTTCTCCAAACATAACGATGGTCATTATGGCCAAACAGTTATATTTTTGTTTCATCAGACCAGAGGACATTTCTCCAAAAAGTACGATGTTTGTCCCCATGTGCAGTTGCAAACCGTAGTCTGGCTTTTTTTATGGCGGTTTTGGAGCAGTGGCTTCTTCCTTGCTGAGCGGCCTTTCAGGTTATGTCGATATAGGACTTGTTTTACTGTGGATATAGATACTTTTGTACCTGTTTCCTCCAGCATCTTCACAAGGTCCTTTGCTATTGTTCTGGAGATGGCGTAGCAGTGCGGTCGCTTTTATTTTTCGTCCTGTGTAAATATCCCGTTTCTTGTTTTTTTTGTCTATATTTCTAAATTTTTTACTTTCATTCTTTAACTAAATATACTTTCCTGCAACCCGCCTCACCCAACGTGGAAAGGATTCTATTATTTCTTTATAACTTTCATCAAGAACCGTAAGCTGAAAATAGTGGCTACCTGTTATTAGTCACCGTTAGCGTCTTCACCATTGTCCGTGGCCTACACTATCCACCAGCCAGCTCTAGCTCTAGCCTGGACAATTCGTCGGCCAGTCTGCACAGCGTGCTATCGACCCAGCGTGCTATCGACCCAGAGCTTATTGGACTTTCTGCCGGAATCACTGGACCCTAGCGCCGGATCATCACAACCAGCTAGCTAGCTGCAACCTGTTGTTGGCTGATTACCATTACCATTGCCCTATAGCAAGCACCAGTTAGCCTTGAGCTAGCCTCAGGCCCATCTCCCGGCTATCTACCTCTCTGTCAACCGGACGGGACCTCCTAGTGTTGACACTGAGCCCCGCCGATCCAACCGACTGGTTTGCCGACGAAATAGTCTGATGTGGTTTCAACAGGCTTCCCGTTGCGACGACCACGAAGATCCATCTGCCAGCCCCGGCCCGCTAGCACACGCAAACTACAACTGTGCTCCCTGCTAGCTGTGCTGAAGCACCAATTTGAACTGCTCTCGGACTCACATATTGCTGTTCACTGGACCTTATGATCACTCAGCTGCACAGCTGATGCCTGCTGGACTGTTCCTTTACACGGTACCCTGTCCTGTTTATTCTGTTTAGTCTTAGCCCAAACGTTATCGCTATTTCCAGTTGTGTCTTAGCTCTCTCTAATAACACATGTGACTGCTTTATGCCTCTCTCCCATGTCAATTATGCCTTGCCTATTGCTGTTTGGGTTAGTTCTTATTATACAATTTCAATGTAGAACCCCTAGTCCCTCTCAAACTGCCTCATATAGTTCCTTTGTTCCTCCCCCCATACACGCCGAGACCGGCTCAATCGATGCCTCCAGTGACGCTATCTCTTTCATTGTTACCCAACGCTTAGGGTTACCTGAACTGTACTCATATCCTTCCATATCCTTTTCTGTACATAATGCCCTGAATCTTTTCTACAACGCCCGGAGAACTGCCCCCCTTTATTCTATGTACCCAACGCACTAGAAGACCAGTTCTTAAAGCCTTTAGTCGTATCCTTATTCTAGTCCTCCTCTGTTCCTCTGGTGATGTAGAGGCTAACCCAGGCCCTGCAGCCCCCAGTATCACTCCTACTCCCCAGGAGCTATCATTTGTTGACTTCTGTAACCGTAAAAGTCTTGGTTTTCTGCACATAAATATCAGAAGCCTCCTTCCTAAGTTTGAGTTATTCACTGCGTTAGCACACTCCGCCAACCCTGATGTTCTAGCAGTGTCTGAATCCTGGCTTAGGAAGGCCACCAAAAATGCAGAAATTTCCATCCCCAACTATAACATTTTCCGTCTAGATAGAACTGCCAAAGGGGGTGGAGTTGCAATCTACTGTAGAGAGAGCCTGCAGAGCTCTATCATACTATCCAGGTCTGTGCCCAAACAGTTTGAGCTTCTACTTCTAAAAATACACCTTTCCAGAAATAAATCTCTCACTGTTGCCGCTTGCTACAGACCCCCCTCAGCCCCCAGCTGTGCCCTGGACACCATATGTGAATTGATTGCCCCCCATCTATCCTCAGAGTTCGTACTGCTTGGTGACCTAAATTGGGATATGCTTAACACCCCGGCCATCCTACAATCTAAACTAGATGCCCTCAATCTCACACAAATTATCAACGAACCTACCAGGTACAACCCTAAATCCGTAAACATGGGTACCCTCATAGATATCATCCTGACTAACTTACCCTCTAAATACACCTCCGCTGTCGTTATCATTGACCTGGCCAAGGCTTTCGACTCTGTCAACCACCGCATTCTTATTGGCAGACTAAATAGCATTGGTTTCTCAAATGACTGCCTCGCCTGGTTCACCAACTACTTCTCAGATAGAGTTCAATGTGTCAAATCGGAGGGCCTGTTGTCTGGACCTATGGCAGTCTCTATGGGGGTGCCACAGGGTTCAATTCTTGGGCCAACTCTTTTCTCTGTGTATATCAATGACGTCGCTCTTGCTGCTGGTGACTCTCAGATCCACCTCTACGCAGACGACACCATTTTGTATACATCTGGCCCTTCATTGGACACTGTGTTAACAAACCTCCAAACGAGCTTCAATTCCATACAACACTCCTTCAGTAGCCTCCAACTGCTCTTAAACACTAGTAAAACTAAATGCATGCTCTTCAACCGAACGCTGCTTGCACCCGCCCACCCGACTAGAATCACTACTCTAGACGGGTCTGACCTAGAGTATGTGGACAACTACAAATATCTAGGTGTCTGGTTAGACTGTAAACTCTCCTTCCAGACTCACATTAAGAATCTCCAATCCAAAGTTAAATCTAGAATCGGTTTCCTATTTCGCAACAAAGCCTCCTTCACTCATGCTGCCAAACATGCCCTCGTAAAACTGACTATCCTACCGATCCTTGACTTCGGCGATGTCATTTACAAAATAGCCTCCAACACTCTACTCAGCAAATTGGATGTTGTCTATCACAGTGCCATCCGTTTTGTCTCCAAAGCCCCATATAATACCCACCACTGTGACCTGTACGCTCTTGTTGGCTGGTCCTCACTACATATTCGTCGCCAAACCCACTGGCTCCAGGCCATCTATAAATCACTGCTAGGCAAATCCCCGCCTTATCTTAGCTCATTGGTCACCATAGCAACACCCACCCGTAGTCTGCGCTCCAGCGGGTATATCTCACTGGTCATCCCCAAAGCCAACACCTCCTTTGGCCGCAATTCCTTCCAGTTCTCTGCTGCCAATGACTGGAACAAATTGCAAAAATCTCTGAAGCTGGAGACACTTATCTCCCTCACTAACTTTAAGCATCAGTTGTCAGAGCACCTTACCGATCACTGCACCTGTACACAGCCCATCTGAAATTAGCCCGCCCCAACCCAACTACCTCATCCCTATATTGTTATTTATTTTGCTCATTTGTACCCCAGTATCTCTATTTGCACATCATCTCTTGCACATCATTCCAGTGTTAATACTAAATTGTAATTATTTTGCACTATAGCCTATTTTATTGCCTTACCTCCATAACTTGCTAAATTTGCACACTGTATATTATATGTATTTCTGTTGTATTTTTGACTTTGTTTTGTTTTACCCCATATGTAACTCTGTGTTGTTGTTTTTATCGCACTGCTTTGCTTTATCTTGGCCAGGTCGCAGTTGTAAATGAGAACTTGTTCTCAACTGGTTTACCTGGTTAAATAAAGGTGAAATAAAAAAATATATATATTGATTTGCACTTTTCGCACCAAAGTACGTTCATCTCTGGGAGACAGAACGTGTCTCCTTCCTGAGCGGTATGACGGCTGCGTGGTCCCATGGTGTTTATATTTGCGTACTATTGTTTGTACAGATGAACGCGGTACCTTCAGGCGTTTGAAAATTGCTCCCAAGGATGAACCAGACTTGTGGAGGTCTACAATTTCTTTTCTGAGGTCTTGGCTGATTTCTTTTGATTTTCCCATGATGTCAAGCAAAGAGGCACTGAGTTTGAACGTAGGCCTTGAAATACATCCACAGGTACACCTCCAATTGACTCAAATGATGTCAGTTAGCCTATCAGAAGGTTCTAAAGCCATGACATCATTTTCTGGAATTTTCCAAGCTGTTTAAAGGCACAGTCGACTTAGTGTATGTAAACTTCTGACCCACTGGAATTGTGATACAGTGAATTATAAGTGAAATAATTTGTCTGTAAACAATTGTTGGAAAAATTACTTGTGTCATGCACAGTTTATTAACAAGAAATTTGTGGAGTGATTGAAAAACAAGTTTTAATGACTCCAACGTAAGTATATGTAAACTTTCGAATTTCTAAAAACCTATTTTTGCTTTGTCATTATGGCGTATTGTGTGTAGATTGATGAGGGGGGGAAAATAATGTAATCAATTTTAAGGCTGTAATGTAACAAAATGTGGAAAACATCAAGGGGTTTGTATACTTTCCGAATGCACTGTATGTTTCAGAAGAGGACTATACATTTCAGAGCAGGCCTATATGTTACAGAACAGGCCTATGTTTCAGAGCAGGGCTATATGTTTCAGAGCAGGCCTATATGTTTCAGAGCAGGCCTATATGTTTCAGAGCAGGCCTATATGTTTCAGAGCAGGCCTATATGTTTCAGAGCAGGCCTATATGTTTCAGAGCAGGCCTATATGTTTCAGAGCAGGCCTATATGTTTCAGAGCAGGCCTATATGTTTCAGAGCAGGCCTATATGTTTCAGAGCAGGCCTATATGTTTCAGAAGTACATGTTAAGTTGGAGAATTGACTAAGTTAAATTCAATATTTGGAGAGACTAGAAAATATTTTAACTTTACTGGAAATCCTGTTTGCCATTCTAGCTCAGTATGATATCCATCATTCCGAATACTGTTCTGGCATTCATTTCCTTTAGTATTGCTATAATGTCAGGTTGAGCCATAGGTTTGGCCATAGGTTGAGCCATAGGTTTGGCCATAGGTTGAGCCATAGGTTTGGCCATAGGTTTGGCCATAGGTTGAGCCATAGGTTGAGCCATAGGTTGAGCCATAGGTTTGGCCATAGGTTGAGCCATAGGTTTGGCCATAGGTTTGGCCATAGGTTTGGCCATAGGTTGAGCCATAGGTTGAGCCATAGGTTTGGCCATAGGTTGAGCCATAGGTTGAGCCATAGGTTTGGCCATAGGTTTGGCCATAGGTTTGGCCATAGGTTGAGCCATAGGTTGAGCCATAGGTTGAGCCATAGGTTTGGCCATAGGTTGAGCCATAGGTTTGGCCATAGGTTTGGCCATAGGTTGAGCCATAGGTTTGGCCATAGGTTGAGCCATAGGTTTGGCCATAGGTTGAGCCATAGGTTTGGCCATAGGTTTGGCCATAGGTTTGGCCATAGGTTTGGCCATAGGTTTGGCCATAGGTTGAGCCATAGGTTTGGCCATAGGTTGAGCCATAGGTTTGGCCATAGGTTTGGCCATAGGTTTGGCCATAGGGAATGGTCTAGCGCTGTTTAGCAGAACCCTGTAATACTCATCTAATACACTCATTACAACACTGAATAAGAACTGTACTTTATCACAAAATCACAACTCAGATTAATTGTATATCACAACTTATTTTGTTAAATGCTCTCTCCACCTCCGCAGCCTCCACTGGTTCACACACACACACACGCACAGTCGCACACACAACTGAGCCAAACTTTGTCTAACCCAAGCTGATCTCTGATCACTGTTTTAAGTCTCCCTTCAAAACATAAAATAAAACATTGTCTCATTTCCTGAAGAGCTACTCCACAAAGGCTTTTTATTAACACCTAAATACCTCAATAGGCTGCAGCAGCACCATTATCAGTACTAGCAGTACTAACATCAGTAGCAGTACTAACATCAGTAGCAATACTAGCAGTACTAACATCAGTAGCAGTACTAACATCAGTAGCAGTACTAGCAGTACTAACATCAGTAGCAGTACTAACATCAGTAGCAGTACTAACATCAGTAGCAGTACTAACATCAGTAGCAGTACTAGCATCAGTAGCAGTACTAGCAGTACTAACATCAGTAGCAGTACTAACATCAGTAGCAGTACTAGCATCAGTAGCAGTACTAGCAGTACTAACATCAGTAGCAGTACTAACATCAGTAGCAGTACTAACATCAGTAGCAGTACTAACATCAGTAGCAGTACTAACATCAGTACCAGTACTAACATCAGTAGCAGTACTAGCAGTACTAACATCAGTAGCAGTACTAACATCAGTAGCAGTACTAACATCAGTAGCAGTACTAACATCAGTAGCAGTACTAGAATCAGTAGCAGTACTAACATCAGTAGCAGTACTAACATCAGTAGCAGTACTAACATCAGTAGCAGTACTAGCAGTACTAACATCAGCAGCAGTACTAGCAGTACTAACATCAGTAGCAGTACTAACATCAGTAGCAGTACTAGAAGTACTAACATCAGTAGCAGTACTAACATCAGTAGCAGTACTAACATCAGTAGCAGTACTAACATCAGTAGCAGTACTAACATCAGTAGCAGTACTAGCAGTACTAACATCAGTAGCAGTACTAACATCAGTAGCAGTACTAACATCAGTAGCAGTACTAGCAGTACTAACATCAGTAGCAGTACTAACATCAATAGCAGTACTAGCAGTACTAACATCAGTAGCAGTACTAACATCAGTAGCAGTACTAGCAGTACTAACATCAGCAGCAGTACTAGCAGTACTAACATCAGTAGCAGTACTAACATCAGTAGCAGTACTAGCATCAGTAGCAGTACTAGCAGTACTAACATCAGTAGCAGTACTAACATCAGTAGCAGTACTAACATCAGTAGCAGTACTAACATCAGTAGCAGTACTAACATCAGTAGCAGTACTAACATCAGTAGCAGTACTAACATCAGTAGCAGTACTAGCAGTACTAACATCAGTAGCAGTACTAACATCAGTAGCAG
Source organism: Coregonus suidteri (assembly GCA_036851935.1). Classification (NCBI taxonomy): domain Eukaryota; kingdom Metazoa; phylum Chordata; class Actinopteri; order Salmoniformes; family Salmonidae; genus Coregonus; species Coregonus suidteri. The sequence continues at coordinate 50,701,363 of CM072240.1, read as the reverse complement.
TACTAACATCAGTAGCAGTACTAACATCAGTAGCAGTACTAACATCAGTAGCAGTACTAGCAGTACTAACATCAGTAGCAGTACTAACATCAGTAGCAGTACTAACATCAGTAGCAGTACTAGCAGTACTAACATCAGTAGCAGTACTAACATCAGTAGCAGTACTAACATCAGTAGCAGTACTAACATCAGTAGCAGTACTAACATCAGTAGCAGTACTAACATCAGTAGCAGTACTAGCAGTACTAACATCAGTAGCAGTACTAACATCAGTAGCAGTACTAACATCAGTAGCAGTACTAACATCAGTAGCAGTACTAGCAGTACTAACATCAGTAGCAGTACTAACATCAGTAGCAGTACTAACATCAGTAGCAGTACTAACATCAATAGCAGTACTAACATCAGTAGCAGTACTAACATCAGTAGCAGTACTAACATCAGTAGCAGTACTAACATCAGTAGCAGTACTAGCAGTACTAACATCAGTAGCAGTACTAACATCAGTAGCAGTACTAACATCAGTAGCAGTACTAGCTGTACTAACATCAGTAGCAGTACTAACATCAGTAGCAGTACTAGCAGTACTAACATCAGTAGCAGTACTAACATCAGTAGCAGTACTAACATCAGTAGCAGTACTAGCAGTACTAACATCAGTAGCAGTACTAACATCAGTAGCAGTACTAGCAGTACTAACATCAATAGTAGTACTAACATCAGTAGCAGTACTAGCAGTACTAACATCAGTAGCAGTACTAGCAGTACTAACATCAATAGTAGTACTAACATCAGTAGCAGTACTAGCAGTACTAACATCAGTAGCAGTACTAGCAGTACTAACATCAGTAGCAGTACTAACATCAGTAGCAGTACTAGCAGTACTAACATCAGTAGCAGTACTAACATCAGTAGCAGTACTAACATCAGTAGCAGTACTAACATCAGTAGCAGTACTAGCAGTACTAACATCAGTAGCAGTACTAACATCAGTAGCAGTACTAACATCAGTAGCAGTACTAACATCAGTAGCAGTACTAGCAGTACTAACATCAGTAGCAGTACTATCAGTACTAACATCAGTAGCAGTACTAACATCAGTAGCAGTACTAACATCAGTAGCAGTACTAGCAATACTAACATCAGTAGCAGTACTAACATCAGTAGCAGTACTAGCAATACTAACATCAGTAGCAGTACTAACATCAGTAGCAGTACTAGCAGTACTAACATCAGTAGCAGTACTAGCAGTACTAACATCAGTAGCAGTACTAACATCAGTAGCAGTACTAACATCAGTAGCAGTACTAACATCAGTAGCAGTACTAACATCAGTAGCAGTACTAACATCAGTAGCAGTACTAGCAGTACTAACATCAGTAGCAGTACTAACATCAGTAGCAGTACTAACATCAGTAGCAGTACTAGCAGTACTAACATCAGTAGCAGTACTAGCAGTACTAACATCAGTAGCAGTACTAGCAGTACTAACATCAGTAGCAGTACTAGCAGTACTAACATCAGTAGCAGTACTAACATCAGTAGCAGTACTAACATCAGTAGCAGTACTAACATCAGTAGCAGTACTAGCAATACTAACATCAGTAGCAGTACTAACATCAGTAGCAGTACTAGCAGTACTAACACCAGTAGCAGTACTAGCAGTACTAACATCAGTAGCAGTACTAACATCAGTAGCAGTACTAGCAGTACTAACATCAGTAGCAGTACTAACATCAGTAGCAGTACTAACATCAGTAGCAGTACTAACATCAGTAGCAGTACTAACATCAGTAGCAGTACTAACATCAGTAGCAGTACTAGCAGTACTAACATCAGTAGCAGTACTAGCAATACTAACATCAGTAGCAGTACTAACATCAGTAGCAGTACTAGCAGTACTAACATCAGTAGCAGTACTAGCAGTACTAACATCAGTAGCAGTACTAACATCAGTAGCAGTACTAGCAATACTAACATCAGTAGCAGTACTAACATCAGTAGCAGTACTAGCAGTACTAACATCAGTAGCAGTACTAACATCAGTAGCAGTACTAACATCAGTAGCAGTACTAACATCAGTAGCAGTACTAACATCAGTAGCAGTACTAGCAGTACTAACATCAGTAGCAATACTAACATCAGTAGCAGTACTAGCAGTACTAACATCAGTAGCAGTACTAACATCAGTAGCAGTACTAGCAGTACTAACATCAGTAGCAATACTAACATCAGTAGCAGTACTAGCAGTACTAACATCAGTAGCAGTACTAGCAGTACTAACATCAGTAGCAGTACTAACATCAGTAGCAGTACTAACATCAGTAGCAGTACTAACATCAGTACTAACATCAGTAGCAGTACTAACATCAGTAACAGTACTAACATCAGTAGCAGTACTAACATCAGTAGCAGTACTAGCATCAGTAGCAGTACTAGCAGTACTAACATCAGTAGCAGTACTAACATCAGTAGCAGTACTAGCAGTACTAACATCAGTAGCAGTACTAGCAGTACTAACATCAGTAGCAGTACTAACATCAGTAGCAGTACTAGCAGTACTAACATCAGTAGCAGTACTAACATCAGTAGCAGTACTAGCAGTACTAACATCAGTAGCAGTACTAGCAGTACTAACATCAGTAGCAGTACTAACATCAGTAGCAGTACTAGCAGTACTAACATCAGTAGCAGTACTAACATCAGTACAGTACTAACATCAGTAGCAGTACTAGCAGTACTAACATCAGTAGAAGTACTAACATCAGTAGCAGTACTAGCAGTACTAACATCAGTAGCAGTACTAACATCAGTAGCAGTACTAACATCAGTAGCAGTACTAACATCAGTAGCAGTACTAACATCACTAGCAGTACTAACATCAGTAGCAGTACTAACATCAGTAGCAGTACTAACATCAGTAGCAGTACTAACATCAGTAGCAGTACTTAGAAGTACTAACATCAGTAGCAGTACTAACATCAGTAGCAGTACTAGCAGTACTAACATCAGTAGCAGTACTAACATCAGTAGCAGTACTAACATCAGTAGCAGTACTAACATCAGTAGCAGTACTTAGAAGTACTAACATCAGTAGCAGTACTAACATCAGTAGCAGTACTAGCAGTACTAACATCAGTAGCAGTACTAACATCAGTAGCAGTACTAACATCAGTAGCAGTACTAACATCAGTAGCAGTACTAGCAGTACTAACATCAGTAGCAGTACTAACACCAGTAGCAGTACTAACATCAGTAGCAGTACTAGCAGTACTAACATCAGTAGCAGTACTAACATCAGTAGCAGTACTAACATCAGTAGCAGTACTAACATCAGTAGCAGTACTAACATAGCAGTACTAACATCAGTAGCAGTACTAACATCAGTAGCAGTACTAGCAGTACTAACATCAGTAGCAGTACTAACATCAGTAGCAGTACTAACATCAGTAGCAGTACTAGCAGTACTAACATCAGTAGCAGTACTAACATCAGTAGCAGTACTAACATCAGTACTAACATCAGTAGCAGTACTAACATCAGTACTAACATCAGTAGCAGTACTAACATCAGTAGCAGTACTAGCAGTACTAACATCAGTAGCAGTACTAACATCAGTAGCAGTACTAACATCAGTAGCAGTACTAGCAGTACTAACATCAGTAGCAGTACTAACATCAGTAGCAGTACTAACATCAGTAGCAGTACTAGCAGTACTAACATCAGTAGCAGTACTAATATCAGTAGCAGTACTAACATCAGTAGCAGTACTAACATCAGTAGCAGTACTAACATCAGTAGCAGTACTAGCAGTACTAACATCAGTAGCAGTACTAATATCAGTAGCAGTACTAACATCAGTAGCAGTACTAACAGGACTAACATCAGTAGCAGTACTAACATCAGTAGCAGTACTAACATCAGTAGCAGTACTAACATCAGTAGCAGTACTAACATCAGTAGCAGTACTAGCAGTACTAACATCAGTAGCAGTACTAACATCAGTAGCAGTATTAACATCAGTAGCAGTACTAACATCAGTAGCAGTACTAACTTCAGTAACAGTACTAGCAGTACTAACATCAGTAGCAGTACTAACATCAGTAGCAGTACTAACATCAGTAGCAGTACTAGCAGTACTAACATCAGTAGCAGTACTAACATCAGTAGCAGTACTAGCAGTACTAACATCAGTAGCAGTACTAACATCAGTAGCAGTACTAACATCAGTAGCAGTACTAACATCAGTAGCAGTACTAACATCAGTAGCAGTACTAGCAGTACTAACATCAGTAGCAGTACTAACATCAGTAGCAGTACTAACTTCAGTAACAGTACTAGCAGTACTAACATCAGTAGCAGTACTAACATCAGTAGCAGTACTAGCAGTACTAACATCAGTAGCAGTACTAACATCAGTAGCAGTACTAGCATCAGTAGCAGTACTAGCAGTACTAACATCAGTAGCAGTACTAACATCAGTAGCAGTACTAACATCAGTAGCAGTACTAACATCAGTAGCAGTACTAACATCAGTAGCAGTACTAACATCAGTAGCAGTACTAACATCAGTATCAGTACTAACATCAGTAGCAGTACTAACATCAGTAGCAGTACTAACATCAGTAGCAGTACTAACATCAGTAGCAGTACTAACATCAGTAGCAGTACTAACATCAGTACTAACATCAGTAGCAGTACTAACATCAGTAGCAGTACTAACATCAGTAGCAGTACTAACATCAGTAGCAGTACTAACATCAGTAGCAGTACTAACATCAGTAGCAGTACTAACATCAGTACTAACATCAGTAGCAGTACTAACATCAGTAGCAGTACTAGCAGTACTAACATCAGTAGCAGTACTAACATCAGTAGCAGTACTAACATCAGTACTAACATCAGTAGCAGTACTAACATCAGTAGCAGTACTAACATCAGTAGCAGTACTAGCAGTACTAACATCAGTAGCAGTACAAACATCAGTAGCAGTACTAACATCAGTAGCAGTACTAGCAGTACTAACATCAGTAGCAGTACTAGCAGTACTAACATCAGTAGCAGTACTAACATCAGTAGCAGTACTAACATCAGTAGCAGTACTAACATCAGTAGCAGTACTAACATCAGTAGCAGTACTAACATCAGTAGCAGTACTAACATCAGTATCAGTACTAACATCAGTAGCAGTACTAACATCAGTAGCAGTACTAACATCAGTAGCAGTACTAACATCAGTAGCAGTACTAACATCAGTAGCAGTACTAACATCAGTACTAACATCAGTAGCAGTACTAACATCAGTAGCAGTACTAACATCAGTAGCAGTACTAACATCAGTAGCAGTACTAACATCAGTACTAACATCAGTAGCAGTACTAACATCAGTAGCAGTACTAACATCAGTAGCAGTACTAACATCAGTAGCAGTACTAGCAGTACTAACATCAGTAGCAGTACTAACATCAGTAGCAGTACTAACATCAGTAGCAGTACTAACATCAGTAGCAGTACTAACATCAGTAGCAGTACTAACATCAGTAGCAGTACTAACATCAGTAGCAGTACTAACATCAGTACTAACATCAGTAGCAGTACTAACATCAGTAGCAGTACTAGCAGTACTAACATCAGTAGCAGTACTAACATCAGTAGCAGTACTAACATCAGTACTAACATCAGTAGCAGTACTAGCAGTACTAACATCAGTAGCAGTACTAGCAGTACTAACATCAGTAGCAGTACTAACATCAGTACTAACATCAGTAGCAGTACTAACATCAGTAGCAGTACTAACATCAGTACTAACATCAGTAGCAGTACTAACATCAGTAGCAGTACTAACATCAGTAGCAGTACTAGCATCAGTAGCAGTACTAGCAGTACTAACATCAGTAGCAGTACTAACATCAGTAGCAGTACTAGCAGTACTAACATCAGTAGCAGTACTAACACCAGTAGCAGTACTAACATCAGTAGCAGTACTAACATCAGTAGCAGTACTAGCAGTACTAACATCAGTAGCAGTACTAACATCAGTAGAAGTACTAGAAGTACTAACATCAGTAGCAGTACTAACATCAGTAGCAGTATTAACAGTACTAACATCAGTAGCAGTACTAACATCAGTAGCAGTACTAACATCAGTAGCAGTACTAACATCAGTAGCAGTACTAGCAGTACTAACATCAGTAGCAGTACTAATATCAGTAGCAGTACTAACATCAGTAGCAGTACTAACATCAGTAGCAGTACTAACATCAGTAGCAGTACTAGCAGTACTAACATCAGTAGCAGTACTAATATCAGTAGCAGTACTAACATCAGTAGCAGTACTAACATCAGTAGCAGTACTAACAGGACTAACATCAGTAGCAGTACTAACATCAGTAGCAGTACTAACATCAGTAGCAGTACTAACATCAGTAGCAGTACTAGCAGTACTAACATCAGTAGCAGTACTAACATCAGTAGCAGTACTAACATCAGTAGCAGTACTAACATCAGTACTAACATCAGTAGCAGTACTAACATCAGTAGCAGTACTAACATCAGTAGCAGTACTACTACATCAGTAGCAGTACTAGCAGTACTAACATCAGTAGCAGTACTAACATCAGTAGCAGTACTAACATCAGTAGCAGTACTAACATCAGTAGCAGTACTAACATCAGTAGCAGTACTAACATCAGTACTAACATCAGTAGCAGTACTAACATCAGTAGCAGTACTAGCAGTACTAACATCAGTAGCAGTACTAACATCAGTAGCAGTACTAACATCAGTACTAACATCAGTAGCAGTACTAGCAGTACTAACTAACATCAGTAGCAGTACTAGCAGTACTAACATCAGTAGCAGTACTAACATCAGTACTAACATCAGTAGCAGTACTAACATCAGTAGCAGTACTAACATCAGTACTAACATCAGTAGCAGTACTAACATCAGTAGCAGTACTAACATCAGTAGCAGTACTAGCATCAGTAGCAGTAGCAGCAGTACTAACATCAGTAGCAGTACTAACATCAGTAGCAGTACTAGCAGTACTAACATCAGTAGCAGTACTAACACAGTAGCAGTACTAACATCAGTAGCAGTACTAACATCAGTAGCAGTACTAGCAGTACTAACATCAGTAGCAGTACTAACATCAGTAGAAGTACTAGAAGTACTAACATCAGTAGCAGCAGTACTAACATCAGTAGCAGTATTAACAGTACTAACATCAGTAGCAGTACTAGCAGTACTAACATCAGTAGCAGTACTAACATCAGTAACAGTACTAACATCAGTAGCAGTACTAGCAGTACTAACATCAGTAGCAGTACTAATATCAGTAGCAGTACTAACATCAGTAGCAGTACTAACATCAGTAGCAGTACTAACATCAGTAGCAGTACTAGCAGTACTAACATCAGTAGCAGTACTAATATCAGTAGCAGTACTAACATCAGTAGCAGTACTAACATCAGTAGCAGTACTAACAGGACTAACATCAGTAGCAGTACTAACATCAGTAGCAGTACTAACATCAGTAGCAGTACTAACATCAGTAGCAGTACTAACATCAGTAGCAGTACTAGCAGTACTAACATCAGTAGCAGTACTAACATCAGTAGCAGTATTAACATCAGTAGCAGTACTAACATCAGTAGCAGTACTAACTTCAGTAACAGTACTAGCAGTACTAACATCAGTAGCAGTACTAACATCAGTAGCAGTACTAACATCAGTAGCAGTACTAGCATCAGTAGCAGTACTAGCAGTACTAACATCAGTAGCAGTACTAGCAGTACTAACATCAGTAGCAGTACTAACATCAGTAGCAGTACTAACATCAGTAGCAGTACTAGCAGTACTAACATCAGTAGCAGTACTAACATCAGTAGCAGTACTAACATCAGTAGCAGTACTAACATCAGTAGCAGTACTAACATCAGTAGCAGTACTAACATCAGTAGCAGTACTAACATCAGTAGCAGTACTAACATCAGTAGCAGTACTAGCAGTACTAACATCAGTAGCAGTACTAACATCAGTAGCAGTACTAGCAGTACTAACATCAGTAGCAATACTAACATCAGTAGCAGTACTAGCAGTACTAACATCAGTAGCAGTACTAGCAGTACTAACATCAGTAGCAGTACTAACATCAGTAGCAGTACTAACATCAGTAGCAGTACTAACATCAGTACTAACATCAGTAGCAGTACTAACATCAGTAGCAGTACTAACATCAGTAGCAGTACTAACATCAGTAGCAGTACTAGCATCAGTAGCAGTACTAGCAGTACTAACATCAGTAGCAGTACTAACATCAGTAGCAGTACTAGCAGTACTAACATCAGTAGCAGTACTAGCAGTACTAACATCAGTAGCAGTACTAACATCAGTAGCAGTACTAGCAGTACTAACATCAGTAGCAGTACTAACATCAGTAGCAGTACTAGCAGTACTAACATCAGTAGCAGTACTAGCAGTACTAACATCAGTAGCAGTACTAACATCAGTAGCAGTACTAGCAGTACTAACATCAGTAGCAGTACTAACATCAGTACAGTACTAACATCAGTAGCAGTACTAGCAGTACTAACATCAGTAGCAGTACTAACATCAGTAGCAGTACTAGCAGTACTAACATCAGTAGCAGTACTAACATCAGTAGCAGTACTAACATCAGTAGCAGTACTAAACATCAGTAGCAGTACTAACATCACTAGCAGTACTAACATCAGTAGCAGTACTAACATCAGTAGCAGTACTAACATCAGTAGCAGTACTAACATCAGTAGCAGTACTTAGAAGTACTAACATCAGTAGCAGTACTAACATCAGTAGCAGTACTAGCAGTACTAACATCAGTAGCAGTACTAACATCAGTAGCAGTACTAACATCAGTAGCAGTACTAACATCAGTAGCAGTACTAGCAGTACTAACATCAGTAGCAGTACTAACACCAGTAGCAGTACTAACATCAGTAGCAGTACTAGCAGTACTAACATCAGTAGCAGTACTAACATCAGTAGCAGTACTAACATCAGTAGCAGTACTAACATCAGTAGCAGTACTAACATCACTAGCAGTACTAACATCAGTAGAAGTACTAACATCAGTAGCAGTACTAGCAGTACTAACATCAGTAGCAGTACTAACATCAGTAGCAGTACTAACATCAGTAGCAGTACTAGCAGTACTAACATCAGTAGCAGTACTAACATCAGTAGCAGTACTAACATCAGTACTAACATCAGTAGCAGTACTAACATCAGTACTAACATCAGTAGCAGTACTAACATCAGTAGCAGTACTAGCAGTACTAACATCAGTAGCAGTACTAACATCAGTAGCAGTACTAACATCAGTAGCAGTACTAGCAGTACTAACATCAGTAGCAGTACTAACATCAGTACTAACATCAGTAGCAGTACTAACATCAGTAGCAGTACTAACATCAGTAGCAGTACTAGCAGTACTAACATCAGTAGCAGTACTAACATCAGTAGCAGTACTAACATCAGTAGCAGTACTAGCATCAGTAGCAGTACTAGCAGTACTAACATCAGTAGCAGTACTAACACCAGTAGCAGTACTAACACCAGTAGCAGTACTAACATCAGTAGCAGTACTAGCAGTACTAACATCAGTAGCAGTACTAACACCAGTAGCAGTACTAACATCAGTAGCAGTACTAACATCAGTAGCAGTACTAGCAGTACTAACATCAGTAGCAGTACTAACATCAGTAGAAGTACTAGAAGTACTAACATCAGTAGCAGTACTAACATCAGTAGCAGTATTAACAGTACTAACATCAGTAGCAGTACTAGCAGTACTAACATCAGTAGCAGTACTAACATCAGTAGCAGTACTAACATCAGTAGCAGTACTAGCAGTACTAACATCAGTAGCAGTACTAATATCAGTAGCAGTACTAACATCAGTAGCAGTACTAACATCAGTAGCAGTACTAACATCAGTAGCAGTACTAGCAGTACTAACATCAGTAGCAGTACTAAATATCAGTAGCAGTACTAACATCAGTAGCAGTACTAACATCAGTAGCAGTACTAACAGGACTAACATCAGTAGCAGTACTAACATCAGTAGCAGTACTAACATCAGTAGCAGTACTAACATCAGTAGCAGTACTAACATCAGTAGCAGTACTAGCAGTACTAACATCAGTAGCAGTACTAACATCAGTAGCAGTATTAGTATTAACATCAGTAGCAGTACTAACATCAGTAGCAGTACTAACTTCAGTAACAGTACTAGCAGTACTAACATCAGTAGCAGTACTAACATCAGTAGCAGTACTAACATCAGTAGCAGTACTAGCATCAGTAGCAGTACTAGCAGTACTAACATCAGTAGCAGTACTAGCAGTACTAACATCAGTAGCAGTACTAACATCAGTAGCAGTACTAACATCAGTAGCAGTACTAGCAGTACTAACATCAGTAGCAGTACTAACATCAGTAGCAGTACTAACATCAGTAGCAGTACTAACATCAGTAGCAGTACTAACATCAGTAGCAGTACTAACATCAGTAGCAGTACTAACATCAGTAGCAGTACTAACATCAGTAGCAGTACTAGCAGTACTAACATCAGTAGCAATACTAACATCAGTAGCAGTACTAGCAGTACTAACATCAGTAGCAGTACTAACATCAGTAGCAGTACTAGCAGTACTAACATCAGTAGCAATACTAACATCAGTAGCAGTACTAGCAGTACTAACATCAGTAGCAGTACTAGCAGTACTAACATCAGTAGCAGTACTAACATCAGTAGCAGTACTAACATCAGTAGCAGTACTAACATCAGTACTAACATCAGTAGCAGTACTAACATCAGTAACAGTACTAACATCAGTAGCAGTACTAACATCAGTAGCAGTACTAGCATCAGTAGCAGTACTAGCAGTACTAACATCAGTAGCAGTACTAACATCAGTAGCAGTACTAGCAGTACTAACATCAGTAGCAGTACTAGCAGTACTAACATCAGTAGCAGTACTAACATCAGTAGCAGTACTAGCAGTACTAACATCAGTAGCAGTACTAACATCAGTAGCAGTACTAGCAGTACTAACATCAGTAGCAGTACTAGCAGTACTAACATCAGTAGCAGTACTAACATCAGTAGCAGTACTAGCAGTACTAACATCAGTAGCAGTACTAACATCAGTACAGTACTAACATCAGTAGCAGTACTAGCAGTACTAACATCAGTAGAAGTACTAACATCAGTAGCAGTACTAGCAGTACTAACATCAGTAGCAGTACTAACATCAGTAGCAGTACTAACATCAGTAGCAGTACTAACATCAGTAGCAGTACTAACATCACTAGCAGTACTAACATCAGTAGCAGTACTAACATCAGTAGCAGTACTAACATCAGTAGCAGTACTAACATCAGTAGCAGTACTTAGAAGTACTAACATCAGTAGCAGTACTAACATCAGTAGCAGTACTAGCAGTACTAACATCAGTAGCAGTACTAACACCAGTAGCAGTACTAACATCAGTAGCAGTACTAGCAGTACTAACATCAGTAGCAGTACTAACATCAGTAGCAGTACTAACATCAGTAGCAGTACTAACATCAGTAGCAGTACTAACATCACTAGCAGTACTAACATCAGTAGAAGTACTAACATCAGTAGCAGTACTAGCAGTACTAACATCAGTAGCAGTACTAACATCAGTAGCAGTACTAACATCAGTAGCAGTACTAGCAGTACTAACATCAGTAGCAGTACTAACATCAGTAGCAGTACTAACATCAGTACTAACATCAGTAGCAGTACTAACATCAGTACTAACATCAGTAGCAGTACTAACATCAGTAGCAATACTAGCAGTAGCTACTAGCAGTACTAACATCAGTAGCAGTACTAACATCAGTAGCAGTACTAACATCAGTAGCAGTACTAGCAGTACTAACATCAGTAGCAGTACTAACAACATCAGTACTAACATCAGTAGCAGTACTAACATCAGTAGCAGTACTAACATCAGTAGCAGTACTAGCAGTACTAACATCAGTAGCAGTACTAACATCAGTAGCAGTACTAACATCAGTAGCAGTACTAGCATCAGTAGCAGTACTAGCAGTACTAACATCAGTAGCAGTACTAACACCAGTAGCAGTACTAACACCAGTAGCAGTACTAACATCAGTAGCAGTACTAACATCAGTAGCAGTACTAGCAGTACTAACATCAGTAGCAGTACTAACATCAGTAGAAGTACTAGAAGTACTAACATCAGTAGCAGTACTAACATCAGTAGCAGTATTAACAGTACTAACATCAGTAGCAGTACTAGCAGTACTAACATCAGTAGCAGTACTAACATCAGTAGCAGTACTAACATCAGTAGCAGTACTAGCAGTACTAACATCAGTAGCAGTACTAATATCAGTAGCAGTACTAACATCAGTAGCAGTACTAACATCAGTAGCAGTACTAACATCAGTAGCAGTACTAGCAGTACTAACATCAGTAGCAGTACTAATATCAGTAGCAGTACTAACATCAGTAGCAGTACTAACATCAGTAGCAGTACTAACAGGACTAACATCAGTAGCAGTACTAACATCAGTAGCAGTACTAACATCAGTAGCAGTACTAACATCAGTAGCAGTACTAACATCAGTAGCAGTACTAGCAGTACTAACATCAGTAGCAGTACTAACATCAGTAGCAGTATTAACATCAGTAGCAGTACTAACATCAGTAGCAGCACTAACTTCAGTAACAGTACTAGCAGTACTAACATCAGTAGCAGTACTAACATCAGTAGCAGTACTAACATCAGTAGCAGTACTAGCAGTACTAACATCAGTAGCAGTACTAACATCAGTAGCAGTACTAGCAGTACTAACATCAGTAGCAGTACTAACATCAGTAGCAGTACTAACATCAGTAGCAGTACTAACATCAGTAGCAGTACTAGCAGTACTAACATCAGTAGCAGTACTAACATCAGTAGCAGTACTAACATCAGTAGCAGTACTAGCAGTACTAACATCAGTAGCAGTACTAGCAGTACTAACATCAGTAGCAGTACTAACATCAGTAGCAGTACTAACATCAGTAGCAGTACTAACATCAGTAGCAGTACTAACATCAGTAGCAGTACTAACATCAGTAGCAGTACTAACATCAGTATCAGTACTAACATCAGTAGCAGTACTAACATCAGTAGCAGTACTAACATCAGTAGCAGTACTAACATCAGTAGCAGTACTAACATCAGTACTAACATCAGTAGCAGTACTAACATCAGTAGCAGTACTAACATCAGTAGCAGTACTAACATCAGTAGCAGTACTAACATCAGTACTAACATCAGTAGCAGTACTAACATCAGTAGCAGTACTAACATCAGTAGCAGTACTAACACCAGTAGCAGTACTAACATCAGTAGCAGTACTAACATCAGTAGCAGTACTAGCAGTACTAACATCAGTAGCAGTACTAACATCAGTAGAAGTACTAGAAGTACTAACATCAGTAGCAGTACTAACATCAGTAGCAGTATTAACAGTACTAACATCAGTAGCAGTACTAGCAGTACTAACATCAGTAGCAGTACTAACATCAGTAGCAGTACTAACATCAGTAGCAGTACTAGCAGTACTAACATCAGTAGCAGTACTAATATCAGTAGCAGTACTAACATCAGTAGCAGTACTAACATCAGTAGCAGTACTAACATCAGTAGCAGTACTAGCAGTACTAACATCAGTAGCAGTACTAATATCAGTAGCAGTACTAACATCAGTAGCAGTACTAACATCAGTAGCAGTACTAACAGGACTAACATCAGTAGCAGTACTAACATCAGTAGCAGTACTAACATCAGTAGCAGTACTAACATCAGTAGCAGTACTAGCAGTACTAACATCAGTAGCAGTACTAACATCAGTAGCAGTACTAACATCAGTAGCAGTACTAACATCAGTACTAACATCAGTAGCAGTACTAACATCAGTAGCAGTACTAACATCAGTAGCAGTACTAGCAGTACTAACATCAGTAGCAGTACTAACATCAGTAGCAGTACTAACATCAGTAGCAGTACTAACATCAGTAGCAGTACTAACATCAGTAGCAGTACTAACATCAGTAGCAGTACTAACATCAGTAGCAGTACTAACATCAGTACTAACATCAGTAGCAGTACTAACATCAGTAGCAGTACTAACATCAGTACTAACATCAGTAGCAGTACTAGCAGTACTAACATCAGTAGCAGTACTAGCAGTACTAACATCAGTAGCAGTACTAACATCAGTACTAACATCAGTAGCAGTACTAACATCAGTAGCAGTACTAACATCAGTACTAACATCAGTAGCAGTACTAACATCAGTAGCAGTACTAACATCAGTAGCAGTACTAGCATCAGTAGCAGTACTAGCAGTACTAACATCAGTAGCAGTACTAACATCAGTAGCAGTACTAGCAGTACTAACATCAGTAGCAGTACTAACACCAGTAGCAGTACTAACATCAGTAGCAGTACTAACATCAGTAGCAGTACTAGCAGTACTAACATCAGTAGCAGTACTAACATCAGTAGAAGTACTAGAAGTACTAACATCAGTAGCAGTACTAACATCAGTAGCCAGTATTAACAGTACTAACATCAGTAGCAGTACTAGCAGTACTAACATCAGTAGCAGTACTAACATCAGTAGCAGTACTAACATCAGTAGCAGTACTAGCAGTACTAACATCAGTAGCAGTACTAATATCAGTAGCAGTACTAACATCAGTAGCAGTACTAACATCAGTAGCAGTACTAACATCAGTAGCAGTACTAGCAGTACTAACATCAGTAGCAGTACTAATATCAGTAGCAGTACTAACATCAGTAGCAGTACTAACATCAGTAGCAGTACTAACAGGACTAACATCAGTAGCAGTACTAACATCAGTAGCAGTACTAACATCAGTAGCAGTACTAACATCAGTAGCAGTACTAACATCAGTAGCAGTACTAGCAGTACTAACATCAGTAGCAGTACTAACATCAGTAGCAGTATTAACATCAGTAGCAGTACTAACATCAGTAGCAGTACTAACTTCAGTAACAGTACTAGCAGTACTAACATCAGTAGCAGTACTAACATCAGTAGCAGTACTAACATCAGTAGCAGTACTAGCATCAGTAGCAGTACTAGCAGTACTAACATCAGTAGCAGTACTAGCAGTACTAACATCAGTAGCAGTACTAACATCAGTAGCAGTACTAACATCAGTAGCAGTACTAACATCAGTAGCAGTACTAGCAGTACTAACATCAGTAGCAGTACTAACATCAGTAGCAGTACTAACATCAGTAGCAGTACTAACATCAGTAGCAGTACTAACATCAGTAGCAGTACTAACATCAGTAGCAGTACTAACATCAGTAGCAGTACTAACATCAGTACTAACATCAGTAGCAGTACTAACATCAGTAGCAGTACTAGCAGTACTAACATCAGTAGCAGTACTAACATCAGTAGCAGTACTAACATCAGTACTAACATCAGTAGCAGTACTAACATCAGTAGCAGTACTAACATCAGTAGCAGTACTAGCAGTACTAACATCAGTAGCAGTACTAACATCAGTAGCAGTACTAACATCAGTAGCAGTACTAGCAGTACTAACATCAGTAGCAGTACTAGCAGTACTAACATCAGTAGCAGTACTAACATCAGTAGCAGTACTAACATCAGTAGCAGTACTAACATCAGTAGCAGTACTAACATCAGTATCAGTACTAACATCAGTAGCAGTACTAACATCAGTAGCAGTACTAACATCAGTAGCAGTACTAACATCAGTAGCAGTACTAACATCAGTAGCAGTACTAACATCAGTACTAACATCAGTAGCAGTACTAACATCAGTAGCAGTACTAACATCAGTACTAACATCAGTAGCAGTACTAACATCAGTAGCAGTACTAACATCAGTAGCAGTACTAACATCAGTAGCAGTACTAGCAGTACTAACATCAGTAGCAGTACTAACATCAGTAGCAGTACTAACATCAGTAGCAGTACTAACATCAGTAGCAGTACTAACATCAGTAGCAGTACTAGCAGTACTAACATCAGTAGCAGTACTAACATCAGTAGCAGTACTAACATCAGTAGCAGTACCAACATCAGTAGCAGTACTAGCAGTACTAACATCAGTAGCAGTACTAACATCAGTAGCAGTACTAACATCAGTAGCAGTACTAACATCAGTAGCAGTACTAACATCAGTAGCAGTACTAACATCAGTACTAACATCAGTAGCAGTACTAACATCAGTAGCAGTACTAGCAGTACTAACATCAGTAGCAGTACTAACATCAGTACTAACATCAGTAGCAGTACTAGCAGTACTAACATCAGTAGCAGTACTAGCAGTACTAACATCAGTAGCAGTACTAACATCAGTACTAACATCAGTAGCAGTACTAACATCAGTAGCAGTACTAACATCAGTACTAACATCAGTAGCAGTACTAACATCAGTAGCAGTACTAACATCAGTAGCAGTACTAGCATCAGTAGCAGTACTAGCAGTACTAACTTCAGTAGCAGTACTAACATCAGTAGCAGTACTAGCAGTACTAACATCAGTAGCAGTACTACTAACACCAGTAGCAGTACTAACATCAGTAGCAGTACTAACATCAGTAGCAGTACTAGCAGTACTAACATCAGTAGCAGTACTAACATCAGTAGAAGTACTAGAAGTACTAACATCAGTAGCAGTACTAACATCAGTAGCAGTATTAACAGTACTAACATCAGTAGCAGTACTAGCAGTACTAACATCAGTAGCAGTACTAACATCAGTAGCAGTACTAACATCAGTAGCAGTACTAGCAGTACTAACATCAGTAGCAGTACTAATATCAGTAGCAGTACTAACATCAGTAGCAGTACTAACATCAGTAGCAGTACTAACATCAGTAGCAGTACTAGCAGTACTAACATCAGTAGCAGTACTAATATCAGTAGCAGTACTAACATCAGTAGCAGTACTAACATCAGTAGCAGTACTAACAGGACTAACATCAGTAGCAGTACTAACATCAGTAGCAGTACTAACATCAGTAGCAGTACTAACATCAGTAGCAGCAGTACTAGCAGTACTAACATCAGTAGCAGTACTAACATCAGTAGCAGTACTAACATCAGTAGCAGTACTAACATCAGTAGCAGTACTAACATCAGTACTAACATCAGTAGCAGTACTAACATCAGTAGCAGTACTAACATCAGTAGCAGTACTAACATCAGTAGCAGTACTAGCAGTACTAACATCAGTAGCAGTACTAACATCAGTAGCAGTACTAACATCAGTAGCAGTACTAACATCAGTAGCAGTACTAACATCAGTAGCAGTACTAACATCAGTAGCAGTACTAACATCAGTAGCAGTACTAACATCAGTACTAACATCAGTAGCAGTACTAACATCAGTAGCAGTACTAGCAGTACTAACATCAGTAGCAGTACTAACATCAGTAGCAGTACTAACATCAGTACTAACATCAGTAGCAGTACTAGCAGTACTAACATCAGTAGCAGTACTAGCAGTACTAACATCAGTAGCAGTACTAACATCAGTACTAACATCAGTAGCAGTACTAACATCAGTAGCAGTACTAACATCAGTACTAACATCAGTAGCAGTACTAACATCAGTAGCAGTACTAACATCAGTAGCAGTACTAGCATCAGTAGCAGTACTAGCAGTACTAACATCAGTAGCAGTACTAACATCAGTAGCAGTACTAGCAGTACTAACATCAGTAGCAGTACTAACACCAGTAGCAGTACTAACATCAGTAGCAGTACTAACATCAGTAGCAGTACTAGCAGTACTAACATCAGTAGCAGTACTAACATCAGTAGAAGTACTAGAAGTACTAACATCAGTAGCAGTACTAACATCAGTAGCAGTATTAACAGTACTAACATCAGTAGCAGTACTAGCAGTACTAACATCAGTAGCAGTACTAACATCAGTAGCAGTACTAACATCAGTAGCAGTACTAGCAGTACTAACATCAGTAGCAGTACTAATATCAGTAGCAGTACTAACATCAGTAGCAGTACTAACATCAGTAGCAGTACTAACATCAGTAGCAGTACTAGCAGTACTAACATCAGTAGCAGTACTAATATCAGTAGCAGTACTAACATCAGTAGCAGTACTAACATCAGTAGCAGTACTAACAGGACTAACATCAGTAGCAGTACTAACATCAGTAGCAGTACTAACATCAGTAGCAGTACTAACATCAGTAGCAGTACTAACATCAGTAGCAGTACTAGCAGTACTAACATCAGTAGCAGTACTAACATCAGTAGCAGTATTAACATCAGTAGCAGTACTAACATCAGTAGCAGTACTAACTTCAGTAACAGTACTAGCAGTACTAACATCAGTAGCAGTACTAACATCAGTAGCAGTACTAACATCAGTAGCAGTACTAGCATCAGTAGCAGTACTAGCAGTACTAACATCAGTAGCAGTACTAGCAGTACTAACATCAGTAGCAGTACTAACATCAGTAGCAGTACTAACATCAGTAGCAGTACTAGCAGTACTAACATCAGTAGCAGTACTAACATCAGTAGCAGTACTAACATCAGTAGCAGTACTAACATCAGTAGCAGTACTAACTTCAGTAACAGTACTAGCATTACTAACATCAGTAGCAGTACTAACATCAGTAGCAGTACTAACATCAGTAGCAGTACTAGCAGTACTAACATCAATAGCAGTACTAACATCAATAGCAGTACTAGCAGTACTAACATCAGTAGCAGTACTAACATCAGTAGCAGTACTAACATCAGTAGCAGTACTAACATCAGTAGCAATACTAACATCAGTAGCAGCACTAGCAGTACTAACACCAGTAGCAGTACTAGCAGTACTAACATCAGTAGCAGTACTAACATCAGTAGCAGTACTCACATCAGTAGCAGTACTAGCAATACTAACATCAGTAGCAGTACTAGCATCAGTAGCAGTACTAGCAATACTAACATCAGTAGCAGTACTAACATCAGTAGCAGTACTAGCAGTACTAACATCAGTAGCAGTACTAACATCAGTAGCACTTGCAGCTAACAAAAACATACGGAAATGTCTGCTCTACCCAAAATTACAACCAAATAATTGCAGCATTACCGCAAAAATGGAAGAGGAAAGTGGAAGGGGGAGAAAGGAACTTGTCTGTCGGCCGCATTAAAGAACATAATTGGTTAAAGAAAATCGTGATAAATAAAAAAGTATACAAGTTTAATTTAAGGACCAAAGGATTGCAATACAGTGGGGGAAAAAAGTATTTAGTCAGCCACCAATTGTGCAAGTTCTCCCACTTAAAAAGATGAGAGAGGCCTGTAATTTTCATCATAGGTACACGTCAACTATGACAGACAAATTGAGAAAAAAAAATCCAGAAAATCCCATTGTAGGATTTTTAATGAATTTATTTGCAAATTATGGTGGAAAATAAGTATTTGGTCAACTACAAACAAGCAAGATTTCTGGCTCTCACGGACCTGTAACTTCTTCTTTAAGAGGCTCCTCTGTCCTCCACTCGTTACCTGTATTAATGGCACCTGTTTGAACTTGTTATCAGCATAAAAGACACCTGTCCACAACCTCAAACAGTCACACTCCAAACTCCACTATGGCCAAGACCAAATAGCTGTCAAAGGACACCAAAAACAAAATTGTAGACCTGCACCAGGCTGGGAAGACTGAATATGCAATAGGTAAGCAGCTTGGTTTGAAGAAATCAACTGTGGGAGCAATTATTAGGAAATGGAAGACATACAAGACCACTGATAATCTCCCTCGATCTGGGGCTCCACGCAAGATCTCACCCCGTGGGGTCAAAATGATCACAAGAACGGTGAGCAAAAATCCCAGAACCACACGGGGGGACCTAGTGAATGACCTGCAGAGAGCTGGGACCAAAGTAACAAAGCCAACCATCAGTAACACACTACGCCGCCAGGGACTCAAATCCTGCAGTGCGAGACGTGTCCCCCTGCTTAAGCCAGTACATGTCCAGGCCCGTCTGAAATGCATTTGGATGATCCAGAAGAGGATTGGGAGAATGTCATATGGTCAGATGAAACCAAAATATATTATATTTTGGTAAAAACTCAACTCGTCATGTTTGGAGGACAAAGAATGCTGAGTTGCATCCAAAGAACACCATACCTACTGTGAAGCATGGGGTTGGAAACATCATGCTTTGGGGCTGTTTTTCTGCAAAGGGACCAGGACGACTGATCCGTGTAAAGGAAAGAATGAATGGGGCCATGTATCGTGAGATTTTGAGAGAAAACCTCCTTCCATCAGCAAGGGCATTGAAGATGAAACGTGGCTGGGTCTTTCAGCATGACAATGATCCCAAACACACCGCCCGGGCAACGAAGGAGTGGCTTCGTAAGAAGCATTTCAAGGTCCTGGAGTGGCCTAGCCAGTCACCAGATCTCAACCCCATAGAAAATCTTTGGAGGGAGTTGAAAGTCTGTGTTGCCCAGCGACAGCCCCAAACATCACTGCTCTAGAGGAGATCTGCATGGAGGAATGGGCCAAAATACCAGCAACAGTGTGTGAAAACCTTGTGAAGACTTTACAGAAAACGTTTGACCTGTGTCATTTCCAACAAAGGGTAAATAACAAAGTATTGAGAAACTTTTGTTATTGACCAAATACTTATTTTCCACCATCATATGCCAATAAATTCATAAAAAATCCTACAATGTGATTTTCTGGATTTTTTTTTCTCATTTTGTCTGTCATAGTTGACGTGTACCTATGATGAAAATTACAGGCCTCTCTCATCTTTTTAAGTGGGAGAACTTGCACAATTGGTGGCTGACTAAATACTTTTTTTCCCCACTGTATTTACCTGGAGCTAACCTTGCAGATAGCATTACTGGGTGATCTGAAAAGTCATAGTCAATCAATCAATAATATAATAACACTTTTAGCAAAAATGTTTATTTTCAATTTACAATCTGTGGAAACAATGAGAATAGAAGGGTTCATAACTTTTGTGAAACATCACAGTACAGTTGAAAAATATATGGCAAATAGAAATCCAATATGGATGGTGTTAAGAGATAGATGGGAGGTGCTGAATGGAGCTGAAGGATGGGACTAATAACAACTAACAACAACTAATAACAACAAGATAACTAATGTAAAGCATACTGTGTCCATAATAAGTATATAGGTTATAGGTTGAGAGCTTTTGTGAAAGAGCACAGTTAGAAAGATATGGCATATAGAAGCAAACCGGATGGACATCATGAAAATGATCGGAGAGGTTGAGGGTAGAGGAAGTTCAGGAGTAAAAACAAACAAAATAGAATTATTGTAAAATTGACAGTGTCCATGAAATATATATACTGTAGTATGTATAAGCTGGAAGTAGAGGCCTAAGCATTGTTGTTCACTAGTTTACTCCAATTAGGGAAGGGGTCGTGGGGTTGGAAAGTAATAAAGGGAAATATATATTTTTAAAGGATATGTATATGTATCTATGTGTATTTATATGTATGTATGTGTATATGTATGTGTATGTATGTACAGTGAGGGAAAAAAGTATTTGATCCCCTGCTGATTTTGTACGTTTGCCCACTGACAAAGACATGATCAGTCTATCATTTTAATGGTAGGTTTATTTGAACAATGAGAGACAGAATAACAACAAAGAAATCCAGAAAAAAAAAATAACGCATGTCAAAAATGTTATAAATTGATTTGCATTTTAATGAGGGAAATAAGTATTTGACCCCTCTGCAAAAACATGACTTAGTACTTGGTGGCAAAACCATTGTTGGCAATCACAGAGGTCAGACGTTTCTTGTAGTTGGCCACCAGGTTTGCACACATCTCAGGAGGGATTTTGTCGGACTCCTCTTTGCAGATCTCCTCCAAGTCATTAAGGTTTCGAAACTTGAACTCGAAACTTCAGCTCCCTCCACAGATTTTCTATGGGATTAAGGTCTGGAGACTGGCTAGGCCACTCCAGGACCTTAATGTGCTTTTTCTTGAGCCACGCCTTTGTTGCCTTGGCCGTGTGTTTTGGGTCATTGTCATGCTGGAATACCCATCCACAACCCATTTTCAATGCCCTGGCTGAGGGAGGGAGGTTCTCACCCAAGGTTTGACGGTACATGGCCCCGTCCATCGTCCCTTTGATGCGGTGAAGTTGTCCTGTCCCCTTAGCAGAAAAACCCCCCCAAAGGATAATGTTTCCACCTCCATGTTTGACGGTGGGGATGGTGTTCTTGGGGTCATAGGCAGCATTCCTACTCCTCCAAACACGGCGAGTTGAGTTGATGCCAATGAGCTCAATTTTGGTCTCATCTGACCACAACAGCTTCACCCAGTTCTCCTCTGAATCATTCAGATGTTCATTGGCAAACTTCAGACGGCCCTGTGTATGTGTGTTCTTGAGCAGGGGGACCTTGTGGGTGCTGCAGGATTTCAGTCCTTCACAGCGTAGTGTGTTACCAATTGTTTTCTTGGTGACTATGGTCCCAGCTGCCTTGAGATCATTGACAAGATCCTCCCGTGTAGTTCTGGGCTGATTCCTCACCACTCTCATGATCATTGCAACTCCACAAGGTGAGATCTTGCATGGAGCCCAAGGCCGAGGGAGATTGACAGTTATTTTGTGTTTCTTCCATTTGCGAATAATTGCACCAACTGTTGTCACCTTCTCACCAAGCTGCTTGGCGATGGTCTTGTAGCCCATTCCAGCCTTGTGTAGGTCTACAATCTTGTCCCTGACATCCTTGGAGAGCTCTTTGGTCTTGGCCATGGTGGAGAGTTTTGAATCTGATTGATTGATTGCTTCTGTGGACAGGTGTCTTTTATACTGGTTACAAGCTGAGATTAGGAGCACTCCCTTTAAGATATTTTTTTGTTGTTATTCTGTCTCTCACTGTTCAAATAGTGGGCAAACCTACAAAATCAGCAGGGGATCAAATACTTTTTTCCCTCACTGTATATATATATATATATATATACACACAACCCGTTCAAAAGTCGGGGGTCACTTAGAAATGTCCTTGTTTTCAAAAGAAAAGCAATTTTTTTGTAACATCAAACTGATCAGATATACAGTGTAGATATTGTTAATGTTGTAAATGGCTATTGTAGCTGGAAATGGCTGATTTTTTATGGAATTATCTACATAGGCGTACAGAGGCCCATTATCAGCAACCATCAGTCCTGTGTTCCAATGGCACGTTGTGTTTGCTAATCCAAGTTTATCATTTTAAAAGGCTAATTGATCATTAGAAAACCCTTTTGCAATTATGTTAGCAAAGCTGAAAACTGTTTTGCTGATTAAAGAAGCAATACAACTGGCCTTCTTGAGACTAGTTGAGTATCTGGAGCAACAGCAATTGTGGGTTCGATTACAGGCTCAAAATGGCCAGAAACAAATAACTTTCTTCTGAAACTCGTCAGTCTATTCTTGTTCTGAGAAATGAAGGCTATTCCATGTGAGAAATTGCCAAAAAACTGAAGATCTCGTACAACGCTGTGTACTACTCCCTTCACAGAACAGCGCAAACTGTCTCTAACCAGAATAGAAAGAGGAGTGGGAGGCCCCGGTGCACAACTGAGCAAGAGGACAAATACATTAGAGTGTCTAGTTTGAGAAACAGACGCCTCACAGGTCCTCAACTGGCAGCTTCATTAAATAGTACCCGCAAAACACCGGTCTCAACGTCAACAGTGAAGAGGTGACTCTGGGATGCTGACCTTCTAGGCAGAGTTGCAAAGAATAAGCCATGTCTCAGACTGCCCATCTTTTTTAATCTTTTATTTTTATTGGCCAGTCTGAGATATGGCTTTTTCTTTGAAAAAAAAGGCTATATACAGGGGGAACCGGTACCCAGTCAATATGCGGGGGTACAGGTTAGTGGAGGTAGTTTGTACATGTAGGGAGGGGTAAAGTGACTATGTACTGATAATAAACAGCGAGTAGCAGCAGTGTAAAAACAAAGGGGGGGTCAATGCAAATAGTCCGGGTGGCCATTTTATTAATTGTTTAGCGGTCTTATGGCTTGGGGGTGGAAGTTAAGAAGCCTTTTGGACCTAGACTTGGCGCTCCGGTACCGCTTGCCGTGCGGTACCAGAGAGAACAGTCTATGACTAGGGTGGCTGGCGTCTTCATCAATTTTTAGGGCCTTCCTCTGATACAATACTCAGATCTGAGTTTATATAATATAATGCATTGATCTGAATTCATCCTGTATAATAAATAACACATAGATCTGAGTTTACATAATATAATACATTGATCTGAGTTTATATATTATTATTTATTATTATTATTATATTATTATATAATCTAAGACATAGATCTGAGTTTATATAATCTACAGTGGGGAAAAAAAGTATTTAGTCAGCCACCAATTGTGCAAGTTCTCCCACTTAAAAAGATGAGAGAGGCCTGTAATTTTCATCATAGGTACACGTCAACTATGACAGACAAAATGAGGGAAAGAAATCCAGAAAATCGCATTGTAGGATTTTTTATGAATTTATTTGCAAATTATGGTGGAAAATAAGTATTTGGTCAATAACAAAAGTTTCTCAATACTTTATTATATACCCTTTGTTGGCAATGACACAGGTCAAACATTTTCTGTAAGTCTTCACAAGGTTTTCACACACTGTTGCTGGTATTTTGGCCCATTCCTCCATGCAGATCTCCTCTAGGGCAGTGATGTTTTGGGGCTGTCGCTGGGCAACACAGACTTTCAACTCCCTCCAAAGATTTTCTATGGGGTTGAGATCTGGAGACTGGCTAGGCCACTCCAGGACCTTGAAATGCTTCTTACGAAGCCACTCCTTCATTGCCCGGGCGGTGTGTTTGGGATCATTGTCATGCTGGAAGACCCAGCCACGTTTCATCTTCAATGCCCTTGCTGATGGAAGGAGGTTTTCACTCAAAATCTCACGATACATGGCCCCATTCATTCTTTCCTTTACACGGATCAGTCGTCCTGGTCCCTTTGCAGAAAAAAACAGCCCCAAAGCATGATGTTTCCACCCCCATGCTTCACAGTAGGTATGGTGTTCTTTGGATGCAACTCAGCATTCTTTGTCCTCCAAACACGACGAGTTGAGTTTTTACCAAAAAGTTATATTTTGGTTTCATCTGACCATATGACATTCTCCCAATCCTCTTCTGGATCATCCAAATGCACTCTAGCAAACTTCAGACGGGCCTGGACATGTACTTTGGCTAAAGCAGGGGGACACGTATGGCACTGCAGGATTTGAGTCCCTGGCGGCGTAGTGTGTTACTGATGGTAGGCTTTGTTACTTTGGTCCCAGCTCTCTGCAGGTCATTCACTAGGTCCCCTCGTGTGGTTCTGGGATTTTTGCTCACCATTCTTGTGATCATTTTGACCCCACGGGGTGAGATCTTGCGTGGAGCCCCAGATCGAGGGAGATTATCAGTGGTCTTGTATGTCTTCCATTTCCTAATAATTGCTCCCACAGTTGATTTCTTCAAACCAAGCTGCTTACCTATTGCAGATTCAGTCTTCCCAGCCTGGTGCAGGTCTACAATTTTGTTTCTGGTGAAAATTACAGGCCTCTCTCATCTTTTTAAGTGGGAGAACTTGCACAATTGGTGGCTGACTAAATACTTTTTTTCCCCACTGTACCCAATACACACAAATATAGTAAGGAATCGAATTTAAGAATATATACATATATGGACAAGCAATGACAGAGCATCATGGACTAAAATACAGTAGAATATTATAGAATAGAACACAGTATATACATATGAGATGAGTAGTGCAAGATATGTAAACATTATTAAAGTGACTAGTGTTCCATTTCTTAAAGTGGCCAGTGATTTCAATAGGCAGCAGCAGCCTCTAATGTGCTAGTGATGGCTATTTAACAGTCTGATGGCCTTGAGATAGAAGCTGTTTTTCATTCTCTCGGTCCCAGCTTTGATGCACCTGTACTGACCTCGCCTTCTGGATGATAGCGGGGTGAACAGGCAATGGCTCGGGTGGTTGATGTCCTTGATGATCTTTTTTGCCTTCCTGTGCTAATACAGATGGCACACCCACCAAACGGAGCAAAAGTATCTCAAAGTCTGTTCAAGAACGTACAAGAATGTTTTGGGAAAACGTGGCGTTCAGTACATACCATTCCGCAATGTAGCAAATGTTCAAGCGAACTGAATGTACCCCTGGTGAGGTGCCTAGTTGAAACAAAATCCTGCAGTACCTGCAACACTCCAGTAACAGGGTTGCCTACCCCTGGCCTAGGGTCCTGGGGCACTCCAGGAACAGGGTTAACTACCCCTGCTATAGGGTCCTGTGGCACTCCAGGAACAGGGTTAACTACCCCTGCTATAGGGTCCTGGGGCACTCCAGGAACAGGGTTAACTACCTCTGCTATAGGGTCCTGTGGCACTCCAGGAACAGGGTTACCTACCCCTGGCCTAGGGTCCTGTGGCACTCCAGGAACAGGGTTACCTACCCCTGGCCTAGGGTCCTGTGGCACTCCAGGAACAGGGTTACCTACCCCTGCTATAGGGTCCTGTGGCACTCCAGGAACAGGGTTAACTACCTCTGCTATAGGGTCCTGTGGCACTCCAGGAACAGGGTTACCTACCCCTGGCCTAGGGTCCTGTGGCACTCCAGGAACAGGGTTACCTACCCCTGGCCTAGGGTCCTGTGGCACTCCAGGAACAGGGTTACCTACCCCTGGCCTAGGGTCCTGTGGCACTCCAGGAACAGGGTTAACTACCTCTGCTATAGGGTCCTGGGGCACTCCAGGAACAGGGTTAACTACCTCTGCTATAGGGTCCTGGGGCACTCCAGGAACAGGGTTACCTACCCCTGGCCTAGGGTCCTGGGGCACTCCAGGAACAGGGTTACCTACCCCTGGCCTAGGGTCCTGTGGTGAAGGACTGCTGTGCAAGGTATTGGGCAACAGCTGTCTTCCAGGGCCCATATTCACAAAGCGTCTCAGAGTAGCGATAGTGATCTAGGATAACCTCCCCCTTGTAGGGATAGTGATCTAGGATAACCTCCCCCTTGTAGGGATAGTGATCTAGGATAACCTCCCCCTTGTAGGGATAGTGATCTAGGATAACCTCCCCCTTGTAGGGATAGTGATCTAGGATAACCTCCCCCTTGTAGGGATAGTGATCTAGGATAACCTCCTTGCCAATGTCCTGCTACTCGGTGTGAAAACAAAACGTATCCTAAAATCAGTACTACTCTGAGATACTTTGTGAATATGGCCCTGGCCTGTCAGCATGCTAGCCTGTCAGCATGCTAGCCTGTCAGCAATGCCACTCCACCTGAAATGCAACAACAACAAAAACATGAATAAGAATTAGCTTAGTCAGTCAGTAACTTAGCTAACTAGCACAAGCCCCCTAATAAGGCAAATGATATGAAAACAACACAGCCTATTTGCATTTTTCTTGCCAACTTTCCGTCACAAAAGCATCAATAAACAGACAGGGGAACAAAGTAGCTTGACAAAAACTGTTCAAATAGTCAGTAACTAGCTAGTCTTTAAAATATAGCTACCAATTATATAGCTAGTTGTTCTTTTCTAGAAACCTAGCTAGAATCCACTTAGCTAGTGTCGTATCGGGTGAATGGTGGCAATTATTGCTGTCAACAAAGAGTCCGCTTATGCTGCACAATGATTAGAGGCTTTTATTAATATCACAAGGTTACAGCATAAGTTACAGACCCGCGGTGTCTGGAGAACGGCGTCCCAGATTGCAATGGCCGTTCTGCCTTCTCCTTCGGTTTTCCCCCTACTTATAAACAATGCAAAAAGATGCTCCCTCTTCTGGCCAATCACCAGTCTCCCCTGTCTACAACACACTTCCTGTCTGTTGTATGTGACGTTACACTAAAACATTCCCTCTTGATACTAAAATCAACATTCTTTCAGTTCCACTTAAAAAACATTTAACAACGTCATAATCTCAATACACGACACTAGCTAGCTAAGGTGAAATCTGTTGGTTGGGGTAAGCTAACGTTAGCTAGCTTTCCCCCAGCAGTTTCAAGATAGCTGGCTAGTTAATGACATTTTTATCAACTTTATCAATCAGATGAATAGCTAGCAAATATATTTGTTCACCTGTGTCTCTTGTAGCAGCTAGCTGACCCAAGTTTTCGATGCATGCCTCCACACCAGTGGCGGTGGGTGATGTTTAAGATGAGGGAGGACGATTATTTTTTTAATGAGCATGGCCTTATTTCTATTACAGCATATTGGATGACTGTCATTCATATTCCATTCACCCAGCTCAATGTAATATCGATAGGTTTAGGCTACTACATGATACTTGAATTTTCCCTATACCCATCATGAGATTGCAACAACCTAGCCTATGAATGAAAGTTTACAACGTAGGTCGAGAGAAAAATGTGAGTAATCAAGGTGACAGACAGTGACACATTCAACACTCTTGCCTGCATCTAGATGATATAGGATGTAATCATTAGTCCAACAGTTGCAAACAAGAGTTTCTATTGGACAAATTCAGGTATGTTTATCCCCGTTTCGTTCCGTTTGCTTGCGTTTAAGAAACGTTTTTCAACAGAATCGGTGGAATGAATACACCCCTGATAACACGCAAACACAGTTCACTTTCATAGCAGCCACATACAAACAGCATGATCATTTTGTTGTATAATTCCTTCTCGCATCTACACACTCTTCTCCTCTCACCTTTTCCTTTAGCTTGTGGACTTCAGATAGGCCTGTTGTCTGGACCTCTGGCAGTCTCTATGGGGGTGCCACAGGGTTCAATTCTCGGGCCGACTCTATTCTCTGTGTATATCAATGATGTCGCTCTTGCTGCTGGTGACTCTCAGATCCACCTCTACGCAGACGACACCATTTTGTATACATCTGGCCCTTCATTGGACACTGTGTTAACAAACCTCCAAACGAGCTTCAATGCCAT
Organism: Coregonus suidteri; assembly: GCA_036851935.1. Classification (NCBI taxonomy): domain Eukaryota; kingdom Metazoa; phylum Chordata; class Actinopteri; order Salmoniformes; family Salmonidae; genus Coregonus; species Coregonus suidteri. Next base: position 50,672,309 of record CM072240.1, on the reverse strand, counting down.
ACAACACTCCTTCCGTAGCCTCCAACTGCTCTTAAACACTAGTAAAACTAAATGCATGCTCTTCAATCGAACGCTGCTTGCAACCGCCCACCCGTCTAGAATCACTACTCTCGGTGGGTCTGACTTAGAATATATGGACAACTACAAATACCTAGGTGTCTGGTTAGACCGTAAACTCTCCTTCCAGACTCACATTAAGCATCTCCAATCCAAAGTTAAATCTAGAAACGTCTTCCTATTTTGCAACAAAGCCTCCTTCACTCATGCTGCTAAACATGCCCTCGTAAAACTGACTATCCTACCGATCCTTGACTTCAGCGTTGTCATTTACAAAATAGCCTCCAACACTCTACTCAGCAAATTGGATGTAGTCTATCACAGTGCCATCCGTTTTGTCACCAAAGCCCCATATACTACCCACCATTGTGACATGTACGCTCTTGTTGGCTGGTCCTCACTACATATTCGTCGCCAAACCCACTGGCTCCAGGTCATCTATAAATCACTGCTAGGCAAATCCCTGCCTTATCTTAGCTCATTGGTCACCATAGCAACACCCACCCGTAGTATGCGCTCCAGCAGGTATATCTCACAGGTCATCCCCAAAGCCAACACCTCCTTTGGCTGCCATTCCTTCCAGTTCTCTGCTGCCAATGACTGGAACGAATTGCAAAGATCTCTGAAGCTGGAGACTCTTATCTCCCTCACTAACTTTAAGCATCAGTTGTCAGAGCACCTTACCGATCACTGCACCTGTACACAGCCCATCTGAAATTAGCCCACTCAACTACCTCATCCCCATATTGTTATTTATTTTTCTCATTTGCACCCCAGTATCTCTATTTGCACATCATTTTCTGCACATCTATCACTCCAGTATTAATACTAAATTGTAATTATTTTGCACTATGGCCTATTTATTGCCTTACCTCCATAACTTACTACATTTGCACACACTGTATATAGATTTTCTGTTGTATTTTTTGACTTTATGTTTTTTTACCCCATATGTAACTCTGTGTTGTTGTTTTTATCGCACTGCTTTGCTTTATCTTGGCCAGGTCGCAGTTGTAAATGAGAACTTGTTCTCAACTGGCCTACCTGGTTAAATAAAGGTGGAATAAAATAAAAAAATAAAAATGTCGGACGACAATAGAATGTTAATGATGTCACTGCGACAACTGTATATGGACGTAGTATAAACCAGCCTTTAGTCTTGAAATCTTTGGTTGTTCACTACCATACTCACTGTTTACCACATGGCCTCAGTGAATCCTTAAAAAGATGGGTGGGGCTAAGGCTTAAGAGGGTGTGAACTATGCTGAACGGGTGTAGACAAAGAAGATCTCTCCAGTTGGTGTACCAAAACATTCAAAGGCGGATTTTTATCAAAAGTGGGGTTAAAAGTTGATCAACTTTCAAAGCAGAATTACTTTCCCATTGTTCCTCAACTGTTTTCTAGCTCTGAGTCACTACTTTTATCCAATGTAAAAAAACACAATTTTCAAATGTTGCTGCATAAAACCAAATCGAGGTGGTCAGTCACATATTTGGTATAGTTTATCTAAAAATAATAACTTTTTTAATGTTTCAGTATTTTATTCTCCCCGTCCTCCTCAGTGGAGCCTACTGCTCCACCTGGAAAAGCAGGTAATCTGGAGATAGTCAGCAGAGGCCAGCACTGTAGTGGAATTTGCGGTTTGCCTTCAAAATAAAGGTCCCACATCGAAACGGATACAAATAGTGGAATCATTTGCACTAGATCGTGCTTAACAAGTTTGGAATGTTATTATATAAATGCAACAAAAGACAATAGTTGGTTAATTTGACAAAGAAGGACAAATCAGTTGAAATCGCTCTGTGGATGTATTAGACTTCATAACTGCATTGGGGGCAGACTTACATTTCACGGTACAGCCTCACCTATGGAATGTGGATCCATTAAATAAGGTATCAGCCTATTCAGTGACACCCACAGAACACAACTGAGAAGAGTTTACACACATATTAGCATTGTAGCTCTTATTGTAGGGCTTTGTGGGAAATCACCTCACTATTCAGCCTATTGTGCATATTGAACATTCATATTGCAATGTACAGCCTTACCTATGGATCCTGGGTCCATGAAATGGGGCATCAGCCTATTCAGTGACACCCACAGAACACAACTGAGAAGAGTTTACACAAATATTAGCGTCGTAGCTCTTATTGCAGGACTTTGACTGTGGGAAACCACCTCACTATTCAGTTTATTGACTGGTGAGCTAATGTGGCTCATTTCACAGTTGTGTCAAAGTCCTGTCATAAGAGTTACGACCTTAATATTTGTGTAAACGCTTCACCGTTGTGTTCTGTGGGTGTCACTGAATAGGCTGATGCCCCATTTCATGGGCCCAGGATCCGTAGGTAAGGCTGTACATTGCAATATGAATGTTCAAAACACAGGTTGACTGATGCTCTAATGTGGCTCATTTCACATTGGTGTCAAAGTCCTGCAATAATAGTTACGACGCTAATGTTTGTGTAAACCCTTCACAGTTTTGATCATTTCACGGACACAAGATCCATAGGCAAGGCTGTACAATGCATACAGTATGCCACCAATGCAATTCTGAAGTGTAATACATCCACAGTGTAATTTCAACTGATTTAAATGTTTTGGTCAAATTAACTAATTATTGACTTTTGTTGAAATTATATAACAACATTCCAACCTTATTTAGCATTATCCAGTTCAAATATGGCATGATTCCACTATTTGTATCAGTTTCAATCCATGACTTTTATTTTGAAGGCAAACCGCAGCTTCTACTAGTGTGGCTAATCATTATTGTGGCTAGCTTCACATAGGTGGTGCAAAAGCAGTCAAGCAACGCCCCGTGACATTGATCAACCAATGGTGTGTTAGATACCACCCACAGACGTTTGATTGACACCCCCTCATTATCATAATGGAGGAATAAATCAATATATATATAAATGAATAAAATGAATTAGTTTGAATAATCAGATAATACATAGATAAATAATTAAATACATACAGATATGTAGAGAAAAAGTATTAATTTGAGTCAGTATTTTTTTATTACGTGTGGATTTATTTATGTATCTATTTATGTGTGCATTTATTTATTTAATTCTAATTACGGCAGCTTTGGTCCTCCATACTGAATGGCACACGCACACAATCCATGTCTCAATTGTCTCAAGGTTTAAAAATCCTTCTTTAACCTGTCTCCTCCCCTACACTGGTTGAAGGGAATTTAACAAGCGACATCAATAAGGGATCATAGCTTTCACCTGGTCAGTCTCTGTCATGGAAAGAGCAGGTGTCCTTAATGTTTTGTACACTCAGTGTATATATATATATACTGTATGTGTGTACAGTACCTGTTAGATATTGTGATCTTCCTGTGATGTGCTTTTGTATGTAGGATTGCTGTACGAAGAGTTAGCTAGCATGCTCTAAATTACATTTACATTTTAGTCATTTAGCAGACACTCTTATCCAGAGCGAGTTACAGTTAGTGAATACATATATATATATTTTATACTGGCCCCCCGTGGGAATCGAACCCACAACCCTGGCGTTGCAAACGCCATGCTCTATCAACTGAGCTACATCCCTGCCGGCCATTCCCTCCCCTACCCTGGACGACGCTGGGCCAATTGTGCGCTGCCCATGAGTCTCCCGGTCGCGGCCGGCTGCGACAGAGCCTGGATTCGAACCAGGATCTCTAGTGGCACAGTTAGCACTGCGATGCAGTGCCTTAGACCACTGCGCCACTCAGGAATGGTCATATTAGCTCCCTGCTAATACAGAGTTATTTTTCTCTGCAGCTATTTACATTTAAGTCATTTAGCAGACACTCTTAACCAGAGCGACCTACAGTTAGTGAGTGCATACATTTTTCATACTGGCCCCCCGTGGGATACGAACCCACAACCCTGGCATTGCAAGCGCCATGCTCTACCAACTGAGCTACAGGAGCCATCAAGAGCTATCTACAGCCATCAAGAGCATCGAGCACTGCATATCTAATGTGCTATCTCTTTATCTATTATCAAGTATTTATACATATTGTATTCTAATATTTTTGTAATTGTTCTATTATTGATTGTAAATCCCAGTCTGATATTGACATACAAGCACTATCTACAGCCATCAAGAGCATCGAGCCCTGCACGTCTAATGTGCTATCTCTTTATTATACGAATAAACTACAGATCAACTGGAACCATTAGCTGGGCTTCTTTTCTTTATTAGACAATGCAAGAGAGAGTAAATATCACATCTGTTACATACACACAGGTGTTCAGAGATGCAGATAGCTAATCAGCACAGGTAGTCAACCTTGTCTTCCATAAACAAGCTCTGTAACATGGAAATATGGCCTTGTGGGAACCCTAACCCTGTGTATCAATTTAGCCTTTTGTTTTTGAAAATAATTTCTCGCCGATATGAAAGATAAGGTCCTTTATCCACAAGCGATGCGTGTTAATGTTCAGATCAAGCGTTGGGGCCCTTAACAAAACTCCCCCCTACAGAAGATTCCTTCGTCCAATGACTTATGTGTAGTGTAATGGAGCTGAGACAGTCATGAGGATAGGATCGACTGCTGCTGTGGTGAAGGAAGGGGTGATTCCAATAAGTAGGTTACATCATTTTCTATATTGAAACAACTAATATTCCAAAGAAAAAACCATGTATGATCTTTGATACTTGTCTAATACAAGCCATAACTAATGGAATTGCATGTTGTTTAGGCTAAATATTCCTGTGTTTAAAAAGCTACTCCCCTAAATGTGTAATGGTTCAGGCGGTTGCTATGCTGTCGTGTAGTTTCTACAGGTCTAACGGTACTCCCCTACATGTGTAATGGTTCAGGCGGTTGCTATGCTGTCGTGTAGTTTCTACAGGTCTAACGGTACTCCCCTACATGTGTAATGGTTCAGGCGGTTGCTATGCTGTCGTGTAGTTTTCTACAGGTCTAACGGTACTCCCCTACATGTGTAATGGTTCAGGCGGTTGCTATGCTGTCGTGTAGTTTCTACAGGTCTAACGGTACTCCCCTACATGTGTAATGGTTCAGGCGGTTGCTATGCTGTCGTGTAGTTTCTACAGGTCTAACGGTACTCCCCTACATGTGTAATGGTTCAGGCGGTTGCTATGCTGTCGTGTAGTTTTCTACAGGTCTAACGGTACATGTCCCTACATGTGTACTCCCCTACATGTGTAATGGTTCAGGCGGTTGCTATGCTGTCGTGTAGTTTCTACAGGTCTAACGGTACTCCCCTACATGTGTAATGGTTCAGGCGGTTGCTATGCTGTCGTGTAGTTTTCTACAGGTCTAACGGTACTCCCCTACATGTGTTGCTATGCTGGTGTAGTTTCAGGCGGTTGCTATGCTGTCGTTGTAGTGTCGTTAGTTTCTACAGGTCTAACGGTACTCCCCTACATGTGTAATGGTTCAGGCGGTTGCTATGCTGTCGTGTAGTTTCTACAGGTCTAACGGTACTCCCCTACATGTGTAATGGTTCAGGCGGTTGCTATGCTGTCGTGTAGTTTTCTACAGGTCTAACGGTACTCCCCTAAATGTGTAATGGTTCAGGCGGTTGCTATGCTGTCGTGTAGTTTCTACAGGTCTAACGGTACTCCCCTACATGTGTAATGGTTCAGGCGGTTGCTATGCTGTCGTGTAGTTTCTACAGGTCTAACGGTATAGCGTCAACGCTAACGGAAACATGATGGGACTGATGCTCGCGCCTTGAAAAATATCCAAATATCGGCGGATTCCAAAACGTTATTTTCAAAACGCCATAACGACGTTTGCTGAAAATGTCTTCCATACGCAGGGTGAACGGACAATTCCCGTGTATGAGCCCCGCTGTCAGGTAACGTCGATTTCTGATGGCTATCTTGTTTACTGAAAAGGATGTGATGAAGCTACCTTAGCTAGCCAGCTATAAATATTTAGCTGCAGATGTGTTGCTTCTTTACGTTGCTCGACAGCTAGCTAACGTTAGCCGACGTTTGCTTGAAAGCTACTGTTAGCTAGCTAGCTAGCTATGTATGACTATGATATTGGATCAGCCAGATATGTAGCTAACTAGCTACCTAATCGATTGGTTGTAGCTAGGCTAGTTAGCTGCTAGCGTCAACTGCCTAGGAATTCAATCAAACTCGCACTGTGGAAGGTGCACTAAGGGTAGATTCATCTACGTTACACTTTTTTACTGTCTTGTTTTTTTATTCTTCTACTGTAGATGATGTGTTGCGTTTTTCTGCCTTTAGCAGGTCGGACGGCGGATTGCACATTTTGATCATACAAAAAAAAAAGGTCGAAGGGGAAAATGTAAATTGCATCACCATCTAACCCTGCACCTTACCTATACACTAAACCACTACTTTGGCCCTGAACGATTCTACACCAGGCGGTTGGCCTTGGAGGATGGAACCCCTTCTCTCAACTTCCTGTAGATCTTCTGCACTAAAATCTCTCACACCCAAATATGTCAATGCCGCTTCAACTATCACATCTATCTTCTGTGATTTCCGCTAAATCAGTGCAGTTGATCACCATGGTAATACATCCAAGAAATCCGACCTTACTAAAACTCATCCTCTCTGGATCTCTCTCTTCAGGCCTACTCACTGCGGGGCTCCCAGTCGAATCCCTCCTTGGGCTATCCTCTACTTTCCTTACTGCCTCAGCATAGGAACATTCTTCCCCACTCGAACTCTGGCAATCTCAACTTGTCTCTCTCGTACAGGGCACTTCAGATCCTCAGCTGCAAGGGCGTCCCACAGTTTACACACAGTGCTTTCTCAACCCAAACTTCACACGCCCTCTGACTATGCCCTCCAGCACACTTTCCACATCGTGGGATCTCCCTTCTACGTACTGCTGCCACATATCCGAATCCTTGGCACCTAAACAACCGTAGCGGGTTCGGAACAAACGCCCTCACCGAATAGCAAATATACCCTAGCCAGACCTTATTTGGTAGAAAGTCCATATTGAAGCTCAACAAAGACAGTGTATCCTCCATCTTACCATTTCCACCATCACAAACACCAGGAATATTATTTATCATCTCATTGCCACCCCACTGATCACTCCTTTGAACGGGACCTCCTATGTGTGCATGCGCTTAATCATATAATTACATATAGAATCCTTATTAATTCAATAGGATCTCTGTGGGCCTAGTCGTAAGGATTTCTCATGTAACTTTTAAAAATATATTACCTTTTATTTTAGCATTAACACAACCAGTCATGATGTTTTAATCTGATTGCCAAACAATCACTTCAAAGGTCTCCTTTACTAGGCTACCCGTGCACGTTCATGCACTCCAGCCACTCCAGCCTCCAAACAGTGGTGAATGGGAAGAGACATCTGTTACACAACAACAAAAAGTGGAATAACATTTTGGCGATTGTCATTAGGCCAGAGTGTATGCGTCCACTACTGTCTGCACTCGTCTCTGTGTCAGCCATTCATTTCTGCCTTAGAAAATGTCTGTGTTTTTGTCAAACCATATTGCATTTTGAAGCATATAGGCCAAGGTTCCACAACTGGCGGGCCAAATTTGGTTTTATTTGGCCCCCCAAGTTATCTAAAATATATATATATATATATATATACACACACAGCTGTGGAAAAACCACTGCAAATATTTCTTAAATCAGCATCTCTACATGTATGACAGCCATTCCATTCCAGTGTCTGTTGAATTCCAACACAGGCACACCTCATTCTACTGAATTAGGTACTGATTAGGTGATCACATGAACCAAATCTTATTTAATGAGGAAAAGTATAAAAACCACTGCTGTGGTCATCACTATCCTCTTGCAATAGGACCAGCTGGATGGCAAAAACAGTGCTAATAGTACCTCAAAAGTAATATGAATCAAAAAATAACTATTGACCATGCCAAAAGAGTTTTGAGTGAGGAAAAGAAGGGTTCAATTCTGGCTTTACTGGCAGAGGGATACAGTGAGCGTCAGGGGTACACGTCATCATAAGTACACGTCAACTATGACAAACAAATTGAGATAATTTTTTCCAGAAAATCACATTGTAGGATTTTTAATGAATTTATTTGCAAATTATGGTGGAAAATAAGTATTTGGTCACCTACAAACAAGCAAGATTTCTGGCTCTCACAGACCTGTAACTTCTTCTTTAAGAGGCTCCTCTGTCCTCCACTCGTTACCTGTATTAATGGCACCTGTTTGAACTTGTTATCAGTATAAAAGACACCTGTCCACAACCTCAAACAGTCACACTCCAAACTCCACTGTGGCCAAGACCAAAGAGCTGTCAAAGGACACCAGAAACAAAATTGTAGACCTGCACCAGGCTGGGAAGACTGAATCTGCAATAGGTAAGCAGCTTGGTTTGAAGAAATCAACTGTGGGAGCAATTATTAGGAAATGGAAGACATACAAGACCACTGATAATCTCCCTCGATCTGGGGCTCCACGCAAGATCTCACCCCGTGGGGCCAAAATGATCACAAGAACGGTGAGCAAAAATCCCAGAACCACGCGGGGGAAACTAGTGAATGACCTGCAGAGAGCTGGGACCAAAGTAACAAAGCCTACCATAAGTAACACACTATGCCGCCAGGGACTCAAATCCTGCAGTGCCAGACGTGTCCCCCTGCTTAAGCCAGTACATGTCCAGGCCCGTCTGAAGTTTGCTAGAGTGCATTTGGATGATCCAGAAGAGGATTGGGAGAATGTCAGATGAAACCAAAATAGAACTTTTTGGTAAAAAACTCAACTCGTCGTGTTTGGAGGACAAAGAATACTGAGTTGCATCCAAAGAACACCATACCTACTGTGAAGCATGGGGGTGGAAACATCATGCTTTGGGGATGTTTTTTCTGCAAAGGGACCAGGATGAAAAAAAAATCTCAAATACTTTTTTCCCTCACTGTGTGTGTGTGTGTATGTATATGTATATATATATATATATATATATATATATATATATATGTATATATATATGTATGTGTGTATATGTATGTATATATACACATACATACATACATACATACATACATACATACATACATATACATACAGTGGGGAGAACAAGTATTTGATACACTGCCGATTTTGCAGGTTTTCCTACTTACAAAGCATGTAGAGGTCTGTAATTTTTAAAATCCAGAAAAATCACATTGTATGATTTTTAAGTAATTAATTTGCATTTTATTGCATGACATAAGTATTTGATACATCAGAAAAGCAGAACTTAATATTTGGTACAGAAACATTTGTTTGCAATTACAGAGATCATACATTTCCTGTAGGTCTTGACTAGGTTTGCACACACTGCAGCAGGGATTTTGGCCCACTCCTCCATACAGACCTTCTCCAGATCCTTCAGTTTTCGTGGCTGTCGCTGGACAATACAGACTTTCAGCTCCCTCCAAAGATTTTCTATTGGGTTCAGGTCTGGAGACTGGCTAGGCCATTCCAGGACCTTGAGATGCTTCTTACGGAGCCACTCCTTAGTTGCCCTGGCTGTGTGTTTTCGGGTCGTTGTCATGCTGGAAGACCCAGCCACGACCCATCTTCGATGCTCTTACTGAGGGAAGGAGGTTGTTGGCCAAGATTTCGCGATACATGGCCCCATCCATCCGCCCCTCAATACGGTGCAGTCGTCCTGTCCCCTTTGCAGAAAAGCATCCCCAAAGAATGATGTTTCCACCTCCATGCTTCACGGTTGGGATGGTGTTCTTGGGGTTGTACTCATCCTTCTTCTTCCTCCAAACACGGCGAGTGGCGTTTAGACCAAAAAGCTCTATTTTTGTCTCATCAGACCACATGACCTTCTCCCATTCCTCCTCTGGATCATCCAGATGGTCATTGGCAAACTTCAGACGGGCCTGGACATGCGCTGGCTTGAGCTGGGGGACCTTGCGTGCGCTGCAGGATTTAAATCCATGACGGCGTAGTGTGTTACTAATGGTTTTCTTTGAGACTGTGGTCCCAGCTCTCTTCAGGTCATTGACCAGGTCCTCCCGTGTAGTTTCTGGGCAGATCCCTCACCTTCCTCATGATCATTGATGCCCCACGAGGTGAGATCTTGCATGGAGCCCCAGACCGAGGGTGATTGACCGTCATCTTGAACTTCTTCCATTTTCTAATAATTGCGCCTTAATAATTGTTGCCTTCTCACCAAGCTGCTTGCCTATTGTCATGTAGCCCATCCCAGCCTTGTGCAGGTCTACAATTTTTATCCCTGATGTCCTTACACAGCTCTCTGGTCTTGGCCATTGTGGAGAGGTTGGAGTCTGTTTGATTGAGTGTGTGGACAGGTGTCTTTTATACAGGTAACGAGTTCAAACAGGTGCAGTTAATACAGGTAATGAGTGGAGAACAGGAGGGCTTCTTAAAGAAACTAACAGGTCTGTGAGAGCCGGAATTCTTACTGGTTGGTAGGTGATCAAATACTTATGTCATGCAATAAAATGCAAATTAATTACTTATAATAATTATTATTATTAAAAAATCATACAATGTGATTTTCTGGATTTTTGTTTTAGATTCCGTCTCTCATAGTTGAAGTGTACCTATGTTCTCCCCACTGAACATACAGTACCAGTCAAGTTTGGACACACCTACTCATTCAAGGGCTCCACAATCCCCCGACTTCAACCCAATTGAGATGGTTTGGGATGAGTCGGACGGCAGAGTGAAGGAAAAGCAGCCAACAAGTGCTCAGCATATGTGGGAACTCCAAGACTGTTGGAAAAGCATTCCAGGTGAAGCTGGTTGAGAGAACATAAAATATATTTTGATTTGTTTAACACTTTTTTGGGTTACAACATGATTCCAAATGTGTTATTTCATAGTTTTGATGTCTTCACTATTATTCTCCAATGTAAAAAATAGTAAAAATAAAGAAAAAAACCCTTAAATGAGTAGGGTGTGTCCAAACTTTTGACTGGTAGTGTTTGTATATATATAATAGACTGTAAAAACACCAGGAAATCAGCGCCAAGTGATTTTTAATTTTAGGAAATCTGTTCCCAAGTATTCCCACACATAATAGAGACACGTGATTGTATACAAATGTAATCAAGGTTTGAAATGATTATGTTTTAGTCAACCATTAAATCTGTTTGGGCTTCTTGCTGTCAATTTGCAGTCTACAAATTATTAGTAATTATGTTTATATTTTAAATTTTAGTTGACACTCTTATCCAGAGCGACTTACATGAGCAATTAGGGTTAGGTGCCTTGCTCAAGGGCACATCTACAGATTTTTCACCTAGTCGGCTCGGGGATTCAAAACAGTGACCTTTCAATGACCTCCCCAACACTCTGAACCACTAGGCTACCTGCCGACCCTGCCTGTTCCGGCCCCCCGACCATCCGCTCAAGAAAAATTGGCCCGCGGCTGAATCTAGTTGATGATCCCTGGTATAGGCTATACCACCCGTTTTCAAGTCCATTCGCTAATTTTTCAAGCCATGCGATAGTCTAATGATGAATAATGGTGTAATAGCCTACAGTTTTCCTGACATTTTGATTTAATTATTGTGATAGGCTCATGTTTTACCGGTACGACGTACCCCCACTATTTATTTTGCTGGGACTCCGTACCGGACCGTATGGCCTTACTTTCACCCAGAGCATGACACCGGTCGAGTCCCGAGATGCCTGACGCGGATCGCTTGCTGCCTCTGGGTGGAGGATACACAAAAAATCTAAACAATTACACTTCTCTAAACTTTGACGGATGTAACAGTTCCCAGTTTGTCCTTTAAAAATGTTTTATTTATTTATTTAACCTTTATTTAGTTAGGTAAGTCAGTTAAGAACAAATTCTTATTTACAATGACGGCCTACCAAAAGGCAAAAGGCCTCCTGCGGGGACGGGGGCTGTGATAAAAAAAATTAAAAAATAAAAATATAGGACAAAACACACATCATGACAAGAGAGACACTACATAAAGCGGTACACCCAGCTTGGGTCTGCCAAAAAGCATGGATCCACTTTTTCATCTCTGGTAGGATTTTCAGGGCAAACGTTGGAAATCTGTACCACCACACCCTGCCGCCACAGGAAGGCCTTCATCCTGGTCAGACTCAATTTCAGAGGAATCATTACTGCCAACTGACTGCATCTCAGACCCAGGAATCATTACTGCCGACTGACTGCATCTCAGACCCAATGGGATCATTACTGCCGACTGACTGCATCTCAGACCCAGGAATCATTACTGCCGACTGACTGCATCTCAGACCCAATGGGATCATTACTGCCCCAGGACTGACTGCATCTCAGACCCAGGAATCATTACTGCCGACTGACTCCATCTCAGACCCAGGAATCATTACTGCCGACTGACTGCATCTCAGACCCAGGAATCATTACTGCCAACTGACTGCATCTCAGACCCAGGAATCATTACTGCCGACTGACTGCATCTCAGACCCAGGAATCATTACTGCCGACTGACTCCATCTCAGACCCAGGAATCATTACTGCCGACTGACTCCATCTCAGACCCAGGAATCATTACTGCCGACTGACTCCATCTCAGACCCAGGAATCATTACTGCCAACTGACTGCATCTCAGACCCAGGAATCATTACTGCCAACTGACTGCATCTCAGACCCAGGAATCATTACTGCCGACTGACTGCATCTCAGACCCAATGGGATCATTACTGCCGACTGACTGCATCTCAGACCCAGGAATCATTACTGCCGACTGACTCCATCTCAGACCCAGGAATCATTACTGCCGACTGACTGCATCTCAGACCCAATGGAATCATTACTGCCGACTGACTCCATCTCAGACCCAGGAATCATTACTGCCGACTGACTGCATCTCAGACCCAGGAATCATTACTGCCGACTGACTGCATCTCAGACCCAGGGAATCATTACTGCCGACTGACTGCATCTCAGACCCAATGGGATCACTGCCGACTGACTGCATCTCAGACCCAATGGGATCATTACTGCCGACTGACTCCATCAGACAATTCATTACTGCCGACTGACTGTCATTACTGCACATTACTGCATCTCAGACCCAATGGGATCATTACTGCCGACTGACTGCATCTCAGACCCAATGGGATCATTACTGCCGACTGACTGCATCTCAGACCCAATGGGATCATTACTGCCGACTGACTCCATCTCAGACCCAATGGGATCATTACTGCCGACTGACTGCATCTCAGACCCAATGGGATCATCTGCCGATCTCAGACCCAATGGGATCATTACTGCCGACTGACTCCATCTCAGACCCAATGGGATCATTACTGCCGACTGACTGCATCTCAGACCCAATGGGATCATTACTGCCGACTGACTCCATCTCAGACCCAATGGGAATCATTACTGCCGACTGATCTCAGCCAATCATCAGACTCCATCTGGGATCATTACTGCCGACTGACTCCATCTCAGACCCAATGGGATCATTACTGCCGACTGACTCCATCTCAGACCCAATGGGATCATTACTGCCGACTGACTCCATCTCAGGGGGATCATTACTGCCGACTGACTCCATCTCAGACCCAATGGGATCATTACTGCCGACTGACTCCATCTCTCAGACCACTGACTCCATCTCAGACCCAATGGGATCATTACTGCCGACTGACTCCATCTCAGACCCAATGGGATCATTACTGCCGACTGACTCATCTCAGACCCAATGGGATCATTACTGCCGACTGACTGACCCAATGGGATCATTACTGCTGCCGAGACCCTCAGACCCAATGGGATCATTACTGCCGACTGACTCCATCTCAGACCCAATGGGATCATTACCCAATGCCGACTGACTCCATCTCAGACCCAATGGGATCATTACTGCCGACTGACTGGGATCATCTCAGACCCAATGGGATCATTACTGCCGACTGACTCCATCTCAGACCCAATGGGATCATTACTGCCGACTGACTCCATCTCAGACCCAATGGGATCATTACTGCCGACTGACTGCATCTCAGACCCAATGGGATCATTACTGCCGACTGACTGCATCTCAGACCCAATGGGATCATTACTGCCGACTGACTCCATCTCAGACCCAATGGGATCATTACTGCCGACTGACTCCATCTCAGACCCAATGGGATCATTACTGCCGACTGACTGCATCTCAGACCCAATGGGATCATTACTGCCGACTGACTCCATCTCAGACCAATGGGATCATTACTGCCGACTGACTCCATCTCAGACCCAATGGGATCATTACTGCCGACTGACTGACTCCATTACTCACTGACCCAGAACCCAATGGGATCATTACTGCCGACTGACTCCATCTCAGACCCAATGGGATCATTACTGCCGACTGACTCCATCTCAGACCCAATGGGATCATTACTGCCGACTGACTGCATCTCAGACCCAATGGGATCATTACTGCCGACTGACTGCATCTCAGACCCAATGGGATCATTACTGCCGACTGACTGCATCTCAGACCCAATGGGATCATTACTGCCGACTGACTCCATCTCAGACCCAATGGGATCATTACTGCCGACTGACTCCATCTCAGACCCAATGGATCATTACTGCCGACTGACTCCATCTCAGACCCAATGGGATCATTACTGCCGACTGACTCCATCTCAGACCCAATGGGATCATTACTGCCGACTGACTCCATCTCAGACCCAATGGGATCATTACTGCCGACTGACTCCATCTCAGACCCAATGGGATCATTACTGCCGACTGACTCCATCTCAGACCCAATGGGATCATTACTGCCGACTGACTCCATCTCAGACCCAATGGGATCATTACTGCCGACTGACTGATCTCAGACCCAATGGGATCATTACTGCCGACTGACTCCATCTCAGACCCAATGGGATCATTACTGCCGACTGACTGCATCTCAGACCCAATGGGATCATTACTGCCGACTGACTCCATCTCAGACCCAATGGGATCATTACTGCCGACTGACTGCATCTCAGACCCAATGGGATCATTACTGCCGACTGACTCCATCTCAGACCCAGGATCATTACTGCCGACTGACTGCATCTCAGACCCCAATGGGATCATTACTGCCGACTGACTGCATCTCAGACCCAATGGGATCATTACTGCCGACTGACTGACCATTACTGCCGACTCTCCATCTCAGACCCAATGGGATCATTACTGCCGACTGACTCCATCTCAGACCAATTACTGCCGGATCATGGGATCATTACTGCCGACTGACTCCATCTCAGACCCAATGGGATCATTACTGCCGACTGACTCCATCTCAGACCCAATGGGATCATTACTGCCGACTGACTCCATCTCAGACCCAATGGGATCATTACTGCCGACTGACTCCATCTCAGACCCAATGGGATCATTACTGCCGACTGACTGCATCTCAGACCCAGGAATCATTACTGCCGACTGACTGCAATCTCAGACCCAATGGATCATTACTGCCGACTGACTCCATCTCAGACCCAATGGGATCATTACTGCCGACTGACTCCATCTCAGACCATATGGGATCATTACTGCCGACTGACTGCATCTCAGACCCAATGGGATCATTACTGCCGACTGACTGCATCTCAGACCCAATGGGATCATTACTGCCGACTGACTCCATCTCAGACCCAATGGGATCATTACTGCCGACTGACTGCATCTCAGACCCAATGGAATCATTGCCGACTGACTCCATCTCAGACTGGGATCATTACTGCATGACTCAGACCCAATGGGATCATTACTGCCGACTGACTCCATCTCAGACCCAATGGGATCATTACTGCCGACTGACTCAGACATCTCAGACCCAATGGATCATTACTGCCGACTGACTGCATCTCAGACCCAATGGGATCATTACTGCCGACTGACTGCATCTCAGACCCAATGGGATCATTACTGCCGACTGACTCCATCTCAGACCCAATGGGATCATTACTGCCGACTGACTCCATCTCAGACCCAATGGGATCATTACTGCCGACTGACTCCATCTCAGACCCAATGGGATCATTACTGCCGACTGACTCCATCTCAGGGATCATTACTGCCGACTGACTCCATCTCAGACCCAATGGGATCATTACTGCCGACTGACTGCATCTCAGACCCAATGGGATCATTACTGCCGACTGACTCCATCTCAGACCAAATGGGATCATTACTGCTGCCGACTGACTGCATCTCAGACCCAGGAATCATTACTGCCGACTGACTCCATCTCAGACCCAATGGGATCATTACTGCCGACTGACTCCATCTCAGACCCAATGGGATCATTACTGCCGACGACTGACATCTCAGACCCAGGAATCATTACTGCCGACTGATTCCATCTCAGACCCATGGGAGATCATTACTGCCGACTGACTGCATCTCAGACCCAATGGGATCATTACTGCCGACTGACTCCATCTCAGACCCAACTGACTGCATCATTAGACCCAATGGGATCATTACTGCGCCTGACTCATTCAGACCCAATGGGAATCATTACTGCCGACTGCCGACTGACTGCATCTCAGACCCAGGAATCATTACTGCCGACTGACTATCTGACCCAGGAATCATTACTGACTGACTCCATCTCAGACCCAATGGGATCATTACTGCCGATGACTGCATCTCAGACCCATGGATCATTACTGCCGACTGACTGCATCTCAGACCCAATGGGATCATTACTGCCGACTGACTCCATCTCAGACCCAATGGGATCGCCGACTGACTGCATCTCAGACCCAGGAATCATTACTGCCGACTGACTCCATCTCAGACCCAGGGATCATTATGCATGACTACTGCCGACTGACTGCATCTCAGACCCATTAGCCGAACTGCATCTCAGACCCAATGGATCATTACTGCGGACTGACTGCATCTCAGACCCAGGAATCATTACTGCCGACTGACTCCATCTCAGGAAATGGGATCATTACTGCCGACTGACTGCATCTCAGACCCAATGGGATCATTACTGCCGACTGACTGCATCTCAGACCAATGGGATCATTACTGCCGACTGACTGCATCTCAGACCCAATGGAATCATTACTGCCGACTGACTGCATCTCAGACCCATGGGATCATTACTGCCGACTGACTCCATCTCAGACCCAATGGGATCATTACTGCCGACTGACTGCATCTCAGACCCAATGGGATCATTACTGCCGACTGACTCCATCTCAGACCCAGGGATCATTACTGCCGACTGACTGCATCTCAGACCCAGGGGATCATTACTGCCGACTGACTCCATCTCAGACCCAGGAATCATTACTGCCGACTGACTCCATCTCAGACCCAATGGAATCATTACTGCCCAACTGATCATTACTGCATGACTGCATCTCAGACCCAATGGGATCATTACTGCCGACTGACTGATCTCAGACCCAATGGGATCATTACTGCCGACTGACTCCATCTCAGACCCAATGGAATCATTACTGCCGACTCCATCTCAGACCCAATGGGATCATTACTGCAGACTGCATCTCAGACCCAATCATTACTGCCGAACTGACTGCATCTCAGACCCAGGAATCATTACTGCCGACTGACTGCATCTCAGACCCAATCATTACTGGACTGATCATTACTGCCGACTGACTGCATCTCAGACCCAGGAATCATTACTGCCGACTGACTCCATCTCAGACCCAATGGGATCATTACTGCCGACTGACTCCATCTCAGACCCAATGGGATCATTACTGCCGACTGACTCCATCTCAGACCCAATGGGATCATTACTGCCGACTGACTGACCCCATCTCAGACTGCCAGGACTGGCATCTCAGACCCAGGAATCATTACTGCCGACTGACTCCATCTCAGACCCAGGAATCATTACTGCCGACTGACTGCATCTCAGACCCAGGAATCATTACTGCCGACTGACTGCACTCAGACATCATTACTGCCGACTGACTCCATCTCAGACCCAGGAATCATTACTGCCGACTGACTGCATCTCAGACCCAGGAATCATTACTGCCGACTGACTGCATCTCAGACCCAATGGGATCATTACTGCCGACTGACTGCATCTCAGACCCAGGGATCATTACTGCCTTCTGACTGCATCTCAGACCCAGGAATCATTACTGCCGACTGACTCCATCTCAGACCCAGGAATCATTACTGCCGACTGACTGCATCTCAGACCCAGGAATCATTACTGCCGACTGACTGCATCTCAGACCCAGGAATCATTACTGCCGACTGACTCCATCTCAGACCCAGGAATCATTGACTGCCTCAGACTGATCATTACCCGACTGACTCATCTCAGACCCAGGAATCATTACTGCCGACTGACTGCATCTCAGACCCAGGAATCATTACTGCCGACTGACTGACCCAGGAATCATTACTGCCGACTGACTGCATCTCAGACCCAGGAATCATTACTGCCGACTGACTGCATCTCAGACCCAGGAATCATCATGACTGCCGACTGACTCCATCTCAGACCCAGGAATCATTACTGCCGACTGACTGACTCATTACTGCCGATCTCAGACCCAATGGGATGCCGACTGACTCATTATTACTGCCGACTGACTCATCTCAGACCCAGGAATCATTACAGACTCCATCTCAGACCCAGGAATCATTACTGCCGACTGACTGCATCTCAGACCCAGGAATCATTACTGCCGACTGACTCCATCTCAGACCCAGGAATCATTACTGCCGACTGACTGCATCTCAGACCCAATGGGATCATTACATCTCAGCCCAGACATGCCGACTGACTGCCATCTCAGACCCAATGGGATCATTACAATGGGGATCATTACTGCCGACTGACTGCATCTCAGACCCATTATGGGATCATTCACTGCCGACTGACTCCATCTCAGACCCAATGGGATCATTACTGCCGACTGACTCCATCTCAGACCCAGGAATCATCCCTCAGACCCAGGAATCATTACTGCCGACTGACTGCATCTCAGACCCAGGAATCATTACTGCCGACTGACTCCATCTCAGACCCAGGAATCATTACTGCCGACTGACTCCATCTCAGACCCAGGAATCATTACTGCCAACTGACTGCATCTCAGACCCAGGAATCATTACTCAGCCAACTGACTGCCATCTCAGACCCAGGAATCATTACTGCCGACTGACTGCATCTCAGACCCAGGAATCATTACTGCTGACTGCATCTCAGACCCAGGGAATCATTACTGCCGACTGACTCCATCTCAGACCCAATGGGATCATTACTGCCGACTGATCTGACCCACTATCATCTCAGACCATCTCAGCCGACTGACCCAATGGGATCATGCCTACTGCCGACTGCCCAGGACTGCCGACTCCATCTCAGACCCAGGAATCATTACTGCCGACTGACTGCATCTCAGACCCAGGAATCATTACTGCCAACTGACTGCATCTCAGACCCAGGAATCATTACTGCCGACTGACTCCATCTCAGACCCAGGAATCATTACTGCCGACTCTCAGCCGACTGACTCCATCTCAGACCCAATGGGACTCATCTCAGACTGCATTACGCCGACTGACTGCATCTCAGACCCAGGAATCATTACTGCCGACTGACTGCATCTCAGACCCCGAGACTCCATCTCATTACTGCCTGACTGACTGCATCTCAGACCCAGGAATCATTACTGCCGACTGACTGCATCTCAATCACCCAATGGGGATCATTACTGCCGACTGACTGCATCTCAGACCTGCCGAACTGGACCCAATGGGATCATTACTGCCGACTGACTGCATCTCAGACCCAGGAATCATTACTGCCGACTGACTCCATCTCAGACCCAATGGGATCATTACTGCCGACTGACTGCATCTCAGACCCAGGAATCATTACTGCCGACTGACTGCATCTCAGACCCAATGGGATCATTACTGCCGACTGACTCCATCTCAGACCCAATGGGATCATTACTGCCGACTGACCCAATGGGATCCAACATCCTCAAGATGCTCAAGCGATAAACTAGATTTAGAAGTCATTTTACTTGACTTGTATTCAGGTGACCAAGGTTTGTACTTAGCGCCGTTGTTCCGCTCTCATGTCATGGCATTTCCTCTCTCTCTCGCCGTCGGACTGATGCTCCAAGGGCACTGGCTTCTATCCAATTTTAGGTTCATATGGTGGATGTTTATTTGTATTTTGACAAACTGGTGTCAATGGCAGCTACTGTAGCTACGTTATATTGTGTTTGTCTCTTTCAGCTGGTCCCGGCTGCGTCATGTACAGTCTCTGCTGTGGGAGGGGGAAGCCGGCCCTGATGGGATTCTCTGCTCTCTGGGTGGGTCCAGCACTGTCTCATAATACTGGAGTCAACATTCAAATATATTATTAAACATTGCTTGAACGCAGTAAACTGTCTTGAGAGATTATATTATTTATACACTGAGTATACCAAACATTAGGAACACCTTCATAATACTGAGTTTCATCCCCCCCCCCCTTTTGCCCTCAGAACAGCCTCAATTTGTCGGGGCATGGACTCTACAAGGTGTCAAAAGCGTTCCACAGGGATGCTGGCCCATGTTGACTCCAATGCTTCCCACAGTTGTGTCAAGTTGGCTGGATGTCCTTTGGGTGGTGGACCATTCTTGATACACACGGGAAACTGTTGAGCGTGAAAAACCCAGCAGCGTTGCAGTTCTTGACACAAACCGGTGCACCTGGCACCTACTACCATACCCCGTTCATAGACACTTAAATCTCTGAATGGCACACACACAATCCATGTCTCAATTGTCTCAAGGCTTAAAAATCCTTCTTTAACCTGTCTCCTCCCCTTCATCTACACTGATTGAAGTGGATTTAACAAGTGACATCAATAAGGGATCATAGCTTTCACCTGGTCAGTCTATGTCATGGAAAGAGCAGGTGTTCAAAATGTTTTGTACACTATTCCCTGTTTATATAGATGATGCTTTAGCTATGTTGTCTATAATTCATATTAACGTTCCCTGTTTTGTATGATTTCAGCATGATTTGATGTGTTAGTTGATATTGCAGGCATTGACAGCAGGTATAACGAGGGCTGCAGTGAGCTGGCCAACTACCTGTTCTACGGACTGTACAGGAACAACCAGCTGAACCTGGAACACATTCTGGAGGACTTCCCTGAGGAGGTGCTGGATGGTGAGTAGTAGGGGTTATTGGGTTTTAGGATTTTATTAGGATCCCCAAGGCAGCGGCTTCTCTTCCTGGGGTCCAAACAGGAAGCGAAACACAACAAATATAATTAATAATATACATAATACAATACACAAATATATAAAAATGTCTGTGTGTCTCTTCACAGTCCCCGTCATGCCGTAAGGTGTTCTTTTATGTTTAAAAAAAATAGATATGTTTTTATTGATAGCTTGAGTTACCTGGGGTGGCAGAGAGTTCCATGTGGTCCTCTGTAGCTCAATTGGTAGAGCACGGCGCTTGTAACGCCAGGGTAGTATGGACCCCGGGACCACCCATACGTAAAAATGTATGCACACATGACTGTAAGTCGCTTTGGATAAAAGCGTCTGCTAAATGGCATATTATATTATTATTATTATTATTATTATTATGTAGTCATGGTTCTATTTAAAACTGTGTGTTTCCCAGCCTCTGTTCTGGACCTGGGGACTGTGAAGAGACCTCTGGTTGCATGTCTTGTGTTGTACCGATGAGTGTCTGAACTGTGTGCCAACTGCTTGAACAGACAGTTCGGTACCTTCAACACCTCGCACAAAGACCGATTGTGATGCAGTCAATCTCGCCTCAACTTTGAGCCAGGAGAGATTTACATGTCATTGACGTTCGCCCTCCGTGTACATCTAAGTGCAATACGTGCTGCTCTGTTCTGGACCAACTGCAATTTACCCATGTCCAGGGCATAAAATTAACAGCCGCCAAATGCGGGTAGATTTAGGAATTGCCGGGTTAGAATGTCTATTTCACCAGCCATGTAGGCGGGTGGTCAATTTGCAGGGCTTTACAGCGCGAGCATTACATTCGCATTTACATTCGCATCCTTCCAGTTCTCTGCTGCCAATGACTGGAACAAATTGCAAAAATCTCTGAAGCTGGAGACACTTATCTCCCTCACTAACTTTAAGCATCAGTTGTCAGAGCACCTTACCGATCACTGCACCTGTACACAGCCCATCTGAAATTAGCCCGCCCCAACTACCTCATCCCTATATTGTTATTTATTTTGCTCATCTGTACCCCAGTATCTCTATTTGCACATCATCTCTTGCACATCATTCCAGTGTTAATACTAAATTGTAATTATTTTGCACTATAGCCTATTTTATTGCCTTACCTCCATAACTTGCTAAATTTGCACACTGTATATTAATTGTATTTCTGTTGTATATATTTTTTTTGATTTTTGTTTTGTTTAACCCCATATGTAACTCTGTGTTGTTGTTTTTATCGCACTGCTTTGCTTTATCTTGGCCAGGTCGCAGTTGTAAATGAGAACTTGTTCTCAACTGGTTTACCTGGTTAAATAAAGGTGAAATAAAAAAATAAAAAAATTTTGCGAATAAAATAGAGTTAAAAAGTCAAGTATGAGCGCATGTGAGATTTAGAACAGAAAAATGCTGCCGTAGCTGCTTTCAAAGTATTTCTGCTGGTTAGTTTCAAAGCTGCTAATCGCACAAAGATGTAGGAATCTGTAGCTCAGCTGGTAGAGCACGGCGCTTGTAATGGCAAGGTAGTGGGTTCGATCCCCGGGACCACCCATACGTAAAAATTTATGCACGCATGACTGTAAGTCGCTTTGGATAAAAGCGTCTGCTAAATGGCATGTTATTATTATTATTATTATTATTATTATTATATTATTATATTATTATTATTATTATAATCTATATCCCACCTCGCGCACCAACGCTGCCTGTCTGGGGAGCTTAGTGTACGGTGCTGATAGGTCCATGTCTGGAGGCGCTGTGCGCTGTCAAACAGGCAGAAAAGGAGGTCTGATCTACTCTACTGTCTACGAAGTGACACTTTGTCCTCGTGGTTCTTAGCTATTTACGTTGTCTTGTTCACAAGGTCAGTTGTTTTTCAACGTTTGAGTCTGTTGCTTTAACTGATAGTGAAGAGACGTTGTCTACTACTGGTCAGATCCAAAATCACAGACATGCGTGACACGACTCGAGTGGCCCCGTTACCACGGTAACCTCCCGTCCTTAAAGTGGCAGCTGAACATTTTGTCTCATCTGATATAAGCCTCAGGTCACAAAAAATGATATGTACTTCTTACTAATACATTTGTTTGTTTTAGAAACAGTAAGCATGGTAATCTGTTTTGTGTTTTTTTAAATGTAATTATGGCTAAAATATATTTTTGCTGGTTAAAAATCTGAGTGGCAGTTTCAGACATAATTATGCACTATAGCTGTATTTTAGAATTTTCGCGCCAGGAGAGTTCAACCAATGACGTCATTTGTTGATTGAGCCTGCTGTCTGATCCAAAAATGAATGGAGTCATGTTTTGTAGCAATTGTGGCCTTTGTGTTTGGCCGATTGCACGACCACGCTAGCAGCGAGTAGATTATTTTTATTTTTTTTTTTATTAAACCTTTATTTAACTAGACAAGTCAGTTAAGAACAAATTATTATTTACAATGACAGCCAAACCCGGACGACCCAGACGACGCTGGGCCAATTGTGCGCCGCCCTATGGGACTCCCAATCATTGCCGGATTGTGATATAGCCTGGAATCGAACCAGGGTCTGTAGTGACGCCTCAAGCATTGAGATGCAGTGCCTTAGACCGCTGCGTCACTCGGGAGCCCCGATATGGTTGTCCTTGTTCAATAAAGCCATTGGACTTGTCTCAACGATGTTCAGAAGTTTGGGGTCACTTTGAAATGTCCTCGTTTTTCGAAAGAAAAGCAATTTTTTTTTGTCCATTAAAATAACATCAAATTGATCAGAAATACAGTGCAGACATTGTTAATGTTGTAAATGGCTATTGTAGCTGGAAACGGCTGATTTGTAATGGAATATCTACATAGGCGTACAGAGGCCCATTATCAGCAACCATCAGTCCTGTGTTCCAATGGCACGTTGTGTTTGCTAATCCAAGTTTATAATTTTAAAAGGCTAATTGATCATTAGAAAACCCTTTTGCAATTATGTTAGCAAAGCTGAAAACCGTTATGCTGATTAAAGAAGCAATATAAGGATAATAGTTGGGTCAGGTGTTGTTTTTTCTTCTGGTTATCTAGATCTCTGGCTCCCTCGAGGCATTTGTGTCTTATTTCATCAAACAGTAAGCTTAAAGCATCAGACAAGTTCAATGCATATAGCTGATTTCATTCAAACACAGTGTGTGTCTATATATAGAAAAATAATCGTAAAGGGGTCTGAATACTTTCCGAATGCACTGTATATGCGCTCTTGGATAAATAAATGAAACTAGCTCCAGTTGGCTAATCTGTTAGAGTGTGAACTGTATTACTGTACTGTGTTGTATTATACTGTATTACTGTACTGTACTGTATTACTGTACTGTATTGTATTATACTGTATTACTGTACTGTACTGTATTACTGTACTGTGTTGTATTATACTGTATTACTGTACTGTATTGTATTATACTGTATTACTGTACTGTATTATACTGTATTACTGTACTGTATTATACTGTATTACTGTACTGTGTTGTATTACTGTACTGTATTGTATTATACTGTATTACTGTACTGTATTATACTGTATTACTGTACTGTGTTGTATTATACTGTATTACTGTACTGTGTTGTATTATACTGTATTACTGTACTGTGTTGTATTATACTGTATTACTGTACTGTGTTGTATTATACTGTATTACTGTACTGTGTTGTATTATACTGTATTACTGTACTGTGTTGTATTATATGGACTGGAATTACGCACCTCGTTCAAACCATGATAAAGCAGAAGAGAACATGTGATTCTGGTGCAGCACATGTGGCCTACAAAGTTACAAGTATAGGCTAGAGAATTAGTTTTTAACCTCTAAATATAATAGGGCCTATTTGTATAATTAGTAAGCTGACGCATGTATACCTTTCATAATATTTCCCCTGATGTTATCCTACCTCCTCTTTCGCTCTCTAGTGTTGCTTCATTCCTTCATCGCTTTCAACAGTTAAATGAAATAAGTGTTGTTGTCCTTATCTTCATCAGTCTAATGTCATCCTTGAATAATACAGGACTAGAATTGGATGCAGACGGCTTTCACTTCTCTTCACCAAGATTGAATGGTTATGGGTCTGAATAAATAACTGCTATAGCCTACCGCCATCGTTCAGGATCAGTATATAGTCAGTAGTAGGGGTTAGGATCAGTATATAGTCAGTAGTAGGGGTTATGGGGTTAAGATCAGTATATAGTCAGTAGTAGGGGTTATGGGGTTAGGATCAGTATATAGTCAGTAGTAGGGGTTATGGGGTTAGGATCAGTATATAGTCAGTAGTAGGGGTTAGGATCAGTATATAGTCAGTAGTAGGGGTTATGGGGTTAGGATCAGTATATAGTCAGTAGTAGGGGTTATGGGGTTAGGATCAGTATATAGTCAGTAGTAGGGGTTATGGGGTTAGGATCAGTATATAGTCAGTAGTAGGGGTTAGGATCAGTATATAGTCAGTAGTAGGGGTTATGGGGTTAGGATCAGTATATAGTCAGTAGTAGGGGTTATGGGGTTAGGATCAGTATATAGTCAGTAGTAGGGGTTATGGGGTTAGGATCAGTATATAGTCAGTAGTAGGGGTTATGGGGTTAGGATCAGTATATAGTCAGTAGTAGGGGTTATGGGGTTAGGATCAGTATATAGTCAGTAGTAGGGGTTATGGGGTTAGGATCAGTATATAGTCAGTAGTAGGGGTTATGGGGTTAGGATCAGTATATAGTCAGTAGTAGGGGTTATGGGGTTAGGATCAGTATATAGTCAGTAGTAGGGGTTATGGGGTTTAGGATCAGTATATAGTCAGTAGTAGGGGGTTATGGGGTTAGGATCAGTATATAGTCAGTAGTAGGGGTTATGGGGTTAGGATCAGTATATAGTCAGTAGTAGGGGTTATGGGGTTAGGATCAGTATATAGTCAGTAGTAGGGGTTATGGGGTTAGGATCAGTATATAGTCAGTAGTAGGGGTTATGGGGTTAGGATCAGTATATAGTCAGTAGTAGGGGTTATGGGGTTAGGATCAGTATATAGTCAGTAGTAGGGGTTAGGATCAGTATATAGTCAGTAGTAGGGGTTATGGGGTTAGGATCAGTATATAGTCAGTAGTAGGGGTTATGGGGTTAGGATCAGTATATAGTCAGTAGTAGGGGTTATGGGGTTAGGATCAGAATATAGTCAGTAGTAGGGGTTATGGGGTTAGGATCAGTATATAGTCAGTAGTAGGGGTTATGGGGTTAGGATCAGTATATAGTCAGTAGTAGGGGTTATGGGGTTAGGATCAGTATATAGTCAGTAGTAGGGGTTATGGGGTTAGGATCAGTATATAGTCAGTAGTAGGGGTTATGGGGTTAGGATCAGTATATAGTCAGTAGTAGGGGTTATGGGGTTAGGATCAGTATATAGTCAGTAGTAGGGGTTATGGGGTTAGGATCAGTATATAGTCAGTAGTAGGGGTTATGGGGTTAGGATCAGTATATAGTCAGTAGTAGGGGTTATGGGGTTAGGATCAGTATATAGTCAGTAGTAGGGGTTATGGGGTTAGGATCAGTATATAGTCAGTAGTAGGGGTTATGGGGTTAGGATCAGTATATAGTCAGTAGTAGGGGTTATGGGTTAGGATCAGTATATAGTCAGTAGTAGGGGTTATGGGGTTAGGATCAGTATATAGTCAGTAGTAGGGGTTATGGGGTTAGGATCAGTATATAGTCAGTAGTAGGGGTTATGGGGTTAGGATCAGTATATAGTCAGTAGTAGGGGTTATGGGGTTAGGATCAGTATATAGTCAGTAGTAGGGGTTATGGGGTTAGGATCAGTATATAGTCAGTAGTAGGGGTTATGGGGTTAGGATCAGTATATAGTCAGTAGTAGGGGTTAGGATCAGTATATAGTCAGTAGTAGGGGTTAGGATCAGTATATAGTCAGTAGTAGGGGTTAGGATCAGTATATAGTCAGTAGTAGGGGGGTTAGGATCAGTATATAGTCAGTAGTAGGGGTTAGGATCAGTATATAGTCAGTAGTAGGGGTTAGGATCAGTATATAGTCAGTAGTAGGGGTTAGGATCAGTATATAGTCAGTAGTAGGGGTTATGGGGTTAGGATCAGTATATAGTCAGTAGTAGGGGTTATGGGGTTTAGGATCAGTATATAGTCAGTAGTAGGGGTTATGGGGTTAGGATCAGTATATAGTCAGTAGTAGGGGTTAGGATCAGTATATAGTCAGTAGTAGGGGTTAGGATCAGTATATAGTCAGTAGTAGGGGTTAGGATCAGTATATAGTCAGTAGTAGGGGTTATGGGGTTAGGATCAGTATATAGTCAGTAGTAGGGGTTATGGGGTTAGGATCAGTATATAGTCAGTAGTAGGGGTTAGGATCAGTATATAGTCAGTAGTAGGGGTTAGGATCAGTATATAGTCAGTAGTAGGGGTTATGGGGTTAGGATCAGTATATAGTCAGTAGTAGGGGTTATGGGGTTAGGATCAGTATATAGTCAGTAGTAGGGGTTATGGGGTTAGGATCAGTATATAGTCAGTAGTAGGGGTTATGGGGTTAGGATCAGTATATAGTCAGTAGTAGGGGTTAGGATCAGTATATAGTCAGTAGTAGGGGTTATGGGGTTAGGATCAGTATATAGTCAGTAGTAGGGGTTAGGATCAGTATATAGTCAGTAGTAGGGGTTATGGGGTTAGGATCAGTATATAGTCAGTAGTAGGGGTTATGGGGTTAGGATCAGTATATAGTCAGTAGTAGGGGTTATGGGGTTAGGATCAGTATATAGTCAGTAGTAGGGGTTATGGGGTTAGGATCAGTATATAGTCAGTAGTAGGGGTTATGGGGTTAGGATCAGTATATAGTCAGTAGTAGGGGTTAGGATCAGTATATAGTCAGTAGTAGGGGTTATGGGGTTAGGATCAGTATATAGTCAGTAGTAGGGGTTATGGGGTTAGGATCAGTATATAGTCAGTAGTAGGGGTTATGGGGTTAGGATCAGTATATAGTCAGTAGTAGGGGTTATGGGGTTAGGATCAGTATATAGTCAGTAGTAGGGTTATGGGGTTAGGATCAGTATATAGTCAGTAGTAGGGGTTATGGGGTTAGGATCAGTATATAGTCAGTAGTAGGGGTTAGGATCAGTATATAGTCAGTAGTAGGGGTTATGGGGTTAGGATCAGTATATAGTCAGTAGTAGGGGTTATAGGGTTAGGATCAGTATATAGTCAGTAGTAGGGGTTATGGGGTTAGGATCAGTATATAGTCAGTAGTAGGGGTTATGGGGTTAGGATCAGTATATAGTCAGTAGTAGGGGTTAGGATCAGTATATAGTCAGTAGTAGGGGTTATGGGGTTAGGATCAGTATATAGTCAGTAGTAGGGGTTATGGGGTTAGGATCAGTATATAGTCAGTAGTAGGGGTTAGGATCAGTATATAGTCAGTAGTAGGGGTTAGGATCAGTATATAGTCAGTAGTAGGGGTTATGGGGTTAGGATCAGTATATAGTCAGTAGTAGGGGTTAGGATCAGTATATAGTCAGTAGTAGGGGTTAGGATCAGTATATAGTCAGTAGTAGGGGTTATGGGGTTAGGATCAGTATATAGTCAGTAGTAGGGGTTATGGGGTTAGGATCAGTATATAGTCAGTAGTAGGGGTTATGGGGTTAGGATCAGTATATAGTCAGTAGTAGGGGTTTATGGGGTTAGGATCAGTATATAGTCAGTAGTAGGGGTTAGGATCAGTATATAGTCAGTAGTAGGGGTTATGGGGTTAGGATCAGTATATAGTCAGTAGTAGGGGTTATGGGGTTAGGATCAGTATATAGTCAGTAGTAGGGGTTATGGGGTTAGGATCAGTATATAGTCAGTAGTAGGGTTATGGGGTTAGGATCAGTATATAGTCAGTAGTAGGGGTTATGGGGTTAGGATCAGTATATAGTCAGTAGTAGGGGTTAGGATCAGTATATAGTCAGTAGTAGGGGTTATGGGGTTAGGATCAGTATATAGTCAGTAGTAGGGGTTAGGGGGTTAGGATCAGTATATAGTCAGTAGTAGGGGTTATGGGGTTAGGATCAGTATATAGTCAGTAGTAGGGGTTAGGATCAGTATATAGTCAGTAGTAGGGGTTATGGGGTTAGGATCAGTATATAGTCAGTAGTAGGGGTTAGGATCAGTATATAGTCAGTAGTAGGGGTTAGGATCAGTATATAGTCAGTAGTAGGGGTTATGGGGTTAGGATCAGTATATAGTCAGTAGTAGGGGTTATGGGGTTAGGATCAGTATATAGTCAGTAGTAGGGGTTATGGGGTTAGGATCAGTATATAGTCAGTAGTAGGGGTTATGGGGTTAGGATCAGTATATAGTCAGTAGTAGGGGTTAGGATCAGTATATAGTCAGTAGTAGGGGTTATGGGGTTAGGATCAGTATATAGTCAGTAGTAGGGGTTATGGGGTTAGGATCAGTATATAGTCAGTAGTAGGGGTTAGGATCAGTATATAGTCAGTAGTAGGGGTTAGGATCAGTATATAGTCAGTAGTAGGGGTTATGGGGTTAGGATCAGTATATAGTCAGTAGTAGGGGTTAGGATCAGTATATAGTCAGTAGTAGGGGTTAGGATCAGTATATAGTCAGTAGTAGGGGTTATGGGGTTAGGATCAGTATATAGTCAGTAGTAGGGGTTATGGGGTTAGGATCAGTATATAGTCAGTAGTAGGGGTTATGGGGTTAGGATCAGTATATAGTCAGTAGTAGGGGTTATGGGGTTAGGATCAGTATATAGTCAGTAGTAGGGGTTATGGGGTTAGGATCAGTATATAGTCAGTAGTAGGGGTTATGGGGTTAGGATCAGTATATAGTCAGTAGTAGGGGTTATGGGGTTAGGATCAGTATATAGTCAGTAGTAGGGGTTATGGGGTTAGGATCAGTATATAGTCAGTAGTAGGGGTTATGGGGTTAGGATCAGTATATAGTCAGTAGTAGGGGTTATGGGGTTAGGATCAGTATATAGTCAGTAGTAGGGGTTAGGATCAGTATATAGTCAGTAGTAGGGGTTATGGGGTTAGGATCAGTATATAGTCAGTAGTAGGGGTTATGGGGTTAGGATCAGTATATAGTCAGTAGTAGGGGTTATGGGGTTAGGATCAGTATATAGTCAGTAGTAGGGGTTAGGATCAGTATATAGTCAGTAGTAGGGGTTATGGGGTTAGGATCAGTATATAGTCAGTAGTAGGGGTTAGGGTTACCAACCGCTCCTAGCTCCAGTGATTAATATGTCTTATAGTCTACATCCCAAATGGCACCCTATTCCCTATATAGTGCATATAGGCCCATAGGTCTCTGGTCAACATCAGTTCACTATATAAGGAATAGGGTGCCAGTGGGAATACAACCTACGTTTTCTAGTGTGTTGTTAATGCTGTCTTATTCTCAGTGTGTTGTTCTGGCTTGTTAACATTTGGTCTCTCCTGGTCTCCAGATGTGATCGTGCTGATCAAGGCAGAGTGTGTCCACCTGTACTGTAACCCTGTCAACTACAGTTACCTGCTGCCCTACGTCTCCCACTGGAGGAACCTCACCATACACTGCATGAACCAAACAGAGGTTAGCTATTACTATAACATGTTGACTTCCTTACCCAGGCAGAGGTTAGTTTACTAATATAATGACCCAGGCAGAGGTTAGTTCACTACAATTATCACATAGACTGCCTTACCCAGGCAGAGGTTAGTTCACTACAATAATCACATAGACTGCCTTACCCAGGCAGAGGTTAGTTCACTAATATAATGACCCAGGCAGAGGTTAGTTCACTACAATTATCACATAGACTGCCTTACCCAGGCAGAGGTTAGTTCACTACAATTATCACATAGAGACTGCCTTACCCAGGCAGAGGTTAGTTCACTACAATAATCACATAGACTGCCTTACCCAGGCAGAGGTTAGTTCACTACAATAATCACATAGACTGCCTTACCCAGGCAGAGGTTAGTTCACTACAATAATCACATATACTGCCTTACCCAGGCAGAGGTTAGTTCACTACAATAATCACATAGACTGCCTTACCCAGGCAGAGGTTAGTTCACTACAATAATCACATAGACTGCCTTACCCAGGCAGAAGTTAGTTCACTACAATAATCACATAGACTGCCTTACCCATGCAGAGGTTAGTTCACTACAATAATCACATAGACTGCCTTACCCAGGCAGAGGTTAGTTCACTACAATAATCACATAGACTGCCTTACCCAGGCAGAGGTTAGTTCACTAATATAATGACCCAGGCAGAGGTTAGTTCACTACAATAATCACATAGACTGCCTTACCCAGGCAGAGGTTAGTTCACTACAATAATCACATAGACTGCCTTACCCAGGCAGAGGTTAGTTCACTACAATAATCACATAGACTGCCTTACCCAGGCAGAGGTTAGTTCACTAATATAATCACATAGACTGCCTTACCCAGGCAGAGGTTAGTTCACTACAATAATCACATAGACTGCCTTACCCAGGCAGAGGTTAGTTCACTACAATAATCACATAGACTGCCTTACCCAGGCAGAGGTTAGTTCACTACAATTATCACATAGACTGCCTTACCCAGGCAGAGGTTAGTTCAATAATATAATCACATAGACTGCCTTACCCAGGCAGAGGTTAGTTCAGTACAATAATCACATAGACTGCCTTACCCAGGCAGAGGTTAGTTCACTACAATAATCACATAGACTGCCTTACCCAGGCAGAGGTTAGTTCACCACAATAATCACATAGACTGCCTTACCCAGGCAGAGGTTAGTTCACTACAATAATCACGTAGACTGCCTTAACCCAGGCAGAGGTTAGTTCACTAATATAATCACGTAGACTGCCATACCCAGGCAGAGGTTAGTTCACTACAATAATCACGTAGACTGCCTTACCCAGGCAGAGGTTAGTTCACTAATATAATCACGTAGACTGCCTCACCCAGGCAGAGGTTAGTTCACTAATATAATCACATAGACTGCCTTACCCAGGCAGAGGTTAGTTCAGTAATATAATCACGTAGACTGCCTCACCCAGGCAGAGGTTAGTTCACTAATATAATCACGTAGACTGCCTTACCCAGGCAGAGGTTAGTTCACTAATATAATCACGTAGACTGCCTTACCCAGGCAGAGGTTAGTTCAATAATATAATCACATAGACTGCCTTACCCAGGCAGAGGTTAGTTTACTAATATAATCACGTAGACTGCCTAACCCAGGCAGAGGTTAGTTTACTAATATAATCACATAGACTGCCTTACCCAGGCAGAGGTTAGTTCACTACAATAATCACACAGACTGCCTTACCCAGGCAGAGGTTAGTTCACTAACATAATCACGTAGACTGCCTTACCCAGGCAGAGGTTAGTTCACTAATATAATCACGTAGACTGCCATACCCAGGCAGAGGTTAGTTCACTACAATAATCACACAGACTGCCTTACCCAGGCAGAGGTTAGTTCACTAACATAATCACGTAGACTGGCTTACCCAGGCAGAGGTTAGTTCACTAACATAATCACGTAGACTGGCTTACCCAGGTAGAGGTTAGTTCACTAATATAATCACGTAGACTGCCTTACCCAGGCAGAGGTTAGTTCACTACAATAATCACGTAGACTGCCTTACCCAGGCAGAGGTTAGTTCACTAATATAATCACGTAGACTGCCTAACCCAGGCAGAGGTTAGTTCACTACAATAATCACATAGACTGCCTTACCCAGGCAGAGGTTAGTTCACTACAATAATCACATAGACTGCCTTACCCAGGCAGAGGTTAGTTCACTACAATAATCACGTAGACTGCCTTACCCAGGCAGAGGTTAGTTCACTAATATAATCACGTAGACTGCCTAACCCAGGCAGAGGTTAGTTCACTACAATCATCACATAGACTGCCACGCAGGCAGAGGTTAGTTCACTACAATAATCACACAGACTGCCTTACCCAGGCAGAGGTTAGTTCACTAACATAATCACGTAGACTGCCTTACCCAGGCAGAGGTTAGTTCACTACAATAATCACGTAGACTGCCTTACCCAGGCAGAGGTTAGTTCACTACAATAATCAAGTAGACTGCCTTACCCAGGCAGAGGTTAGTTCACTACAATAATCACATAGACTGCCTTACCCAGGCAGAGGTTAGTTCACTACAATAATCACATAGACTGCCTTACCCAGGCAGAGGTTAGTTCACTAATATAATCACATAGACTGCCTTACCCAGGCAGAGGTTAGTTCACTACAATAATCACATAGACTGCCTAACTCAGGCAGAGGTTAGTTCACTACAATAATCACATAGACTGCCTAACTCAGGCAGAGGTTAGTTCACTAATATAATGACCCAGGCAGAGGTTAGTTCACTACTATAATGACCCAGGCAGAGGTTAGTTCACTAATATAATGACCCAGGCAGAGGTTAGTTCACTACTATAATGACCCAGGCAGAGGTTAGTTCACTAATATAATGACCCAGGCAGAGGTTAGTTCACTAATATAATGACCCAGGCAGAGGTTAGTTCACTAATATAATGACCCAGGCAGAGGTTAGTTCACTAATATAATGACCCAGGCAGAGGTTAGTTCACTAATATAATGACCCAGGCAGAGGTTAGTTCACTAATATAATGACCCAGGCAGAGGTTAGTTCACTAATATAATGACCCAGGCAGAGGTTAGTTCACTAATATAATGACCCAGGCAGAGGTTAGTTCACTAATATAATGACCCAGGCAATGACCCAGGCAGAGGTTAGTTCACTAATATAATGACCCAGGCAGAGGTTAGTTCACTAATATAATGACCCAGGCAGAGGTTAGTTCACTAATATAATGACCCAGGCAGAGGTTAGTTCACTAATATAATGACCCAGGCAGAGGTTAGTTCACTAATATAATGACCCAGGCAGAGGTTAGTTCACTAATATAATGACCCAGGCAGAGGTTAGTTCACTAATATAATGACCCAGGCAGAGGTTAGTTCACTAATATAATGACCCAGGCAGAGGTTAGTGCACTAATATAATGACCCAGGCAGAGGTTAGTTCACACTAATATAATGACCCAGGCAGAGGTTAGTTCACTACTATAATGACCCAGGCAGAGGTTAGTTCACTAATATAATGACCCAGGCAGATGTTAGTTCACTAATATAATGACCCAGGCAGAGGTTAGTTCACTAATATAATGACCCAGGCAGAGGTTAGTTCACTACTATAATGACCCAGGCAGAGGTTAGTTCACTAATATAATGACCCAGGCAGAGGTTAGTTCACTACCATCACACTTCTAAGTTCTCGTTCAAATTTTTAATCGATCAAGAAGTAAATAACAATGTATCTTTAGTATTTTAAAATGAGGTCTTGATGACTTTATAGAACCAAGCAGATACACAGGTCAATGTATGTCTAAGTTGAATGTTGATTACCCAGACTCCTTTTCTCTGCCATCCCCCTCCCTCTTTGTTCCCCCCTCATCCCCTCTGCAGTATGAAGACGAGGAAGCAGCGGAGGAATTTAAGATCTCCAGCTTTGTGAGCATGGTTCAGGACTGCAGCCGTATAGGTGTTCCTTACAGCACCCAGGGTACAGTAGAATTACAGAGATTACTTGACATAGCATGTACAGTGCCTTCGGAAAGTATTCAGACCCCTTGACTTTTTCCACGTTTTGTTTTACGTTACAGCCTTATTCTAAAATTGATTAAATAAAACATTTTCCTCAGCAATCTACACACAATACCCCATAATGACAAAGCGAAAACAGGTTTTTGGAAAAAACAGAAATACCTTGTATACATAAGTATTCAGACCCTTTGCTATGAGACTCGAAATTGAGCTCAGGTGCATCATGTTTCCATTGAACATCCTTGAGATGTTTCTACAACGTGATTGGAGTCCACCTGTGGTAAATTCAGTTGATTGGGCATGATTTGGAAAGGCACACACTTCTCTATATAAGGTCCTACAGTTGACAGTGCATGTCAGAGCAAAAACCAAGCCATGAGGTCAAAGGAATTGTCCGTAGAGCTCCGAGACAGGATTGTGTCGAGGCACAGATCTGGGGAAGGGTACCAAAAAATGTCTGCAGCGTTGAAGGTCCCCAAGAACACAGTGGCCTCCATCATTCTTAAATGGAAGAAGTTTGGAACCACCAAGACTCTTCCTAGAGCTGGCCGCCCGGCCAAACTGAGCAATCGGGGCAGAAGGGCCTTGGTCAGGGAGGTGACCAAGATCCCGATGGTCACTCTGACAGAGCTCCAGAGTTCCTATGTGGAGATGGGAGAACATTCCAGAAGGACAGCCATCTCTTCTGCACTCCACCAATCAGGCCTTTATGGTAGTGTGGCCAGACGGAAGCCACTCCTCAGTAAGAGGCATGACAGCCCGCTTGGAGTTTTCCAAAAGGCACCTAAAGATTCTCTGGTCTGATGAAACCAAGATTGAACTCTTTGGCCTGAATGCCAAGCATCACGACTGGGGCAAGCCTGGCACCATCCCTACGGTAAAGCATGGTGGTGGCAGCATCATGCTGTGGGGATGTTTTTCAGCGGCAGGGAAACTAGTCAGGATCAAGGGAAAGATGAACTAAGCAAATAGAGAAAGATCCTTGATGAAAACCTGCTCCAGAGCGCTCAGGACCTCAGACTGGGGTGAAGGTTCACCTTCCAACAGGACAACGACCCTAAGCACACAGCCAAGACAACACAGGAGTAACTTGGGACAAGTCTCTGAATATCTTTGAGTGGCCTAGCCAGAGCCCGAACTTGAACCCGATCGAACATCTCTGGAGAGACCTGAAAATAGCTGTGCAGCAACGCTCCCCATCCAACCTGACGGAGCTTGAGAGGATCTGCAGAGAAGATTGGAAGAAACTCCCCAAATACAGGTGTGCCAAACTTGTAACGTCATACCCAGGAAGACTCAAGGCTGTAATCGCTGCCAAAGGGGCTTCAACAAAGTACTGAGTAAAGGTTCTGAATACTGTGATATTTCATATTTATGTTTTTATACGTTTGCAAACATTTATAAAAATCTGTTTTTACTTTGTCATTATGGGGTATTGAATGTGATGAGGGGAAAAAACTATTTAATCACTTTTAGAACAAGGCTGTAACGTTACAAAATGTGGAAAAAGAGTCTGAATACTTTCTGAATACACTGTATTTACTCCTCTATTACTAGAGGATTACCAGCAATTACTTAACAGCCTCCGACGTGACTTTTATTGTTCCGCATATGTAATGAAGCAAACAACTAATTGAACAATTTTAACATAGTTGAACTGTAACAGGCAAGTTGTTTTATAGTGTGATGATTTGGGATGTGTAGAGTTTATATGTAAATGAGAAACTGTGCTGTTTCAGGCCACATCCAGAAGTTTGACGTGTTTATGATAGAGAAGTGGCCCATCATTCAGGCCTTCGCTCTGGAGGGAATCGGTGGAGGAAGCTTCTTCACCATGAAATACAAGGTACCTCACACCGTGTTACTAAGACAAATTGTAGGGGGAAATTGGCTAACCTTACATCCATGGCAGAATAGTTAGTAAAATAATTACATCTCCATTCATTTCAATGGTTGCCTGACGACTCAAACTAAATTTGCTACATACTTCAGTCTGAGACATTTGTGGTGACGAGGGGCACGATGGGCGTTGTACAAAAAGTCATCAGGCGATTGGATCATCTCTAACCAATCAGAGTGTCAAAGCCAATGACACATTTTCTAAACACTGCTTTACCCACATGTGTTCTGGCTCTGGCCCAACCCATCTGTCTGGACCAATCAGAACGGTTAGAATGTTTTCGCGTTCTAATAATCATCGGGGAGGTACTCCGATCGACTCATTGCAGAGAAGAACTGTGGGCGTGGCGTAGCGTTTGGCCGTAGCAAGGAGTTTGGGTAGCTAAGCAAATACAATAGCCTCTTTATAAGGCAGTTTACTTGTAGGAAATGGTTGATTGGATGTGTGTACTGTGCTGTGTGTTCCAGTTGATGGACATTAGTGAGAAGCTGTGGCAGACCTACACCAGATTGGACCCTGTCTCTCTAGACAACCTCCTGACTGAGGTAACCATTCTGAGCTTGAACACACCTGTGACTAGATGTTGGAACAGGACCATTGGACCAATGTGTTGTGGTGTCTCTTCCAGGACCTGGTGTTGTTTGAGAAGCAGTGGAGCAGTTTCTTCTCCAGCTTTGACATCGAGAGCCATCTGTCTATCCTGGAGCTGTCTGAGGCTCAGGCAGGGGAGGTAACTTAACACTAGAACCGCTAAAGCAGGAATTTTGACTGTTCATGAATGTAAAAAATATATACAGTGGGGAGAACAAGTATTTGATACACTGCCGATTTTGCAGGTTTCCTACTTACAAAGCATGTAGAGGTCTGTAATTTTTATCATAGGTACACTTCAACTGTGAGAGGCGGAATCTAAAAAAAAAATCCAGAAAAATCACATTGTATGATTTTTAAGTAATTAATTTGCATTTTATAGGGAAACCTGTTTCAGTCTTCCAGAGATTTGAGACTGGGACGGAGGTTCACCTTCCAGCAGGACAATGACTCTAAGCATACTGCTAAAGCAACACTCAAGTGGTTTAAGGGGAAACATTTAAATGTCTTGGAATGGCCTATTCAAAGCCCAGACCTCAATCCAATTGAGAATCAATGGTATGATTTTAAAGATTGCTCGACACCACGGAGCGGAACCCATCCAACTTGAAGGAGCTGGAGCAGTTTTGTCTTGAAGAATGGGCAAAAATCCCAGTGGCTAGATGTGCCAAGCTTATAGAGACATACCCCAAGAGACTTGCAGCTGTAATTGCTGCAAAAGGTGAATACTTTCGCAAGCCACTGTACGTGTCCATTTTGAAAGGATAAAGCTAAGAACATTAACAACTTCATAGTTAAGAACACTATAACAATATGGAAGAAAATGTAACATATTTTACAAGAACCAATATCACTCCCTAGAAACACATCCTTATGGAACAATCCTTGGAGAGCTTTTCAGAATTCACTGATAAATTGGTCCACATGGAAAACTAAAGGCATAGAAACCGTAAGTGACTTGGTAACAGGAAGTACATTTATTTCCATGACAGCTTTAAAAAGCTATTTTGGGTTGACCAATGTAGATATTTTCAAATACATCAAACTTCAAAGTTTTATATCACAACATTTTGATTTGAAATCTTTTAGACATCAGAGCAATCTTGAGGGAATACTATTTGAGTCAGAAAAGGATATTCATATATATATAAAACCTTGCAGAGAGCCTATGCAGTGCATTTCACCTTTTCCACATTTTGTTAAGTTACAGCCTTATTCTAAAATGGATTAAATGTAAAACAAAATCCTCACCAATCTACACACAATACCCCATAATAACAAAGCGGAAACAGGTTTTTAGAATATTTTGCAAATGTATAAAAAATATAGAATATATACTGTATTTACATAAGTATTCAGACCCTTTGCTATGAGACTCGAATTGAGCTCAGGTGCATCCTGCTTCCATTGATCATCCTTGAGATAATTCTACAACTTGATTGGAGTCCACCTGTGGTAAATTCAATTGATTGGACATGATTTGGAAAGGCACACACCTGTCTGTATAAGGTCCCACAGTTGACAGTGCATGTCAGAGCAGAAACCAAGCCATGAGGTCGAAGGAATTGTCTGTAGGGCTCCGAGACAGGATTGTGTCGAGGCACAGATCTGGGGAAGGGTACCAAAACATTTCTGCAGCATTGAAGGTCCGCAAGAACAAAGTTGCCTCCATCAATGTTAAATTGAAGAAGTTTGGAACCACCAAGACTCTCCTAGAGTTGGCCGCCCGGCCAAACTGAGCATTCAGGGGAGAAGGGCCTTGGTCAGGGAGGTGACCAAGAACCCGATGGTCACTCTGACAGAGCTCCAGAGTTCCTATGTGGAGATGGGAGAACCTTCCAGAAGGACAACCATCTCTTCTGCACTCCACCAATCAGGCCTTTATGGTAGAGTGGCCAGACGGAAGCCACTCCTCAGTAAAAGGCACATGAAAGCCTGCATAGAGTTTGCCAAAAGACACCTAAAGGACTCTCAGACTGTGAGAAACAAGAATGCCAAGCGTCATGTCTGGAGGAAACCAGGCACGGCTCATCACCTGGCCAATAGCATCCCTACGGTGAAGCATGGTGGTGACAGCATCATGCTGTGGGGATGTTTTTTTAGTGGCAGGGACTGGGAGACTAGTCAGGATCGAGGAAAAGATTAACGGAGCAAAGTACATTTACATTTACGTCATTTAGCAGACGCTCTTATCCAGAGCGACTTACAAAATAGGTGCATTCACCTTATAGCCAGTGGGATAACCACTTTACAATGTTTATTTTTTTTTTTTAAATTGGGGGGGGTTAAAAGGATTTATTTATCCTATCCCAGGTATTCCTTAAAGAGGTGGGGTTTCAAATGTCTCCGGAAGGTGGTGAGTGACTCCGCCATGTCCTGGCGTCGTGAGGGAGCTTGTTCCACCATTGGGGTGCCAGAGCAGCGAACAGTTTTGACTGGGGCTGAGCGGGAACTATGCTTCCGCAGAGGTAGGGGAGCCAGCAGGCCAGAGGTGGATGAACGCAGTGCCCTCGTTTGGGTGTAGGGACTGATCAGAGCCTGAAGGTACGGAGGTGCCGTTCCCCTCACAGCTCCGTAGGCAAGCACCATGGTCTTGTAGCAGATGCGAGCTTCAACTGGAAGCCAGTGGAGTGTGCGGAGGAGTGGGGGCCTGACGTGAGAGAACTTGGGAAGGTTTGAACACCAGACGGGCTGCGGCATTCTGGATGAGTTGTAGGGGTTTAATGGCACAGGCAGGGAGCCCAGCCAACAGCGAGTTGCAGTAATCCAGACGGGAGATGACAAGTGCCTGGATTAGGACCTGTGCCGCTTCCTGTGTAAGGGCAGGGTCGTACTCTCCGAATGTTGTAGAGTATGAACCTACAGGATCGGGTCACCGCCTTGATGTTAGCGGAGAATGACAGGGTGTTGTCCAGGGTCACGCCAAGGCTCTTCGCACTCTGGGAGGAGGACACAACGGAGTTGTCAACCGTGATGGCGAGATCATGGAACAGACAGTCCTTCCCCGGGAGGAAGAGCAGCTCCGTCTATGCCAAGGTTCAGCTTGAGGTGGTGATCCGTCATCCATACTGATATGTCTGCCAGACATGCAGAGATGCGATTCGCCACCTTGGGTATCAGAAGGGGGAAAGGAGAAGATTAGTTGTGTGTCGTCAGCGTAGCAATGATAGGAGAGGCCAGGTGAGGATATGACAGAGCCAAGTGACTTGGTGTATAGCGAGAATAGGAGAGGGCCTAGAACTGAGCCTGGGGGACACCAGTGGTGAGAGCACGTGGTGCGGACCAGCTTCTCGCCACGCCAACTTGTAGGAGCGACCGGTCAGGTAGGACGCAATCCAAGAGTGAGCCGCGCCGGAGATGCCCAGCTCGGAGAGGGTGGAGAGGAGGATCTGATGGTTCACAGTATCAAAGGCAGCAGACAGGTCTAGAAGGACAAGAGCAGAGAGAGAGAGTTAGCTTTAGCAGTGCGGAGAGCCTCCGTGACACAGAGAAGAGCAGTCTCAGTTGAATGACCAGTCTTGAAACCTGACTGGTTTGGATCAAGAAGGTCATTCTGAGAGAGATAGCAAGAGAGTTGGCTAAAGACGGCACGCTCAATCGTTTTGGAGAGAAAAGAAAGAAGGGATACTGGTCTGTAGTTGTTGACATCAGAGGGATTGAGTGTTGTTTTTTTTTAGAAGGGGTGCAACTCTCGCTCTCTTGAAGACGGAAGGGACATAGCCAGCGGTCAAGGATGAGTTGATCAGCCAGGTGAGGTAAGGGAGAAGGTCACCGGAGATGGTCTGGAGAAGAGAGGAGGGGGATAGGGTCAAGCGGGCAGGTTGTTTGGGGCGGCCTGCCGTCACAAGT
Organism: Coregonus suidteri; assembly: GCA_036851935.1. Lineage (NCBI taxonomy): Eukaryota > Metazoa > Chordata > Actinopteri > Salmoniformes > Salmonidae > Coregonus > Coregonus suidteri. The sequence continues at coordinate 50,631,089 of CM072240.1, read as the reverse complement.
CGCAAGATTTTATCTGGAGAGAGAGGGGAGAAAGAAGTCAAAGCATAGGGTAGGGCAGTGTGAGCAGGACCAGCAGTGTCATTTGACTTAACAAACGAGGATCGGATGTCGTCAACCTTCTTTTCAAAACGGTTGACGAAGTCATCCACAGAGAGGGAGGAGGGGGGAGAGGGGAGGGGGGGGGGGGGATTTCAGCAGGGGCGAGGAGAATGTGGCAAAGAGCTTCCTAGGGTTAGAGGCAGATGCTTGGAATTTAGAGTGGTAGAGAGGAGGGAGTGAAAAGATGCCAGGTCTGCAGGGAGTCTAGTTTTCTTCCATTTCCGCTTTCCGTACAGAGAGATCCTTGATATGAACCTGCTCCAGAGTGCTCAGGACTTCATGCTGGGGCGAAGGTTCTTCTTCCAACAGGACAACGTCCCTAAGCACACAGCCAAGACAACGCTGGAGTGGCTTTGGGACAAGTCTCTGAATGTCCTTGATTGGCCCAGCCAGAGCCTGTACTTGAAACCGATCATTAGCTTGAAGGGTGTCCCTGGAAGGCCAGCAGTTCTAGTGTTAACCCAGCTACATGTCGTCTATAACTACATGATTACTCTGCCTGAACAGAAAATATAAACACAACATGCAAGAATTTCATTGGTTTACTGAGTTACAGTTCATATGAGGAAAATCAGTCAATTGAAATAAATTATTTAGGCCCTAATCTATGGATTTGAAATGACTGGGAATACAGATAGGAATCTGTTGGTCCCATATACCTTTTTAAATATGGGCCACACAATGGGCTTCAGGATCTTGTCACATATTTTTGTGCATTTTAATTGCCATCGATAAAATGCAATTGTGTTCGTTGTAGCTTATGCCTGCCCATACCATAACCCCACCCCCCCCATGGGGCACTCTGTTCACAACGTTGACATCAGCAAACCGCTCACCCACACGACGCCATACACGTGGTCTGCGGTTGTGAGGCCGGTTGGACGTACTGCCAAATTCTCTAAAACGAAGGCGAGGCGGCTTATGGTAGAGAAATGAACATTCATTTCTCTGGCAACAGCTCTGGAGTCAACATGCCAATTTCACGCTCCCTCAAAACTTGAGACATCTGTGGCATTGTGTTGTGGCAAAACTACACATTTTAAAGTGGCCTTTTATTGTCCCCAGCACAAGGTGCACCTGTGTAATGATCATGCTGTTTAATCAGCTTCTTGATATGCCACACCTGTCAGGTGGATGGAGTATCTTTGCAAAGGATAAATGCTCACTAACAGGGATGTAAACTAATTTGGGAGGGAGGAACACATGTTCTCTTGTTGGCCAAGTATAGGTTGCTCTGTGTGTTTTGTTAATGAATAAACCAAACTTTTAACATGTCTGTTAAATCCCCAGGCATTCCGGAGTTACTTCTCTCATGGCCTGATCTCCAGTAACATAGCTGACAGCAGTAGGAGACGGCAGCCATTTGTTCTGTTTGGGAGCCACTCCTCCATGGAGAACCTTCTCAGCTACTCCTTCAACTTCCCTTCTGATGGACACCAGGTCCGCAACACCGGACCACAGGGCGCCCCAGCCAAACACATGGTGAGAGCACCCTAACCCTATCCCCTAACCCCTAACCCTAAGCCAACACCGGACCCCAGAGCACCCCAGCCAAACACATGGTGAGAGCACCCCTAACCCCTATCCCCTAACCCTAAGCCAACACCGGACCCCAGAGCACCCCAGCCAAACACATGGTGAGAGCACCCTAACCCTATCCCCTAACCCCTAACCCTAAGCCAACACCGGACCCCAGAGCACCCCAGCCAAACACATGGTGAGAGCACCCTAACCTTTTCCCCTAACCCCTAACCCTAAGCCAACACCGGACCCCAGAGCACCCCAGCCAAACACATGGTGAGAGCACCCTAACCCTATCCCCTAACCCCTAACCCTAAGCCAACACCGGACCCCAGAGCACCCCAGCCAAACACATGGTGAGAGCACCCTAACCCTATCCCCTAACCCCTAACCCTAAGCCAACACCGGACCCCAGAGCACCCCAGCCAAACACATGGTGAGAGCACCCTAACCCTATCCCCTACACCTAACCCTAAGCCAACACCGGACCCCAGAGCACCCCAGCCAAACACACATGGTGAGAGCACCCTAACCCTATCCCCTAACCCCTAACCCTAAGCCAACACCGGACCCCAGAGCACCCCAGCCAAACACATGGTGAGAGCACCCTAACCCTATCCCCTAACCCCTAACCCTAAGCCAACACCGGACCCCAGAGCACCCCAGCCAAACACATGGTGAGAGCACCCTAACCCTATCCCCTAACCCCTAACCCTAAGCCAACACCGGACCCCAGAGCACCCCAGCCCAAACACATGGTGAGAGCACCCTAACCCCTATCCCCTAACCCCTAACCCTAAGCCAACCACCGGACCCCAGAGCACCCCAGCCAAACACATGGTGAGAGCACCCTAACCCTATCCCCTAACCCCCTAACCCTAAGCCAACACCGGATCCCAGGGCGCCCCAGCCAAACACATGGTGAGAGCAGCAACTAACTTATCCATTAGGCCAAGAGGATTTGACCCCTTTTGGGCTGAGGTTGACCACTGATTTTGAGAGCACCCATGCAGGGCTACTGCATCACGAGAGCATGAGTCCCAACCTCACCCTCCACTACAGAGAACCCCTAACCCCTATCCCCTATCCCCTATCCCCTAACCCCCTAACCCCTATCCCCATAGAGCACCCTAACCCTATCCCCTAACCCCTAACCCCTATCCCCTATCCCCTAACCCTATCCCCTAACCCCTAACCCCTAACCCTATCCCCTATCCCCTATCCCCTATCCCCTAACCCCTAACCCCTATCTCACCTCCACTACAAGAGCACCCTAACCCCTAACCCCTATCTCACCTACACTACAAGAGCACCCTAACCCCTATCCCCTATCTCACCAAACACATGGTGAGAGCACCCTAACCCTAACCCCTATCCCCTATCTCACCAAACACATGGTGAGAGCACTCTAACCCCTATCCCCTAACCCCTATCCCCTATCCCCTAACCCCTATCTCACCTCCACTACAAGAGAACCCTAACCCTAACCCCTATCTCACCAAACACATGGTGAGAGCACTCTAACCCCTAACCCCTATCTCACCAAACACATGGTGAGAGCACCCTAACCCCTAACCCCTAACCCCTATCTCACCAAACACATGGTGAGAGCACTCTAACCCCTAACCCCTAACCCCTATCTCACCAAACACATGGTGAGAGCACCCTAACCCCTATCCCCTATCTCACCAAACACATGGTGAGAGCACCCTAACCCCTAACCCCTATCTCCCCTATGAGAGCCCCTAACCCTTAACCCCTATCTCACCAAACACATGGTGAGAGCACTCTAACCCCTAACCCCCTAACCCCTATCTCACCAAACACATGGTGAGAGCACCCTAACCCCTATCCCCTATCTCACCAAACACATGGTGAGAGCACTCTAACCCCTAACCCCTATCTCACCAAACACATGGTGAGAGCACCCTAACCCCTATCCCCTATCTCACCAAACACATGGTGAGAGCACTCTAACCCCTAACCCCTATCTCACCAAACACATGGTGAGAGCACCCTATCCCCTATCTCACCAAACACATGGTGAGAGCACCCTAACCCCTATCCCCTATCTCACCAAACACATGGTGAGAGCACTCTAACCCCTAACCCCTATCTCACCAAACACATGGTGAGAGCACCCTAACCCCTATCTCACCAGACACATGGTGAGAGCACCTTCCAGATTAGACCCCTATCTCACCAGACACATGGTGAGAGCACCCTAACCCCTATCCCCTATCTCACCAGACACATGGTGAGAGTTAACCCCAGATTAGACCCCTATCTCACCAGACACATGGTGAGAGCACCCTATATCCCCTATCTCACCAGACACATGGTGAGAGCACCCTATCCCCTATCTCACCAAACACATGGTGAGAGCACCCTAACCCCTAACCCCCATCTCACCAAACACATGGTGAGAGCCCTCTAAACCCTAACCCCTATCTCACCAGACACATGGTGAGAGTTATGTCCAGATTAGACCCCTATCTCACCAGACACATGGTGAGAGCACCCTATCCCCTATCTCCTACCAGACACATGGTGAGAGTTATGTCCAGATTAGACCCCTATCTCACCAGACACATGGTGAGAGCACCCTATCCCCTATCTCACCAGACACATGGTGAGAGTTATGTCCAGATTAGACCCCTATCTCACCAGACACATGGTGAGAGCACCCTATCCCCTATCTCACCAGACACATGGTGAGAGTTATGTCCTAGATTAGACCCCTATCTCACCAGACACATGGTGAGAGCACCCTATCCCCTATCTCACCAGACACATGGTGAGAGTTATGTCCAGATTAGACCCCTATCTCACCAGACACATGGTGAGAGCACCCTATCCCCTATCTCACCAGACACATGGTGAGAGTTATGTCCAGATTAGACCCCCTATCTCACCAGACACATGGTGAGAGCACCCTATCCCCTATCTCACCAGACACACATGGTGAGAGTTATGTCCAGATTAGACCCCTATCTCACCAGACACATGGTGAGAGCACCCTATCCCCTATCTCACCAGACACATGGTGAGAGTTATGTCCAGATTAGACCCCTATCTCACCAGACACATGGTGAGAGCACCCTATCCCCTATCTCACCAGACACATGGTGAGAGTTATGTCCCAGATTAGACACACTATCTGTCCCTCTATAGTTATCATTATGTGTGTGCGTGTTTAATGAGATGGCTTGGCAGTTGGCTTGGCAGTCCGTTGGGCTTGGTCTTCCTATAGTACTCTAATCTGTTCTTGTCTGTCAGGTTCTCCAGTGTGTGGCTCCTAAAGGATCTTTAGCCTGCTCCAGGACTTACTTCTTTGGAACCACTCACATCCCCTACCTAGGTAAACATAGCCCATACCTTAAAGCGGAAACAGTAAACAGTTTCTAGGATATACCGTAGCTATTTTACTGTACCATCTCTAGATCTAATATCTGCTGTTTCACTTGCAGGGAATGACAACATTCAACAGAGGAAAACAGAACTCCTGTAAGTTCACCAATACAAAATGCTTTAAATGGTCATGTAACGTGTTAAACGTATCTCTTCTAGAAGATGTACATATTATGTAACGTGTTAAATGTATCTCTTCTAGAAGATGTACATATTATGTAACGTGTTAAACGTATCTCTTCTAGAAGATGTACGTATTATGTAACGTGTTAAACGTATCTCTTCTAGAAGATGTACATATTATGTAACGTGTTAAACGTATCTCTTCTAGAAGATGTACATATTATGTAACGTGTTAAACGTATCTCTTCTAGAAGATGTACATATTATGTAACGTGTTAAATGTATCTCTTCTTGAAGGTGTACATATTATTTAACTAGGTAAATGTATCTCTTCTAGAACAGTGGTTCCCAAACTGTGGGGGGCGCAATTTTTTTGTTTAAGGAACTCAGTCCAGCTTTTAACCTACTCTTGAAAGATGTACTAGTAGAATGCACAAGGTGCAATTTCTAAATTGGGTCGTACATCATCAGTTCCTCTTGTCATGTTGGTCATTACAGACCTTAGAGAGATATTTATAACTTGTCAGAAATGTCCAGATTAACAAGCCCATCTCAGCTAACGTTTTTTAGCCAAATTTTTTAGCCCATAGATTTTGTAGTAATGTTTGAGTCACTCAAATAACACATGAGTATACATTAGACATGGCAAAATGTTTAGAATTGCAAGAAAATGTGCTTTAAACCTGCAAAATGTTCTGTCTGCCAACAAGAGGGG
>CM072240.1:50564867-50624720 GCA_036851935.1 Coregonus suidteri | reverse complement strand
GGTGGTGCGGGTCTGCCCAACGCATTACCGGGAGCAAACTACCTGCCCCCCAGGACATCTATAGCACCTGATGTCACAGGAAGTCCAAAAAGATAATCAAGGACAACAATCACCCGAGCCACTGCCTGTTCACCCCGCTATCATCCAGAAGGTGAGGTCAGTACAGGTGCATCAATGCTTGGACCTAGAGACTGAAAAACAGCTTCTATCTCAAGGCCATCAGACTGTTAAATAGCTATCACTAGCACATTAGAGGCTGCTGCCTATAGACATAGACTGGAAATCACTGGCCACGTTAATAAATGGAACACTAGTCACTTTTAAATAATGTTTATATATCTTGCATCACTCATTTCATATGTATATACTGTATTCTATACTATTCTACTGTATCTTCGTCTACGCCGCTCTGACATTGCTCTTCCATATATTTATATATTCTTAATTCCTTACTAGATTTGTGTGTATTGGGTATATGTTGTGAAATTGTTAGATATTACTTGTTAGATATTACTGCACTGTCAGAGCTAGAAGCACAAGCATTTCGCTACACCCGCATTAACATCTGCTAAACACGTGTATGTGACCAATAACATTTGATTTGATTTGAGGTATGTTCCCCAATGCTGGAAGGTGGACCTGAGTGAAAAAAGTTTGGGAACCCCTGTTCTAGAAGATATTGCCAGAATATTATGTACATATTACATTAAGATGGCCAAAAGGGAGATGAGATGTTCAACGTACAGGTGTACTTCTGGACATGTAGTGTATGTACTGTGTTAAATGTATCTCTTCCAGTCTCCTGTCTCAGATCTATGCAGCAGTCGTCCAGTCGGTCCTGGCAGGAATCAAATGCTACTCCAACACCACTAGTGCTACTAAGGTGATACACTAGTCCTTTCTGTATGACATCTCCAACTAGCTATGTTTGCTGTAACTAGCTACACACATGGTACACTGTAACTAGCTACACACATGGTATACTGTAACTAGCTACACACATGGTATACTGTAACTAGCTATACACATGGTATACTGTAACTAGCTACACACATGGTATACTGTAACTAGCTACACACATGGTATACTGTAACTAGCTATACATGGTATACTGTAACTAGCTACACACATGGTATACTGTAACTAGCTACACATGGTATACTGTAACTAGCTATACACATGGTATACTGTAACTAGCTACACATGGTATACTGTAACTAGCTACACACATGGTATACTGTAACTAGCTACACACATGGTATACTGTAACTAGCTACACACATGGTATACTGTAACTAGCTACACACATGGTATACTGTAACTAGCTATACACATGGTATACTGTAACTAGCTACACACATGGTATACTGTAACTAGCTACACACATGGTATACTGTAACTAGCTACACATGGTATACTGTAACTAGCTACACACATGGTATACTGTAACTAGCTACACACATGGTATACTGTAACTAGCTACACACATGGTATACTGTAACTAGCTATACACATGGTATACTGTAACTAGCTACACAACATGGTATACTGTAACTAGCTACACATGGTATACTGTAACTAGCTATACATGGTATACTGTAACTAGCTACACATGGTATACTGTAACTAGCTACACACATGGTATACTGTAACTAGCTACACACATGGTATACTGTAACTAGCTATACACATGGTATACTGTAACTAGCTATACACATGGTATACTGTAACTAGCTACACATGGTATACTGTAACTAGCTACACACATGGTATACTGTAACTAGCTACACACATGGTATACTGTAACTAGCTACACATGGTATACTGTAACTAGCTACACACATGGTATACTGTAACTAGCTACACACATGGTATACTGTAACTAGCTACACACATGGTATACTGTAACTAGCTACACACATGGTATACTGTAACTAGCTATACACATGGTATACTGTAACTAGCTATACACATGGTATACTGTAACTAGCTACACATGGTATACTGTAACTAGCTACACACATGGTATACTGTAACTAGCTATACATGGTATACTGTAACTAGCTATACACATGGTATACTGTAACTAGCTATACACATGGTATACTGTAACTAGCTATACACATGGTATACTGTAACTAGCTACGTACATTTGCTGTAACTAGCTATACATGGTATACTGTAACTAGCTACACACATGGTATACTGTAACTAGCTATACATGGTATGCTGTAACTAGCTACACACATGGTATACTGTAACTAGCTATACATGGTATACTGTAACTAGCTATACACATGGTATACTGTAACTAGCTATACACATGGTATACTGTAACTAGCTACACATGGTATACTGTAACTAGCTACACACATGGTATACTGTAACTAGCTACACACATGGTATACTGTAACTAGCTATACACATGGTATACTGTAACTAGCTATACACATGGTATACTGTAACTAGCTACACACATGGTATACTGTAACTAGCTATACATGGTATACTGTAACTAGCTATACATGGTATACTGTAACTAGCTATACACATGGTATACTGTAACTAGCTACACATGGTATACTGTAACTAGCTACACACATGGTATACTGTAACTAGCTACACATGGTATACTGTAACTAGCTATACATGGTATACTGTAACTAGCTACACATGGTATACTGTAACTAGCTACACATGGTATACTGTAACTAGCTACACATGGTATACTGTAACTAGCTACACACATGGTATACTGTAACTAGCTATACACATGGTATACTGTAACTAGCTATACACATGGTATACTGTAACTAGCTACACACATGGTATACTGTAACTAGCTACACACATGGTATGCTGTAACTAGCTATACATGGTATACTGTAACTAGCTACACACATGGTATACTGTAACTAGCTACACACATGGTATACTGTAACTAGCTACGTACATTTGCTGTAACTAGCTATACATGGTATGCTGTAACTAGCTATGCACTTTTGCTGTAACTAGCTACGCACTTTTGCTGTAACTAGCTACGCACTTTTGCTGTAACTAGCTACGCACTTTTGCTGTAACTAGCTACGCACCTTTGCTGTAACTAGCTACGCACTTTTGCTGTAACTAGCTATACACATGGTATACTGTAACTAGCTACACACATGGTATACTGTAACTAGCTATACATGGTATACTGTAACTAGCTACACACATGGTATACTGTAACTAGCTACACATGGTATACTGTAACTAGCTATACACATGGTATACTGTAACTAGCTACACATGGTATACTGTAACTAGCTACACACATGGTATACTGTAACTAGCTACACACATGGTATACTGTAACTAGCTACACACATGGTATACTGTAACTAGCTACACACATGGTATACTGTAACTAGCTACACACATGGTATACTGTAACTAGCTACACATGGTATACTGTAACTAGCTACACACATGGTATACTGTAACTAGCTACACACATGGTATACTGTAACTAGCTACACACATGGTATACTGTAACTAGCTATACACATGGTATACTGTAACTAGCTACACACATGGTATACTGTAACTAGCTACACATGGTATACTGTAACTAGCTATACATGGTATACTGTAACTAGCTATACATGGTATACTGTAACTAGCTATACATGGTATACTGTAACTAGCTACACACATGGTATACTGTAACTAGCTATACACATGGTATACTGTAACTAGCTACACACATGGTATACTGTAACTAGCTACACACATGGTATACTGTAACTAGCTATACATGGTATACTGTAACTAGCTATACATGGTATACTGTAACTAGCTATACACATGGTATACTGTAACTAGCTACACACATGGTATACTGTAACTAGCTACACACATGGTATACTGTAACTAGCTACACACATGGTATACTGTAACTAGCTATACACATGGTATACTGTAACTAGCTACGTACATTTGCTGTAACTAGCTATACATGGTATGCTGTAACTAGCTATGCACTTTTGCTGTAACTAGCTACGCACTTTTGCTGTAACTAGCTACACACTTTTGCTGTAACTAGCTACGCACTTTTGCTGTAACTAGCTACGCACCTTTGCTGTAACTAGCTACGCACTTTTTGCTGTAACTAGCTACGCACTTTTGCTGTAACTAGCTACGCACTTTTGCTGTAACTAGCTACGCACTTTTGCTGTAACTAGCTACGCACTTTTGCTGTAACTAGCTACGCACTTTTGCTGTAACTAGCTACGCACTTTTGCTGTAACTAGCTACGCACTTTTGCTGTAACTAGCTATACACGGTATACTGTAATTAGCTATACATGGTATACAGTAGCCGTTGGATGAGGATGAATGTTTCGTTACTGACGGAAACTTGTGTATATTTCCAGGCGAAGGACGTAGCAGAGCATACCTTCCAGATGGCACTGGACTCCGTCCACTTGCCTCAGTACAGGACTGCTCTCAGGTACAAGCACACCTGTCACAATAGATTCAAATACTACCTTTGTATTCCAATAGAATGAAGAAGGTATTTAATGTCATTAGTGTCCTCTGAATGACGAGGTTAGCTGATCTAGTAGAACATATTTTACCTGTTGTTTCATTAGTGTCCTCTGAATGACGAGGTTAGCTGATCTAGTAGAACATATTTTACCTGTTGTTTCATTAGTGTCCTCTGAATGGCGAGGTTAGCTGATCTAGTAGAATGTGTTTTACCTGTTGTTTCATTAGTGTCCTCTGAATGACGAGGTTAGCTGATCTAGTAGAACATATTTTACCTGTTGTTTCATTAGTGTCCTCTGAATGGCGAGGTTAGCTGATCTAGTAGAACATATTTTACCTGTTGTTTCATTAGTGTCCTCTGAATGGCGAGGTTAGCTGATCTAGTAGAATGTGTTTTACCTGTTGTTTCATTAGTGTCCTCTGAATGGCGAGGTTAGCTGATCTAGTAGAACATATTTTACCTGTTGTTTCATTAGTGTCCTCTGAATGACGAGGTTAGCTGATCTAGTAGAATGTGTTTTACCTGTTGTTTCATTAGTGTCCTCTGAATGGCGAGGTTAGCTGATCTAGTAGAACATATTTTACCTGTTGTTTCATTAGTGTCCTCTGAATGACGAGGTTAGCTGATCTAGTAGAACATATTTTACCTGTTGTTTCATTAGTGTCCTCTGAATGGCGAGGTTAGCTGATCTAGTAGAACATATTTTACCTGTTGTTTCATTAGTGTCCTCTGAATGGCGAGGTTAGCTGATCTAGTAGAATGTGTTTTTACCTGTTGTTTCATTAGTGTCCTCTGAATGACGAGGTTAGCTGATCTAGTAGAACATATTTTACCTGTTGTTTCATTAGTGTCCTCTGAATGGCGAGGTTAGCTGATCTAGTAGAAAGTGTTTTACCTGTTGTTTCATTAGTGTCCTCTGAATGACGAGGTTAGCTGATCTAGTAGAATGTGTTTTACCTGTTGTTTCATTAGTGTCCTCTGAATGACGAGGTTAGCTGATCTAGTAGAACATATTTTACCTGTTGTTTCATTAGTGTCCTCTGAATGGCGAGGTTAGCTGATCTAGTAGAAAGTGTTTTACCTGTTGTTTCATTAGTGTCCTCTGAATGGCGAGGTTAGCTGATCTAGTAGAATGTGTTTTACCTGTTGTTTCATTAGTGTCCTCTGAATGGCGAGGTTAGCTGATCTAGTAGAATGTGTTTTACCTGTTGTTTCATTAGTGTCATCTGAATGACGAGGTTAGCTGATCTAGTAGAATGTGTTTTACCTGTTGTTTCATTAGTGTCCTCTGAATGGCGAGGTTAGCTGATCTAGTAGAACATATTTTACCTGTTGTTTCATTAGTGTCCTCTGAATGGCGAGGTTAGCTGATCTAGTAGAAAGTGTTTTTACCTGTTGTTTCATTAGTGTCCTCTGAATGACGAGGGTTAGCTGATCTAGTAGAAAGTGTTTTACCTGTTGTTTCATTAGTGTCCTCTGAATGGCGAGGTTAGCTGATCTAGTAGAACATATTTTACCTGTTGTTTCATTAGTGTCCTCTGAATGGCGAGGTTAGCTGATCTAGTAGAATGTGTTTTACCTGTTGTTTCATTAGTGTCCTCTGAATGGCGAGGTTAGCTGATCTAGTAGAATGTGTTTTACCTGTTGTTTCATTAGTGTCCTCTGAATGACGAGGTTAGCTGATCTAGTAGAATGTGTTTTACCTGTTGTTTCATTAGTGTCCTCTGAATGGCGAGGTTAGCTGATCTAGTAGAATGTGTTTTACCTGTTGTTTCATTAGTGTCCTCTGAATGACGAGGTTAGCTGATCTAGTAGAATGTGTTTTACCTGTTGTTTCATTAGTGTCCTCTGAATGGCGAGGTTAGCTGATCTAGTAGAACATATTTTACCTGTTGTTTCATTAGTGTCCTCTGAATGGCGAGGTTAGCTGATCTAGTAGAAAGTGTTTTACCTGTTGTTTCATTAGTGTCCTCTGAATGACGAGGTTAGCTGATCTAGTAGAAAGTGTTTTATCTGTTGTTTCATTAGTGTCCTCTGAATGGCGAGGTTAGCTGATCTAGTAGAATGTGTTTTACCTGTTGTTTCATTAGTGTCCTCTGAATGACGAGGTTAGCTGATCTAGTAGAATGTGTTTTACCTGTTGTTTCATTAGTGTCCTCTGAATGGCGAGGTTAGCTGATCTAGTAGAACATATTTTACCTGTTGTTTCATTAGTGTCCTCTGAATGGCGAGGTTAGCTGATCTAGTAGAACATATTTTACCTGTTGTTTCATTAGTGTCCTCTGAATGACGAGGTTAGCTGATCTAGTAGAATGTGTTTTACCTGTTGTTTCATTAGTGTCCTCTGAATGACGAGGTTAGCTGATCTAGTAGAACATATTTTACCTGTTGTTTCATTAGTGTCCTCTGAATGACGAGGTTAGCTGATCTAGTAGAATGTGTTTTACCTGTTGTTTCATTAGTGTCCTCTGAATGACGAGGTTAGCTGATCTAGTAGAACATATTTTACCTGTTGTTTCATTAGTGTCCTCTGAATGACGAGGTTAGCTGATCTAGTAGAACATATTTTACCTGTTGTTTCATTAGTGTCCTCTGAATGGCGAGGTTAGCTGATCTAGTAGAAAGTGTTTTACCTGTTGTTTTCTCTCTCAGATCTAAAAGTGTGTTCCACATCCAAGCTGTGAATAACCAGGGCAGGTGGGTTCTGATTGTTTCAAAGGAAGTGTTTAATCACACTGTGATTCAATCTTGTCAGTTGAATCATTGAATGAGTGATTGGTGATATACAGTAAATTTGTCCTGGGGCTTTTTGTTGAGCCATTGTTTTCCTTTTCAGAATTGTTCCTCTGAGTGAAGAAGAGAGCCGCTTCTTGGTGAAAACTGTAAGTCAATACTTCCAACCTGATATTTGATCCAAGTCATTTGCAGTAGGCATGTCACTGTGTTTGATTGATTAAATTAGAATTAATTACAATGTGCGTTTTCTGTCCATCACTCCCAAGCGTAAATGTCAGTGTATGACATCCCAGACCTCCAGTGGGGTTAGGGGTCAGGGGTTAAGGGTTATGCGTTATAGTGGTGGTTCTGTGTTCCAGGCGTCCATGTCAGTGTATGACATCCCAGACCTCCAGTGGGGTTAGGGGTCAGGGGTTAAGGGTTATGCGTTATAGTGGTGGTTCTGTGTTCCAGGCGTCCATGTCAGTGTACGACATCCCAGACCTCCAGTTGGGTCAGGGGTTAAAGGTTATGCGTTATAGTGGTGGTTCTGTGTTCCAGGCGTCCATGTCAGTGTACGACATCCCAGACCTCCAGTGGGGGAAAGGAGACCTGGGCTCTGTAGTCTTCTCGGAGTCCTTCCTGGTGTCCAGCATCAACATCCAACAGAAGGGTAATAGAGACATACTGTTAGGCCTGGCCGATACCTACTCCCTATTCTGTTAAACTGTGTGTCTGTGAGTCATGTTTAACTGTAATGTTGAGTCTGTCCTGTAGATGGAAGTGTTTCCTCAGACAGCTGCTACACCATCCTGACTACAGCTCTGCCTCGATACGTCTGCTGGCTGGTACGTTACCTTCTTCCTCACTCCTCTCCTCTCTCCTCTCTCCTCCTCACTTCTCTCCCCTCTCCTCTCCTCTCCTCTCCTCTCCTCTCCTCTCCTCTCCTCTCCTCTCCTCTCCTCTCCTCTCCTCTCCTCTCCTCTCCTCTCCTCTCCTCTCCTCTCCTCTCCTCTCCTCTCCTCTGTCCTCTCCTCTCTCCTCTCTCCTCTGTTTCTCTCCTTTCTTCTTTCCTCTCTCCTCTCCTCTCTCCTCTCCCCTCTCCTCTCCCCTCTCCTCTGTTCTCTCCTCTCTCCTCTCTCCTCTCCTCTCCTCTGTTCTCTCCTTTCTTCTTTCCTCACTCCTCTCTTCTTTCCGCTCTCCTCTCTCCTCTCTCCATTCAACCAGGGCTCAAGTCACCTGCTTTCAACAAAATGGCCGTGTTCAAGGGCATCAAAACGACTACAAGCGACTGCCGACTTACTGATCTACAAATCACCTTGCATCATAAATAACTACTAATTATTAATTGTAGATCAGTCAGTCAGTCAGTCACAATTTATCCATAATGCATTGCGGTTTTGATTCTCTCGAACACAGCCCTTGTTAACTGTGTGTCCTAATGGCTCTAGGTGGAGTCTGATGTGAAGCACTCTGAGAAGGCCCAGGTCCTGCTCAAGGTCAGACAACTCTTGTTATGTTTTCTACGTTTCTGTTATTACATTGCCAAATGCTGGTCAGTCTGTTCATGTGTATTTTTATATACAGCACCAGTCAAAAGTTTTAAAACACCTACTCATTCAAGAGTGTGCAAAGCTGTCATCAAGGCAAATGGCGGCTACTTTGAAGAATCTCAAATATAAAATACATTTTGATTTGTTTAACACTTTTTTGGATACTACATGATTCCATATGTGTTATTTCATAGTTTTGATGTCTTCACTATTATTCTACGATGTAGAAAATAGTAAAAAATAAAGAAATACCCTTGAATGAGTCGGTGTGTGTCCAAACTTTTGACTGGTACTGTGTATATTGTGTGTTTTATCCCCAGGAGGAGGATAGTACCTGCCTGGGTACCTCTCTGACTACAGCAGACACAGCTCATGTGTTCTCTAACAGCCAGCTCTCCACCCCAGAGGAAGGTAATGCTCTCTCTGTAGTCAGCCAGTCAGTCCAGTCATCCAGCCAGCTCATGTGTTCTCTAACAGCCAGCTCTCCACCCCAGAGGAAGGTAATGCTCTCTCTGTAGTCAGCCAGTCAGTCCAGTCATCCAGCCAGCTCATGTGTTCTCTAACAGCCAGCTCTCCACCCCAGAGGAAGGTAATGCTCTCTCTGTAGTCAGCCAGTCAGTCCAGTCATCCAGCCAGCTCATGTGTTCTCTAACAGCCAGCTCTCCACCCCAGAGGAAGGTAATGCTCTCTCTGTAGTCAGCCAGTCAGTCCAGTCATCCAGCCAGCTCATGTGTTCTCTAACAGCCAGCTCTCCACCCCAGAGGAAGGTAATGCTCTCTCTGTAGTCAGCCAGTCAGTCCAGTCATCCAGCCAGCTCATGTGTTCTCTAACAGCCAGCTCTCCACCCCAGAGGAAGGTAATGCTCTCTCTGTAGTCAGCCAGTCAGTCCAGTCATCCAGCCAGCTCATGTGTTCTCTAACAGCCAGCTCTCCACCCCAGAGGAAGGTAATGCTCTCTCTGTAGTCAGCCAGTCAGTCCAGTCATCCAGCCAGCTCATGTGTTCTCTAACAGCCAGCTCTCCACCCCAGAGGAAGGTAATGCTCTCTCTGTAGTCAGCCAGTCAGTCCAGTCATCCAGCCAGCTCATGTGTTCTCTAACAGCCAGCTCTCCACCCCAGAGGAAGGTAATGCTCTCTCTGTAGTCAGCCAGTCAGTCCAGTCATCCAGCCAGCTCATGTGTTCTCTAACAGCCAGCTCTCCACCCCAGAGGAAGGTAATGCTCTCTCTGTAGTCAGCCAGTCAGTCCAGTCATCCAGCCAGCTCATGTGTTCTCTAACAGCCAGCTCTCCACCCCAGAGGAAGGTAATGCTCTCTCTGTAGTCAGCCAGTCAGTCCAGTCATCCAGCCAGCTCATGTGTTCTCTAACAGCCAGCTCTCCACCCCAGAGGAAGGTAATGCTCTCTCTGTAGTCAGCCAGTCAGTCCAGTCATCCAGCCAGCTCATGTGTTCTCTAACAGCCAGCTCTCCACCCCAGAGGAAGGTAATGCTCTCTCTGTAGTCAGCCAGTCAGTCCAGTCATCCAGCCAGCTCATGTGTTCTCTAACAGCCAGCTCTCCACCCCAGAGGAAGGTAATGCTCTCTCTGTAGTCAGCCAGTCAGTCCAGTCATCCAGCCAGCTCATGTGTTCTCTAACAGCCAGCTCTCCACCCCAGAGGAAGGTAATGCTCTCTCTGTAGTCAGCCAGTCAGTCCAGTCATCCAGCCAGCTCATGTGTTCTCTAACAGCCAGCTCTCCACCCCAGAGGAAGGTAATGCTCTCTCTGTAGTCAGCCAGTCAGTCCAGTCCAGTCATCCAGCCAGCTCATGTGTTCTCTAACAGCCAGCTCTCCACCCCAGAGGAAGGTAATGCTCTCTCTGTAGTCAGCCAGTCAGTCCAGTCATCCAGCCAGCTCATGTGTTCTCTAACAGCCAGCTCTCCACCCCAGAGGAAGGTAATGCTCTCTCTGTAGTCAGCCAGTCAGTCCAGTCATCCAGCCAGCTCATGTGTTCTCTAACAGCCAGCTCTCCACCCCAGAGGAAGGTAATGCTCTCTCTGTAGTCAGCCAGTCAGTCCAGTCATCCAGCCAGCTCATGTGTTCTCTAACAGCCAGCTCTCCACCCCAGAGGAAGGTAATGCTCTCTCTGTAGTCAGCCAGTCAGTCCAGTCATCCAGCCAGCTCATGTGTTCTCTAACAGCCAGCTCTCCACCCCAGAGGAAGGTAATGCTCTCTCTGTAGTCAGCCAGTCAGTCCAGTCATCCAGCCAGCTCATGTGTTCTCTAACAGCCAGCTCTCCACCCAGAGGAAGGTAATTAATGCTCTCTCTGTAGTCAGCCAGTCAGTCCAGTCATCCAGCCAGCTCATGTGTTCTCTAACAGCCAGCTCTCCACCCCAGAGGAAGGTAATGCTCTCTCTGTAGTCAGCCAGTCAGTCCAGTCATCCAGCCAGCTCATGTGTTCTCTAACAGCCAGCTCTCCACCCCAGAGGAAGGTAATGCTCTCTCTGTAGTCAGCCAGTCAGTCCAGTCATCCAGCCAGCTCATGTGTTCTCTAACAGCCAGCTCTCCACCCCAGAGGAAGGTAATGCTCTCTCTGTAGTCAGCCAGTCAGTCCAGTCATCCAGCCAGCTCATGTGTTCTCTAACAGCCAGCTCTCCACCCCAGAGGAAGGTAATGCTCTCTCTGTAGTCAGCCAGTCAGTCCAGTCATCCAGCCAGCTCATGTGTTCTCTAACAGCCAGCTCTCCACCCCAGAGGAAGGTAATGCTCTCTCTGTAGTCAGCCAGTCAGTCCAGTCATCCAGCCAGCTCATGTGTTCTCTAACAGCCAGCTCTCCACCCCAGAGGAAGGTAATGCTCTCTCTGTAGTCAGCCAGTCAGTCCAGTCATCCAGCCAGCTCATGTGTTCTCTAACAGCCAGCTCTCCACCCCAGAGGAAGGTAATGCTCTCTCTGTAGTCAGCCAGTCAGTCCAGTCATCCAGCCAGCTCATGTGTTCTCTAACAGCCAGCTCTCCACCCCAGAGGAAGGTAATGCTCTCTCTGTAGTCAGCCAGTCAGTCCAGTCATCCAGCCAGCTCATGTGTTCTCTAACAGCCAGCTCTCCACCCCAGAGGAAGGTAATGCTCTCTCTGTAGTCAGCCAGTCAGTCCAGTCATCCAGCCAGCTCATGTGTTCTCTAACAGCCAGCTCTCCACCCCAGAGGAAGGTAATGCTCTCTCTGTAGTCAGCCAGTCAGTCCAGTCATCCAGCCAGCTCATGTGTTCTCTAACAGCCAGCTCTCCACCCCAGAGGAAGGTAATGCTCTCTCTGTAGTCAGCCAGTCAGTCCAGTCATCCAGCCAGCTCATGTGTTCTCTAACAGCCAGCTCTCCACCCCAGAGGAAGGTAATGCTCTCTCTCTAGTCAGCCAGTCAGTCCAGTCATCCAGCCAGCTCATGTGTTCTCTAACAGCCAGCTCTCCACCCCAGAGGAAGGTAATGCTCTCTCTGTAGTCAGCCAGTCAGTCCAGTCATCCAGCCAGCTCATGTGTTCTCTAACAGCCAGCTCTCCACCCCAGAGGAAGGTAATGCTCTCTCTGTAGTCAGCCAGTCAGTCCAGTCATCCAGCCAGCTCATGTGTTCTCTAACAGCCAGCTCTCCACCCCAGAGGAAGGTAATGCTCTCTCTGTAGTCAGCCAGTCAGTCCAGTCATCCAGCCAGCTCATGTGTTCTCTAACAGCCAGCTCTCCACCCCAGAGGAAGGTAATGCTCTCTCTGTAGTCAGCCAGTCAGTCCAGTCATCCAGCCAGCTCATGTGTTCTCTAACAGCCAGCTCTCCACCCCAGAGGAAGGTAATGCTCTCTCTGTAGTCAGCCAGTCAGTCCAGTCATCCAGCCAGCTCATGTGTTCTCTAACAGCCAGCTCTCCACCCCAGAGGAAGGTAATGCTCTCTCTGTAGTCAGCCAGTCAGTCCAGTCATCCAGCCAGCTCATGTGTTCTCTAACAGCCAGCTCTCCACCCCAGAGGAAGGTAATGCTCTCTCTGTAGTCAGCCAGTCAGTCCAGTCATCCAGCCAGCTCATGTGTTCTCTAACAGCCAGCTCTCCACCCCAGAGGAAGGTAATGCTCTGTCTGTAGTCAGTCCAGTCATCCAGCCAGCTCATGTGTTCTCTAACAGCCAGCTCTCCACCCCAGAGGAAGGTAATGCTCTCTCTGTAGTCAGCCAGTCATCCAGCCAGCTCATGTGTTCTCTAACAGCCAGCTCTCCACCCCAGAGGAAGGTGACCCATACTGTAATGCTCTCTCTGTAGTCAGCCAGTTAGTCAGTCAGTCAGTCCAGTCATTCAGCCAGCAAGCTATTTAGTCCAGTTCGTCCAGTCAGGCCAGCCAGTCCAGTCAGTCCAATCAGTGGCCGTGTTGGAGAGGATCTAAACCGCAATGTATCGTGGGTAAATTCTGACTGACTGACTGATCTATAAATAATAATGAGTAGTATTTATGATGCAAGGTGATTTGTAGATCAGTCAGTCGGCAGTTGCCTGCAGTCGTTTTGATGCCCTCGAACACGGCCAGCCAGTCAGTCCAGTCAGTCAGTTGGTGGGCTCGTTTGAGTGGTAAGGCGAAAGCAACTGATTTTATAGACTAAAGTTGAGGAGTCACGTCGGGGGAGGTGCATCTGCGACAGCCGAAAGTCGGGGACACTGGTTTCCAACAGCAAGGCTCAGTGCAACATGGTGGTGTTGCCATTGTCTAGAAAAGTTGTTCTTTACAGTGGCTTGTGAAAGTATTCACCCCCCTTGGCATTTTGTTGCCTTACAACCTGGAATTAAAATATATTTTTGGGGGGGTTTGTATCATTTGATTTACACAACATGCCTACCACTTTGAAGATGCAAAATCTTTTTTATTGTGAAATAAGACAAAAAAACTGAACTTGAGCGTGCATAACTATTCACCCCCCCCCCCCCCCCCCCCCCAAAATCAATACTTTGTAGAGCCACCTTTTGCAGCAATTACAGCTGCAAGTCTCTTGGGGTATGTCTCTATAAGCTTGGCACATCTAGCCACTGGGAATTTCGCCAATTCTTCAAGGCAAAACTGCTCCAGCTCCTTCAAGTTGGATGGGTTCCACTGGTGTACAGCAATCTTTAAATCATACCTCAGATTCTCAATTGGATTGAGGTCTGCTTTGACTAGGCCATTCCAAGACATTTAAATGTTTCCCCTTAAACCACTCAAGTGTTGCTTTAGCAGTATGCTTAGGGTCATTGTCCTGCTGGAAGGTGAACCTCCGTCCCAGTCTCAAATCTCTGGAAGACTGAAACAGGTTTCCCTCAATAATTTCCCTGTATTTAGCGCCATCCATCATTCCTTCAATTCTGACCAGTTTCCCAGTCCCTGCCGATGGAAAAACATCCCCACAGCATGATGCTGTCACCACCATGCTTCACTGTGGGGGTGGTGTTTTCGGGGTGATGAGAGATGTTGGGTTTGCGCCAGACATAGCGTTTTCCTTGATGGCCAAAAAGCTCAATTTTAGTCTCATCTGACCAGAGTACCTTCTTCCATATGTTTGGGGAGTCTCCCACATGCCTTTTGGCGATCACTAAACGTGTTTGCTTATTTTTTTCTTTAAGCAATGGCTTTTTTCTGGCCATTCTTCCGTAAAGCCCAGCTCTGTGGAGTGTACGGCTTAAAGTGGTCCTATGAACAGATACTCCAATCTCCGCTGTGGAGCTTGCAGCTCCTTCAGGGTTATCTTTGGTCTCTTTGTTGCCTCTCTGATTAATGCCCTCCTTGCCTGGTCCGTGAGTTTTGGTGGGCGGCCCTCTCTTGGCAGGTTTGTTGTGGTGCCATATTCTTTCAATTTTTTTATAATGGATTTAATGGTGCTCCGTTGGATGTTCAAAGTTTCAGATATTTTTCTATAACCCAACCCTGATCTGTACTTCTCCACAACTTTGTCCATGACCTGTTTGGAGAGCTCCTTGGTCTTCATGGTGCCGCTTGCTTGGTGGTGCCCCTTGCTTAGAGGTGTTGCAGACTCTGGGGCCTTTCAGAACAGGTGTATATATACACTGAGATCATGTGACAGATCATGTGACACTTAGATTCCAGACAGGTGGAATTTATTTAACTAATTATGTGACTTCTGAAGGTAATTGGTTGCACCAGATCTTATTTAGGGGTTTCATAGCAAAGGGGGTGAATACATGTGCACACACCACTTTTCCGTTATTTATTTTTTAGAATTTTTTGAAACAAGTAATTTTTTTCATTTCACTTCACCAATTTTGACTATTTTGTGTATGTCCATTACATGAAATCCAAATAAAAATCAATTTAAATTACAGGTTGTAATGCAACAAAATAGGAGAAACGCCAAGGGGGATGAATACTTTTGCAAGGCACTGTATAATGTCTCTAACCCCCCATATCGCACACTAACAACCTGAAAATATAAGTGTGTACATTGTGCAGTCAATTGGGCAGAGAGAGAGCCTCAAATATCACATTCATTTGTACATATCCACTGTATACGTGAACTGCGGCAAAGTCGGTTCCTGTCTCAATCATGTCTTTGGTCACGTTCCCGTGGGTCAAAAAGAAACCCCCTAATGACTGGTTGACAATAGAGCCTCCCACAATGCAGGCGATGGCTGCAGGAGGAAGCTGGTGAAGAGCAACTGCAGACCTTTTGATCACATTCATTTTGTAACAAGTCTGACAATTTTTATCCCCATAATGCAACACACTTTAAAAGGCGGTAACCAGCGATGGTCACCGACTTGATAAAAGTGATCCACTCGAGCGTGTCCAGCCAGCCAGTCAGTGTGTCAGTTCATTAGTTGATTAGTTGATGAGTTAGTCTGTAGTTAATGTGAATAATGTTGTTCCTTGAACCTCCTGTGTCTGTGTGTATTTCAGGGAAGATGAGCTTCTTCACCGAGGGTATACTGTTCGTCCATCCACAGTACGGCACCATCACTCTACCCAGGAGCCTCATCAGCAGCGTCAAGTTCACGGACCTGGTACGTTTCTCAACCAGAACACAGGGAGACAGGGTTCACGGACCTGGTACGTTTCTCAACCAGAACACAGGGAGACAGGGTTCACGGACCTGGTACGTTTCTCAACCAGAACACAGGGAGACAGGGTTCACGGACCTGGTACGTTTCTCAACCAGAACACACTGAGCTGGTAACAACACATCCCACATGGGCTGTCTCCCAAATGGGACCCTATTCCCTATAGTGTACTGCTATAGTGATGTAGTGAGAGGGGGTGTGGTGATGTAGTGAGAGGGGGTGTGGTGATGTAGTGAGGGGGTGGTGGGTGATGTAGTGAGAGGGGGAGTGGTGATGTAGTGAGAGGGGGTGTGGTGATGTAGTGAGGGGGGTGTGGTGATGTAGTGAGGGGGTGTGGTGATGTAGTGAGGGGGGGTGTGGTGATGTAGTGAGGGGGGTGTGGTGATGTAGTGAGGGGGTGTGGTGATGTAGTGAGGGGGGGTGTGGTGATGTAGTGAGGGGGGTGTGGTGATGTAGTGGGGGGGTGTGGTGATGTAGTGAGGGGAGGTGTGGTGATGTAGTGAGGGGGTGTGGTGATGTAGTGAGGGGGTGTGGTGATGTAGTGAGGGGGGTGTGGTGATGTAGTGAGGGGGGGGTGTGGTGATGTAGTGAGGGGGGAGTGGTGATGTAGTGAGGGGGGGTGTGTGGTGATGTAGTGAGGGGGGGAGTGGTGATGTAGTGAGGGGGGGTGTGGTGATGTAGTGAGGGGGGGTGTGGTGATGTAGTGAGGGGGGGAGTGGTGATGTAGTGAGGGGGGGGTGTGGTGATGTAGTGAGGGGGTGTGGTGATGTAGTGAGGGGGGGTGTGGTGATGTAGTGAGGGGGGGTGAGGTGATGTAGTGAGAGGGGGTGTGGTGATGTAGTGAGGGGGGTGTGGTGATGTAGTGAGGGGGGGTGTGGTGATGTAGTGAGGGGGGGTGTGGTGATGTAGTGAGGGGGGGTGTGGTGATGTAGTGAGGGGGGGTGTGGTGATGTAGTGAGGGGGGGTGTGGTGATGTAGTGAGGGGGGTGTGGTGATGTAGTGAGAGGGGGTGTGGTGATGTTGTGAGGGGGGTGTGGTGATGTAGTGAGGGGGGTGTGGTGATGTAGTGAGGGGGGGTGTGGTGATGTAGTGAGGGGGGTGTGGTGATGTAGTGAGGGGGGGTGTGGTGATGTAGTGAGGGGGGTGTGGTGATGTAGTGAGGGGGGTGTGGTGATGTAGTGAGGGGGGGTGTGGTGATGTAGTGAGAGGGGGGTGTGGTGATGTAGTGAGGGGGTGTGGTGATGTAGTGAGGGGGGTGTGGTGATGTAGTGAGGGGGGGTGTGGTGAGGGGGGGGTGTGGTGATGTAGTGAGGGGGGTGTGGTGATGTAGTGAGGGGGTGTGGTGATGTAGTGAGGGGGGAGTGGTGATGTAGTGAGAGGGGGTGTGGTGATGTAGTGAGGGGGGAGTGGTGATGTAGTGAGGGGGGGTGTGGTGATGTAGTGAGGGGGGGTGAGGTGATGTAGTGAGGGGGGGTGTGGTGATGTAGTGAGGGGGGGTGTGGTGATGTAGTGAGGGGGGTGTGGTGATGTAGTGAGGGGGGGTGTGGTGATGTAGTGAGGGGGGGTGTGGTGATGTAGTGAGGGGGGGGTGTGGTGTGATGTAGTGAGAGGGGGGGGTGTGGTGATGTAGTGAGGGGGGTGTGTGGTGATGTAGTGAGGGGGGGTGTGGTGATGTAGTGAGGGGGGGTGTGGTGATGTAGTGAGGGGGGTGTGGTGATGTAGTGAGGGGGGGGGTGTGGTGATGTAGTGAGAGGGGGTGTGGGTGATGTAGTGAGGGGGGGTGAGGTGATGTAGTGAGGGGGGGTGAGGTGATGTAGTGAGGGGGGGTGTGGTGATGTAGTGAGGGGGTGTGGTGATGTAGTGAGAGGGGGTGTGGTGATGTAGTGAGGGGGGGTGTGGTGATGTAGTGAGGGGGGGTGAGGTGATGTAGTGAGAGGGGGTGTGGTGATGTAGTGAGGGGGGGTGTGGTGATGTAGTGAGGGGGTGAGGTGATGTAGTGAAGGGGGTGTGGTGATGTAGTGAGGGGGGGTGTGGTGATGTAGTGAGGGGGGGTGTGGTGATGTAGTAAGGGGGGGTGTGGTGATGTAGTGAGGGGGTGAGGTGATGTAGTGAGGGGGGGTGAGGTGATGTAGTGAGGGGGGGTGAGGTGATGTAGTGAGGGGGGGTGAGGTGATGTAGTGAGGGGGGGGTGTGGTGATGTAGTGAGAGGGGTGTGGTGATGTAGTGAGGGGGTGTGGTGATGTAGTGAGGGGGGTGTGGTGATGTAGTGAGGGGGTGTGGTGATGTAGTGAGGGGGGTGTGGGTGATGTAGTGAGGGGGTGTGGTGATGTAGTGAGGGGGTGTGGTGATGTAGTGAGGGGGTGTGGTGATGTAGTGAGGGGGGGTGTGGTGATGTAGTGATGGGGTGTGGTGATGTAGTGAGGGGGGTGTGTTGATGTAGTGAGAGGGGGGGTGTGGTGATGTAGTGAGAGGGGGAGTGGTGATGTAGTGAGGGGGGGTGGTGATGTAGTGAGGGGGGGAGTGGTGATGTAGTGAGGGGGGGAGTGGTGATGTAGTGAGGGGATGTAGTGAGGGGGGGTGTGGTGATGTAGTGAGGGGGGTGTGGTGATGTAGTGAGGGGGGGTGTGGTGATGTAGTGAGAGGGGGTGTGGTGATGTAGTGAGGGGGGTGTGGTGATTTAGTGAGAGGGGGTGTGGTGATGTAGTGAGAGGGGGTGTGGTGATGTAGTGAGGGGGGGGTGTGGTGATGTAGTGAGGGGGGGTGTGGTGATGTAGTGAGGGGGGGTGTGGTGATGTAGTGAGGGGGGTGTGTGGTGATGTAGTGAGAGGGGGTGTGGTGATGTAGTGAGAGGGGGTGTGGTGATGTAGTGAGGGGGTGAGGTGATGTAGTGAGGGGGGGGTGAGGTGATGTAGTGAGGGGGGTGTGGTGATGTAGTGAGGGGGGGTGTGGTGATGTAGTGAGGGGGGGTTGTGGTGATGTAGTGAGGGGGGGGGGGGTGATGTAGTGAGAGGGGTGTGGTGATGTAGTGAGGGGGGTGTGGTGATGTAGTGAGGGGGGGGTGTGGTGATGTAGTGAGGGGGGGTGAGGTGATGTAGTGAGGGGGGGGTGGTGATGTAGTGAGGGGGGGGTGTGGTGATGTAGTGAGGGGGTGTGGTGATGTAGTGAGGGGGGGTGTGGTGATGTAGTGAGGGGGGGTGTGGTGATGTAGTGAGGGGGGGTGTGGTGATGTAGTGAGGGGGGAGTGGTGATGTAGTGAGGGGGTGTGGTGATGTAGTGAGGGGGGTGTGGTGATGTTGTGAGGGGGGGTGTGGTGATGTAGTGTCCACAACTAAACAATCATTGTGGAATTTGAAAAGACTTACTACGTGAACATGTTAACCGAAAGGAAGGAGGTGGGTAGATAACTAAGGGTGTCATTGTAGCAAAGTATTTATAAACTAACGAGTCTCTGGCCAAACTCTTGTTTGGTTTAATTAGTATTTAATTCAAAATAAGTCACAGCCTACATGTGCAATTTATAGACTATAATGATTTAATACAACAAAATGTTGTTTAAATGCTGAGCGCTTCATGACCCTACTAGTCTATTGTGTCGCACTCGCTAATGCTTCACAATGTATTTATATTGCCTTGAAATAATAGAACTAATAGAACTAATAATAATAATCCATTTAGCTTCCACCTCCCTGTCTGGCTCCTGACCTGTTCAGAGTGTTTATATGCTGTTTAATATGACAAGCGCTTCTTACAGCCACCCTTTCATCTTGGTTATTAAAATACTTTTCATTCAATACTTCAAGATCAAATGGGAGGTCCAGGTAGTCACAAAAATAGATTGGTGTTGGTTAAATTGTGATTTTAACGAATGGAGCGAATTTGGAGCTGCAGTTTTTTATCCTGTGAGCGCGGAGCGTTTTTTTTTTTGGAAAGGATGTGGAGCGCCGGAGGGCTGTGAACGGGATTTCCAACTGCTCAACTCCCTCACACACTCTGCTTGAGATTAAAGTATTTTTTACCGTTTTTCTGCAAGATATTCATTGCCACAATGATGTTTGTTCTTCAATATATGTATTTTATTTAAACAGAAATATGAAGTAAATAGTCCACATCATCTTGAAAAATAAATTAAAGTTTTGTTTTTCCAGGTTTCTATTTTTCCCTGTGTTTTCAGGTTTTCCCTCTCAAAATCACACTTTGTCAACAGAAAAACAACAAAATCGAAAGTTCTAAGTCCAGAACAATGCTTAAACCACATCAGGAGGCCACATTCATCAAATGTTTTCATAATGATCTGTAGATAATGGGCAAAAAGCCCAGGCCTACCTGCAGGCCAAACAAAATGAACGGCTCTCAGTGATGCTACACTGACTAGAGGAGAGCCACTCACTTTAGCATCACTAGCTAGGTTTCCATCCAACCTTTAGCATCACTAGCTAGGT
This sequence comes from Coregonus suidteri, assembly GCA_036851935.1. NCBI lineage: Eukaryota > Metazoa > Chordata > Actinopteri > Salmoniformes > Salmonidae > Coregonus > Coregonus suidteri. The sequence goes on along the minus strand of CM072240.1, from coordinate 50,604,446 downwards.
TTCCATCCAACCTTTAGCATCACTAGCTAGGTTTCCATCCAACCTTTAGCATCACTAGCTAGGTTTCCATCTAACCTTTAGCATCACTAGCTAGGTTTCCATCCAACCTTTAGCATCACTAGCTAGGTTTCCATCCAACCTTTAGCATCACTAGCTAGGTTTCCATCCAACCTTTAGCATCACTAGCTAGGTTAGGGTTAGGGTTGGGTTAGGGTTAGGGTTAGGTTAGGGTTAGGGTTAGGGTTAGGGTTAGATGTCATGACAGGTCTGATGGAAACAGCAAACGTTCCATACGCTTGACAAGGTGAGATCTTTTTGTGTTGGTAAAAATCATTATGCGAGAAATGTTGGTTGAAATGCTTTTATGCGCATATATTGCTATAATAACCATCATAATAAACTTGGAGTCACGCGATGACATGTTGTGTGGTCCTCCCACTACGACTTGTTGGAAAAGCATGCAGTTTATTAAACTACAGATGAAATAGGCTAAATTATGATGAACTTTACAGGGTGGTGAAAGTGCACAGTGATGAGCTTGATGCTCCTTTCCAATAAATATACAGGGTCTTATTCTGGTGACATGATAATCGATGCTTGGCTGCCGTTTGGAAAAAAATCAAAGTAATAATCATGTAGGCAATAAGTGTGCTTTAGGGACAGATGGACATTTACTGGGGGAGGGGTGGTCCAAAATAGGGGAGGGTTGTTCAACTTTTTTTTTGCTTTGGGAAGGGTTGTGTGTCTTTTTATTGGGCACAGGAGGGTGGTGGGTTTTTATTGGGCACAGGAGGGTGGTGGGTTTTTATTGGGCACAGGAGGGTAGTGGGTTTTTATTGGGCACAGGAGGGTAGTGGGTTTTTATTGGGCACAGGAGGGTAGTGGGTTTTTATTGGGCACAGGAGGGTAGTGGGTTTTTATTGGGCACAGGAGGGTAGTGGGTTTTTATTGGGCACAGGAGGGTAGTGGGTTTTTATTGGGCACAGGAGGGTAGTGGGTTTTTTTGGGCACAGGAGGGTAGTGGGTTTTTATTGGGCACAGGAGGGTAGTGGGTTTTTATTGGGCACAGGAGGGTAGTGGGTTTTTATTGGGCACAGGAGGGTAGTGTCACTTGTCCACTCAAGCTTAACATTGTTGTCATCTATCACCCACCAGGTGCCCTTGGAGATTTCCTCAATGAGCTTGACACCTTGATAAGCTAATTTCCTGACGATGGTTCACCGGTCTCCGTACTTGGCGACTTCAACCTCCCGACGTCTGCCTTTGATTCATTTCTTTCCAACTCTCTCTTTCCCCTCCTTGCCTCTTTTGACCGCACCCTTTCCCAATCCCCTCCAACTCACAAGGCAGGCAACACGCTTGACCTCATCTTTACTAGAGACTTGTCGCCTACTAATCTCACTGTAACCGCCCTCCAGGTCTCTGATAGCTACTATGTTACCTTTTCTGTCTCCCGTTCCTCCAACCCTAACCGCTCAGCACCTACCCATATGGTCATGTGCCATCGCAATCTTCACTCTCTCTCTCCCACTACTCTCGCCTCTTCTGTCCTATTTGGTATTTTATTAGGATCCCCATTAGCTGTTGCGAAAGCCGCAGCTACTCTTCCTGGGGTCCACACAAAACATAAAACATGACATAATACAGAACATTAATAGACAAGAAGAGCTCAAGGACAGAACTACATACATTTAAAAACAGCACACACATATCAATACATACACACAAAATATCTAGGTGAAATAGGGGAGAGACGTTGTGCCGTGAGATGTTGCTTTATCTTTTTTTTTAAACCAGGTTTTCTATTCATTTGAGCCATATGAGATGGAAGGGAGTTCCATGCAATAATTGCTCTATATAATAATGACACTTTATTACATTTGTTCTGGATTTGGGGACTATGAAAAGACCCCTGGTGGCATGTCTGGTGGGGTGTGTGTCAGAGCTGTGCCTAACTTGTTCAACAGCCACACTATTCAGTACCAGATTCAGCTGAGGTCTAGAGCTTAGGGAATGATTTGTACCAAATACACTGCTCTTAGTTTTAGAGATGTTCAGGACCAGTTTATTACTGGCCACCCATTCCAAAACTGACTGCAACTCCTTGTTAAGGGTTTCAGGGACTTCATTATCCGTGGTTGATGACACATATGGTTGAATCATCAGTCTTTGTTTAATGCCAGTGGCATGTCATTGGTAAAAATAGAAAAAAGTAGAGGGCCTAGAGATCTGCCCTGCGGTACACCACACCCTACATGTTTGACATTAGAGAAGCGTCCATTAAAGGAAACCCTCAAGTTATTTTTTGGGGGGGGGATTTATTAGGATCCCCATTAGCCGACGCCAATGGCGACTGCTAGTCTTACTGGGGTCCGACGTATAACGAAAACGACATTACAGACAAAATACTTTACAATTTGTGCATCTGTCAGTTACACATACATGTCAATACATACACACAACAAGTAGGTCACAGAGGGGAGAGCCATTGTGAGTTGTTGCTTTATTTGTTTTTAGAAACCAGGTTTGCTGTTCACTTCCGCTATATATTTTTATTTTATTTTATTTAACCTTTATTTAACCAGGTAAGCCAGTTGAGAACAAGTTCTCATTTACAACTGCGACCTGGCCAAGATAAAGCAAAGCAGTGCGATAACAACAACACAGAGTTACATATGGGGTAAAACAAAACATAATGTCAAAAGTACAACAGAAAATATATATACAGTGTGTGCAAATGTAGCAAGTTATGGAGGTAAGACAATAAATAGGCTATAGTGCAAAATAATTACAATTAGTATTAACACTGGAATGATAGATGTGCAAGAGATGATGTGCAAATAGAGATACTGGGGTGCAAATGAGCAAAATAAATAACAATATGGGGATGAGGTAGTTGGGTGGGCTAATTTCAGATGGGCTGTGTACAGGTGCAGTGATCGGTAAGCTGCTCTGACAACTGATGCTTAAAGTTAGTGAGGGAGATAAGAGTCTCCAGCTACAGAGATTTTTGCAATTTGTTCCAGTCATTGGCAGCAGAGAACTGGAAGGAATGGCGGCCAAAGGAGGTGTTGGCTTTGGGGATGACCAGTGAGATATACCTGCTGGAGCGCATACTACGGGTGGGTGTTGCTATGGTGACCAATGAGCTAAGATAAGGTGGGGATTTGCCTAGCAGTGATTTATAGATGGCCTGGAGCCAGTGGGTTTGGTGATGAATATGTAGTGAGGACCAGCCAACGAGAGCGTACAGGTCACAGTGGTGGGTAGTATATGGGGCTTTGGAGACAAAACGGATGGCACTGTGATAGACTACATCCAATTTGCTGAGTAGAGTGTTGGAGGCTATTTTGTAAATTACATCGCCGAAGTCAAGGATCGGTAGGATAGTCAGTTTTACGAGGGCATGTTTGGCAGCATGAGTGAAGGAGGCTTTGTTGCGAAATAGGAAACCGATTCTAGATTTAACTTTGGATTGGAGATTCTTAATGTGAGTCTGGAAGGAGAGTTTACAGTCTAACCAGACTCCTAGGTATTGGTAGTTGTCCACATACTCTAGGTCAGACCCGTCGAGAGTAGTGATTCTTGTCAGGTGGGCGGGTGCCAGCAGCGTTCGATTGAAGAGCATGCATTTAGTTTTACTAGTGTTTAAGAGCAGTTGGAGGCTACTGAAGGAGTGTTGTATGGCATTGAAGCTCGTTTGGAGGTTTGTTAACACAGTGTCCAATGAAGGGCCAGATGTATACAAAATGGTGTCGTCTGCGTAGAGGTGGATCTGAGAGTCACCAGCAGCAAGAGCGACATCATTGATATACACGGAGAAAAGAGTCGGCCCAAGAATTGAACCCTGTGGCACCCCATAGACTGCCATAGGTCCAGACAACAGGCCCTCCGATTTGACACACTGAACTCTATCTGAGAAGTAGTTGGTGAACCAGGCGAGGCAGTCATTTGAGAAACCAAGGCTATTTAGTCTGCCAATAAGAATGCGGTGGTTGACAGAGTCAAAAGCCTTGGCCAGGTCGATGAAGACGGCTGCACAGTACTGTCTATTATCGATCGCGGTTATAATATCGTTTAGGACCTTGAGCGTGGCTGAAGTGCACCCATGACCAGCTCGGAAACCGGATTGCATAGCGGAGAAGGTACGGTGGGATTCGAAATGGTCGGTGATCTGTGATCTAACTTGGCTTTCAAAAACTTTCGAAAGGCAGGGCAGGATGGATATAGGTCTGTAACAGTTTGGATCTAGAGTGTAACCCCCTTTGAAGAGGGGGATGACTGCGGCAGCTTTCCAATCTCTGGGGATCTCAGACGTTACGAAAGAGAGGTTGAACAGGCTAGTAATAGGGGTTGCGACAATTTCGGCGGCTAGTTTTAGAAAGAAAGGGTCCAGATTGTCTAGCCCAGATGATTTATAGGGGGCCAGATTTTGCAGCTCTTTCAGGACATCAGCTGTCTGAATTTGTGTGAAGGAGAAGCGGGGGGGCATGGGCAAGTTGCAGCAGAGGGTGCAGAGTTGGTGGCCGGGTTAGTGGTAGCCAGATGGAAAGCATGGCCAGCTGTAGCAAAATGCTTGTTGAAATTCTCGATTATTGTAGATTTTATCGGTGGTGATAGTGTTTCCTAGCCTCAGTGCAGGGGGCAGCTGGGAGGAAGTGCTCTTATTCTCCATGGACTTTACAGTGTCCCAAAACGTTTTGGAGTTAGTGCTACAGGATGCAAATTTCTGTTTGAAAAAGTTAGCCTTTGCTTTCCTAACTGCTTGTGTATATTGGTTCCTAACTTCCCTGAAAAGTTGCATATCGCAGGAGCTATTTGATGCTAATGCAGTACACATATAAGATGGAAGGGAGTTCCATCCACTCATGGCTCTATATAATACAGTGGGGAGAACAAGTATTTGATACACTGCCGATTTTGCAGGTTTTCCTACTTACAAAGCATGTAGAGGTCTGTAATTTTTATCATAGGTACACTTCAACTGTGAGAGACGGAATCTAAAACAAAAATCCAGAAAATCACATTGTATGATTTTTAAGTAATTCATTTGCATTTTATTGCATGACATAAGTATTTGATCACCTACCAACCAGTAAGAATTCCGGCTCTCACAGACCTGTTAGTTTTTCTTTAAGAAGCCCTCCTGTTCTCCACTCATTACCTGTATTAACTGCACCTGTTTGAACTCGTTACCTGTATAAAAGACACCTGTCCACACTCAATCAAACAGACCAACCTCTCCACAAAAAGTATTTTGCTGTCCATTCTTCTTTAAACACACGACATTCAGAGTCCACTTTTCTCATTTTCACAGCACTCATTTTTCAAGTCAAAAGTCGTTAAGCAATGAAGTGGCCATGATGACTGAGCGCATTCTGAATCTGACTGTAGGCCCAAATACAGACCAGGCTACAGCGCCATCTATTGGAGGTTGTTTGTACATCATGGAATGAGTAATTTTAGGCCAAAAATCGTAACTCCAATCTAATCATTTTTAATAAATGTACAAAAATTATTGTGGGCCGGATTGAAATGCCCGGCGGGCCGGATTGAAGATGACAGATAGGAGTGGCTATAGAGTCAGCTACCATCCTCAGTAGCTTTCCATCTAAGTTGTCAATGCCAGGAGGTTTGTCATTATTGATCGCTAATAATTTTTCCACCTCTCCCACATTACCTTTACAAAATTCAAACTTACAATGCTTTTCTTTTCTTTCATTATTTGTTTTTTTTATGCATGAGTATGATGGCTCAGTAATCATTAAAATAATTAGCAACATCAAATTGTTTTGTGATGAATAAGCCATCTTATTCGATGAAAGATGGAGTTGAATTTGTCTTTCTGCCCATAATTTCATTTAAAGTTTTTTTCCCGTAATTCTTTATATCATTGATCTTGGCTTCATAATACCGTTTTTTTTCTTATTTTTAAGTTTAGTGACATCATTTCTCAATTTGCAGTAAGTCAACCAGTCAGATGTGCAGCCAGACTTATTAGCCACTCCTTTTGCCCCGTCTCTTTCAACCAGACTGTTTTTCAATTCCTCATCAATCCATGGAGCCTTAACAGTTATAACAGTCAGTTTCCTAACAGGTGCATGTTTATCAATAATTGGAAGAAGCAATTTCATAAATTCATCAAGTGCAGCGTCTGGATGATCCTTATTAATATAATAATAATAATATGCCATTTAGCAGACGCTTTTATCCAAAGCGACTTACAGTCATGCGTGCATAAATTTTTTGTGTATGGGTGGTCCCGGGGATCGAACCCACTACCCTGGCGTTACAAGCGCCGTGCTCTACCAGCTGAGGTACAGAGGCCAATCACATCAGACCAACAAATATAACATCCACTTAAGAGTCACAGCAAAATCTTTTGTACACGATCTCTTATATACTATTTTAGGCCCAGCTTTTGGAACTTTGGCTTTCCTGGATAGAGCCACTATATTGTGATCACTGCATCCAATGGGTACATATACAGCTTCAGAACAAAGTTCTACAGTATTAGTAAAAATGTGATCAATACATGTGGATGATCTTGTTCCTGTAGTGTTTGTAAACACCCTGGTAGGTTGATTAATAACCTGAACCAGATTACAGGCACTGGTTACAGTGAGAAGCTTCCTCTTGAGAGGACAGCTTGATGAAAACCAGTCAATATTCAGGTCCCCATGAAAGTAGACATCTCTGTTTACATCACATACACTATCAAGCATTTCACACACATTATTTAGATACTGACTGTTAGCAGTTGGTGGTGTATAGCCACACCCCAGATTAATAGGCTTTAGATGAGGCGGGTGAAACTGCAGCCACAGTACTTCAATAACACTAGACATGATATCTTCTCTAAGCATTACTGGGATATGGCTCTGTAATATAGCAACAACTCCTGTCTCTTCTATAGATGTTATATCCTTGTATTGCTACTGATGTATCATCAAAGGAATTATCTAAGTGAGTCTCAGAAATGGCTAATATACAGTATGAATGTTATCTGATGTTGGCAAGTTATTGATTTCATGAACCTTATTTCTAAGGCTACATATATTAATAAGGGCTATTTTCAGCCCTTTCCTGGGTAGCTTATCAGAGATAGACATAATATGGAAAAGAGCAAACAAAGCAAGAGACAATATACATTCAGCAGTCCATTCATCAATTGTTGTGTGTGAGTGTGCTGCGAGGTTGAAGCTATGAACCCACAGGCTTGACTCTCTCATCCCTTCCAGGCTTTTGAGAGGGAGGTTGGACAATGTACCAGATCAATGTGGAGCTATATACAGGGAGTACCAGTACCAGATCAATGTGGAGCTATATACAGGGAGTACCAGTACCAGATCAATGTGGAGCTATATACAGGGAGTACCAGATCAATGTGGAGCTATATACAGGGAGTACCAGTACCAGATCAATGTGGAGCTATATACAGGGAGTACCAGTACCAGATCAATGTGGAGCTATATACAGGGAGTACCAGTACCAGATCAATGTGGAGCTATATACAGGGAGTACCAGTACCAGATCAATGTGCAGGGGTACAAGGTACTGGAGGTAGATATGGACATGAAGGCAGGGTAAAGTGACTAGGCATCAGGATATATAGTCAGGAAGTTAAAGCTTGGTCGCAAATGGGTCTTCCAAATAGACAATGACCCCAAGCATACTTCCAAAGTTGTGGCAAAATGGCTTAAGGACAACAAAGTCAAGGTATTGGAGTAGCCATCACAAAGCCCTGACCTCAATCCTATAGAAAATGTGTGGGCAGGACTGAAAAAGCGTGTGCGAGCAAGGAGGCCTACAAACCTGACTCAGTTACACCAGCTCTGTCAGGAGGAATGGGCCAAAATTCACCCAACTTATTGTGGGAAGCTTGTGGAAGGCTACCCGAAACGTTTGACCCAAGTTAAACAATTTAAAGGCAATGCTACCAAATACTAATTGAGTGTATGTAAACTTCTGACCCACTGGGAATGTGATGAAAGAAATAAAAGCTTAAATAAATAATTCTCTACTATTATTCTGACATTTCACATTCTTAAAATAAAGTGGTGATCCTAACTGACCTAAGACAGGGAATTTTTACTAGGATTAAATGTCAGGGATTGCGAAAAACTGAGTTTAAATGTATTTGGCTAAGGTGTATGTAAACTTCCGACTTCAACTGTATGTACATGAAGGCAGGGTAAAGTGACGAGGCATCAGGATAGATAATAATAAGGTATTTGAGGTAGATATGTACATGAAGGCAGGGTAAAGTGACTAGGCATCAGGATAGATAATAATAAGGTATTTGAGGTAGATATGTACATGAAGGCAGGGTAAAGTGACTAGGCATCAGGATAGATAATAATAAGGTATTTGAGGTAGATATGTACATGAAGGCAGGGTAAAGTGACTAGGCATCAGGATAGATAATAATAAGGTATTTGAGGTAGATATGTCCATGAAGGCAGGGTAAAGTGACTAGGCATCAGGATAGATAATAATAAGGTATTGAGGTAGATATGTACATGAAGGCAGGGTAAAGTGACGAGGCATCAGGATAGATAATAATAAGGTATTTGAGGTAGATATGTACATGAAGGCAGGGTAAAGTGACTAGGCATCAGGATAGATAATAATAAAGGTATTTGAGGTAGATATGTCCATGAAGGCAGGGTAAAGTGACTAGGCATCAGGATAGATAATAATAAGGTATTTGAGGTAGATATGTACATGAAGGCAGGGTAAAGTGACTAGTCATCAGGATAGATAATAATAAGGTATTGAGGTAGATATGTACATGAAGGCAGGGTAAAGTGACGAGGCATCAGGATAGATAATAATAAGGTATTTGAGGTAGATATGTACATGAAGGCAGGGTAAAGTGACTAGGCATCAGGATAGATAATAATAAGGTATTTGAGGTAGATATGTCCATGAAGGCAGGGTAAAGTGACTAGGCATCAGGATAGATAATAATAAGGTATTTGAGGTAGATATGTACATGAAGGCAGGGTAAAGTGACGAGGCATCAGGATAGATAATAATAAGGTATTTGAGGTAGATATGTACATGAAGGCAGGGTTAAAGTGACTAGGCATCAGGATAGATAATAATAAGGTATTTGAGGTAGATATGTCCCATGAAGGCAGGGTAAAGTGACTAGGCATCAGGATAGATAATAATAAGGTATTTGAGGTAGATATGTACATGAGGCAGGGTAAAGTGACTAGGCATCAGGATAGATAATAATAAGGTATTTGAGGTAGATATGTACATGAAGGCAGGGTAAAGTGACTAGGCATCAGGATAGATAATAATAAGGTATTTGAGGTAGATATGTACATGAAGGCAGGGTAAGTGACTAGTCATCAGGATAGATAATAATAAGGTATTTGAGGTAGATATGTACATGAAGGCAGGGTAAAGTGACTAGGCATCAGGATAGATAATAATACGGTATTTGAGGTAGATATGTACATGAAGGCAGGGTAAAGTGACTAGGCATCAGGATAGATAATAATAAGGTATTTGAGGTAGATATGTACATGAAGGCAGGGTAAAGTGACTAGGCATCAGGATAGATAATAATAAGGTATTTGAGGTAGATATGTACATGAAGGCAGGGTAAAGTGACTAGGCATCAGGATAGATAATAATAAGGTATTTGAGGTAGATATGTACATGAAGGCAGGGTAAAGTGACTAGGCATCAGGATAGATAATAAGGTATTTGAGGTAGATATGTACATGAAGGCAGGGTAAAGTGACTAGGCATCAGGATAGATAATAATAAGGTATTTGAGGTAGATATGTACATAAAGGCAGGGTAAAGTGACTAGTCATCAGGATAGATAATAATAAGGTATTTGAGGTAGATATGTACATGAAGGCAGGGTAAAGTGACTAGGCATCAGGATAGATAAATATAATAGGTATTTGAGGTAGATATGTACATGAAGGCAGGGTAAAGTGACTAGGCATCAGGATAGATAATAATAAGGTATTTGAGGTAGATATGTACATGAAGGCAGGGTAAAGTGACGAGGCAGGCATCAGGATAGATAATAATAAGGTATTTGAGGTAGATATGTACATGAAGGCAGGGTAAAGTGACTAGGCATCAGGATAGATAATAATAAGGTATTTGAGGTAGATATGTACATGAAGGCAGGGTAAAGTGACTAGGCATCAGGATAGATAATAATAAGGTATTTGAGGTAGATATGTACATGAAGGCAGGGTAAAAGTGACTAGGCATCAGGATAGATAATAATAAGGTATTTGGAGGTAGATATGTACATGAAGGCAGGGTAAAGTGACGAGGCATCAGGATAGATAATAATAAGGTATTTGAGGTAGATATGTACATGAAGGCAGGGTAAAGTGACTAGGCATCAGGATAGATAATAATAAGGTATTTGAGGTAGATATGTACATGAAGGCAGGGTAAAGTGACTAGGCATCAGGATAGATAATAATAAGGTATTTGAGGTAGATATGTACATGAAGGCAGGGTAAAGTGACTAGGCATCAGGATAGATAATAATAAGGTATTTGAGGTAGATATGTACATGAAGGCAGGGTAAAGTGACTAGGCATCAGGATAGATAATAATAAGGTATTTGAGGTAGATATGTACATGAAGGCAGGGTAAAAGTGACTAGGCATCAGGATAGATAATAATAAGGTATTTGAGGTAGATATGTACATGAAGGCAGGGTAAAGTGACGAGGCATCAGGATAGATAATAATAAGGTATTTGAGGTAGATATGTACATGAAGGCAGGGTAAAGTGACTAGATAGCATCAGGATAGATAATAATAAGGTATTTGAGGTAGATATGTACATGAAGGCAGGGGTAAAGTGACTAGGCATCAGGATAGATAATAATAAGGTATTTGAGGTAGATATGTACATGAAGGCAGGGTAAAGTGACTAGGCATCAGGATAGATAATAATAAGGTATTTGAGGTAGATATGTACATGAAGGCAGGGTAAAGTGACTAGGCATCAGGATAGATAATAATAAGGTATTTGAGGTAGATATGTACATGAAGGCAGGGTAAAGTGACTAGGCATCAGGATAGATAATAATAAGGTTTGAGGTAGATATGTACATGAAGGCAGGGTAAAGTGACTAGGCATCAGGATAGATAATAATAAGGTATTTGAGGTAGATATGTACATGAAGGCAGGGTAAAGTGACTAGGCATCAGGATAGATAATAATAAGGTATTTGAGGTAGATATGTACATGAAGGCAGGGTAAAGTGACTAGGCATCAGGATAGATAATAATAAGGTATTTGAGGTAGATATGTACATGAAGGCAGGGTAAAGTGACTAGGCATCAGGATAGATAATAATAAGGTATTTGAGGTAGATATGTACATGAAGGCAGGGTAAAGTGACTAGGCATCAGGATAGATAATAATAAGGTATTTGAGGTAGATATGTACATGAAGGCAGGGTAAAGTGACTAGGCATCAGGATAGATAATAATAAGGTATTTGAGGTAGATATGTACATGAAGGCAGGGTAAAGTGACTAGGCATCAGGATAGATAATAATAAGGTATTTGAGGTAGATATGTACATGAAGGCAGGGTAAAGTGACTAGGCATCAGGATAGATAATAATAAGGTATTTGAGGTAGATATGTACATGAAGGCAGGGTAAAAGTGACTAGGCATCAGGATAGATAATAATAAGGTATTTGAGGTAGATATGTACATGAAGGCAGGGTAAAGTGACTAGGCATCAGGATAGATAATAATAAGGTATTTGAGGTAGATATGTACATGAAGGCAGGGTAAAGTGACTAGGCATCAGGATAGATAATAATAAGGTATTTGAGGTAGATATGTACATGAAGGCAGGGTAAAGTGACTAGGCATCAGGATAGATAATAATAAGGTTATTTGAGGTAGATATGTACATGAAGGCAGGGTAAAGTGACTAGGCATCAGGATAGATAATAATAAGGTATTTGAGGTAGATATGTACATGAAGGCAGGGTAAAGTGACTAGGCATCAGGATAGATAATAATAATGTATTTGAGGTAGATATGTACATGAAGGCAGGGTAAAGTGACTAGGCATCAGGATAGATAATAATAAGGTATTTGAGGTAGATATGTACATGAAGGCAGGGTAAAGTGACTAGGCATCAGGAGTGATAATAATACGGTATTTGAGGTAGATATGTACATGAAGGCAGGGTAAAGTGACTAGGCATCAGGATAGATAATAATAAGGTATTTGAGGTAGATATGTACATGAAGGCAGGGTAAGTGACTAGGCATCAGGATAGATAATAATAAGGTATTTGAGGTAGATATGTACATGAAGGCAGGGTAAAGTGACTAGGCATCAGGATAGATATAATAATAAGGTATTTGAGGTAGATATGTACATGAAGGCAGGGTAAAAGTGACTAGGCATCAGGATAGATAATAATAAGGTATTTGAGGTAGATATGTACATGAAGGCAGGGTAAAGTGACTAGGCATCAGGATAGATAATAATAAGGTATTTGAGGTAGATATGTACATGAAGGCAGGGTAAAGTGACTAGGCATCAGGATAGATAATAATAAGGTATTTGAGGTAGATATGTACATGAAGGCAGGGTAAAGTGACTAGGCATCAGGATAGATAATAATAAGGTATTTGAGGTAGATATGTACATGAAGGCAGGGTAAAGTGACTAGGCATCAGGATAGATAATAATAAGGTATTTGAGGTAGATATGTACATGAAGGCAGGGTAAAAGTGACTAGGCATCAGGATAGATAATAATAAGGTATTTGAGGTAGATATGTCATGAAGGCAGGGTAAAGTGACTAGGCATCAGGATAGATAATAATAAGGTATTTGAGGTAGATATGTACATGAAGGCAGGGTAAAGTGACTAGGCATCAGGATAGATAATAATAAGGTATTTGAGGTAGATATGTACATGAAGGCAGGGTAAAGTGACTAGGCATCAGGATAGATAATAATAAGGTATTTTGAGGTAGATATGTACATGAAGGCAGGGTAAAGTGACTAGGCATCAGGATAGATAATAATAAGGTATTTGAGGTAGATATGTACATGAAGGCAGGGTAAAGTGACTAGGCATCAGGATAGATAATAATAAGGTATTTGAGGTAGATATGTACATGAAGGCAGGGTAAAGTGACTAGGCATCAGGATAGATAATAATAAGGTATTTGAGGTAGATATGTACATGAAGGCAGGGTAAAGTGACTAGGCATCAGGATAGATAATAATAAGGTATTTGAGGTAGATATGTACATGAAGGCAGGGTAAAGTGACTAGGCATCAGGATAGATAATAATAAGGTATTTGAGGTAGATATGTACATGAAGGCAGGGTAAAGTGACTAGGCATCAGGATAGATAATAATAAGGTATTTGAGGTAGATATGTACATGAAGGCAGGGTAAAGTGACTAGGCATCAGGATAGATAATAATAAGGTATTTGAGGTAGATATGTACATGAAGGCAGGGTAAAGTGACTAGGCATCAGGATAGATAATAATAAGGTATTTGAGGTAGATATGTACATGAAGGCAGGGTAAAGTGACTAGGCATCAGGATAGATAATAATAAGGTATTTGAGGTAGATATGTACATGAAGGCAGGGTAAAGTGACTAGGCATCAGGATAGATAATAATAAGGTATTTGAGGTAGATATGTACATGAAGGCAGGGTAAAGTGACTAGGCATCAGGATAGATAATAATAAGGTATTTGAGGTAGATATGTACATGAAGGCAGGGTAAAGTGACTAGGCATCAGGATAGATAATAATAAGGTATTTGAGGTAGATATGTACATGAAGGCAGGGTAAAGTGACTAGGCATCAGGATAGATAATAATACGGTATATTTGAGGTAGATATGTACATGAAGGCAGGGTAAAGTGACTAGGCATCAGGATAGATAATAATAAGGTATTTGAGGTAGATATGTACATGAAGGCAGGGTAAAGTGACTAGGCATCAGGATAGATAATAATAAGGTATTTGAGGTAGATATGTACATGAAGGCAGGGTAAAGTGACTAGGCATCAGGATAGATAATAATAAGGTATTTGAGGTAGATATGTACATGAAGGCAGGGTAAAGTGACTAGGCATCAGGATAGATAATAATAAGGTATTTGAGGTAGATATGTACATGAAGGCAGGGTAAAGTGACTAGGCATCAGGATAGATAATAATAAGGTATTTGAGGTAGATATGTACATGAAGGCAGGGTAAAGTGACTAGGGCATCAGGATAGATAATAATAAGGTATTTGAGGTAGATATGTACATGAAGGCAGGGTAAAGTGACTAGGCATCAGGATAGATAATAATAAGGTATTTGAGGTAGATATGTACATGAAGGCAGGGTAAAGTGACTAGGCATCAGGATAGATAATAATAAGGTATTTGAGGTAGATATGTACATGAAGGCAGGGTAAAGTGACTAGGCATCAGGATAGATAATAATAAGGTATTTGAGGTAGATATGTACATGAAGGCAGGTAAAGTGACTAGGCATCAGGATAGATAATAATAAGGTATTTGAGGTAGATATGTACATGAAGGCAGGGTAAAGTGACTAGGCATCAGGATAGATAATAATAAGGTATTTGAGGTAGATATGTACATGAAGGCAGGGTAAAGTGACTAGGCATCAGGATAGATAATAATAAGGTATTTGAGGTAGATATGTACATGAAGGCAGGGTAAAGTGACTAGGCATCAGGATAGATAATAATAAGGTATTTGAGGTAGATATGTACATGAAGGCAGGGTAAAGTGACTAGGCATCAGGATAGATAATAATAAGGTATTTGAGGTAGATATGTACATGAAGGCAGGGTAAAGTGACTAGGCATCAGGATAGATAATAATAAGGTATTGAGGTAGATATGTACATGAAGGCAGGGTAAAGTGACTAGGCATCAGGATAGATAATAATAAGGTATTTGAGGTAGATATGTACATGAAGGCAGGGTAAAGTGACTAGGCATCAGGATAGATAATAATAAGGTATTTGAGGTAGATATGTACATGAAGGCAGGGTAAAGTGACTAGGCATCAGGATAGATAATAATAAGGTATTTGAGGTAGATATGTACATGAAGGCAGGGTAAAGTGACTAGGCATCAGGATAGATAATAATAAGGTATTTGAGGTAGATATGTCCATGAAGGCAGGGTAAAGTGACTAGGCATCAGGATAGATAATAATAAGGTATTTGAGGTAGATATGTACATGAAGGCAGGGTAAAGTGACTAGGCATCAGGATAGATAATAATAAGGTATTTGAGGTAGATATGTACATGAAGGCAGGGTAAAGTGACTAGGCATCAGGATAGATAATAATAAGGTATTTGAGGTAGATATGTACATGAAGGCAGGGTAAAGTGACTAGTCATCAGGATAGATAATAATAAGGTATTTGAGGTAGATATGTACATGAAGGCAGGGTAAAGTGACTAGGCATCAGGATAGATAATAATAAGGTATTTGAGGTAGATATGTACATGAAGGCAGGGTAAAGTGACTAGGCATCAGGATAGATAATAATAAGGTATTTGAGGTAGATATGTACATGAAGGCAGGGTAAAGTGACTAGGCATCAGGATAGATAATAATAAGGTATTTGAGGTAGATATGTACATGAAGGCAGGGTAAAGTGACTAGGCATCAGGATAGATAATAATAAGGTATTTGAGGTAGATATGTACATGAAGGCAGGGTAAAGTGACTAGGCATCAGGATAGATAATAATAAGGTATTTGAGGTAGATATGTCCATGAAGGCAGGGTAAAGTGACTAGGCATCAGGATAGATAATAATAAGGTATTTGAGGTAGATATGTACATGAAGGGCAGGGTAAAGTGACTAGGCATCAGGATAGATAATAATAAGGTATTTGAGGTAGATATGTACATGAAGGCAGGGTAAAGTGACTAGGCATCAGGATAGATAATAATAAGGTATTTGAGGTAGATATGTACATGAAGGCAGGGTAAAGTGACTAGGCATCAGGATAGATAATAATAAGGTATTTGAGGTAGATATGTACATGAAGGCAGGGTAAAGTGACTAGGCATCAGGATAGATAATAATAAGGTATTTGAGGTAGATATGTACATGAAGGCAGGGTAAAGTGACTAGGCATCAGGATAGATAATAATAAGGTATTTGAGGTAGATATGTACATGAAGGCAGGGTAAAGTGACTAGGCATCAGATAGATAATAATAAGGTATTTGAGGTAGATATGTACATGAAGGCAGGGTAAAGTGACTAGGCATCAGGATAGATAATAATAAGGTATTTGAGGTAGATATGTACATGAAGGCAGGGTAAAGTGACTAGGCATCAGGATAGATAATAAGGTATTTGAGGTAGATATGTACATGAAGGCAGGGTAAAGTGACTAGGCATCAGGATAGATAATAATAAGGTATTTGAGGTAGATATGTACATGAAGGCAGGGTAAAGTGACTAGGCATCAGGATAGATAATAATTAAGGTATTTGAGGTAGATATGTACATGAAGGCAGGGTAAAGTGACTAGGCATCAGGATAGATAATAATAAGGTATTTGAGGTAGATATGTACATGAAGGCAGGGTAAAGTGACTAGGCATCAGGATAGATAATAATAAGGTATTTGAGGTAGATATGTACATGAAGGCAGGGTAAAGTGACGAGGCATCAGGATAGATAATAATAAGGTATTTGAGGTAGATATGTACATGAAGGCAGGGTAAAGTGACTAGGCATCAGGATAGATAATAATAAGGTATTTGAGGTAGATATGTACATGAAGGCAGGGTAAAGTGACTAGGCATCAGGATAGATAATAATAAGGTATTTGAGGTAGATATGTACATGAAGGCAGGGTAAAGTGACTAGGCATCAGGATAGATAATAATAAGGTATTTGAGGTAGATATGTACATGAAGGCAGGGTAAAGTGACGAGGCATCAGGATAGATAATAATAAGGTATTTGAGGTAGATATGTACATGAAGGCAGGGTAAAGTGACTAGGCATCAGGATAGATAATAATAAGGTATTTGAGGTAGATATGTACATGAAGGCAGGGTAAAGTGACTAGGCATCAGGATAGATAATAATAAGGTATTTGAGGTAGATATGTACATGAAGGCAGGGTAAAGTGACTAGGCATCAGGATAGATAATAATAAGGTATTTGAGGTAGATATGTACATGAAGGCAGGGTAAGTGACTAGGCATCAGGATAGATAATAATAAAGGTATTTGAGGTAGATATGTACATGAAGGCAGGGTAAAGTGACTAGGCATCAGGATAGATAATAATAAGGTATTTGAGGTAGATATGTACATGAAGGCAGGGTAAAAGTGACTAGGCATCAGGATAGATAATAATAAGGTATTTGAGATAGATATGTACATGAAGGCAGGGTAAAAGTGACTAGGCATCAGGATAGATAATAATAAGGTATTTGAGGTAGATATGTACATGAAGGCAGGGTAAAGTGACTAGGCATCAGGATAGATAATAATAAGGTATTTGAGGTAGATATGTACATGAAGGCAGGGTAAAGTGACTAGGCATCAGGATAGATAATAATAAGGTATTTGAGGTAGATATGTACATGAAGGCAGGGTAAAGTGACTAGGCATCAGGATAGATAATAATAAGGTATTTGAGGTAGATATGTACATGAAGGCAGGGTAAAGTGACTAGGTATCAGGATAGATAATAATAAGGTATTTGAGGTAGATATGTACATGAAGGCAGGGTAAAGTGACTAGGCATCAGGATAGATAATAATAAGGTATTTGAGGTAGATATGTACATGAAGGCAGGGTAAAGTGACTAGGCATCAGGATAGATAATAATAAGGTATTTGAGGTAGATATGTACATGAAGGCAGGGTAAAGTGACTAGGCATCAGGATAGATAATAATAAGGTATTTGAGGTAGATATGTACATGAAGGCAGGGTAAAGTGACTAGGCATCAGGATAGATAATAATACGTATTTGAGGTAGATATGTACATGAAGGCAGGGTAAAGTGACTAGCATCAGGATAGATAATAATAAGGTATTTGAGGTAGATATGTACATGAAGGCAGGGTAAAGTGACTAGGCATCAGGATAGATAATAATACGGTATTTGAGGTAGATATGTACATGAAGGCAGGGTAAAGTGACTAGGCATCAGGATAGATAATAATAAGGTATTTGAGGTAGATATGTACATGAAGGCAGGGTAAAGTGACTAGGCATCAGGATAGATAATAATAAGGTATTTGAGGTAGATATGTACATGAAGGCAGGGTAAAGTGACTAGGCATCAGGATAGATAATAATAAGGTATTTGAGGTAGATATGTACATGAAGGCAGGGTAAAGTGACTAGGCATCAGGATAGATAATAATAAGGTATTTGAGGTAGATATGTACATGAAGGCAGGGTAAAGTGACTAGGCATCAGGATAGATAATAATAAGGTATTTGAGGTAGATATGTACATGAAGGCAGGGTAAAGTGACTAGGCATCAGGATAGATAATAATAAGGTATTTGAGGTAGATATGTACATGAAGGCAGGGTAAAGTGACTAGGCATCAGGATAGATAATAATAAGTATTTGAGGTAGATATGTACATGAAGGCAGGGTAAGTGACTAGGCATCAGGATAGATAATAATAAGGTATTTGAGGTAGATATGTACATGAAGGCAGGGTAAAGTGACTAGGCATCAGGATAGATAATAATAAGGTATTTGAGGTAGATATGTACATGAAGGCAGGGTAAAGTGACTAGGCATCAGGATAGATAATAATAAGGTATTTGAGGTAGATATGTACATGAAGGCAGGGTAAAGTGACTAGGCATCAGGATAGATAATAATAAGGTATTGAGGTAGATATGTACATGAAGGCAGGGTAAAGTGACTAGGCATCAGGATAGATAATAATAAGGTATTTGAGGTAGATATGTACATGAAGGCAGGGTAAAGTGACTAGGCATCAGGATAGATAATAATAAGGTATTTGAGGTAGATATGTACATGAAGGCAGGGTAAAGTGACTAGGCATCAGGATAGATAATAATAAGGTATTTGAGGTAGATATGTACATGAAGGCAGGGTAAAGTGACTAGGCATCAGGATAGATAATAATAAGGTATTTGAGGTAGATATGTACATGAAGGCAGGGTAAAGTGACTAGGCATCAGGATAGATAATAATAAGGTATTTGAGGTAGATATGTACATGAAGGCAGGGTAAAGTGACTAGGCATCAGGATAGATAATAATAAGGTATTTGAGGTAGATATGTACATGAAGGCAGGGTAAAGTGACTAGGCATCAGGATAGATAATAATAAGGTATTTTTGAGGTAGATATGTACATGAAGGCAGGGTAAAGTGACTAGGCATCAGGATAGATAATAATAAGGTATTTGAGGTAGATATGTACATGAAGGCAGGGTAAAGTGACTAGGCATCAGGATAATAATAATAAGGTATTTTTAGGTAGATATGTACATGAAGGCAGGGTAAAGTGACTAGGCATCAGGATAGATAATAATAAGGTATTTGAGGTAGATATGTACATGAAGGCAGGGTAAAGTGACTAGGCATCAGGATAGATAATAATAAGGTATTTGAGGTAGATATGTACATGAAAGGCAGGGTGAAGTGACTAGGCATCAGGATAGATAATAATAAGGTATTTGAGGTAGATATGTACATGAAGGCAGGGTAAAGTGACTAGGCATCAGGATAGATAATAATAAGGTATTTGAGGTAGATATGTACATGAAGGCAGGGTAAAGTGACTAGGCATCAGGATAGATAATAATAAGGTATTTGAGGTAGATATGTACATGAAGGCAGGGTAAAGTGACTAGGCATCAGGATAGATAATAATAAGGGTAAAATAAAGAACATAGTAGCAATGATGAGTGTAAACGTGTGTGTCTGTGTGTGTCTGTGTGTGTCTGTGTGTGTCTGTGTGTGTTTGTTGTCGGTATGCGTATGTGTGTGTCTGTGTGTGTCTGTGTGTGTCTGTGTGTGTCGTCTGTCTGTGTGTGTCTGTGTGTGTCTGTGTGTGTCTGTGTGGTATGCGTATGTGTGTGTCTGTGTGTGTCTTGTTGTCGGTGTGCTGTGTGTTTGTGTGGTGTTTGTGTGTAGACTGTGTACATGTCTGTGCTGTTGTCCACCAGAACTGGCTGCATCTGGATAGATGTTGTAAGGTATTTGAGGTTCTTGGACAGTCCAGTACTGTGAAGGCAGGGTCCCTGTGTCTGCTGTCTGTCCACCAGGTGGCAGCTCTGTTTTGTCCATAATTGTCCCCCTTATCTCCCTGTGTCTGCTGTCTGTCCACAGGTGGCAGTTCTGTTTGTCCAGTACTGTCCCCCTTATCTCCCTGTGTCTGCTGTCTGTCCACCAGGTGGCAGCTCTGTTTGTCCAGTACTGTCCCCCTTATCTCCCTGTGTCTGCTGTCTGTCCACCAGGTGGCAGCTCTGTTTGTCCAGTACTGTCCCCCTTATCTCCCTGTGTCTGCTGTCTGTCCACCAGGTGGCAGCTCTGTTTGTCCAGTACTGTCCCCCTTATCTCCCTGCTGTCTGTCTGCTGTCTGTTTGTCCAGGTGGCAGCTCTGTTCTGCTGTCAGTACACCAGTCCCATCTTATCTCCAGTACTGTGTCTGTAGATGCTGTCCACCAGGTGGCAGCTCTGTTTGTCCAGTACTGGCCCCCTTATCTCCCTGTGTCTGCTGTCTGTCCACCAGGTGGCAGCTCTGTTTGTCCAGTACTGGCCCCCTTATCTCCCTGTGTCTGCTGTCTGTCCACCAGGTGGCAGCTCTGTTTGTCCAGTACTGGCCCCCTTATCTGTGTCTGCTCTCTGTTTGTCCAGCTCTGTACTGTTACTGGCCCCCTTATCTCCCTGTGTCTGCTCTCTGTCCACCAGGTGGCAGCTCTGTTTGTCCAGTACTGTCCCCCTTATCTCCCCGTGTCTGCTGTCTGTCCACCAGGTGGCAGCTCTGTTTGTCCAGTACTGTCCCCCTTATCTCCCTGTGTCTGCTGTCTGTCCACCAGGTGGCAGCTCTGTTTGTCCAGTACTGTCCCCTTATTATCCCTGTGTCTGCTGTCTGTCCACCAGGTGGCAGCTCTGTTTGTCCAGTACTGTCCCCCCTTATCTCCCTGTGTCTGTTGTCTGTCCACCAGGTGGCAGCTCTGTTTGTCCAGTACTGTCCCCCTTATCTCCCTGTGTCTGCTGTCTGTCCACCAGGTGGCAGCTCTGTTTGTCCAGTACTGTCCCCCTTATCTCCCTGTGTCTGCTGCCTGTCCACCAGGTGGCAGCTCTGTTTGTCCAGTACTGTCCCCCTTATCTCCCTGTGTCTGCTGTCTGTCCACCAGGACTCGTGGAGCGTGGTGGCAGCTCTGTTTGTCCAGTATGAAGCTGCTCTGCTGTCCCACCTGCCCTTCCCTCTCCACAGTGACGACCACTGTCTGGTCTTCAGCCTCCAGCCACGCTCACAGAGTCACAGATCCTTCTGCTCACAGGTCAGTCAGAGCCTTCTGCTCACAGGGTCACAGAGCCTTCTGCTCACAGGTCAGTCAGAGCCTTCTGCTCACAGGTCCAGTCAGTCAGTCAGAGCCTTCTGCTCACAGGTCAGTCAGTCAGAGCCTTCTGCTCACAGGTCAGTCAGTCAGAGCCTTCTGCTCACAGGTCAGTCAGTCAGAGCCTTCTGCTCACAGGTCAGTCAGTCAGAGCCTTCTGCTCACAGGTCAGTCAGTCAGTCAGAGCCTTCTGCTCACAGGTCAGTCAGTCAGAGCCTTCTGCTCACAGGTCAGTCAGTCAGAGCCTTCTGCTCACAGGTCAGTCAGTCAGTCAGAGCCTTCTGCTCACAGGTCAGTCAGTCAGAGCCTTCTGCTCACAGGTCAGTCAGTCAGAGCCTTCTGCTAACAGGTCAGTCAGAGCCTTCTGCTCACAGGTCAGTCAGTCAGAGCCTTCTGCTCACAGGTCAGTCAGTCAGTCAGAGCCTTCTGCTAACAGGTCAGTCAGTCAGAGCCTTCTGCTCACAGGTCAGTCAGTCAGAGCCTTCTGCTCACAGGTCAGTCAGTCAGTCAGAGCCTTCTGCTCACAGGTCAGTCAGTCAGAGCCTTCTGCTCACAGGTCAGTCAGTCAGTCAGAGCCTTCTGCTAACAGGTCAGTCAGTCAGAGCCTTCTGCTCACAGGTCAGTCAGTCAGAGCCTTCTGCTCACAGGTCAGTCAGTCAGTCAGAGCCTTCTGCTCACAGGTCAGTCAGTCAGAGCCTTCTGCTAACAGGTCAGTCAGTCAGAGCCTTCTGCTCACAGGTCAGTCAGTCAGAGCCTTCTGCTAACAGGTCAGTCAGTCAGAGCCTTCTGCTCACAGGTCAGTCAGTCAGTCAGAGCCTTCTGCTAACAGGTCAGTCAGTCAGTCAGAGCCTTCTGCTCACAGGTCAGTCAGTCAGAGCCTTCTGCTCACAGGTCAGTCAGTCAGAGCCTTCTGCTAACAGGTCAGTCAGTCAGAGCCTTCTGCTCACAGGTCAGTCAGTCAGTCAGAGCCTTCTGCTCACAGGTCAGTCAGTCAGAGCCTTCTGCTAACAGGTCAGTCAGTCAGTCAGAGCCTTCTGCTCACAGGTCAGTCAGTCAGTCAGAGCCTTCTGCTAACAGGTCAGTCAGTCAGTCAGAGCCTTCTGCTCACAGGTCAGTCAGTCAGAGCCTTCTGCTAACAGGTCCAGTCAGTCAGTCAGAGCCTTCTGCTCACAGGTCAGTCAGTCAGTCAGAGCCTTCTGCTAACAGGTCAGTCAGTCAGAGCCTTCTGCTAACAGGTCAGTCAGTCAGTCAGAGCCTTCTGCTCACAGGTCAGTCTCAGTCAGAGCCTTCTGCTCACAGGTCAGTCAGTCAGTCAGAGCCTTCTGCTCACAGGTCAGTCAGTCAGAGCCTTCTGCTAACAGGTCAGTCAGTCAGAGCCTTCTGCTCACAGGTCAGTCAGTCAGTCAGAGCCTTCTGCTCACAGGTCAGTCAGTCAGAGCCTTCTGCTAACAGGTCAGTCAGTCAGTCAGAGCCTTCTGCTCACAGGTCAGTCAGTCAGAGCCTTCTGCTAACAGGTCAGGGCGCTACCAGACACCACCTCTAAATGTCTGGGTGGTTTGAGAACAGTTGTAGTCTTTGTGAACGGTTTGTGTTGTGGTCGTGTGTCCAGCCCTCCTATCAGTTTTTAATGGTCCTTCCAGACACAGGGCTCAGACTCTGGACTCTCTTTTTGATTTTGTTTTGTGGTTTACGTGTTGTATTGTGGTTTACGTGTTGTATTGTGGTTTACGTGTTGTATTGTGGTTGTTTATGTGTTGTATTGTGGTTGTTTATTTGTTGTTGTGTTGTGGTTGTTTATGTGTTGTATTGTGGTTGTTTATTTGTTGTTGTGTTGTGGTTGTTTAGGTGTTGTATTGTGGTTGTTTATCTGTTGTATTGTGGTTTACATGTTGTATTGTGGTTGTTTATCTGTTGTATTGTGGTTTACATGTTGTATTGTGGTTGTTTATCTGTTGTATTGTGGTTTACATGTTGTATTGTGGTTTACATGTTGTATTGTGGTTGTTTAGGTGTTGTATTGTGGTTGTTTATTTGTTGTTGTGTTGTAGTTGTTTACGTGTTGTATTGTGGTTGTTTATCTGTTGTATTGTGGTTTACGTGTTGTATTGTGGTTTACGTGTTGTATTGTGGTTGTTTATGTGTTTTGTTGTGGTTGATTAGGTGTTGTATTGTGGTTGTTTAGGTGTTGTATTGTGGTTGTTTATGTGTTGTGTTGTTTTGTATTGTGGTTGTTTAGGTGTTGTATTGTGGTTGTTTATCTGTTGTATTGTGGTTGTTTATGTGTTGTGTTGTGGTTGTGTTGTGGTTGTTTATGTGTTGTGTTGTTTTGTATTGTGGTTGTTTAGGTGTTGTATTGTGGTTGTTTATGTGTTGTGTTTTGGTTGATTATGTGTTGTGTTGTGGTTGTTTATGTGTTGTATTGTGGTTGTTTAGGTGTTGTATTGTGGTTGTTTATGTTTTGTATTGTGGTTGTTTATGTGTTGTGTTGTGGTTGATTAGGTGTTGTATTGTGGTTGTTTATGTGTTGTGTTGTGGTTGTTTAGGTGTTGTGTTGTGGTTGTTTATGTGTTGTGTTGTGGTTGTTTATGTGTTGTATTGTGGTTGTTTATATGTTGTGTTGTTTTGTATTGTGGTTGTTTAGGTGTTGTATTGTGGTTGTTTATCTGTTGTATTGTGGTTGTTTATGTGTTGTGTTGTGGTTGTGTTGTGGGTTGTTTATGTGTTGTGTTGTTTTGTATTGTGGTTGTTTAGGTGTTGTATTGTGGTTGTTCATGTGTTGTATTGTGGTTGTTTATGTGTTGTGTTGTTGTTGATTATGTGTTGTGGTTGTTTATGTGTTGTATTGTGGTTGTTTATGTGTTGTGTTGTGGTTGTTTAGGTGTTGTATTGTGGTTGATTAGGTGTTGTATTGTGGTTTTTTATGTGTTGTGTTGTTTTGTGGTTGTTTGTGTTGTGTTGTGTTGTTTTGTATTGTGGTTGTTTAGGTGTTGTATTGTGGTTGTTTATGTGTTGTATTGTGGTTGTTTATGTGTTGTGTTGTGGTTGATTATGTGTTGTATTGTGGTTGTTTATGTGTTGTATTGTGGTTGTTTATGTGTTGTGTTGTTGTTGATTATGTGTTGTGGTTGTTTATGTGTTGTATTGTGGTTGTTTATGTGTTGTGTTGTGGTTGTTTAGGTGTTGTATTGTGGTTGATTAGGTGTTGTATTGTGGTTGTTTAGGTGTTGTATTGTGGTTTTTTATGTGTTGTGTTGTTTTGTGGTTGTTTGTGTTGTGTTGTTTTGTATTGTGGTTGTTTAGGTGTTGTATTGTGGTTGTTTATGTGTTGTATTGTGGTTGTTTATGTGTTGTGTTGTGGTTGATTATGTGTTGTATTGTGGTTGTTTATGTGTTGTATCGTGGTTGTTTAGGTGTTGTATTGTGGTTGTTTAGGTGTTGTGTTGTGGTTGTTTATGTGTTGTGTTGTTTTGTGTTGTGGTTGTTTATGTGTTGTATTGTGGTTGTTTATGTGTTGTGTTGTGGTTGTTTATGTGTTGTGTTGTTTTGTATTGTGGTTGTTTAGGTGTTGTATTGTGGTTGTTTATCTGTTGTATTGTGGTTGTTTAGGTGTTGTGTTGTGGTTGTTTATGTGTTGTATTGTGGTTGTTTATGTGTTGTGTTGTGGTTGATTAGGTGTTGTATTGTGGTTGTTTATGTGTTGTGTTGTGGTTGTTTAGGTGTTGTGTTGTGGTTGTTTATGTGTTGTGTTGTGGTTGTTTATGTGTTGTATTGTGGTTGTTTATGTGTTGTATTGTGGTTGTTTATGTGTTGTGTTGTGGTTGATTAGGTGTTGTGTTGTGGTTGTTTATGTGTTGTATTGTGGTTGTTTAGGTGTTGTGTTGTGGTTGTTTAGGTGTTGTGTTGTGGTTGTTTATGTGTTGTATTGTGGTTGTTTATGTGTTGTGTTGTTTTGTATTGTGGTTGTTTAGGTGTTGTATTGTGGTTGTTTATCTGTTGTGTTGTGGTTGTTTATGTGTTGTATTGTGGTTGTTTATGTGTTGTGTTGTGGTTGTTTATGTGTTATATTGTGGTTGTTTATGTGTTGTATTGTGGTTGTTTATGTGTTGTATTGTTGTTGCAGGTGTTACCAGTGTGGCAGGCGTCAGACTCTGGACTCTCTCTGCAGTTGGTGGACAGAGAACAGCTGACCTGGGATCAGAGGAACATGTGAGTCACAGCAACTAACTGGCACTTACTCTACAACTTCTATGTACTGTGATCTGACATTGATCTGTCAGTATCAGTTCATAGAAATGTCAATATTAGGAGTAATGTTGCTGATCCACGTCGTTCCTCCAGGCTCTCCAGACTACAGTGGCTGCATGACTGCCACGCCCCCCCTGTGGCCAAACGCAGAGGCAGCCTGAAGGCCTCATACTCCCAGCTACCAGAACAGGACATGTATGTATACACTACCTAGTATACACTACCTAGTATACACTACCTAGTATACACTACCTAGTATACACTACCTACCACACCGAGGCAGCCTGAAGGCCTCATACTCCCAGCTACCAGAACAGGAGATGTATGTATACACTACCTAGTATACACTACCTAGTATACACTACCTAGTATACACTACCTAGTATACACACCTAGTATACACTACCTAGTATACACTACCTAGGATACACTACCTAGTATACACTACCTAGTATACACTACCTAGTATACACTACCTAGGATACACTACCTAGTATACACTACCTAGGATACACTACCTAGTATACACTACCTAGGATACACTACCTAGTATACACTACCTAGGATACACTACCTAGTATACACTACCTAGGATACACTACCTAGTATACACTACCTAGTATACACTACCTAGTATACACTACCTAGTATACACTACCTAGGATACACTACCTAGTATACACTACCTAGGATACACTACCTAGTATACACTACCTAGGATACACTACCTAGTATACACTACCTAGTATACACTACCTAGGATACACTACCTAGTATACACTACCTAGGATACACTACCTAGTATACACTACCTAGGATACACTACCTAGTATACACTACCTAGGATACACTACCTAGTATACACTACCTAGTATACACTACCTAGGATACACTACCTAGTATACACTACCTAGTATACACTACCTAGTATACACTACCTAGTACACTACCTAGTATACACTACCTAGTATACACTACCTAGGATACACTACCTAGTATACACTACCTAGTATACACTACCTAGTATACACTACCTAGTATACACTACCTAGGATACACTACCTAGTATACACTACCTAGTATACACTACCTAGGATACACTACCTAGGATACACTACCTAGTATACACTACCTAGTATACACTACCTAGGATACACTACCTAGGATACACTACCTAGTATACACTACCTAGTATACACTACCTAGTATACACTACCTACCACACCGAGGCAAATGCTCTCTGTGAGTTTCATCATCTGCCAACATGGCTGGTAAGGATAGACAGTGGCTGGTGGCTGGTGTTCATTTGGCCGGTGGCTGGTGTTCATTTGGCTGGTGGCTGGTGTTCATTTGGCTGGTGGCTGGTGTTCATTTGGCTGGTGGCTGGTGTTCATTTGGCTGGTGGCTGGTGTTCATTTGGCTGGTGGCTGGTGTTCATTTGGCTGGTGGCTGGTGTTCATTTGGCCGGTGGCTGGTGTTCATTTCCCACCCTCCCTGCCAACAGTGTTCTCTCATTGAACCACCCCAACATGTTTCCTAATGCTGCTGCGTTCGCCAGGTTCCTGCAGCACTTTGCTCTGAGCAGTGTGGGTCAGGAGCCCATCCAGGATGACCACCTGGGGGCACTGTTCCCCACGCCAGACACCAGGAACCAGCTGGCAGGACGCACTGACAAGGTAACTAACCCTCTCACAGGACACACTGACAAGGTAACTAACCCTCTCACAGGACAGACTGACAAGGTAACTAACCCTCTCACAGGACAGACTGACAGGGTAACTAACCCTCTCACAGGACAGACTGACAAGGTAACTAACCCTCTCACAGGACAGACTGACAGGGTAACTAACCCTGTCACAGGACAGACTGACAGGGTAACTAACCCTCTCACAGGACAGACTGACAAGGTAACTAACCCTCTCACAGGACAGACTGACAGGGTAACTAACCCTGTCACAGGACAGACTGGCAGGGTAACTAACCCTGTCACAGGACAGACTGACAAGGTAACTAACCCTCTCACAGGACAGACTGACAAGGTAACTAACCCTCTGGCAGGACACACTGACAAGGTAACTAACCCTCTCACAGGACAGACTGACAGGGTAACTAACCCTCTGGCAGGACAGACTGACAAGGTAACTAACCCTCTCACAGGACAGACTGACAGGGTAACTAACCCTCTCACAGGACAGACTGACAAGGTAACTAACCCTCTGGCAGGACAGACTGACAAGGTAACTAACCCTCTCACAGGACAGACTGACAGGGTAACTAACCCTCTCACAGGACAGACTGACAAGGTAACTAACCCTCTCACAGGACAGACTGACAGGGTAACTAACCCTCTCACAGGACAGACTGACAAGGTAACTAACCCTCTCACAGGACAGACTGACAGGGTAACTAACCCTGTCACAGGACAGACTGACAAGGTAACTAACCCTCTCACAGGACAGACTGACAAGGTAACTAACCCTCTCACAGGACAGACTGACAGGGTAACTAACCCTGTCACAGGACAGACTGACAAGGTAACTAACCCTCTCACAGGACAGACTGACAAGGTAACTAACCCTCTCACAGGACACACTGACAAGGTAACTAACCCTCTCACAGGACAGACTGACAGGGTAACTAACCCTGTCACAGGACAGACTGACAAGGTAACTAACCCTCTCACAGGACACACTGACAAGGTAACTAACCCTGTCACAGGACAGACTGACAAGGTAACTAACCCTCTGGCAGGACAGACTGACAAGGTAACTAACCCTCTCACAGGACACACTGACAAGGTAACTAACCCTCTCACAGGACACACTGACAAGGTAACTAACCCTGTCACAGGACACACTGACAAGGTAACTAACCCTGTCACAGGACAGACTGACAAGGTAACTAACCCTCTCACAGGACAGACTGACAGGGTAACTAACCCTCTCACAGGACAGACTGACAAGGTAACTAACCCTCTCACAGGACAGACTGACAAGGTAACTAACCCTCTGGCAGGACACACTGACAAGGTAACTAACCCTCTGGCAGGACAGACTGACAAGGTCACTAACCCTCTGGCAGGACAGACTGACAAGGTAACTAACCCTCTCACAGGACAGACTGACAAGGTAACTAACCCTCTGGCAGGACAGACTGACAAGGTAACTAACCCTCTGGCAGGACAGACTGACAAGGTAACTAACCCTCTCACAGGACAGACTGACAAGGTAACTAACCCTCTCACAGGACAGACTGACAAGGTAACTAACCCTCTGGCAGGACACACTGACAAGGTAACTAACCCTCTGGCAGGACACACTGACAAGGTAACTAACCCTCTCACAGGACAGACTGACAGGGTAACTAACCCTCTCACAGGACAGACTGACAAGGTAACTAACCCTCTCACAGGACAGACAAGGTACAAGGTACAAGGTAACTAACCCTCTCACAGGACACACTGACAAGGTAACTAACCCACTCACAGGACAGACTGACAAGGTAACTAACCCTCTGGCAGGACAGACTGACAAGGTAACTAACCCTCTGGCAGGACAGATTGACAAGGTAACTAACCCTCTCACAGGACAGACTGACAGGGTAACTAACCCTCTCACAGGACAGACTGACAAGGTAACTAACCCTCTCACAGGACAGACTGACAAGGTAACTAACCCTCTCACAGGACAGACTGACAAGGTAACTAACCCTCTGGCAGGACAGACTGACAAGGTAACTAACCCTCTCACAGGACAGACTGACAAGGTAACTAACCCTCTCACAGGACAGACTGACAAGGTAACTAACCCTCTCACAGGACAGACTGACAAGGTAACTAACCCTCTGGCAGGACAGACTGACAAGGTAACTAACCCTCTGGCAGGACAGACTGACAGGGTAACTAACCCTCTCACAGGACAGACTGACAAGGTAACTAACCCTCTCACAGGACAGACTGACAGGGTAACTAACCCTCTCACAGGACAGACTGACAGGGTAACTAACCCTGTCACAGGACAGACTGACAAGGTAACTAACCCTCTCACAGGACAGACTGACAGGGTAACTAACCCTCTCACAGGACAGACTGACAAGGTAACTAACCCTCTCACAGGACAGACTGACAGGGTAACTAACCCTCTCAGAGGACAGACTGACAAGGTAACTAACCCTCTCACAGGACAGACTGACAGGGTAACTAACCCTGTCACAGGACAGACTGACAAAGTAACTAACCCTCTCACAGGACAGACTGACAGGGTAACTAACCCTCTCACAGGACAGACTGACAGGGTAACTAACCCTCTCACAGGACAGACTGACAAGGTAACTAACCCTGTCACAGGACAGACTGACAAGGTAACTAACCCTGTCACAGGACAGACTGACAAGGTAACTAACCCTCTGGCAGGACAGACTGACAAGGTAACTAACCCTCTCACAGGACAGACTGACAAGGTAACTAACCCTCTGGCAGGACAGACTGACAAGGTAACTAACCCTCTCACAGGACAGACTGACAAGGTAACTAACCCTGTCACAGGACAGACTGACAGGGTAACTAACCCTCTCACAGGACAGACTGACAAGGTAACTAACCCTGTCACAGGACAGACTGACAGGGTAACTAACCCTGTCACAGGACAGACTGACAGGGTAACTAACCCTGTCACAGGACAGACTGACAGGGTAACTAACCCTGTCACAGGACAGACTGACAGGGTAACTAACCCTGTCACAGGACAGACTGACAAGGTAACTAACCCTGTCACAGGACAGACTGACAGGGTAACTAACCCTGTCACAGGACAGACTGACAAGGTAACTAACCCTGTCACAGGACAGACTGACAAGGTAACTAACCCTCTCACAGGACAGACTGACAGGGTAACTAACCCTGTCACAGGACAGACTGACAGGGTAACTAACCCTCTCACAGGACAGACTGACAAGGTAACTAACCCTGTCACAGGGACAGGACAGACTGACAGGGTAACTAACCCCTCTCACAGGACAGACTGACAGGGTAACTAACCCTCTCACAGGACAGACTGACAAGGTAACTAACCCTGTCACAGGACAGACTGACAGGGTAACTAACCCTCTCACAGGACAGACTGACAGGAACTAACCCTCTCACAGGACAGACTGACAAGGTAACCCCTGTCACAGGACAGACTGACAGGGTAACTAACCCTCTCACAGGACAGACTGACAAGGTAACTAACCCTCTCACAGGACAGACTGACAGGGTAACTAACCCTCTCACAGGACAGACTGACAGGGTAACTAACCCTCTGGCAGGACAGACTGACAAGGTAACTAACCCTGTCACAGGACAGACTGACAAGGTAACTAACCCTCTGGCAGGACAGACTGACAAGGTAACTAACCCTCTCACAGGACAGACTGACAAGGTAACTAACCCTCTCACAGGACAGACTGACAAGGTAACTAACCCTCTGGCAGGACAGACTGACAAGGTAACTAACCCTGTCACAGGACAGACTGACAAGGTAACTAACCCTGTCACAGGACAGACTGACAGGGTAACTAACCCTGTCACAGGACAGACTGACAAGGTAACTAACCCTGTCACAGGACAGACTGACAGGGTAACTAACCCTCTCACAGGACAGACTGACAAGGTAACTAACCCTCTCACAGGACAGACTGACAAGGTAACTAACCCTGTCACAGGACAGACTGACAGGGTAACTAACTTAGATGACTATTCTTCGCAGCTCCCACTACTTCCCAGTGTGTTGATTGTCCAGGAGTCTGATGTAACTGTGTGTCTGTATGATAACAGGTGGTTATAACCATCATCTCTGGACTACCAGGCAGCCACAAGAACACACTGGCTAACTTCCTGGTCCAACTGAATAGAGAAGGAGGAAGGTGAGACAAGTCAATAGGAACTATGACCCTGACCCACTGTACAGTATGTGTCTGACTGTGGTGTTTGAACTATGACCCTGACCCACTGTACAGTATGTGTCTGACTGTGGTGTTTGAACTATGACCCTGACCCACTGTACAGTATGTGTCTGACTGTGGTGTTTGAACTATGACCCTGACCCACTGTACAGTATGTGTCTGACTGTGGTGTTTGAACTATGACCCTGACCCACTGTGGTGTTTCTAGCTGTGTGTGTGTATATTCAACCAGGCGGGTTGTCTACTGATCAGGTCCAGACAGCAGTGATGGTGTCTAACTAGTGTTTCTCCTGTGTGTGTTGATGTGTAGGTGGGTGGTATACCATCCAGGACCAGACAGCAGTGATGGTGTCTCCACCTCCCACCTGCAGCGCTACCTGTCCTGCTTCCTGGAGACTCAGAGAGCACCTGGAGGGAAACCCCGACTACTGCTGCTCACTCCTGGGTATGTCCACATTAAGCTGTGTACCGGTGTCTGAGATCATAATGTCCCATGTAGCTTACAAAAGACAAGTCAACCAGCCAGACAGACCCTCCATCAGCTGCTGGTGTCACTGTTTAAGTCTGTGTAGATGTATTAAACGTAGTCCAGGCGGTGCTGTCCCACTGTTTAAGTCTGTGTAGATGTATTAAACGTGGTCCAGGCGGTGCTGTCCCACTGTTTAAGTCTGTGTAGATGTATTAAACGTAGTCCAGGCGGTGCTGTCCCACTGTTTAGTCTGTGTAGATGTATTAAACGTAGTCCAGGCGGTGCTGTCCCACTGTTTAAGTCTGTGTAGATGTATTAAACGTGGTCCAGGCGGTGCTGTCCCACTGTTTAAGTCTGTGTAGATGTATTAAACGTGGTCCAGGCGGTGCTGTCCCACTGTTTAAGTCTGTGTAGATGTATTAAACGTGGTCCAGGCGGTGCTGTCCCACTGTTTAAGTCTGTGTAGATGTATTAAACGTAGTCCAGGCGGTGCTGTCCCACTGTTTAAGTCTGTGTAGATGTATTAAACGTAGTCCAGGCGGTGCTGTCCCACTGTTTAAGTCTGTGTAGATGTATTAAACGTAGTCCAGGCGGTGCTGTCCCACTGTTTAAGTCTGTGTAGATGTATTAAACGTGGTCCAGGCGGTGCTGTCCCACTGTTTAAGTCTGTGTAGATGTATTAAACGTAGTCCAGGCGGTGCTGTCCCACTGTTTAAGTCTGTGTAGATGTATTAAACGTGGTCCAGGCGGTGCTGTCCCACTGTTTAAGTCTGTGTAGATGTATTAAACGTGGTCCAGGCGGTGCTGTCCCACTGTTTAAGTCTGTGTAGATGTATTAAACGTAGTCCAGGCGGTGCTGTCCCACTGTTTAAGTCTG
This sequence comes from Coregonus suidteri, assembly GCA_036851935.1. NCBI lineage: Eukaryota > Metazoa > Chordata > Actinopteri > Salmoniformes > Salmonidae > Coregonus > Coregonus suidteri. The sequence goes on along the minus strand of CM072240.1, from coordinate 50,571,288 downwards.
TGTAGATGTATTAAATGTGGTCCACGCGGTGCTGTCCCACTGTTTAAGTCTGTGTAGATGTATTAAACGTAGTCCCCAGGCGGTGCTGTCCCACTGTTTAAGTCTGTGTAGATGTATTAAACGTAGTCCAGGCGGTGCTGTCCCACTGTTTAAGTCTGTGTAGATGTATTAAACGTAGTCCAGGCGGTGCTGTCCCACTGTTTAAGTCTGTGTAGATGTATTAAACGTGGCCCAGGCGGTGCTGTCCCACTGTTTAAGTCTGTGTAGATGTATTAAACGTAGTCCAGGCGGTGCTGTCCCACTGTTTAAGTCTGTGTAGATGTATTAAACGTGGTCCAGGAGGTGCTGTCCCACTGTTTAAGTCTGTGTAGATGTATTAAACGTAGTCCAGGCGGTGCTGTCCCACTGTTTAAGTCTGTGTAGATGTATTAAACGTGGCCCAGGCGGTGCTGTCCCACTGTTTAAGTCTGTGTAGATGTATTAAACGTAGTCCAGGCGGTGCTGTCCCACTGTTTAAGTCTGTGTAGATGTATTAAACGTAGTCCAGGCGGTGCTGTCCCACTGTTTAAGTCTGTGTAGATGTATTAAACGTAGTCCAGGCGGTGCTGTCCCACTGTTTAAGTCTGTGTAGATGTATTAAACGTGGTCCAGGCGGTGCTGTCCCACTGTTTAAGTCTGTGTAGATGTATTAAACGTAGTCCAGGCGGTGCTGTCCCACTGTTTAAGTCTGTGTAGATGTATTAAACGTAGTCCAGGCGGTGCTGTCCCACTGTTTAAGTCTGTGTAGATGTATTAAACGTAGTCCAGGCGGTGCTGTCCCACTGTTTAAGTCTGTGTAGATGTATTAAACGTAGTCCAGGCGGTGCTGTCCCACTGTTTAAGTCTGTGTAGATGTATTAAACGTAGTCCAGGCGGTGCTGTCCCACTGTTTAAGTCTGTGTAGATGTATTAAACGTAGTCCCAGGCGGTGCTGTCCCACTGTTTAAGTCTGTGTAGATGTATTAAACGTGGTCCAGGCGGTGCTGTCCCACTGTTTAAGTCTGTGTAGATGTATTAAACGTAGTCCAGGCGGTGCTGTCCCACTGTTTAAAGTCTGTGTAGATGTATTAAACGTGGTCCAGGCGGTGCTGTCCCACTGTTTAAGTCTGTGTAGATGTATTAAACGTAGTCCAGGCGGTGCTGTCCCACTGTTTAAGTCTGTGTAGATGTATTAAACGTGGTCCAGGCGGTGCTGTCCCACTGTTTAAGTCTGTGTAGATGTATTAAACGTAGTCCAGGCGGTGCTGTCCCACTGTTTAAGTCTGTGTAGATGTATTAAACATGGTCCAGGCGGTGCTGTCCCACTGTTTAAGTCTGTGTAGATGTATTAAACGTGGTCCAGGCGGTGCTGTCCCACTGTTTAAGTCTGTGTAGATGTATTAAACGTAGTCCAGGCGGTGCTGTCCCACTGTTTAAGTCTGTGTAGATGTATTAAACGTAGTCCAGGCGGTGCTGTCCCACTGTTTAAGTCTGTGTAGATGTATTAAACGTGGTAGTATACACCCGGCTTAACCCTGACTATCTCTCTGTCTCTATCTGTATACACCCGGCTTAACCCTGACTATCTCTCTGTCTCTATCTGTATACACCCGGCTTAACCCTGACTATCTCTCTGTCTCTATCTGTATACCACCCGGCTTAACCCTGACTATCTCTCTGTCTCTATCTGTATACACCCGGCTTAACCCTGACTATCTCTCTGTCTCTATCTGTATACACCCGGCTTAACCCTGACTATCTCTCTGTCTCTATCTGTATACACCCGGCTTAACCCTGACTATCTCTCTGTCTCTATCTGTATACACCCGGCTTAACCCTGACTATCTCTCTGTCTCTATCTGTATACACCCGGCTTAACCCTGACTATCTCTCTGTCTCTATCTGTATACACCCGGCTTAACCCTGACTATCTCTCTGTCTCTATCTGTATACACCCGGCTTAACCCTGACTATCTCTCTGTCTCTATCTGTATACACCCGGCTTAACCCTGACTATCTCTCTGTCTCTAGATGTACAGATGTGTTAGACGTGGTCCAGGCGGTGCTGTCCCATCCAGACGCTGTGGTCCAGGCCTGTTTCACCATCGGGGCGGTCACAGCCTGCGTGAACCCTCTCAGCTCATACATGGAACACAGGTCAGCACACCTTTCACTGGTCACACCTAGGGCTGTGGTGGTCACACCTAGGGCTGTGGTGGTCACACCTAGGGCTGTGGCGGTCAGCACACCTTTCACTGGTCACACCTAGGGCTGTGGCGGTCAGCACACCTTTCACTGGTCACACCTAGGGCTGTGGTGGTCACGACACCTTTCACTGGTCACACCTAGAGCTGTGGCGGTCACGACACCTTTCACTGGTCACACCTAGGGCTGTGGTGGTCACGACACCTTTCACTGGTCACACCTAGAGCTGTGGCGGTCAGCACACCTTTCACTGGTCACACCTAGAGCTGTGGTGGTCACGACACCTTTCACTGGTCACACCTAGAGCTGTGGCGGTCACGACACCTTTCACTGGTCACACCTAGGGCTGTGGTGGTCACACCTAGGGCTGTGGCGGTCACGACACCTTTCACTGGTCACACCTAGGGCTGTGGGGCGGTCACGACACCTTTCACTGGTCACACCTAGGGCTGTGGCGGTCACACCTAGGGCTGTGGCGGTCACACCTAGGGCTGTGGCGGTCACACCTAGGGCTGTGGCGGTCACACCTAGGGCTGTGGCGGTCACACCTAGGGCTGTGGCGGTCACACCTAGGGCTGTGGCGGTCACACCTAGGGCTGTGGCGGTCACGACACCTTTCACTGGTCACACCTAGGGCTGTGGCGGTCACGACACCTTTCACTGGTCACACCTAGGGCTGTGGCGGTCACACCTAGAGCTGTGGCGGTCACGACACCTTTCACTGGTCACACCTAGGGCTGTGGCGGTCACGACACCTTTCACTGGTCACACCTAGGGCTGTGGCGGTCACACCTAGGGCTGTGGCGGTCACACCTAGGGCTGTGGCGGTCACACCTAGGGCTGTGGCGGTCACACCTAGGGCTGTGGCGGTCACACCTAGGGCTGTGGCGGTCACGACACCTTTCACTGGTCACACCTAGGGCTGTGGCGGTCACGACACCTTTCACTGGTCACACCTAGGGCTGTGGCGCGGTCACACCTAGAGCTGTGGCGGTCACGACACCTTTCACTGGTCACACCTAGGGCTGTGGCGGTCACACCTAGAGCTGTGACGGTCACGACACCTTTCACTGGTCACACCTAGGGCAGTGGTGGTCACGACACCTTTCACTGGTCACACCTAGGGCTGTGGTGGTCACGACACCTTTCACTGGTCACACCTAGAGCTGTGGCGGTCAGCACACCTTTCACTGGTCACACCTAGAGCTGTGGCGGTCAGCACACCTTTCACTGGTCACACCTAGAGCTGTGGCGGTCAGCACACCTTTCACTGGTCACACCTAGGGCTGTGGCGGTCAGCACACCTTTCACTGGTCACACCTAGGGCTGTGGCGGTCAGCACACCTTTCACTGGTCACACCTAGGGCTGTGGCGGTCAGCACACCTTTCACTGGTCACACCTAGGGCTGTGGCGGTCACGAAACTTCGTCAGCCGGTGATTGTCAAGCAAATAACTGTTGGTCTCACGGTAATTGACCGTTAATTAACATAAACACATTTAGCATCTCCTGGCTTCCACACACAGCCTACAAGCCACTGATGCAGACCTTTGGAACATCTACATTTTAAAAAGTCTAATAAATCCATGTAATATAGCCTACACCTTCACAATAAATCCATTATTTATTTTAGACAGGTCTAAAGAAACATGATATGAAGGAAATGTAGTCTATTTCAGAAGAACAGAATAGCATCCTCTGAGTTGTCCTTATGTTAGGTCCTGATGTGGCTATGCCAAATGGCTGTGGGCTACACTAGTTCATTTAGCAGACAAGATTAGCTTAGAATTCCATGGCATTATTTTATAGTATGAAGAATAGAATTGAACAAATCTGAATAAAATAGAAAGGATATTTTCTCCAAATGATTTGAGGGATTGTGCACATGCGGCTATTCTGTGTTGAGCGATTAACAAAGAAACAGGTCCTCCTATATGCTTAATTTAGAGTTATTCATGTCATTTTAGTTGTTCTACATGTTTAGATTTTTAATACATTGTAAGGCTGCATGTTGCGACTAATGATGATTTAAAAAAAGTTGCTTGAAAGGCATGAGCTAGCTCTGCTTTGTTTTTTGGCGCAGGCTGTACACACGGTCGTGATGTGACTTACTTTAATGTATGACTGTTATTTATCGAATCACCTAACTATGTTAAATTGTCACTTGATTAAATTAATCAGTTAACAATTAACTCATTAGGAATTTGGGGCACCACGGAAGAAGTTGTTTAATGAGTTACCATCTCCCGAATTAAACTCTTAGAAGATATGTTATATATCGAAAACAGTCACTTGTCAAATAATTGATGGTAGCCAGTAGTTTTTAACTGTAATGCTGTTGATTGGTGACGATGACATGAACATGAGTTGGTGTTGACATCCATACAGGCGTTATACTCTGATTTTTACCTCAACATAGTGTGAAATACAGTTAATACTTCACTTTACACCCAGCGTCAAAACCTGTTACAATAGGGTCATAACACTGTCATGACACCTGCTGTGACATATTGCCTCATTTTACGGCTGGTTATGACACCTACATAAGAGTGTGAATCCCATATGACACTATGACACTGTCAAGAAGCATTATGACCATCTTAATCATATGAGCCAGATAGGTCTATCACCTACAGGCCTTTATGTCAGTCATCAGTCAGAAAGAGGGTGTCTTGTCCTGCTCCTGCATTCATCCCAGTCATCAGCAACAGAGCATCGGGGTCGGTGCATGTCTGACATCAATGTGTGAGCGATTATAATGATCATTTTAATATGGTCAATAAAAAAATATGAAGTAAACATATTGTTGACAAGTAGGCTATGGTGTAATGGAATGGTCTGCCCTGTGTGGTGGGTTTGGTGGTGTTATGTAGGGTTAGGGTTAGGGTTAGGGTTAGGGTTAGGGTATGGTGTAATGGAATGGTCTGCCCTGTGTGGTGGTTGTTTGGGTGGTGTTATGTAGGGTTAGGGTTAGGGTTAGGGTTAGGGTTAGGGTATGGTGTAATGGAATGGTCTGCCCTGTGTGGTGGGTTTGGTGGTGTTATGTAGGGTTAGGGTTAGGGTTAGGGGTAGGGTTAGGGTTTAGGGTTAGGCTATGGTGTAATGGAATGGTCTGCCCTGTGTGGTGGGTTTGGTGTGTGTGTAGGGGTTAGGGTTAGGGTTAGGGTTAGGGTTAGGGTATGGTGTAATGGAATGGTCTGCCCTGTGTGGTGGGTTTGGTGGTGTTATGTAGGGTTAGGGTTAGGGTTAGGGTTAGGGTTAGGCTATGGTGTAATGGAATGGTCTGCCCTGTGTGGTGGGTTTGGTGGTGTTATGTAGGGTTAGGGTTAGGGTTAGGGTTAGGGTTAGGGTTAGGGGTTAGGGTTAGGGTTAGGCTATGGTGTAATGGAATGGTCTGCCCTGTGTGGTGGGTTTGGTGGTGTTATGTAGGGTTAGGGTTAGGGTTAGGGTTAGGGTTAGGGGTAGGGTTAGGGTTTAGGGTTAGGCTATGGTGTAATGGAATGGTCTGCCCTGTGGTGGGTTTGGTGGTGTTATGTAGGGTTAGGGTTAGGGTTAGGGGTAGGGGTTAGGGTTAGGGTTAGGCTATGGTGTAATGGAATGGTTTGCCCTGTGTGGTAGGTTTGGTGGTGTTATGTAGGGTTAGGGTTAGGGTTAGGGTTAGGGGTTAGGGTTAGGGGTTAGGGTTAGGGGTTAGGGTATGGTGTAATGGAATGGTTTGCCCTGTGTGGTGGGTTTGGTGGTGTTATGTAGGGTTAGGGTTAGGGTTAGGGTTAGGGGTAGGGTTAGGGTTAGGGTTAGGCTATGGTGTAATGGAATGGTCTGCCCTGTGTGGTGGGTTTGGTGGTGTTATGTAGGGTTAGGGTTAGGGTTAGGGGTAGGGTTAGGGTTAGGGTTAGGGGTTAGGGTTAGGGTTAGGGGTAGGGTTAGGGTTAGGGTTAGGGTATGGTGTAATGGAATGGTCTGCCCTGTGTGGTAGGTTTGGTGGTGTTATGTAGGGTTAGGGTTAGGGGTAGGGTTAGGGTTTAGGGTTAGGCTATGGTGTAATGGAATGGTCTGCCCTGTGTGGTGGGTTTGGTGGTGTTATGTAGGGTTAGGGTTAGGGTTAGGGGTAGGGTTAGGGTTAGGGTTAGGCTATGGTGTAATGGAATGGTCTGCCCTGTGTGGTGGGTTTGGTGGTGTTATGTAGGGTTAGGGTTAGG
>CM072240.1:50522367-50559867 GCA_036851935.1 Coregonus suidteri | reverse complement strand
ACTCACGGCCTTTTCCCCCACCCGTTTCCATGGCACCTTTTACCCCACCCGTTTCCATGGCAATTCCATTGTTTCAGTCGAGTTCCATTGACCTCTTAACCATATCTATGTTAACTGATGTGGCTCATGCAATGGAATGGAATTTTTTTAATGTCAATTGAGTTGATTCAACAAATCACAGCACAGATTGATGGGTAAACTTCCTGTTTTGCTTCTATGGGTACAATCGCAATGGCCGCCAGTCCACCCATTATGCCATCATTGACTTAAATGGGGACGTCCGTTCTCTTTCTATGGGGCTAACTGGGTGTGATTAGCCTAATGCTGAACTAAACCCATCTGTACCATAACTGATGTATATCTGATTCTACCTGTATAGGTTTGTCTTCCCTAAGCTGGTGGAGCAGTGCAGCCAAGGTATAGTGAGTACAGTCGTCTTCACTGGACTGACAGCAGACCAGAAGAACCCTCTCCTCCAAAGCGTACAACAGCTGATCCGGTCAGCCAATCCCAACGCTGTCTTTGTCCTGGCAGAGAGAGGAGCTGTTACCAGGTAGATTAGCCTGATGGAGTCTTACCTCATTTCTATCTGAATCTGAAGTCTTTCAGTGATTATCATGGTTCCTTGTGTAACAATGCATCATTCCCTTCTATAGGAATGAGGATATGAAGATGATTATGTCTGAGAGCAGCTTCTCTGAGGCTCAGATGATGAGAGCCCGCTACCTGCTCTACCCTGGCTGGTAAGATGATCTCTCCCTCTCTCCTCTCCCTCTCTCCTTCCCCTCTATCTCTCCTCTCCCTCTCTCCTCTCCCTCTCTCCTTCCCCTCTATCTATCCTCTCCCTCTCTCCTCTCCCTCTTTCCTTCCCGTCTATCTATCCTCTCCTTCTCTCCTCTCCCTCTCTCCTTCCCCTCTATCTATCCTCTTCTTCTCTCCTCTCTCTCTCTCCTTCCCCTCTATCTCTCCTCTCCCTCTCTCCCTCTCTCCCTCTCTCCTCTCCCTCTCTCCTTCCCCTCTATCTCTCCTCTCCCTCTCTCCTCTCCCTCTCTCCTCCAGATTTATCTATCCTCTCGCTCGATCTATCCTCTCCCTCTCTCCTTCCCCTCGATCTCTCCTCTCCCCCAGCTCTATCTCTCCTCTCCCTCTCTCCTCTCCCTCTCTCCTCTCCCTCTCTCCTCTCCATCTCTCCTCCAGCTCTATATATCCTCTCCCTCTCTCCTCTCCCTCCCTCCTCCAGCTCTAGCTCTCCTCTCCCTCTCTCCTCTCCCTCTCTCCTCTCCCTCTCTCCTCTCCCTCCCTCCTCCAGCTCTATCTATCATCTCCCTCTCTCCTCCAGCTCTCTCCTCCAGCTCTAGCTCTCCTCTCCCTCTCCTCTCCCTCTCTCCTCTCCCTCCCTCCTCCAGCTCTATCTATCCTCTCCCTCTATCCTCTCCCTCTCTCCTCTCCCTCCCTCCTCCAGCTCTATCTATCCTCTCCCTCTCTCCTCTCCCTCTCTCCTCCAGCTCTCTCCTCCAGCTCTAGCTCTCCTCTCCCTCTCTCCTCCCTCTCTCCTCTCCATCTCTCCTCCAGCTCTATATATCCTCTCCCTCTCTCCTCTCCCTCTCTCCTCCAGCTCTATCTATCCTCTCCCTCTCTCCTCCAGCTTTCTACTCCAGCTCTCTCTCCTCTCCCTCTCTCTTCTCCCTCTCATACATTATTTACGTAAGTATTCAGATGCTTTGGTATGAGACTTGAATTTGAGCTCAGGTGCATCCTGTTTCCATTGATCATCCTTGATGTTTCTACAACTTAATTGGAGTCCACCTGTGGTAAATTCAATTGATTGGACATGATTTGGAAAGGCACACACCTGTCTATATAAGATCCCATAGTTGACAGTGCATGTCAGAGCAAAAACCAAGCCATGAGGTCGAAGGAATTGTCCGTAGAGCTCCGAGACAAGATTGTGTCGAGGCACAGATCTGGGGAAGGGTACCAAAAAATGTCTGCAGCATTGAACATAGTGGCCTCCATCATTCTTAAATGGAAGAAGTTTGGGACCACCAAGACTCTTCCTAGAGCTGGCCGCCCGGCCAAACTGAGCAATCGGGGGAGAAGGGCCTTGGTCAGGGAGGTGACCCGATGGTCACTCTGACAGAGCTCCAGAGTTCCTCTGTGGAGATGGGAGAACCTTCCAGAAGGACAACCATCTCTGCAGCACTCCACCAATCAGGCTTTTATGGTAGAGTGGCCAGACGGAAGTCACTCCTCAGTAAAAGGCACCTCATTGGTCAGCTTGCCTCATTAGAACTGGTTCTAAAAGCAGCTCAAACACAGGGTATCTGCCGAGAGCTTGCAATTATATGCTATTAGAGGGATTCTCTGAGACTCCTTTTGACCTACTCAATGCAGCATGCATGAATGCCCGTCACAAGGTTTAATGTGTGTCTGTCTGTCAGGTGTAAGGGCCGGTTCAGCAGTGGCTGTGGGTCCCTGTCTCTGGTCCACCAGTGTGTGATGTTCAGCCTTCCCCTGGAGAGACCTCTGTTTCTGACACACTGTAAAGGTAAGAACCTCCTAATAATTACATCAATCAATAAAGTGGAACCCATAAAGACCATTCTCTCCTAATATGGAGTCTGAGGTGTCATGACATGGCACACCTTCCTAAAAGATTTCCAGTACAATAGAATTGGAATGATTTAATTATATCAAATGGTATTTGTCACGTGCTGAATACAACAGGTGTAGTAGACCTTACCGTGAAATGCTTACTTACAAGCCCTTAACCAACAATGCAGAGTTAAAAAGTAAGAAAGAAAATAAATAGATAAGGAGACCATAGACTAGATGTACCAGAACTACCAAGTCAATGTGCAGGGTACCAGGTAGTGGAGTTAACATGTAGGAGTAAAGAGACTAGGCATAGATAATAAACAGAGAGGAGCAGGATGTGTTAACGTGTGTCTGTGTGTATGTGAGCGTATGTAGTGTGTGTGGGTTGTAGTGGCAGTGTAGTATGTGTGAGTGAGTGTGCATGGAGCCAGTGCAAGAATGTCATTAAATAAAAAAAGGGGTAAATGTAAATAGTCCAGGTAGCCATGAACTGTTCAGCAGTCTTATGGCTTGGGGGTAGAAACTGTTAAGGAACCTTTTGGTCCCAGACTTGGCGCTCCGGTACCGCTTGCCGTGCGGTAGCAGAGAGAACAGTCTATGACTTGGGTGGTCTTTGACAATTTTTAGGGTCTTCCTCTGACACCGCCTGGTATAGAGGTCCTGGATCGCAGGGAGCTCGGCCCCAGTGATGTACTGGGCCGTACACACTACCTTCTATAGCGCCTTGCGTTCGTGTGCCGAGCAGTTGTCATACCAAGCGGTGATGCATCTAGTCAATATGCTCTCAATGGTGCAGCTGTATAACTTTCTGAGGATCTATATAGTGTACAATACAATGCTTAACCATGTATATGATGCAGTAAAATATTTTATACAGTTTGATATCCTACCAGTCTCTCTCTGCCCCCTAGCCTTCAAGTCAGCTCTGAGTCCAAACCCTTTCAGAGGAAATGTCTACAACATCTGGGGGAAGGTCTTCTTCTCTGGTAGGGTTTCTCTGTTATTCTCACTCACTGACAATATACAGAACACAACATCACTCTGATGGTGATGGAGGAGTAGACGTGTTTAGTTGTACTACTTATCAATAATCATACAGGCTCCTGTAAGTCGCTCTGGATAAGAGCGTCTGCTAAATGACTAAAATGTAAATGTAAATGTATTATTTCAGATGTCTTCTGTAATACTAAATGAATGTCAATATTTAACCTGTACTTGCATTCCCAGTTGTGGTTGTTATAAGAGAAAGGTTTGCCCTCAAGGCAGGCAGCACCAGCTGATGGTAGGAAACTCCTTCACTCTCCACTGGTTTAGTTTGGTTAACTTCACTCTCCACTGGTTTAGTTTGGTTAACTTCACTCTCCACTGGTTTAGTTTGGTTAACTTCACTCTCCACTGGTTTAGTTTGGTTAACTTCACTCTCCACTGGTTTAGTTTGGTTAACTTCACTCTCCACTGGTTTAGTTTGGTTAACTTCACTCTCCACTGGTTTAGTTTGGTTAACTTCACTCTCCACTGGTTTAGTTTGGTTAACTTCACTCTCCACTGGTTTAGTTTGGTGAACTTCACTCTCCACTGGTTTAGTTTGGTAACTTTCACTCTCCACTGGTTTAGTTTGGTTAACTTCACTCTCCACTGGTTTAGTTTGGTTAACTTCACTCTCCACTGGTTTAGTTTGGTTAACTTCACTCTCCACTGGTTTAGTTTGGTTAACTTCACTCTCCACTGGTTTAGTTTGGTTAACTTCACTCTCCACTGGTTTAGTTTGGTTAACTTCACTCTCCACTGGTTTAGTTTGGTTAACTTCACTCTCCACTGGTTTAGTTTGGTTAACTTCACTCTCCACTGGTTTAGTTTGGTTAACTTCACTCTCCACTGGTTTAGTTTGGTTAACTTCACTCTCCACTGGTTTAGTTTGGTTAACTTCACTCTCCACTGGTTTAGTTTGGTTAACTTCACTCTCCACTGGTTTAGTTTGGTGAACTTCACTCTCCACTGGTTTAGTTTGGTTAACTTCACTCTCCACTGGTTTAGTTTGGTTAACTTCACTCTCCACTGGTTTAGTTTGGTTAACTTCACTCTCCACTGGTTTAGTTTGGTTAACTTCACTCTCCACTGGTTTAGTTTGGTTAACTTCACTCTCCACTGGTTTAGTTTGGTTAACTTCACTCTCCACTGGTTTAGTTTGGTTAACTTCACTCTCCACTGGTTTAGTTTGGTTAATAATAATAATAATAATATGCCATTTAGCAGACGCTTTTATCCAAAGCGACTTACAGTCATGCGTGCATACATTTTTTTGGTGCATGGGTGGTCCCGGGGATCGAACCCACTACCTTGGTGTTACAAGCGCCATGCTCTACCAGCTGAGCTACAGAGGACCACAACTTCACTCTCCACTGGTTTAGTTTGGTTAACTACACTCTCCACTGGTTTAGTTTGGTTAACTTCACTCTCCACTGGTTTAGTTTGGTTAACTTCACTCTCCACTGGTTTAGTTTGGTTAACTTCACTCTCCACTGGTTTAGTTTGGTTAACTTCACTCTCCACTGGTTTAGTTTGGTTAACTTCACTCTCCACTGGTTTAGTTTGGTTAACTTCACTCTCCACTGGTTTAGTTTGGTTAACTTCACTCTACACTGGTTTAGTTTGGTTAACTTCACTAACCACTGGTTTAGTTTGGTTAACTTCACTAACCACTGGTTTAGTTTGGTTAACTTCACTCTCCACTGGTTTAGTTTGGTTAACTTCACTCTCCACTGGTTTAGTTTGGTTAACTTCACTCTCCACTGGTTTAGTTTGGTTAACTTCACTCTCCACTGGTTTAGTTTGGTTAACTTCACTCTCCACTGGTTTAGTTTGGTTAACTTCACTCTCCACTGGTTTAGTTTGGTTAACTTCACTCTCCACTGGTTTAGTTTGGTTAACTTCACTAACCACTGGTTTAGTTTGGTTAACTTCACTCTCCACTGGTTTAGTTTGGTTAACTTCACTCTCCACTGGTTTAGTTTGGTTAACTTCACTAACCACTGGTTTAGTTTGGTTAACTTCACTCTCCACTGGTTTAGTTTGGTTAACTTCACTCTCCACTGGTTTAGTTTGGTTAACTTCACTCTCCACTGGTTTAGTTTAGTTAACTTCACTAACCACTGGTTTAGTTTGGTTAACTCCACTCTCCACTGGTTTAGTTTAGTTAACTTCACTAACCACTGGTTTAGTTTGGTTAACTTCACTCTCCACTGGTTTAGTTTGGTTAACTTCACCCTCCACTGGTTTAGTTTGGTTAACTTCACTCTCCACTGGTTTAGTTTGGTTAACTTCACTCTCCACTGGTTTAGTTTGGTTAACTTCACCCTCCACTGGTTTAGTTTGGTTAACTTCACCCTCCACTGGTTTAGTTTGGTTAACTTCACTCTCCACTGGTTTAGTTTGGTTAACTTCACTCTCCACTGGTTTAGTTTGGTTAACTTCACTCTCCACTGGTTTAGTTTAGTTAACTTCACTAACCACTGGTTTAGTTTGGTTAACTTCACTAACCACTGGTTTAGTTTGGTTAACTTCACTCTCCACTGGTTTAGTTTGGTTAACTTCACTCTCCACTGGTTTAGTTTGGTTAACTTCACTCTCCACTGGTTTAGTTTGGTTAACTTCACTCTCCACTGGTTTAGTTTGGTTAACTTCACCCTCCACTGGTTTAGTTTGGTTAACTTCACTAACCACTGGTTTAGTTTGGTTAACTTCACTAACCACTGGTTTAGTTTAGTTAACTTCACTAACCACTGGTTTAGTTTGCTTAACTTCACTCTCCACTGGTTTAGTTTAGTTAACTTCACTCTCCACTGGTTTAGTTTGGTTAACTTCACTCTCCACTGGTTTAGTTTAGTTAACTTCACTAACCACTGGTTTAGTTTGGTTAACTCCCCTCTCCACTGGTTTAGTTTGGTTAACTTTACTCTCCACTGGTTTAGTTTAGTTAACTTCACTAACCACTGGTTTAGTTTGGTTAACTTCACTAACCACTGGTTTAGTTTGGTTAACTTCACTAACCACTGGTTTAGTTTGGTTAACTTCACTCTCCACTGGTTTAGTTTAGTTAACTTCACTAACCACTGGTTTAGTTTGGTTAACTCCACTCTCCACTGGTTTAGTTTAGTTAACTTCACTAACCACTGGTTTAGTTTGGTTAACTCCCCTCGCCACTGGTTTAGTTTAGTTAACTTCACTAACCACTGGTTTAGTTTGGTTAACTTCACTCTCCACTGGTTTAGTTTGGTTAACTTCACTCTCCACTGGTTTAGTTTGGTTAACTTCACTCTCCACTGGTTTAGTTTGGTTAACTTCACTCTCCACTGGTTTAGTTTGGTTAACTTCACCCTCCACTGGTTTAGTTTGGTTAACTTCACTCTCCACTGGTTTAGTTTGGTTAACTTCACTCTCCACTGGTTTAGTTTGGTTAACTTCACCCTCCACTGGTTTAGTTTGGTTAACTTCACTCTCCACTGGTTTAGTTTGGTTAACTTCACTAACCACTGGTTTAGTTTGGTTAACTTCACTAACCACTGGTTTAGTTTGGTTAACTTAATTCTCCACTGGTTTAGTTTGGTTAACTTCACAAACATTTTTACATTTTAGTCATTTAGCAGACGCTCTTATCCAGAGCGACTTACAGTTAGTGAGTGCATACATTTTTCATACTGGCCCCCCGTGGAAAACGAACCCACAACCCTGGCAGTGCAAGGGCCCTGCTCTACCAACTGAGCTACAGGGGACTGTTTATGTGATGTTGTTGAATGAGGAGCGAGAGCAGAATGAAGAGAGAGCAGATGTCTGAGAGAGCAGAATGAAGAGAGAGCAGGTGTCTGAGAGAGCAGAATGAAGAGAGAGCAGATGTCTGAGAGAGCAGGTGTCTGAGAGAGCAGATGTCTGAGAGAGCAGGTGTCTGAGAGAGCAGATGTCTGAGAGAGCAGAATGAAGAGAGAGCAGATGTCTGAGAGAGCAGATGTCTGAGAGAGCAGGTGTCTGAGAGAGCAGGTGTCTGAGAGAGCAGATGTCTGAGAGAGCAGAATGAAGAGAGAGCAGATGTCTGAGAGAGCAGGTGTCTGAGAGAGCAGAATGAAGAGAGAGCAGATGTCTGAGAGAGCAGATGTCTGAGAGAGCAGAATGAAGAGAGAGCAGATGTCTGAGAGAGCAGATGTCTGAGAGAGCAGAATGAAGAGAGAGCAGATGTCTGAGAGAGCAGGTGTCTGAGAGAGCAGGTGTCTGAGAGAGCAGATGTTTGAAATGTGGAGGTTGAATGATTCTGTAGCTGATGATCCTAGGCGTGTTCCTTACTAGTTTCTGTGAATTTTAAGTTACCGTCCATTGAATTACACTAGTTGCATTGATTTTGTTTGTTCATGTCTTCCATTGAATGGTCCATGTTGTTTGAGTCATTCTGGAGTTGGATCATGGATAGATGGATGTTGTAGCACTGAACCCCTCCTTATCCTCAGCATGCTGTCTGGTATATGTAGCTGCCACAGTGGTAGGTCCATCAGACCAGGCATTAGACCATCAGACCAGGCATTAGACCATCAGACAGGTCAGTGAGATGCTGATATATCTCCATGTTCTTCTCCAGACTCTGAGAGGATGATGGAGGTGAGCTACAACACTGTGAGTGGGAACCTCTGTATCACCCAGCAGCCCCTGGGGGACAGCCACCAGGGAGACCAGGAGCCCTCTGGATGCTTCCTGGTGTTCCATGGAGTGGGATTGACACAGGAGGCCCTGAAGGACTGGCTGAGGTTCTGTGTAAAACAGGTACAACACTGACTAACTGACCATCTAACTGACCATCTAACTGAACTGACCATCTAACTGACCATTTAACTGAGCATTTAACTGACCATCTAACTGACCATCTAACTGAACTGACCATCTAACTGACCATTTAACTGACCATCTAACTGAACTGACCATCTAACTGACCATCTAACTGAACTGACCAACTAACTGACCATCTAACTGAACTGACCATCTAACTGAACTGACCATCTAACTGACCATCTAACTGAACTGACCATCTAACTGACCATCTAACTGACCATCTAACTGAACTGACCATCTAACTGACCATCTAACTGAACTGACCATCTAACTGAACTGACCATCTAACTGACCATCTAACTGACCATCTAACTGACTAACTGAACTGACCATCTAACTGACCATCTAACTGAACTGACCATCTAACTGACCATCTAACTGACCATCTAACTGAACTGACCATCTAACTGAACTGACCATCTAACTGACCATCTAACTGAACTGACCATCTAACTGACCATCTAACTGACCATCTAACTGAACTGACCATGTAACTGACCATCTAACTGAACTGACCATCTAACTGACCATCTAACTGACCATCTAACTAACCATCTAACTGAACTGACCATCTAACTGACCATTTAACTGACCATCTAACTGAACTGACCATCTAACTGACCATCTAACTGAACTGACCAACTAACTGACCATCTAACTGAACTGACCATCTAACTGAACTGACCATCTAACTGACCATCTAACTGAACTGACCATCTAACTGACCATCTAACTGAACTGACCATCTAACTGACCATCTAACTGAACTGACCATCTAACTGACCATCTAACTGACCATCTAACTGAACTGACCATCTAACTGACCATCTAACTGAACTGACCATCTAACTGAACTGACCATCTAACTGACCATCTAACTGACCATCTAACTGAACTGACCATCTAACTGACCATCTAACTGAACTGACCATCTAACTGACCATGTAACTGACCATCTAACTGACCATCTAACTGACCATCTAACTGACCATCTAACTGAACTGACCATCTAACTGACCATCTAACTGACCATCTAACTGACCATCTAACTGAACTGACCATCTAACTGAACTGACCATCTAACTGACCATCTAACTGACCATCTAACTGAACTGACCATCTAACTGACCATCTAACTGAACTGACCATCTAACTGACCATCTAACTGACCATCTAACTGACCATCTAACTGACCATCTGACCATGTAACTGACCAACTAACTGAACTGACCATCTAACTGACCATCTAACTGACCATCTAACTGAACTGACCATCTAACTGAACTGACCATCTAACTGACCATCTAACTGACCATCTAACTGAACTGACCATCTAACTGACCATCTAACTGACCATCTAACTGAACTGACCATCTAACTGAACTGACCATCTAACTGACCATCTAACTGACCATGTAACTGACCATCTAACTGACCATCTAACTGACCATCTAACTGACCATCTAACTGACCATCTAACTGAACTGACCATCTAACTGACCAACTAACTGAACTGACCATCTAACTGAACTGACCATCTAACTGACCATCTAACTGACCATTTAACTGAACTGACCATCTAACTGACCATCTAACTGACCATTTAACTGAACTGACCATCTAACTGACCATCTAACTGAACTGACCATCTAACTGACCATGTAACTGACCATCTAACTGACCAACTAACTGAACTGACCATCTAACTGAACTGACCATCTAACTGACCATCTAACTGACCATCTAACTGACCATCTAACTGAACTGACCATCTAACTGACCATCTAACTGACCATCTAACTGACCATCTAACTGACCTGACCATCTAACTGAACTGACCATCTAACTGAACTGACCATCTAACTGAACTGACCATCTAACTGACCATCTAACTGACCATCTAACTGACCATCTAACTGACCATTTAACTGACCATCTAACTGACCATCTAACTGAACTGACCATCTAACTGACCATCTAACTGACCATCTAACTGACCATCTAACTGACCATCTAACTGACCATCTAACTGAACTGACCAACTAACTGACCATCTAACTGAACTGACCATCTAACTGACCATCTAACTGACCATCTAACTGAACTGACCATCTAACTGACCAACTAACTGACCATCTAACTGACCATCTAACTGACCATCTGACTGACCATCTAACTGACCATCTAACTGACCATCTAACTGAACTGACCATCTAACTGACCATGTAACTGACCATCTAACTGACCATCTAACTGACCATCTAACTGACCATCTAACTGAACTGACCATCTAACTGACCATCTAACTGACCATCTAACTGACCATCTAACTTACCATCTAACTGACCATCTAACTGACCATCTAACTGACCATCTAACTGAACTGACCATCTAACTGACCAACTAACTGAACTGACCATCTAACTGACCATCTAACTGACCATCTAACTGAACTGACCATCTAACTGACCATCTAACTGACCAACTAACTGAACTGACCATCTAACTGACCATCTAACTGACCATCTAACTGAACTGACCATCTAACTGACCATCTAACTGACCAACTAACTGACCATCTAACTGAACTGACCATCTAACTGACCATCTAACTGACCAACTAACTGACCATCTAACTGACCATCTAACTGACCATCTAACTGACCAACTAACTGACCATCTAACTGACCATCTAACTGACCATCTAACTGACCATCTAACTGACCATCTAACTGAACTGACCATCTAACTGACCATCTAACTGACCATCTAACTGACCATCTAACTGAACTGACCATCTAACTGACCATCTAACTGACCATCTAACTGACCATCTAACTGAACTGACCATCTAACTGACCATCTAACTGAACTGACCAACTAACTGACCATCTAACTGAACTGACCATCTAACTGACCATCTAACTGACCATCTAACTGAACTGACCATCTAACTGACCATCTAACTGAACTGACCAACTAACTGACCATCTAACTGAACTGACCATCTAACTGACCATCTAACTGAACTGACCATCTAACTGACCATCTAACTGACCATCTAACTGACCATCTAACTGTCCATCTAACTGACCATCTAACTGACCATCTAACTGAACTGACCATCTAACTGACCATCTAACTGAACTGACCAACTAACTGACCATCTAACTGAACTGACCATCTAACTGACCATCTAACTGACCATCTAACTGAACTGACCATCTAACTGACCATCTAACTGAACTGACCAACTAACTGACCATCTAACTGAACTGACCATCTAACTGACCATCTAACTGAACTGACCATCTAACTGACCATCTAACTGACCATCTAACTGACCATCTAACTGACCATCTAACTGAACTGACCATCTAACTGACCATCTAACTGACCATCTAACTGACCATCTAACTGAACTGACCATCTAACTGACCATCTAACTGACCATCTAACTGACCATCTAACTGAACTGACCATCTAACTGACCATCTAACTGAACTGACCATCTAACTGACCATCTAACTGACCATCTAACTGACCATCTAACTGACCAACTAACTGACCATCTAACTGAACTGACCATCTAACTGACCATCTAACTGAACTGACCATCTAACTGACCATCTAACTGACCATGTAACTGACCATCTAACTGACCATCTAACTGAACTGACCATCTAACTGACCATCTAACTGAACTGACCATCTAACTGACCATCTAACTGACCATCTAACTGACCATCTAACTGACCATCTAACTGAACTGACCATCTAACTGAACTGACCATCTAACTGACCATCTAACTGACCATCTAACTGACCATCTAACTGACCAACTAACTGACCATCTAACTGACCATCTAACTGACCATCTAACTGACCATCTAACTGACCATCTAACTGAACTGACCATCTAACTGACCATCTAACTGAACTGACCATCTAACTGACCATCTAACTGACCATCTAACTGAACTGACCATCTAACTGACCATCTAACTGACCATCTAACTGACCATCTAACTGACCATCTAACTGAACTGACCATCTAACTGACCATCTAACTGACCATCTAACTGACCATGTAACTGACCATCTAACTGACCATCTAACTGAACTGACCATCTAACTGACCATCTAACTGAACTGACCATCTAACTGACCATCTAACTGACCATCTAACTGACCATCTAACTGAACTGACCATCTAACTGAACTGACCATCTAACTGACCATCTAACTGACCATCTAACTGAACTGACCATCTAACTGACCATCTAACTGACCATCTAACTGACCAACTAACTGACCATCTAACTGACCATCTAACTGAACTGACCATCTAACTGACCATCTAACTGACCATCTAACTGACCATCTAACTGAACTGACCATCTAACTGACCATCTAACTGAACTGACCATCTAACTGACCATCTAACTGACCATCTAACTGACCATCTAACTAACCATCTAACTGACCATCTAACTGAACTGACCATCTAACTGACCATCTAACTGACCATCTAACTGACCATCTAACTGACCATCTAACTGAACTGACCATCTAACTGACCATCTAACTGAACTGACCATCTAACTGACCATCTAACTGACCATCTAACTGACCATCTAACTGACCATCTAACTGAACTGACCATCTAACTGACCATCTAACTGACCATCTAACTGAACTGACCATCTAACTGACCATCTAACTGACCATCTAACTGAACTGACCATCTAACTGACCATCTAACTGACCATCTAACTGACCATCTAACTGACCATCTAACTGAACTGACCATCTAACTGACCATCTAACTGACCATCTAACTGAACTGACCATCTAACTGAACTGACCATCTAACTGACCATCTAACTGACCATCTAACTGAACTGACCATCTAACTGAACTGACCATCTAACTGACCATCTAACTGACCATCTAACTGAACTGACCATCTAACTGAACTGACCATCTAACTGACCATCTAACTGACCATCTAACTGAACTGACCATCTAACTGACCAACTAACTGAACTGACCATCTAACTGACCATCTAACTGACCATCTAACTGAACTGACCATCTAACTGAACTGACCATCTAACTGACCATCTAACTGACCATCTAACTGAACTGACCATCTAACTGACCAACTAACTGAACTGACCATCTAACTGAACTGACCATCTAACTGACCATGTAACTGACCATCTAACTGACCAACTAACTGAACTGACCATCTAACTGAACTGACCATCTAACTGACCATCTAACTGACCATTTAACTGAACTGACCATCTAACTGAACTGACCATCTAACTGACCATGTAACTGACCATCTAACTGAACTGACCATCTAACTGACCATCTAACTTAACTGACCATCTAACTGACCATCTAACTGAACTGACCATCTAACTGACCATCTAACTGAACTGACCATCTAACTGACCATCTAACTGACCATCTAACTGAACTGACCATCTAACTGACCATCTAACTGAACTGACCATCTAACTGACCATCTAACTGACCATCTAACTGAACTGACCATCTAACTGACCAACTAACTGACCATCTAACTGTCCAACTAACTGACCATCTAACTGACCATCTAACTGACCAACTAACTGACCATCTAACTGACCATCTAACTGACCATCTAACTGACCATCTAACTGAACTGACCATCTAACTGACCATCTAACTGACCATCTAACTGAACTGACCATCTAACTGACCAACTAACTGACCATCTAACTGACCATCTAACTGACCATCTAACTGAACTGACCATCTAACTGACCATCTAACTGACCATCTAACTGACCATCTAACTGAACTGACCATCTAACTGACCATCTAACTGACCATCTAACTGACCATCTAACTGACCATCTAACTGACCATCTAACTGAACTGACCATCTAACTGACCAACTAACTGACCATCTAACTGACCATCTAACTGACCATGTAACTGACCATCTAACTGAACTGACCATCTAACTGACCATCTAACTGACCATCTAACTGAACTGACCATCTAACTGACCAACTAACTGACCATCTAACTGACCATCTAACTGACCATCTAACTGACCATCTAACTGACCATCTAACTGAACTGACCATCTAACTGACCATGTAACTGACCATCTAACTGACCATCTAACTGAACTGACCATCTAACTGACCAACTAACTGACCATCTAACTGACCATCTAACTGACCATCTAACTGACCATCTAACTGACCATCTAACTGAACTGACCAACTAACTGACCATCTAACTGAACTGACCATCTAACTGACCATCTAACTGACCATCTAACTGACCATCTAACTGAACTGACCATCTAACTGACCATCTAACTGACCATCTAACTGACCATCTAACTGACCATCTAACTGAACTGACCATCTAACTGACCATCTAACTGACCAACTAACTGACCATCTAACTGACCATCTAACTGACCATCTAACTGACCAACTAACTGACCATCTAACTGACCATCTAACTGACCATCTAACTGAACTGACCATCTAACTGAACTGACCATCTAACTGACCATCTAACTGACCATCTAACTGAACTGACCATCTAACTGACCATCTAACTGACCATCTAACTGACCATCTAACTGAACTGACCATCTAACTGAACTGACCATCTAACTGACCATCTAACTGACCAACTAACTGACCATCTAACTGACCATCTAACTGACCATCTAACTGAACTGACCATCTAACTGACCAACTAACTGAACTGACCATCTAACTGACCATCTAACTGACCATCTAACTGAACTGACCATCTAACTGACCATCTAACTGAACTGACCATCTAACTGACCATCTAACTGAACTGACCATCTAACTGACCATCTAACTGAACTGACCATCTAACTGAACTGACCATCTAACTGACCATCTAACTGACCATCTAACTGACCATCTAACTGAACTGACCATCTAACTGACCATCTAACTGAACTGACCATCTAACTGACCATCTAACTGAACTGACCATCTAACTGAACTGACCATCTAACTGACCATCTAACTGACCATCTAACTGACCATCTAACTGAACTGACCATCTAACTGACCAACTAACTGACCATCTAACTGTCCATCTAACTGACCATCTAACTAACCATCTAACTGAACTGACCATCTAACTGACCATCTAACTGAACTGACCATCTAACTGACCATCTAACTGAACTGACCATCTAACTGACCATCTAACTGACCATCTAACTGACCAACTAACTGACCATCTAACTGACCATCTAACTGAACTGACCATCTAACTGACCATCTAACTGACCATCTAACTGACCATCTAACTGACCATCTAACTGAACTGACCATCTAACTGACCAACTAACTGAACTGACCATCTAACTGACCATCTAACTGAACTGACCATCTAACTGACCATCTAACTGACCATCTAACTGAACTGACCATCTAACTGAACTGACCATCTAACTGACCATCTAACTGAACTGACCATCTAACTGAACTGACCATCTAACTGACCATCTAACTGACCATCTAACTGAACTGACCATCTAACTGAACTGACCATCTAACTGACCATCTAACTGACCATCTAACTGAACTGACCATCTAACTGACCATCTAACTGAACTGACCAACTAACTGACCATCTGCTGTAGACAAGTTGCAGACGGTGATGTTATTGTCACTAACATCAGAGGTAACATAGTCATCTTGGTGTTGTCTTGTTTTCAGAAGGAGGTGAGGAAAGTGAAGAGGACCCAGATGAGCCTCTCTCCTCAGGAGATCAGGACCATCCATGTGAGTGTTCCTCTAATATCATATATAATATATAATCTCTCTTTACCTGCCTGTCCGTCTGTCTAACTGCCTGCCTGTCTGTCAACTTGCCTGCCTGTCTGTCTGTCTAACTGCCTGTCTGTCTACCTGTCTGTCTGTCTGTATACCTGTCTGTCTACCTGCCTGCCTTCCTGTCTGTCAACCTGCCTGTATGTCTGTCTGTCAACCTGTCTGCCTGCCTGTCTGTCTACCTGCCTGTCTGTCAACCTGCCTGTCTGTCTGTCTGTCTGTCAACCTGTCTGTCTACCTGCCTGTCTGTCAACCTGCCTGTCTGTCTGTCAACCTGTCTGCCTGCCTGCCTGCCTGTCTACCTGCCTGTCTGTCAACCTGCCTGTCTGTCTGGCTACCTGCCTGTCTGTCTGTCTGCCTGGCTACCTGCCTGTCTGTCTACCTGCCTGTCTGTCTGCCTGTCTGTCTGTTTGTCTGCCTGCCTGCCTGCCTGCCTGCCTGCCTGCCTGCCTGCCTGTCTGTCTGTCTGCCTGCCTGCCTGCCTGCCTGCCTGCCTGTCTGTCTGTCTGTTTTGTCTGCCTGCCTGCCTGCCTGTCTGTCTGTCTGTCTGTCTGTCTGTCTGTCTTGTCTGTCTACCTACCTGCCTGTCTGTCTGTCTGTCTGTCTGTCTGCCTGCCTGTCTGTCTGCCTGTCTACCTGCCTGTCTGTCTGCCTGTCTACCTGTCTGTCTGCCTGTCTGCCTGTCTGTCTGTCTGTCTGTCTACCTGCCTGTTTGTCTGTCTGCCTGCCTGTCTGTCTGCCTGTCTGTCTGTCTGTCTGTCTGTGTGTTTCTGTGTTCAGGTGAAGAGACATCTGGACCCTTTACCTCCAGGCTTCTTCTACAATGGACAACAGTATGTCAGTTTCTTTGGAGAAAAGAACAACTTCCATCCACGTATCCTTTTATCGCTACTGTCTGTCCTCAACACAACCATTGTAAAACCATAGCATCTTATACAGACCTACTATCGTTGGTTTAGCTGTCCTTACATTAAGCCCCTGCAGAAATGGACCAGTTCATAGCGGAGTATGTTGAGGAGGCCAACAGAGAGATCGACCTCTTCAACAATCGGCTGGACCAGCAGCAGCACCATGACCTGTTTGACCCTTAGTGACCCCTAATGACCCCCAGGGTTAGGGTTAGAGGTCGTCTGTCTCGTCCTTTTACTGTTTGTCCTCTCCTTCTCAGCACATCTCAAAGGGAAACACGGGGGAGTGGGGCAGGGAGACTATTACCATACATACTGTAACCTCCACTATACCATACATACTGTAACCTCCACTATACCATACATACTGTAACCTCCACTATACCATACATACTGTAACCTCCACTATACCATACATACTGTAACCTCCACTATACCATACATACTGTAACCTCCACTATACCATACATATATGGGTGATAAACATAACTGAATCAAGACATTATTATGGCGAGAGAGTACAAGCTTTCCGTCCAGATGACAGGTTCAACTTTCCAGTGTCAGTCAGTATCATTCTAGTGCTAGGGAGGTTTCTAATAGGCCAGGAGAATTGGTTGTATTTGTAGGCTGGCTGTTGGCGGGACTCCACTGGTTCCCTAAGGGGTATCCCAAGAAACGCTCTCCTCTCTCGTCTCCTTTCCTGACCGGTCATACGATCTACAGCCCACCTGTTAGTTAGCTGCTCTCTGTATCTGCCTGGTGTGGTGATAGAAACTGGAACTACTAGCTAGACCAGCACACAGCTCTAGTCAGCATAGCAACACGGTCAGGGCTGGATCCCTCATCTCTCCATCCTCAGTAGCATAATGTCATGATGTGGGTGGGCTACTGGTTGGAATGGGGATGAGGCCAGTTTGGGCTGGGTTAGGAGGGTTTGGGTTGAGGGTGGGGAGGGTAGGACTGGTGTCTACAGGGATGGGTTAGTAGTGGTGTCTACAGGGATGGGTTAGTAGTGGTGTCTACAGGGATGGGTTAGTAGTGGTGTCTACAGGGATGGGTTAGTAGTGGTGTCTACAGGGATGGGTTAGTAGTGGTGTCTACAGGGATGGGTTAGTAGTGGTGTCTACAGGGATGGGTTAGTAGTGGTGTATTACAGGGATGGGTTAGTAGTGGTGTCTACAGGGATGGGTTAGTAGTGGTGTCTACAGGGATGGGTTAGTAGTGGTGTCTACAGGGATGGGTTAGTAGTGGTGTATTACAGGGATGGGTTAGTAGTGGTGTCTACAGGGATGGGTTAGTAGTGGTGTCTACAGGGATGGGTTAGTAGTGGTGTCTACAGGGATGGGTTAGTAGTGGTGTCTACAGGGATGGGTTAGTAGTGGTGTCTACAGGGATGGGTTAGTAGTGGTGTCTACAGGGATGGGTTAGTAGTGGTGTCTACAGGGATGGGTTAGTAGTGGTGTCTACAGGGATGGGTTAGTAGTGGTGTCTACAGGGATGGGTTAGTAGTGGTGTCTACAGGGATGGGTTAGTAGTGGTGTCTACAGGGATGGGTTAGTAGTGGTGTCTACAGGGATGGTCAGGGTCTTTAGTGGTGGTGTTGACCACATGCAGTTCCTTGATGTGGGACTTAAGCTGCATCCACTACCTGTTAGATAGATAGATGGTGGAGGTATCTTACATGTTCTCTCAGGACCACCTGTCATGTGATGTTCCTGGTGATGGGACTTAAGCTGCATCCACCACCTGTTAGATAGATAGATGGTGGAGGTGTCTTACATGTTCTCTCAGGACCACCTGTCATGTGATGTTCCTGGTGATGGGACTTAAGCTGCATCCACTACCTGTTAGATAGATGGGATTTAAGCTGTGTCCACTACCTGTTAGATAGATGGGATTTAAGCTGTGTCCACTACCTGTTAGATAGATGGGACTTAAGCTGCATCCACTACCTGTTAGATAGATGGGATTTAAGCTGTGTCCACTACCTGTTAGATAGATGGGATTTAAGCTGTGTCCACTACCTGTTAGATAGATGGGATTTAAGCTGTGTCCACTACCTGTTAGATAGATGGGATTTAAGCTGCGTCCACTACCTGTTAGATAGATGGGATTTAAGCTGTGTCCACTACCTGTTAGATAGATGGGATTTAAGCTGCGTCCACTACCTGTTAGATAGATGGGATTTAAGCTGTGTCCACTACCTGTTAGATAGATGGGATTTAAGCTGTGTCCACTACCTGTTAGATAGATGGGATTTAAGCTGCGTCCACTACCTGTTAGATAGATGGGATTTAAGCTGCGTCCACACTACATGATATTCACCGCGGATGTCATGTTCATGCAACATCCTGATATTGTTAGGATGTGGTGTGTTGTGGAGGCATCGTACATGTTCCTTCAGGACTACATCTATAGTAGAACCATCCACTCAGACAATACTAGTACTATACTACTACAATACTAGTACTGCACTGCTACAATACTAGTACTACACTACTACAATACTAGGACTGCACTACTACAATACTAGTACTACACTACTACAATACTAGGACTGCACTACTACAATACTAGTACTGCACTACTACAATACTAGTACTGCACTACTACAATACTAGTACTACACTACTACAATACTAGTACTACACTACTACAATACTAGTACTACACTACTACAATACTAGTACTGCACTACTACAATACTAGTACTGCACTACTACAATACTAGTACTGCACTACTACAATACTAGTACTACACTACTACAATACTAGTACTACACTACTACAATACTAGTACTACACTACTACAATACTAGTACTGCACTACTACAATACTAGTACTGCACTACTACAATACTAGTACTGCACTACTACAATACTAGTACTGCACTACTACAATACTAGTACTGCACTACTACAATACTAGTACTGCACTACTACAATACTAGTACTGCACTACTACAATACTAGTACTGCACTACTACAATACTAGTACTGCACTACTACAATACTAGTACTGCACTACTACAATACTAGTACTGCACTACTACAATACTAGTACTGCACTACTACAATACTAGTACTACACTACTACAATACTAGTACTACACTACTACAATACTAGTACTACACTACTACAATACTAGTACTACACTACTACAATACTAGTACTGCACTACTACAATACTAGTACTGCACTACTACAATACTAGGACTGCACTACTACAATACTAGTACTACACTACTACAATACTAGGACTGCACTACTACAATACTAGTACTGCACTACTACAATACTAGGACTGCACTACTACAATACTAGTACTACACTACTACAATACTAGGACTGCACTACTACAATACTAGTACTGCACTACTACAATACTAGGACTGCACTACTACAATACTAGTACTGCACTACTACAATACTAGGACTGCACTACTACAATACTAGTACTACACTACTACAATACTAGGACTGCACTACTACAATACTAGTACTACACTACTACAATACTAGGACTGCACTACTACAATACTAGTACTACACTACTACAATACTAGTACTGCACTACTACAATACTAGTACTACACTACTACAATACTAGTACTGCACTACTACAATACTAGTACTACAGTATATCTGTCTGACTGACCAAGCCTGTCATCATACAGTCCATCTATACCAAGCCTGTCATCATACAGTCCCTCTATACCAAGCCTGTCATCATACAGTCCATCTATACCAAGCCTGTCATCATACAGTCCCTCTATACCAAGCCTGTCATCATACAGTCCCTCTATACCAAGCCTGTCATCATACAGTCCATCTATACCAAGCCTGTCATCATACAGTCCATCTATACCAAGCCTGTCATCATACAGTCCATCTATACCAAGCCTGTCATCATACAGTCCATCTATACCAAGCCTGTCATCATACAGTCCATCTATACCAAGCCTGTCATCATACAGTCCATCTATACCAAGCCTGTCATCATACAGTCCATCTATACCAAGCCTGTCATCATACAGTCCATCTATACCAAGCCTGTCATCATACAGTCCCTCTATACCAAGCCTGTCATCATACAGTCCATCTATACCAAGCCTGTCATCATACAGTCCCTCTATACCAAGCCTGTCATCATACAGTCCCTCTATACCAAGCCTGTCATCATAGAGTCCCTCTATACCAAGCCTGTCATCATACAGTCCATCTATACCAAGCCTGTCATCATACAGTCCCTCTATACCAAGCCTGTCATCATACAGTCCATCTATACCAAGCCTGTCATCATACAGTCCCTCTATACCAAGCCTGTCATCATACAGTCCATCTATACCAAGCCTGTCATCATACAGTCCCTCTATACCAAGCCTGTCATCATACAGTCCATCTATACCAAGCCTGTCATCATACAGTCCCTCTATACCAAGCCTGTCATCATACAGTCCATCTATACCAAGCCTGTCATCATACAGTCCCTCTATACCAAGCCTGTCATCATACAGTCCATCTATACCAAGCCTGTCATCATACAGTCCCTCTATACCAAGCCTGTCATCATATAGTCCATCTATACCAAGCCTGTCATCATACAGTCCCTCTATACCAAGCCTGTCATCATACAGTCCATCTATACCAAGCCTGTCATCATACAGTCCATCTATACCAAGCCTGTCATCATACAGTCCATCTATACCAAGCCTGTCATCATACAGTCCCTCTATACCAAGCCTGTCATCATACAGTCCACCTATACCAAGCCTGTCATCATACAGTCCCTCTATACCAAGCCTGTCATCATACAGTCCCTCTATACCAAGCCTGTCATCATACAGTCCATCTATGCCAAGCCTGTCATCATACAGTCCCTCTATACCAAGCCTGTCATCATATAGTCCATCTATACCAAGCCTGTCATCATACAGTCCCTCTATACCAAGCCTGTCATCATACAGTCCATCTATACCAAGCCTGTCATCATACAGTCCATCTATACCAAGCCTGTCATCATACAGTCCATCTATACCAAGCCTGTCATCATACAGTCCCTCTATACCAAGCCTGTCATCATACAGTCCACCTATACCAAGCCTGTCATCATACAGTCCCTCTATACCAAGCCTGTCATCATACAGTCCATCCATACCAAGCCTGTCATCATACAGTCCATCTATACCAAGCCTGTCATCATACAGTCCCTCTATACCAAGCCTGTCATCATACAGTCCCTCTATACCAAGCCTGTCATCATACAGTCCATCCATACCAAGCCTGTCATCATACAGTCCCTCTATACCAAGCCTGTCATCATACAGTCCATCTATACCAAGCCTGTCATCATACAGTCCATCTATACCAAGCCTGTCATCATACAGTCCCTCTATACCAAGCCTGTCATCATACAGTCCATCTATACCAAGCCTGTCATCATACAGTCCCCCCCATGCTTGACATGCCACTGTCTGTCTTAATAGAGAATGATCCAGTCCTCTGCTAGACGTGCTACTGTCTTAATAGAGAATGATCCAGTCCTCTGCTAGACTTGCTTCTGTCTTAATAGAGAATGATCCCTAGCCACTAAGTTAGTTACTTTTGTGTCCATGCATGTTCCAGTCAGATTCACACCCAGTCAGTCAGTCAGGAAAGAGAGACAGACTACATCACGTCACAATCCTCCAGACCCACGTTACTATTCATTCTCTTAGCTTACAATCCCTCCCTCTCCTTAACTTTATCAAGTGCAATTGTACTCTGTTTTTATATGTATTCTAACTACCTTCACAGAACTATTTTAAGGACTAGCTGATTAAATAAGGACTGCATTCTCAGTCTCAGCATTGGAGTGAGTTGAGATTTGCTCAACGTTCAGTAGCATGCTGTTCTAATCCCTAAAGCTCTGTGTCTGTCTCCGGATGACTGGTCTCTTCTGACAAGTCCTCTGTCTGCTTAGAGCAAAAGTTGTTTTCATTCGCAATACCACAGAGACCTGGTTGAGTCAGAGACACAGAGCCATAGCTGAGGGTGATTGGTATTCTACAGCAGGAGACTGAAGATGCCATAACTAGAGGGCTTAATGGGCCATGTTAGGAAACAGACACTGATTGGTCTACGGCTTAGCTATCGGTCCTTAAAGGGTTCTAGAGGGATATTATTATGATAGAACATGTTTGTGACAGTAACATTACTTAGTAGCACATATGATACCACACTATCTGCATGTGTTAGGATGTCCTTTTAATATATAAATGATATATTCTGATACTGTTGCCTTTCACCAAACTGGTACAACCAAGAGAAAATGATCACATTTATTTTACAGAACTGGTGAGAATTGAAGTACCTCAAAGACACCA
Organism: Coregonus suidteri; assembly: GCA_036851935.1. NCBI lineage: Eukaryota > Metazoa > Chordata > Actinopteri > Salmoniformes > Salmonidae > Coregonus > Coregonus suidteri. The sequence goes on along the minus strand of CM072240.1, from coordinate 50,536,226 downwards.
CAAGAGTATTTTTGTAATGTTGTGAATTGAACAGAGAAAAAGCTAAGTGTCAATCTTTTTCTCACACAATTGAATAAAGAAGCAAAGCAGAGAAATGTTGTGAGACGTGAAGTTTCTCTGGTCCAGCAGTGCCTTGGCCCGTTACTATACGGCTAAGAAATAACCCTGTTCAGATCTCCAGCCCCCTCTAGTCTACATTCTACTGTTACTGTACATGACGGGGCTGGAGGCTGGGGAACCGTGCTGAAACGGTATTGGTGAAAGGAACCGTGCTGAAACAGCCTGGGTACCAGTCTATTTGTGCCATCATGCCACTCCTTGGCGGTTTGGCATGACAAGGAGACACAAACAGATCTGGGACCAGCTACCTTAAACAGTGTTGGTGAAAGGAATGAATCCATGGAATTGTTCTTTAAGCAATGTGTTACTCAGCCAAAGGGGGCAGTAAGTCCCAGGGGAGGGAGGTCACTCGAGGGCTCACACCATTTCTAGTAGTAAAGAAATTATACAAAGCAAAAATTATTCTGGATGGAAACCGGGTTCTCATTATTCTGGATGGAAACCGGGTCCTCGTGTGGTTCTGGTTTCAAGGCTGTTGTCGAAAATGAGGATGATGAGTTAGTGGTTGAAGTAGAGCAGCTTACCCTGTCCTAATGGTTAACTGGGTACAGGGCAGGGTAGTGGTCAGCTGTTTGGTTAGGTGACCCACCTTATTGCACAGTGGGCCCCAGAACCGAGCCCTCTAGAGGTTCTCCCCTGTAACTCAGAGCTAAATCTATGGTTCTGATTCAACTCTTCCCCCTCAACCCTCTGGCTACGTTGGATTCATGATGTATGTGGATGCTAGCAGCTTGTAGCTGAAGTTATAGGACAAAAACAAAGTTTAGTGTTCCCTGGTTTTATATGAGGGAAATGTGACCAGTTCTAATAAAGGAGTAGTCTGGAGATTGGCTCCAAGGTTCCAAAAAGACCACATTTGGAATATATGCACTTTTTGATGAAAACTGACATTTGAATTCATTGTATTTTTATGTTTTGTAATGGAGTAATTATCTCAGCTGTAGTCATAGTGATCCTTCTCAGGCCTACAGTAACTTATACAGTACCCTGACTTACAGTAACTTATACAGTACCCTGACTTACAGTAACTTATACAGTACCCTGACTTACAGTAACTTATACAGTACCCTGACTTCAGCAGTCTGGCCAGGCCTACAGTAACTTATACAGTACCCTGACTTACAGTAACTTATACAGTACCCTGACTTCAGCAGTCTGGCCAGGCCTACAGTAACTTATACAGTACCCTGACTTACAGTAACTTATACAGTACCCTGACTTCAGCAGTCTGGCCAGGCCTACAGTAACTTATACAGTACCCTGACTTACAGTAACTTATACAGTACCCTGACTTCAGCAGTCTGGCCAGGCCTACAGTAACTTATACAGTACCCTGACTTACAGTAACTTATACAGTACCCTGACTTCAGCAGTCTGGCCAGGCCTCCAGTAACTTATACAGTACCCTGACTTACAGTAACTTATACAGTACCCTGACTTCAGCAGTCTGGCCAGGCCTCCAGTAACTTATACAGTACCCTGACTTACAGTAACTTATACAGTACCCTGACTTACAGTAACTTATACAGTACCCTGACTTACAGTAACTTATACAGTACCCTGACTTACAGTAACTTATACAGTACCCTGACTTCAGCAGTCTGGCCATTCCGTCCTTTAGGTGTTAAAAGGAATCAAAAGTTTCAGTGGGAGTAATAACTCAGGTATATACACTACTGTTCAGAAGTTTGGGGTCACTTAGAAATGTCCTTGTTTTCGAAAGAAAGGCAATTTTTTTGTCCATTGAAATAACATCAAATTGATCAGAAATACAGTGTAGACATTGTTAATGTTGTAAATGGCTATTGTAGCTGGAAACAGCTGATTTGTAATGGAATATCTACATAGGCGTACAGAGGCCCATTATCAGCAACCATCAGTCCTGTGTTCCAATGGCACGTTGTGTTTGTTAATCCAAGTTTATCATTTTAAAAGGCTAATTGATCATTAGAAAACCCTTTCTTCTGAAACACGTCAGTCTATTCTTGTTCTGAGAAATGAAGGCTATTCTATGCGAGAAATTGCCAAGAAACTGAAGATCTTGTACAACAGTTGCAAAGAAAAAGCCATATCTCAGACTGCCCATCTTAATCTTTTCTTTTTATTGGCCAGTCTAAGATATGGCTTTTTCTTTGCAACTCTGACTAGAAGGTCAGCATCCCGGAGTCGCCTCTTCACTGAAGCTGCCAGTTGAGGACCTGTGAGGCGTCTGTTTCTCAAACTAGACACTAATGTATTTGTCCTCTTGCTCAGTTGTGCACCGGGGCCTCCCACTCCTCTTTCTATTCTGGTTAGAGACAGTTTGCGCTGTTCTGTGAAGGGAGTAGTACACAGCATTGTACGAGATCTTCAGTTTCTTGGCAATTTCTCTAGTCTCAAGAAGGCCAGTTTTATTGCTTCTTTAATCAGCATAATGGTTTTCAGCTGTGCTAACATAATTGCAAAAGGGTTTTCTAATGTTCAATTAGCCTTTTAAAATGATAAACTTGAATTAACAAACACAACGTGCCATTCGAACACAGGACTGATGGTTGCTGATAATGGGCCTCTGTACACCTATGTAGATATTCCATTAAAAACCAGCCGTTTCCAGCTACAATAGCCATTTACAACATGAACAATGTCTACACTGTATATCTGATCAATTTGAAGTTAATTTAATGGACAAAAATTGCTTTTCTTTCGAAAACAAGGAAATTTCTAAGTGACCCCAAACTTTTGAACGGTAGTGTAGGTCTATAGGAAGGTTATAGGTCAGGGCCCAGATTCACAAAACCTTCTTAAGAAGACATTTATTCTTAACTGCCATTTATTCCTTAACTATAGACTTCTGAAGAAAGTTAAGCAAAGTTGCTATTCCTCAAAAAGGTTATTGGAAATGTCATTGCGTTATTTCATGTTGTTTCTCTTTAAGTAAAAGGTTAAGAAGAAATTAGATTCTTGAAAATAAAGTTATTGTATTTGTTCTTGGATAGCGAAACTCAGGGCAGTGAGAGAATAAGCTAATTAAAGCAATTGAACGTGTTTAATTCACTCACAAACTTCATCTGAAAGTTTAAGTATTAATTATTTGAAACCCAAGAACGTGTTCTAGAACAGTAATCTCAGTACGAAATATGCTAACATGATTGCCATTGCTAGCTAGATAGTTAGCTAAATCGGTTTGCCTAGTAACAATCATTTTAAACAGATAGTTCAGTTTGTAAGAAGATATTTGAGAAGTTTGTAAGAAAATCATAAAATCTTAAGATATTGTTGAGGAATTGCACTAATGAACTATCTTATGAACGAAAAAAAATTCTTAAGAAGCTTCTTACATTTTTGCATAAGAAGTATTTTGTGAATCTGGGTCCACGTTTCCACCCTGTCAAACGCAGGTTCAGTCGTGGTTAGTCTGCCAATCCTAATCAGAAGCTGATAGCCCATTGTATGGGGAAAAACTCTTATGACAACTACATTTATAAGTTTGAAAATGTATTGATTTAAATTGGAGGTAGTTTATGGCATGAACATGATGGTAAACTAAAGACTGTCTTTTCACCTCTACAACCAAGTTATTACATTAAAATAAACTCATCTATATTGCCTCAAAAAATGATTTCCGATGTGGAACTTGAAAAGTGCCAACATGTTTGAGGATGTTCACAGAAAGCATGTGAAATTAACTGAGTCGCATTTGCACAAAACTACTGTAACTTTTTTTTTCTTCCTGTGACTGATGCTTTTATAACCTTATTGTGGTATTTATTGCACCAAATAATCCATTAAAATATTGATATGGTTAAATAGTCTCATTATTTTTGTCATTGTCAGATATTAGTGTATATACAGTACCTTGCAAAAGTATTCAGACCCCTTGGATTTCTTCAAATTTGTGTTAACGTGGTTTTCAATGGATTTCATTGTAATTTATTCAACAACATACTCTGTCAAAGTGGAAGAAATGTTTAACTTTTTTATTTTTATTTTTAAGATTAACGATTAAGTAACTAAAATATAGTCATTGCATAAGTATTGACCCTCTTTGTTTAGACGGGGCTAAATTAGTTCAGGAGGAAAATGTGGCTTAACAAGTCACATTATAACTTTATATGGACTCACTTTGTGTGTAATAAGTGTTTAACATTATTTTTTAAATAATCATTCATCTGTCCCCCATACATACATATGTAAGGTCCCTCAGTCAAGTATTGAATTTCAAGCAACTACAAAGACCAGGGAGCTTTTTGAAAGCCTCAGAATGGGCAGTGATTGGTAGGTGGATAACAATAACAATTCAGACATGGAATAGCTCTTGAATGATGGGGTAAAATGTTGATTTCAACCTAAATAGACGTACCCAAATGTAATTATTTTTCATGAGATGGCCATAAACAGTAACAGGTAATGTTGCATCATTTTAGAAAGGTCTGGAACTTCTGGTCAAATGTTTTATAAACTGCTGAGGTGTGCTCACTTTGGAGGACATGGTACAAATATTATCAAAATATGAAAAATCATTATTGTTTTTACTTCAACAGAAGTGGGGAAATAGGATTTGAAATGACTGAAATGCATTCTAAATATAGTAAAAAATCAAATTATAAACGACTTAATATAAGATTTCACCTTTCATATAACTGTAAAATAAATATGATCATACTTGGTGACAGTACAATATTGCCACCATTTCATAACTGAGGACAGAGAATGTTCTCCTAAACGTCCACTAAGCAGGCAGACACCATTCAAGTGTGTGCAGAATCATTACAACTACCCCATAGGGGAGCTCTGCTCCTAGTGGTTTACCCTCTGCCCTTAGAGGCAGCAACAGCCTGAAGCAAAATTATTTCACACAAAGACCTGCAGCCAATGTGAGCACAGGTGTCCCCTATATAGAGGGACGCCTCCCCTCAATCAGCCTCCCATTATCTTCAGCGACTGGACGACTAGACTTGAAGAAGCCAAGAAGAGAAGAGAAGACTCAGAAAGAAATCGCCGTCGATGAGCCAGCCATCGACGTCTTCTAAAATGAGGCACGCCAGGAGATTTTCCCCCCCAAAAGCCCTTTTCAGGGCTCAGTTGCCGATGCTCCTCCATGGCATCTGCGGACCCCTCACGACCTTTGTTTCGTGTGTTGGGGCCGCAGCATGCCAAGGAAGGACCGGCAATCCCCCTAATTGCGCCTCCCTGCGGCCCTCCTTCCTATGAAGGTGACGAAGCTAGCGTTGGGGGCGTTCTTTAGGGAGGATAATCCCCCTAGAGGATGTACTGTCTCTTCTCGCCTCTGCTTCAGAGGCGTCGTCGGACAGTGCTGGCTCAGGGATGACAAGGAGAGAGAACGCAGGAGATGGATGTTCCAATGGAACAATCCGAACCCTCTGGCACCAACCTTCAAGACCCCCCCTTCCCTATGGGGAGTGTGAGATCTGAAGGCTCCTTGTGCGATGACGACACGGGCTCTGTTACGTCAGCAGCCCTGGTCCTTCGCAGCGGCCTCTCTCTGCGTTGCGGACTTTCCCGAACTCATTGAGAGAGCCGCCAATCGACTCGAGATAGCGCTGCCCCTGCTCCCCCCCCTGTGTGAGGTGCGACATGATGGAGGGCGGGCCCCTACTCTAGACCGAGGAAGGCAGCTGAGCCGATGGCTCCTTGCTATGCCTTCCCTCTGAAAATATGTGCATGGGCTCGTGTGGGATACACCCCTGGCGCGCGTTCGCCGGCCAAAGTGTACACCCCATTCACCGAGAGTGGCTGGACGTGAGTGGGCTGCTAAAGGAATCCCTAGGCTCGAGAGCGCCATGGCGGCGTATCTAGTGCCGGGTTCGAGTCCCTGGGGCGGCCTCCAAGAAAGCCACCTTGCAGCACAAAAGGACAGACTCACAGCCACAGCTGGCTGAGAAGTCCTTTACGCTGGGAGCCCAGGCTGTTTGTCAGCGGCTACAACATTGCCGCTCCTCGCGGCCTCCCCTATCCCGTCTAACAACGGGGTAGGTCTGAGTTGACCAGCGAGGAGATTGAAGAGGCGCAATTCTACATTTGACAACGGCGGTCAGCGATATGCGCAGGCCGGTCCATGGCCACCGCATCGGTGGTCCTGGAACGTCACCTCTGGCTGTCAATGACAGCCATGAAGGAGACGGACAGAGCCTCGTCTGCTAAACTCTCCGTCTCTAGCGAGGGCCTCTTTGGGGTCGCCGTTAAGGATGCGACGGAACGTTTTGGTAAGCTAGACGAAGAGAGAAAGCACCTGCTAAACACCTGCCATTGGCCAGGCAAGTCTAGCCGGGCTTCAACTAACCCATCAACCTCTAACGCCCCCAGTAGAACTACAGGTAGGCGACGGGCCAGGCGACAGGCGCCTACCACACCGACAGCAGGCGAGCGGGCTCGTCCCTTCCAGCGACGACGGTGGTGCGCGACGATTCCGCCGGCGAGAGAGGTCGTCACAAAACCGTCCTGGCAACACCAGAAGGTCAGCCAGAACACGACGGCGTCAATGACGGACGAGGGGGGAGGGAAGGATGACGCTCGGCGCTGGACGCGACAGAGCCCACTGTTTCCCCCCCACCCTACTGTCAGGTCAATGGAGGGAAATGTTTATTGTTGTTATGTGAATAAAGAGTTGCTCCCACTGACATTGTCACAAAAGAGCCCTTTCTTCCATGACACATTGCAGAGTACTTTCACGTCCTATAAAATTCTCTCACCATCCTGAGTGCTAGCTCAACCCGACCCAAGAGGTGCGTAGTTGAACACACTCCGGAGAGGAAAGAGTAGAAGGTAGCAAGGCGCAAGCCTTAGCTCACCCTGTTAAGGACCTCTTACTACAGACCTCCTAGGAGCTCTGTAGTAAAGGTCTCACATAGCAGGCAGCTCTGTCTCAGTCTAAGTATGACATGAAGACACAGCCGCTATCTGGGAATGACGCGCTTGCTTCATGGCCTAACGCCTCAGCCCCAGCGCAGTTCAGACCTGTGCGGACGTTCCCCCCCCCACGGAGGCGGGACGGGGAATACTGAGAGTTACAGGTGTAACCACATGTATGGGAGCCCCCGGTTTATTCAGAAACGTTAACAATGCCCACTACTCTGAGTGCAGCTCACCACACCTAGAGTGTGCTTGTTGGAGCAGCCTTCATGCGACGCAGTAAAAAAATAGTTATTGTGGCGCCACCTTGTGGTAACCGTTAGAGACCACACTATTCAGAACTGGTTTAGTCTTGCAGTGGACGGATCTCATGACAAGGCACAGTCTCAGTCAGACAGGACATGATGACGCAATTGCTATCCGGTGCGATGGCGCTCTGTCTCCAGGTTAATACCTCAGTCCGATGCATAGCTTCAAAACGTGCTGCGTTCACGGGAGGGCCGGGGAGCAAAGGAACAAAAGGGCTATATTCGCCTTTATTTCTAGTGCCCACAAGACGGGAGGAGTGATGCCGATTTTTGGATTTAACCACTCCAACGAGGAGCTATAACCAACGACCCTCTCCGAATTGCTGACGACAAAACGTCTACTGGAATGTGTCCAGAAAGGAATACTTTGTACACGCATAGAACCTAAAAAAAGGACGCGTACTTCCATGTGCCGATTACAATCGCGTCACAACGAAGTTTCTAGCGGTTCGCCTTTCAAGGGGTTGGCGTACGAGTTCACGAGGATGCCTTCGGGTACGGACGCACCTGGCACCGTCGAAACGTTTTTCCAAATGGTGTGAGGCGGCAATGGAAACCCGCTGCGGTCATCAAGGGATAAGGGCTGATTTAGCCTACCTAAGACGACCTACCGGTTTTCTCGGCCCCGTCAGGCAGAGGCTGGCGTTTCACATCACACAACACAGACAGTGGATTCATCTCAGAATGCGTCTGGGTTCGCTAGTTAATTGGAAAAAGCACGCGCACTGATCTGGCCCAGTCATCAGATTGTCTACTGTGGCCTACAGCTAGACAGCTGTAATGATTAGGCTCTATGAATTTCGGCCCCTCTAAGGGTAGCATTGTTTGCTAGCCCTGAGGAAGTGTCGCGTCCGAATCACACGGTTGTTGACGCGCTGTCGAATCATGTCACTTTTCGTCCTCATGTCGTCAGGCCCACTCTGTGGTCCCGCTGTGGACTGAACCTGCACAATGCGCAGAATATAGCGATGGTTCGCGCCAACCTAAGACTCTGAACCGCAGTAGCCGTCAAACTCATCGTTTGTGGTAGTGTTCCTCTCAGTCGCTAAGAGCGAACCTGGACTATTTGAGGAATCCGAGGCGTTCTCACGCACGGAGAGTCCTCGATGGGCAAGGTGTCCATCCTACATTCCAGTGTTTACAGATGCCTCTCCTGACTGGAATGGGGAGGGACATGTCAGACTCAAGCGATAGGAGGTGTATAGGCCTTCAATCAGAGTCGTCACATAAAACTCTCTGGAGTTGAAACGGTTTGACTGGTTCTGAACCTCACTTCCGATCCTACCTTCGGGGTCGCGAGTGTGCTGGTCTTGTCGACAAAACCGGAACCACATTAAATCCGCCCAAAGATCGCCAGGGAGGAGTCAATGTCTCCTGCGCTCTCCCTCGGGGGCGGACGTCAGAGGAATTGTGGCGGTGGGCTCACGAGCACCTTCTCTTCATTGAGAGCAGCAACAGCATTCCGGGCTACTTGAAACGTAGGAGCAGAGACTCATGTCAAGAGGGGGTCCTCGAGACGACTAGTGGTGTCTGCACGCCGACTTGTTCTCCGAATTTGGGAACATTTTCGGGAGAGCCGAGGTGGATCTGTTCCGCGTCACGCGTGAACATGTCGCAATGTCCCCTATGGTTCTCTTCTGAGGGAACAGGACGAGCCACCACTGGGACGAGACGCATTCGCGCACTAACCGTGGCCCGAAAGTTACATTTACATTTTTAACATTTCAGTCATTTAGCAGTACGCTCTTATCCAGAGCGACTTACAGTTAGTTGAATCATTTTGTTTTTTTTAAATACTGGCCCACCGTGGGAATCGAACGCCAAACCCCTGGCGTTGCAAAAAACGCCATGCTCTATCAACTGAGCACATCCCTGCCGGCCATTCCCTCCCCTACCCCTGGACGACGCTGGGCCAATTGTGCGCCGCCACAATGGGGTCTCCCGGTCTCTGCCGAGCTGCGACATGAGCCTTGGATTGAACCAGGATATCTAGTGGCAGACAGTTAGACACTGCCGATGCAAGTGCCTTAGACCACTGCCGCCACTCCAGGAGAGTAAGTTCTCCTGTATTCATTCCCTCCGCTGTCCTGCATTCTCCCACTGCTATCCAGGGTGAGGTCAGAGGGGCTGTCAGTGATACTGATAGCCCCCACTATCGCCCGGGGGCTCCCCCCGTGGGTTTGCGGAGATGAGTAAGATGTTGATTGCCCACCTTGCCAATTCCACATCACGGGACCTGCTTTGACGTCAGGCGGGAGGCCTCGATAGGGCATTGGCCCATAATCTTACCAACCACTGAGGGCTTGGTTCCTGAATGGTACCAGAGTGAGGCGCCGTGGCGTTATCTGATGCAGTGATCAGAAACCATACAAGGTGCACGAGCCAGTTCCACTTCTAGGATGTATACCAGCAGATGGAAGTTTGTTCTCACGATGGTGTGACACACAGGCCGCTAGACCCCATGAAACTGTCATGTTGAGAGTGTGCTCTCTTTTCCTGGGCAGTTTATGTTTGATAAGTCAGAAAATCGCACCTCACCACTACATTCAGTGTGTTTTGCAGCTGGCAATTTCAGCTACTGGTACCATGAGGGGTTTTGAACGGAAAGAACGTGTTCAGATCCCCATTAGTGAAACCGTTTCTTATTGGGAACAACGGCGGCTTAGGCCAATGCTTAGGAGCTACGCTGCCCCAGGTGGAATTTGGCTTTTGGTTCTCAAAAACAAAAAACAGAAAAAAAAAAAAAAAAAAAAAAAAGACGACTCGCTATGTAAGCGCCTGTTCGCGCCATTGAATCGAATACCCCTCAAGATGCTGTCTATCGAAGACGGCTTGCTGTTCGCTCGCCTGACTACCCGGCTAATACGGTCCGTGATTTGTGTTGGCCCTGTCGAGCGAGACCCGACTGCCTTGCCATTAATGGCGATTTGAGCAGAGCGGTGTTTTACGTGCCTATACCGGCGTTTGTACCGAAGGGTTATTAGCAGTGCATATAGATGCACAGACCGGTGGAGTTGTGGGCTTTTTCTCGCCCTCCTCATGGGAGAGGAGTGAGGGAAAAGCATCATCTTGTCTGTGGCCCAGTGCGCAGCTTTGGCTGTGTTGCGTTGATGCGCACAGCAGCGATTAGTCATCGCCTCAGCTGTTTGTGTGTCACGGGTGCGGCTTGCATTAGGTAGAACCACTTTCAAAACAGCGATTTGTTCTCTTTGGCTTTGTGATAGGTAATTGAGACAGCTTACGAGGCAGCGAGGCGAACAACTGCCTCAGGGTATCAGAGGCTCACTCCCCTCCGTGGAGTAGCAGCTTCTACTGCCCTCAGTTCAGAGGAACAGGGGTTAGAGGCATATTTGTTTATAGCATCGTCATGGTCGACACCGTCTCCATTCGATCTTACTATCAGCGTGGCTGAAGGGAGATCTTGAGCAAGCAAAAAACAAGAGAGGGAAAAAAGCAGGGACTGTGGGACATGGGTGTCCATCAAGCTCGCTTTGGTTAGAGAAGACATATTCTTGCTCTATCTATTAGATATTTCTTCCTAAACGTCTTGGCTCGATCTTACTCAGGCGTGCTCTGAAGGGATGCTCTTGAGCAAGAAAGAGATGGAAAAAGCAGGGGACTGTGGACTATGGTTGGCCATCAGTGTCCGCTTTGGGTTTAGGAAGACATTCCCTCTTGACAGAATATGTTTTCTAACTTTTTTGCTCTGTCTATACTCAGCAAAGCTGAAAGGAGATTTTGAGCCAGGAATGAGAGGATAAAGCAGGACAATGGACAGAGTTCCCATCAGGTCCGCTTTGGTTATGAAACATGTTTGGTGATAGATAGGCTTTCTATCTTCTCTTGCTCGAATTTGTACCTCATGCATGTCTGAAGGGAAATCTTGAGATAGGAAGAGAGAAAAGCAGGGACGATGGAAACAGGTTTCGCTCATGTCCGCTTTGGATGGAAAAGCACATATCTTGTGGCATGACTCTTGGCTGAACACAGGGTCCGTATAGTAGAGACATATATTGAAATTGACGAGAATGTAGAGTCATTCTATCTGATTGTTCAAGTTTAGTATGATTATATTTTGTTCCTCTGCCTACTAATCTCTGTGATTCCTATGAGTGCGTGAAGGTGGTCTACTGGGCCACATATTGTAAGAGTGCTACTTGGTGTGTCATTCCATTAGTGGGATCGGTGGTAGTTTATACACAAACAGGAAGTTGAGGCACATCTATCTGCTAGTCGAATTAGTTGTAGCTTCTATTCTGGTTATCTGCCCACTAGTCTTGGCATTGCCATTGGACTAGGTGGGGCGGCTTTAACCGTTACGCGGTATATTGTTGACGCCCGTAGGGGTTTTTAGTTGCAGGACTGCGGGAATATGTTTGGTGCCGGCCATTGCTAGGCTTGACCTTTTCATTTTTTAATGGGAAGTGTTAGGCTGCGGGCAGGGAGTACAAATTTTGGAGCGCTACGCTCCGCCTTACAACACTAGGCCAAGCGCTCCCTAATGGGGCGGAGCTCCACGATATAGAACGTTAGTTTACCGGAGTGTAACTCCCAGTTCTATGAGTGGCAGCGGAAGCCCCATAGTACTTAAGGCCCTGCCTACCCTCTCTAGTCTCGCTTAAGATAATATTCTCGGGAGGATGATTGAGAGGGAGGCTTCCCCATTCTTATAGGGACACTGTACTCCCATTGGCTGCAGGTGGTGTGCATAATTTTGCTTCAGGCTGTTCTGCCCTAGGGCAGAGGGTTAACCTCACTAGGAGCATAGCTCGCCCTATTTGGGCTAACCGCTCCACTCATATGAACGTAAACTGGAGTTACACTCCGTTAACTAATCGATGTCCTCTGTCTTTGACCAAGTGAAACAGTGGTCGTGTCAATTCTATGAAAATGGATTAATACTTTTATTTTTTTATTGAGCTGTAAAGTATGAAATTATCACAGCGAGATAGAAACCTGTCGGCTTCAGTAGACTGTCACCGTTCATATAGCCATCTCCCAGGGCTGTGCTCAGATGAAGAGCAAATCTTAGTTATTTATCTGTATAGGCCAGAAACATGGTGACATCCACTCCCTATTCAAATGTCGGGGTCCTGAAACCTGAACACTTCAAGTCAAGCTCATGCTGAGAGAGTGGAAGCAGAGAGCAAACAACAATGGGGCTTTTTCTGGCACTATAAGGCACGGGACCTTACCGGCGTTTCACAGAGCCCTTTGTACACCAAAAATGTCAGATCCGGAACACGGTCCAGAAAAGCTCAAAGTCCCCCATATCGGTGGACTTAACATCTCTAAAGCGTGATTCAAGTTAATAATGGATGCTGTGGATTATTATTAAACCACACATGACACATCAAAAGATACATTCGTCCTTCTGAACTGAGCAGCTGCAGGACAGGAATGAAACTGCTCAGGGATGTTACCATGAGGACATTGGGGAGTTTAAAAAAACGCTACCGAGTTTCAAGGTAGGGGGCCTGTGATAGGAGAAAACTGAGGATGGATCAACAACCATGTATTGTGGCGTAGGGGTGGATTAAGCCACCAGGGGAGACTCGTCAAGGCCTGTTGACGGACTGAGTCGACATCACGCCCTGTCGGTGGCTCCCTCTGCTGGACGTCGCCAGGTCTAGACGGGTCCTCCGGCCAGGACTACTTGGGCTGATTGAGGCTGGTGAGTGATTCAAGTGCTGATTGCCTCACCAGCCATAAGAACAGGGGGGGCCCATAAAGCTTGCCAGGAGGGCTAGCACAACACGGGGGGGGGAGGGGGGGGTGTGGGGGAAAGCGTAGTTAGAGGTTGCTACCGGACAGACGTCCCTCACGGTCCTGATAGAACCGATGGGGCTAGGTGTTCTACCCCAGAGGAGGGGCTCGGGGTTCTACCGCCAGAGTTGGTGCTCGGTTTCTATCCAGGAGGAAGGGGCTGCGGTGTGTTCTACCCCAGAGGAGGGGCTCGGTGGTTCTACCCCAGAGGAGGGTCTCGGTGTTCTACCCTCAGAGGTAGGGGAACTCGGGGTTCTACCCCAGAGGAGGGACTCGTGTGTTCTAACCCAGAGGAATTGGCTTCGGGGTTCTACCCCAGAGAAGGGGCCGGGGTTCTGCTCAGAGGAGGGGCTCGGGGTCTAACCCAGAGGGAGGGGACTCGGGGTTCGTACTACAGAGGACGGGGCTCGGTGTTTACCCAGAGGAGGAGGCTCGGGGTTCTACCCCAGACAATAGGGCTCTCGTGTTCTACCCCATAGGAAGGGGGCGGGTATCTACCCCAGAGGAGGGGCTCGGGTTCTACGCCAGAGGAGGGGATCGGTGTCTACCCCAGAGAGGGGCTCGGGGTTCTACCCCAGAGGAGGGGCTGGGGTTTTCTACCCCAGAGGAGGGGCTGGGGTAGGGGTTCTACCAGAGGAGAGGGCTCGGTTGTTCTAACCCAGAGAGGGGATCGGGGGTTTACCCAGAGGAGGGGCTCGGGGTTCACCCCAGAGGAGGCTAGGGGTCTTACCCCAGAGGAGTGGCTCGGGGTTCTACCCACAGAGGGGCTCGGGTTCTACCCAGGGAGACCGCATTCCCCGGAGCACAGAGCCTTAA
>CM072240.1:50462279-50521867 GCA_036851935.1 Coregonus suidteri | reverse complement strand
AAAACACTAACAATATAGTGATACAAATGTCAATATTTTCTTCCTTCAAAAAAGGAGAAAAGTGGTTGAAAACTGAGAAACACTACAAATTCCCTCTCCGACTCTGTCAAAGATGCTCTCGCGCCCTTCAATGTTCTGATTCAGTGCACGTGACCTCCGCCGCTCTTGTGGAGCTTCTGAGCTTCTCACAATTCCTCTGTGGTTATGAAGGAACTCAGCTGCCGTGACGGGAGCTCTTGTTCAAACTCTGCAAGTCCCCTTCTCAAAGCTTCTCAGGAGAAGAAAGGCGAAGGGGAAATTGATTCCTTATAGAATATCTGCCTTCTGATTGGACCAGCGGGTTTTGGGAGTCCTGGCTGGGAGTCCGTGCATAAAGACATAGGGGTAGGCTAGTATAGCCTATACTTGCCTATACAGTAGGCATGCGTCAGAATATATGGAAAAGCACATTTGTTTCATACTGAAATATAGTATATGGTAAAAGTACTGTGGCCACAGTGAATGAAAAGGAGTTGATACTACAATAGCATACATGTAGCTCTACAAGCAGCTTATGAATGCCTTATGAGTAGTAAGGCTGTCTTACCCTATCATAACCCAAACTAAGGTTGTAATATATTGATTAGACTATGTTTTCATTGTCATTACATTCTTTGTAAAATAATAATGTAGGCTATAGCTTCAAAATGTGTTAAAAACAATCATTTAAACTTCATTTAGGCTACTGTGTGAGTCCTTGGGAGAATCTCAATTGCATACTCCTCGCATCCTCTCTCCTCGCCTCCTTTTCAATATCCATTGGATGAGAAACCCAGAGGTCACCTTCTCCTCCTTTGTGTTTTGAGAAGGATGCGAGGAGAGAGGACGTGAGGAGTATGCAATTGAGATTCTCCCCTTGCATCCATAGCTCCCTACATTTCCCAAGCCACTTCCCAAGGTTACCAAACAAAGCGGCGGGGTCAGGCTGTAGAAATTACAGATTGTGCCTTTAAAGGTTTCTTATTCAGACCAATGGGCAATGAAGTGAAATACCAAGCCTGTTTTCTTTTTAGGCTACTTGCTCCACTAGCGCCATCTAGAGCTGAGCACAGGAAATACTTAACAATTTGGACTTGTGTGGGTCCAATTTATGTAGCCTACCAGGCCAGCTCAGGGTTATCACAACAGAGCTCTTGGAGGTACCCCCTCTTCTTCAGACAAGATGTCCAGCGCAGAGTCAAGTCTGCTGTCTGTCCAGGAAGTGTCAGACGGTTGGTGGTATGTGAGGGTAGACGGTGTGTGGGACAGGTGTTTTTATGTTGGGACAGACTGGGCCACGCAGGGCCAGGGAGGGATGTTGTGCACATTGTAAGACATGGATACGTGGCTTAAATTAGAGCCCCTGGGATTTACTGGGGCAGTGGAGTGGCAAGGGAGGGAGGAGGAGAGACTGGGGGG
The DNA here is from genome assembly GCA_036851935.1 of Coregonus suidteri. Taxonomy (NCBI): domain Eukaryota; kingdom Metazoa; phylum Chordata; class Actinopteri; order Salmoniformes; family Salmonidae; genus Coregonus; species Coregonus suidteri. Next base: position 50,520,430 of record CM072240.1, on the reverse strand, counting down.
ATATCTAGTCAGTTGTACAACTGAATGCATTCAACTGAAATGTGTCTTCCGCATTTAACCCAACCCCTCTGAATCAGAGAGGTGCGGGGGGCTGCCTTAATCGACATCCACGTCATCGCCGTCCCGGGAACAGGAGGGGAGAGAAGGAGGAGGGCAATACCAGAAGAGGGGAGGAGAGACGATAAAGACAGAGCAGAGGAAGGAGATGGACAACTTGATAAGGCCGATTTCCCACCACAGTGAGCTGCCACGAACGGACAGAATGTTTAATGTAAATTTGAACTGAGTCTATTGCATGAAATGAAAAAGGAGACCCACACTTGCACAGGCCTACACAGTCTTTAGGCTACATATTGTGCAAAGGTCTACACATAGCTTCATCACATTAAGGACTACTTGCTTTTCAACTGAAAATATGAAAATAAAATGGATATTGTTTTATAATGCAGATTTCACTTAGGTAGAATACAGACTGAAACAAATGTAATGAGTAGCTTAACTGTCTTCTAACCCATGTTCAAAACGGGCTCAATCTATAGCCACACATTCCAGGGATAATTTCTGCTCTGCTTCTACTAATCCAGACTATTCTCGGAACCCACAGGCCTAAATACTCTTATATCCTGTTGCTTTTGCCTGTAATCCTGGACTAAATTAAATATTGACATGGGGCTTAATGTGATATTACAAAGCAGTCAGTCTGAGTCAGCTGAATGTTTAAGGTAGTTGCACACATAATGACCTCGCTACCTCTGAGGAGACTGAGGGATTCAGCAGGATATTCCTTCCGACAACTGGAATAGTACTTTTCTTTGGTTGTTCAATATTTGTTTTCCCCTGCCGCCCCATACCTCATGGCAAACCTTCCCAAGGTGCTGTTGAGATGTGCAGTATTGCTACTGGCAACTATTTATGATAACAGAAAATGTTTTATTTATATTCAATGGCACATACAATATCTTTTTAGTTTTTTGGCCCGGAGGAGGGGATAAGCCCGGCCACACACCACTAAGTGGACCCAGTAATGCACGTATCTACTGTGCTGCTAGATAGCCTACCTACAGTATAGAGGTAGCAGTGATCTTCCCACCCACAACGCACTCGTTTTCATACACTGCTTTCAACCATCCTAAGAAAGAGCAATAAAAATAATCAGACATTTTTCACTGAACATATATAGGCTTGTAGGACATGTATTGACTGAACATCATGGCTGTGGGTCAAAGTCTTATCGTTTAGTACGAGATCAGAGTTATGGACACCAGGGGGAGCCAGTTCACCATTTGTTCTGCTCACTGCACTGTTCAGGAGTGCAGCAAGGTGGCTTAGTATTGATTGTAGGGATGCTTGTGGCTGATAGATTCTGAATGGAGAAAATCAGGAGACAGGCAGGTCATAGTAAATCAGACCTCCAAACATGTGGTGAGGGACTGGCTGGAGCAAACCAACGCAAGAGAGATCGGGAAAGGGGTAATGAGTAAATTGTGGACAGGATTGAAGATCTTGAATGGAAAGATTCAAATAAGAGCCCCAACCATTCAAACCCAGACACATTCAAATTATATGAGAGCTGCTGCCTGAGAATGACCATTTTGCATGACAAACAAACTGGAGTAAAATGCACCCTGGGAAATCTACTGTATACACGGCAGGACATAACACCTGCTATGTATACAGGGCAGGACATAACACCTGCTATGTATACAGGGCAGGACATAACACCTGCTATGTATACAGGGCAGGACATAACACCTGCTATTATATATAAGACAGAGGGTAATTCAAGCACATAATTTCATCCCAAACCTTTCTTTGTATAGGTGTTGATATCACATTGACACATTTGACAAACTGTTTATCTTGAAGTGTCTGTCTTTGGAATTTGGACTAGGGCCCAGACACATATGCACACGCACAGGCACACTCATGCCGAAAGAGATAGAAAAAGTGAGAGAGAAAGAGTGAGAGAGAAAGAGCGAGAGAGAGATACATAGAGAAAGAAAGAAAGACATATATAGAGAAAGAAAGAAAGAAAGAAAGAAAGAAAGAAAGAAAAAGAAGAAAGAAAGAAAGAAAGAAAGAAAGAAAAAGAAAGAAAAAGAAAGAAAGAAAGAAAGAAAGAAAGAAAGAAAGAAAGAAAGAAAGAAAGAAAGAAAGAAAGAAAGAGAACCAGACCACCAGGCCGCTGATTTCCACCAGTTGCTTGATTGCCTCATCCAGAGAACATGTCTATTCAAGGTAGCTAAGAGTTTGTTCTTTTCTGACATAAATGTTCAACAATAACACCCTGACATGAGGTGAGGGCAGGTGAATTTCAGTGCAATTCTTCTGAAGTATTGCTGGATAGTCGTCAAAACTAGGCAAGAGTAATGTCTCAGCCATCACTCAATCCTGCAATTTGAGTCCTAAACCATGGCAAGCTATTAGATGTCACTAAAAGTTTTAACCTTATCCTACAGTATAACTTTAACTATCTTGGTTTATTTCAGTTTACTTTCAATGCTTGTCTTTGCCATTCATCAAGTTGAGACTTTCTCCCTCTCCCTCTAAGCCATCCTGGACAGGACCAGGACTGTATAAGAGGCAGTCAGGCTGGCTCTGGTCTTGTCTGTTGGTTTGGCATGGTGAACGAACCAGAAGGTGGTTGGACCAGAATTCTGGTATGCTGATCCAAACCAAACAAACCTTAAGGCACATACCGTTCTAAATCACGCAAACATTTCAATCCAGTCGTCAAGCAGTAATTGCCTGATGACCTTAGCCTCACGAGACAGCCAGGTGTGAATGTAACACACACACACACACACATTTACACAGACACACACAAACACGAGACCCCCTGACTGTCTCCCAAACAAATGACCTGGTCCAGCCCTCCATCAGCCCAGCAGAATAGTAGCCCAGGGCCCTGTGCACTGTTACTCAATAACCCTAATCCCAGGGATTACACACCATCTAATCTAACCCCCAAAAAATGTTTGCGTCCTGGCACGGCTCATCAGGCCAGCCGAGCGCATGCACTCACTCCAACAGACCCTTTGTTTTTTTTTCTCTCTCCCCATCTCTCTCTTTCTCTCACACACACACCACACACAAACACACACACACACACACCTATTCAGGGAAGCCCCCCTGGGGCTCATACGCTCACGAGCACGGGTGCACACACACACACACACACACACACACACACACACACACACTGACAGACAGACTGATAAATACACAGGCAGTAAAAGAGACTGAAACACACACACATACACAGTGAGCATGTGCTGAAATGATGACTGTGGCATTTCCCCTTTGACTCTCTTTATGACCGGGATTATTTGTAAATAATGAGAAACAAGCTGAGAGAAGACTGAGAGAGGGAGAGGGAGAGGGAGAGGGAGAGGGAGAGAGAGAGGTACACACAGAGGGAGAGGGAGAGGAGAGAGAGGGAGAGGGGGAGAGGGAGAGGGAGAGGGAGAGAGGTACACACAGAGGGAGAGGGAGAGGGACAAAGAGAGAGAGAGAGGTCACAGGAAGACAGAAAGAAAACTTGATGAAGGTGAATAGAGAGACAGGAAGACGGATAGATGGAGGAGTGATGCAGAGATTGAGGGAGAGAATGTGTAAAGAAGATAGACAGAGAGAGAAAGCGAGAGAGAGACACACACACACACAAACTGCCAGTCTAATGAGGTCTGTAGGAATGCTGTCCAGTTGCCATCTGAATCCCTTCCAACACCAGATAAAAAAAAAACTGCAATGTTATTGTCCCGGCCCCACTCGCTCCCTAGTTCTTTATCGTTTGCACATTCCTCCTCTTCCTGCCGTGGGTCCCGAGTCCCGGTAATGGCGTTTCCCGTGTGTATCAAGAATGATCCACCACCCAAAAGAAATCCAGCCAACTTGACACAACTGTGGGAAGCATTGGAGTCAACATTTGCCAGCATCGCTGTGGAACGCTATCGACACCAAAAGGGGAGGGGGTAACTCAATATTAGGAAGGTGTTCCTAATGTTTGGTGTACTCAGTGTATACCCCTTCAACTGTTTCAGTGAATCAACTAATCTCCCAGCTAACAACAAACGTTCCCACAACTTTAGAGAACGTTCCTTAAGAGTCTCATTAGGTCATTACCTAACGCTTTCATAGGAATGTTCCAGTGACATGCAAGGACTGTTTCCAAGAGACCATTCCCTTAATGTCACTTACCCAGAACGTGGTTACTTTGTTTTCAGAATATTCAATATTAATGTTCTAGACACGTTTCATAAGAATGTTGCAAGAACATTTCTGTATCCAGTTTTCTAAGGGTTAGGACAATATTCCATCAACATCCCACCAAACTTACACAGAACATGGTTGTCATGTTCTCAGAATATAAGACACAGTGCCTTGCAAAAGTATTCATCCCCCTTCGCGTTTTTCTAAACAAAATAGTCCAAATTGGTGTAGAGAAATGAAAAAAAAAAAACTTTTAAAAAATTAACACAATTAAATAACGGAAAAGTGGTGCGTGCATATGTATTCACCCCCTTTGCTATGAAGCCCCTAAATAAGATCTGGTGCAACCAATTACCTTCAGAAGTCAAAAAATTAGTTAAATAAAGTCCACCTGTGTGCAATATGAGTGTCACATGATCTCAGTATATATACACTTGTTCTGAAAGGCCCCACAGTGTAAAACACCATTTAGCGAAGGGCACCACAAAGCAAGCGTCACCATGAAGACCAAGGAGCTCTCCAAACAGGTCAGGGACAACGTTGTGGAGAAGTACAGATCAGGGTTGGGTTATAAAAAAATATCAAAAACTTTGAACATCCCACGGAGCACCATTAAATCCATTATTAAAAAATGGAAAGAATGTGACACCACAACAAACCTGCCAAGAGAGGGCCGCCCACCAAAACTCAAGGACCAGGCAAGGAGGGCATTAATTTGAGAGGCAACAAAGAGACCAAAGATAACCCTGAAGGAGTTGCAAAGCTCTACAGCGGAGATTGGAGTATCTGTCCATAGGACCACTTTAAGCCGTACACTCCACAGAGCTGGGCTTTACGGAAGAGTGGCCAGAAAAAAAGCTATTGCTTAATGAAAAAAATAAGCTAACAGGTTTGGTGTTCGCCAAAAGGCATGTGGGAGACTCCCCAAACATATGGAAGAAGGCACTCTGGTCAGATGAGACTAAAATTGAGCTTTCTGGCCATCAAGGAAAACACTATGTCTGGCGCAAACCCAACACCTCTCATCACCCCGAGAACACCATCCCCACAGTGAAGCATGGTGGTGGCAGCATCATGCTGTGGGGATGTTTTTCATCGGCAGAGACTATGAAACTGGTCAGAATTGAAGGAATGATGGATGCCGCTAAATACAGGAAATTCTTGAGGGAAACCTGTTTCAGTCTTCCAGAGATTTGAGACTGGGACGTAGTTTCACCTTCCAGCAGGACAATGACCCTAAGCATACTGTTAAAGTAACAACGAGTGGTTTAAGGGGAAACATTTAAATGTCTTGGAATGGCCTAGTCAAAGCCCAGACCTCAATCCAATTGAGAATCTGTGGTATGACTTAAAGATTGCTGTACACCAGCGGAACCCATCCAACATGAAGGAGCTGGAGCAGTTTTGCCTTGAAGAATGGGCAGAAATCCCAGTGGCTAGATGTGCCAAGCTTATAGAGACATACCCCAAGAGACTTGCTGCTGTAATTGCTGCAAAAGGTCACAAGCCACTGTATTGATGTTGTAGACACGTTTCATCAGACCGTTGCAACAACATTCATGTGTCCAGTTTTCTGAGGGTTAGGAGAATATTCCATCAATGTCCCACAAAACATGGTTGCCATGTTCACAGAATATAAGATATGAATGTTCTAGTAGTTATCACGCGTGCTGTAGGTGGGTGTAGTGGTGGAATCAAACGCAGAACACCGAAGGATAGTCCAACAAACTTTAGTCAATCTCCAAACAGGAAAATATGACAACACTTGCCCGAAGGCAAAAATTACGCACGAAGGCGAATAAACAAAAAAGCGCACTAACAGGTGCGTAACACTCCAACGCAGTGGAGGAAAGCTCAACCGAGCGAAAGGGCGAAAATAAGCCCACACACCACAGACCAAAATCAATAACACACAACACTAGACAAACACAACGAGAAACTTATAGGACACTAATTAGGCTAAACGAGAACAGGTGTCACAACAAACAGACAAAAGCAAACGAACATGAAACATACAACGGTGGCAGCTAGTATTCCGGAGACAACGAACGCCGAAGCCTGCCCGAACAAGGGAGAGAGGCAGCCTCGGCCGAAACCGTGACAGTACCCCCCCCCTTGACGCGCGGCTCCAGACGTGCGCCGACTCCGGCCTCGGGGACGACCCGGAGGACGCGGAGCAGGGTGCGTCGGGTGCCCACGATGGAATTCCGTCAGGAGAGACGGGTCCAAAATGTCTCTCCTCGGCACCCAGCACCGCTCCTCCGGACCGTACCCCTCCCACTCCACTAGATATTGGAGACCCCCATCCGACGTCTCGAATCCAAGATGGACCTCACGGAGTACGCCGGTGCCCCCTCGATGTCCAATGGGGGCGGAGGAGTCTCCCTGATCTCACTTTCTTGGAGTTGGCCAGCTACCACCGGCCTGAGAAGGGACACATGGAACGAGGGGTTAATACTTTTATATTCAACAGGTAGTTGTAATTTGTAACACACCTCGTTCAACCTTCCCAGGACTTTAAATGGCCCTACAAACCGCCGACCGAGTTTCCGACAGGGCAGGCGGAGGGGCAGGTTTTCTGGTAGAGAGCCAGACTCGATCACCAGGTGCGTACACCGGTCCCTCACTGCGGTGGAGATCGGCGCTCGCCTTATGACGTCGGAGGGCCCGCTGCAGGTGGACGTGTGCAGCGTTCCATGTCTCCTCCGAGCGCCGCGCCCACTCATCCACCGCAGGAGCCTCGATCTGGCTCTGCTGCCAAGGTGCCAGAACCGGCTGGTAACCTAACACACATTGGAAAGGGGTTAGGTTAGTGGAGGAATGGCGTAGGGAATTCTGGGCCATTTCGGCCCAGGGAACGTACCTTGCCCACTCCTCCGGCCGGTCCTGGCAGTATGTTCTAAGAAACCTACCCACATCCTGGTTCACACGTTCCACCTGCCCATTACTCTCCGGGTGGTAACCCGAGGTGAGGCTCACCGAGACCCCCAACCCCTCCATAAAGGCTCTCCAGACTCTGGAGTAAATTGGGGACCTCGATCAGACACAATATCCTCGGGTACCCCGTAGTGCCGGAACACATGGGTGAATAGGGCTTCGGCAGTTTGCAGGGCGGTAGGAAGGCCCGGCATGGGGAGCAAACGACAGGCCTTAGAAAACCGGTCCACAACGACCAGTATAGTGGTATTCCCCTGTGAAGGAGGAAGGTCAGTAAGGAAATCCACCGAGAGGTGGGACCATGGTCGTTGTGGAACGGGCAGGGGTAGTAACTTACCCCTAGGCAGATGTCTAGGTGCCTTACACTGGGCGCACACCGAGCAGGAGGAAACATAAACCCTCACATCCCTTGCCAACGTGGGCCACCAGTACTTGGCACTAAGACAGTGCACTGTCCGGCCGATACCCGGGTGTCCAGAGGAGGGTGACGTGTGAGCCCAATAGATCAATCGATCCCGAACCTCGAGCGGAACGTACTTCCGACCCTCCGGGCATTGTGGTGGACTAGGGTCGGTGCGTAACGCCCCGCTCGAGCTCAGCATCGACCTCCCACACTACCGGTGCCACCAGACACGACTCCGGCAGTATGGGAGTGGTCTCCACGGACCTCTCCTCCGTGTCATACCGCCGAGACAGCGCATCTGCCTTACCCGTTCTGTGACCCAGGGATGTACGTGATCTTAAATGTAAACCGGGTCAAAAACATATTCCATCTAGCCTGCCGAGGGTTTAGCCTCCACGCTGCCCGGATGTACTCCAGGTTACGGTGGTCCGTCAAAATGAGGAAAGGGTGTTGAGCCCCCTCAAGCCAGTGCCTCCACACCTTTAGGGCCTGTACCACGGCTAACAGCTCCCTGTCCCCCTACGTCATAATTTTGCTCCGCCGGACTGAGCTTCTTGGAATAAAAGGCACAGGGGCGGAGTTTAGGTGGCGCGCCTGACCGTTGTGAAAGCACGGCTCCTATACCGGCCTCAGACGCGTCCACCTCTACCTGAAATGGTAAAAGAGGGATCCGGATGTGCCAGCACTGGAGCCGAGGTAAACAGGTCCTTCAGCCTCCCAAACGCCCTGTCCGCCTCGGCAGACCACTGCAGACGCACGGACCCCCCCTTCAAGAGAGACGTGATGGGAGCTGCCACCTGTCCAAAACCCCGGATAAACCTCCGGTAGTAATTCGCAAACCCCAAAAACTGCTGCACCTCCTTCACAGTGGTTGGTGTTTGCCAATTACGCACGGCTGACACCCGGTCTACCTCCATCTTCACCCCTGACGCAGACAACTGATACCCCCAAAAGGGAGACCGACTCCTGGAAAAAAACAGACACTTCTCTGCCTTAACATACAGGTCGTGCTCCACCAGCCTCCGCAACACTCTGCGCACACAGGGCCACATGCTCGACACGGGTAGGCGAGTACACGAGAATGTCATCTATGTACACAACGACCCCCTGCCCCTGCATGTCCCTGAAGATCTCATCCACGAATGATTGGAAAACTGACGGAGCGTTCATCAACCCGTATGGCATGACAAGATACTCGTAATGGCCCGAGGTGGTACTAAAGGCTGTCTTCCATTCATCGCCCTCCCTGATGCGCACCAAGTTGTACGCGCTCCTGAGATCTAATTTAGTGAAGAAACGCGCCCCATGCAAGGACTCAGTCATGGTCGCAATCAGCGGGAGTGGATAACTGTACTTCACCGTGATCTGATTGAGACCACGGTAATCGATGCACGGGCGTAAACCCCCATCCTTCTTCTTCACAAAAAAGAAACTTGAGGACGCAGGGGAAGTGGAAGGCCGTATGTATCCTTGTCTCAGAGATTCGTCTATGTAAGTTTCCATAGCTTTCTTCTCCTCTTGAGACAGAGGATACACATGGCTCCGTGGGAGCGCAGCTCCTGCCTGGAGGTCTATCGCACAATCTCCCTGCCTATGGGGTGGCAACCGCGTCGCCCTCGACTTACTAAACGCGATGGCCAAATCCCCATACTCAGGGGGAACGTGCAATGCGGGCACCTGGTTTGGACTCTCCACCGAGGTAGCCCCTACGGAAACGCCCAAACATCGACCCACACACTGGGCAGACCACTCCATCAGAGCCCTCTCCTGCCACGAAATAAATGGGTTATGGGTACTCAACCAGGGCATGCCCAGCACCACCGGATACGCAGGCGAGTCAATCAGAAATAGCTGATTCATCTCCTGATGACCCCCCTGCGCACACACATCCTAAGTGGCGCAGTGACCTCCCTGATCAAGCCCGCACCCAACGGACGGCTATCTAGGGCATGAACGGGGAAAGGGACATCAACAGGAAGAAGGGGAATCCCTAAGGCTAAACAAAACTTCTTATCAACAAAATTCCCAGCCGCGCCTGAATCTACCAGCGCCTTATGCTGGGAATGAGGTGCTACCTGTGGAAAACTCACAGGTATACAAAAATGTGCAACAGAGAGCTCTGGGTGAGTGGGGCGCCTACTCACCTGGAAGGAATCCCCAGTGCGGGACCTGTCGTCCTCTCCCCTAGGAGGCCATCCCCAGCACCTAGCCGCGGTGTGTCCTCCCCGACCACAGTTGGTGCAGGGGATGGACCCCCCTAGTAAGCCAACCCCTCCTCTCTCTAGCGCCAGCGCCCCCGAGCTCCATGGGGCACGGCTCGGAGGCGCTGGAGGGTGAAATGGACGGACCCCCCTCGGGACGTCCGCGGGTAGCTAGCAGGTTATCCAGCCTGATGGACATGTCGACCAACTGGTCGAACGAGAGGCTGGTGTCCCTACAAGCCAGCTCCCGACGGACGTCCTCTCGTCGACTACATCTGTAGTGATCGACGAGAGCCCGATCATTCCACCCTGCATCTGCCGCTAGAGTACGGAATTTGAGGGCGAACTCTTGGGCACTCCTCCTCCCCTGCCGGAGGAAGACCAGACGCTCCCCCGCCGCTTTCCCCTCCGGGGGATGGTCAAACACCGCCCTGAAGCGGCGGGAGAACTCGTCGTACGTGATGGTGTCCGCGTCGATCCTCCTCCACTCCGCGTTGGCCCATTCCAATGCCTTCCCGGAAAGGCAGGAGATCAGGGCGGACACGCTCTCATGTCCCGAGGGCGCCGGGTGCACGGTGGCCAGGTACAGCTCCACCTGGAGAAGGAATCCCTGACACCCGGCCGCGGTTCCATCGTAGGCCCTCGGGAGCGAGAGTCGGACTCCTCGGGATTCCGGTGCGGGAATGGGCGGACTGGCCGATGGTGCTGGCAGGGAGGGTGGTGGTGGAGGCGTTCCCCAGCCGGATGGTGGTGATCACCTCCTGCAGTGCGGTCCCCATCTGCAGGATCTGGTCCCGTTGTTCCCGAACCTGGTCCTCCAGCGTCGTCTGGGCTGCTGCGGCTCCTGCTGATTCCATTATTGGTGTGTTATTCTGTAACGCGTGCTGTAGGTGGGTGGAGTGGTGGAATCAAACGCAGAACACCGAAGGATAGTCCAAACAACTTTAGTTAATCTCCAAACAGGAAAAATAACAACACTTGCCCGAAGGCAAAAATACGCACGAAGGCGAAATAGCAACAAGCGCACTAACAGGTGCGTAACGCTCCAACGCAGTGGAGGAAAGCTCAACCGAGCGAAAGGGCGAAAATCAGCCCTACACACGACAGACCAAAATCAATAACACACAACACCTGACAAACACAACGAGAACTAAATAGGACACTAATGACACTAAATGATAACAGGTGTGACAACAATCAGACAAAAGCAAACGAACATGAAACATACAACGGTGGCAGCTAGTATTCCGGAGACAACGAACGCCGAAGCCTGCCCGAACAAGGGAGAGAGGCAGCCTCGGCCGAAACCGTGACATACAGCTTTAAGAACTAAGTGATTTCCTCTGTCTTTGACCAAGAGAAAGTGGTCGTGTCAATTCTATGAAATGATTAATACATTTTTTTTTTTTTTGAGCTGTAAATATGAGATTATCACAGCGAGATGAAACTGTCGGATTCAGTAGACTGTCACCGTTCATATGCCATCTCCCAGGCTGTGCTCAGATGAAGAGCAAATCTATTATTTATCGGTATAGGCCAGAACATGTGACATCACTCCCTATGCAAATGTGGGGTCTGAAACCTGACACTTCAAGTCAGCTCTGCTGAGAGAGTGGAAGCAGAGAGCAGACCGATGGGGCTTTCTGGCACTATAAGGCACGGGACCCGACGGCGTTCACAGAGCGCTTTGTACACCAAAATGTCAGTCGGAACCGGTCCAGAACAGCTCAAAGTCCCCCATATAGGGGACTTAACATCTAAGAGTGATCAAGTTAATAATGATGCTGTGGATTATGTATTAAACCACCCAGACACATCAAAGATACAGTCGTCCTTCTGAACTGAGCTGCAGGACAGGAATGAAACTGCTCAGGGATGTTACCATGAGACCATTGGTGATTTTAAAACGGCTACAGAGTTCAATGGCTGTGATAGGAGAAAACTGAGGATGGATCAACAACAATGTAGTGTGGCGTAGGGTGGATAAGCCACCAGGGGGAGACTCGTCAAGGCCTGTTGACGGACTGAGTCGACATCACGTGGCGGTGGCTCCCTCTGCTGGACGTGCCAGGTCTAGACGGGTCCTCCGGCCAGGACTAATTGGGGCTGATTGTGGCTGGTGAGTAATCAAGGGGCTGATTGTGGCTGGTGAGTAATCAAGGGGCTGATTGAGGCTGGTGAGTAATCAAGGGGCTGATTGTGGCTGGTGAGTAATCAAGGGGCTGATTGAGGCTGGTGAGTAATCAAGGGTCTGATTGAGGCTGGTGAGTAATCAAGGGGCTGATTGTGGCTGGTGAGTAATCAAGGGGCTGATTGAGGCTGGTGAGTAATCAAGGGGCTGATTGAGGCTGGTGAGTAATCAAGGGGCTGATTGTGGCTGGTGAGTAATCAAGGGGCTGATTGAGGCTGGTGAGTAATCAAGGGGCTGATTGAGGCTGGTGAGTAATCAAGGGGCTGATTGTGGCTGGTGAGTAATCAAGGGGCTGATTGAGGCTGGTGAGTAATCAAGGGGCTGATTGTGGCTGGTGAGTAATCAAGGGGCTGATTGAGGCTGGTGAGTAATCAAGGGGCTGATTGAGGCTGGTGAGTAATCAAGGGGCTGATTGTGGCTGGTGAGTAATCAAGGGGCTGATTGAGGCTGGTGAGTAATCAAGGGGCTGATTGAGGCTGGTGAGTAATCAAGGGGCTGATTGCTCACCAGCCGTACGGGAGGGTTGGAGGTAGTGAGAGGTTGCTACCGGACAGACGTCTTCACGAGGGGCTCGGGGTTCTACCCCAGAGGAGGGGCTCGGGGTTCTACCCCAGAGGAGGGGCTCGGGGTTCTACCCCAGAGGAGGGGCTCGGGGTTCTACCCCAGAGGAGGGGCTCTGGGTTCTACCCAGAGGAGGGGCTCGGGGTTCTACCCCAGAGGAGGGGCTCGGTGTTCTACCCAGAGGAGGGGGCTCGGGGTTCTACCCCAGAGGAGGGGCTCGGGGTTCTACCCCAGAGGAGGGGCTCTGGGTTCTACCCCAGAGGAGGGGCTCGGGGTTCTACCCCAGAGGAGGGGCTCGGTGTTCTACCCCAGAGGAGGGGCTCGGGGTTCTACCCCAGAGGAGGGGCTCGGGGTTCTACCCCAGAGGAGACCGCATTCCCCGGAGCCCAGAGCCTTGAAACTGAGGTATCACACTTGTGTCTGATCTGTGTAAACGTTTAGATCAAACCCCCTGGTCTGCCTCTAAAATAACGACCTAAAGTGACTGAAAAGAAGAATACAGATATACAGAACATCCTGTATGCAACAAGGCACTAAAGTAATACTGCAGAACATCCTGTATGCAACAAGGCACTAAAGTAATACTGCAGAACATCCTGTATGCAACAAGGCCACTAAAGTAATACTGCAGAACATCCTGTATGCAACAAGGCACTAAAGTAATACTGCAGAACATCCTGTATGCAACAAGGCACTAAAGTAATACTGCAGAACATCCTGTATGCAACAAGGCACTAAAGTAATACTGCAGAACATCCTGTATGCAACAAGGCACTAAAAGTAATACTGCAGAACATCCTGTATGCAACAAGGCACTAAAGTAATACTGCAGAACATCCTGTATGCAACAAGGCACTAAAGTAATACTGCAGAACATCCTGTATTGCAACAAGGCACTAAAGTAATACTGCAGAACATCCTGTATGCAACAAGGCACTAATGTAATACTGCAGAACATCCTGTATGCAACAAGGCACTAAAGTAATACTGCAGAACATCCTGTATGCAACAAGGCACTAAAGTAATACTGCAGAACATCCTGTATGCAACAAGGCACTAAAGTAATACTGCAGAACATCCTGTATGCAACAAGGCACTAAAGTAATACTGCAGAACATCCGTATGCAGCAAGGCACTAAAGTAATACTGCAGAACATCCTGTATGCAACAAGGCACTAAAGTAATACTGCAGAACATCCTGTATGCAACAAGGCACTAAAGTAATACTGCAGAACATCCTGTATGCAACAAGGCACTAAAGTAATACTGCAGAACATCCTGTATGCAACAAGGCACTAAAGTAATACTGCAGAACATCCTGTATGCAACAAGGCACTAAAGTAATACTGCAGAACATCCTGTATGCAACAAGGCACTAAAGTAATACTGCAGAACATCCTGTATGCAACAAGGCACTAAAGTAATACTGCAGAACATCCTGTATGCAACAAGGCACTAAAGTAATACTGCAGAACATCCTGTATGCAACAAGGCACTAAAGTAATACTGCAGAACATCCTGTATGCAACAAGGCACTAATGTAATAACTGCAGAACATCCTGTATGCAGCAAGGCACTAAAGTAATACTGCAGAACATCCTGTATGCAGCAAGGCACTAAGGTAATACTGCAGAACATCCTGTATGCAGCAAGGCACTAAAGTAATACTGCTGCAGAACATCCTGTATGCAACAAGGCACTAAAGTAATACTGCAGAACATCCTGTATGCAGCAAGGCACTAAAAGTAATACTGCAGAACATCCTGTATGCAACAAGGCACTAAAGTAATACTGCAGAACATCCTGTATGCAACAAGGCACTAAAGTAATACTGCAGAACATCCTGTATGCAACAAGGCACTAAGTAATACTGCAGAACATCCTGTATGCAACAAGGCACTAAAGTAATACTGCAGAAACATCCTGTATGCAACAAGGCACTAAAGTAATACTGCAGAACATCCTGTATGCAACAAGGCACTAAAGTAATACTGCAGAAACATCCTGTATGCAACAAGGCACTAAAGTAATACTGCAGAACATCCTGTATGCAACAAGGCACTAAAGTAATACTGCAGAACATCCTGTATGCAACAAGGCACTAAAGTAATACTGCAGAACATCCTGTATGCAACAAGGCACTAAAGTAATACTGCAGAACATCCTGTATGCAACAAGGCACTAATGTAATACTGCAGAACATCCTGTATGCAGCAAGGCACTAAAGTAATACTGCAGAACATCCTGTATGCAGCAAGGCACTAAGGTAATACTGCAGAACATCCTGTATGCAGCAAGGCACTAAAGTAATACTGCAGAACATCCTGTATGCAACAAGGCACTAAAGTAATACTGCAGAACATCCTGTATGCAGCAAGGCACTAAAGTAATACTGCAGAACATCCTGTATGCAACAAGGCACTAAGGTAATACTGCAGAACATCCTGTATGCAACAAGGCACTAAAGTAATACTGCAGAACATCCTGTATGCAACAAGGCACTAAAGTAATACTGCAGAACAACCTGTATGCAACAAGGCACTAAAGTAATACTGCAAAAAAACACGGCAGTTTTCGGCCTAAATGCAAAGCCTCGCGTTTGGGGCAAATCCAATACAACACATCACCAAGTTACTGCCTCCTTATTTTCATGCATGGTGCTGCATCATGGTATGGGTATGCTTGACATCGGCAAAGACTGAGGAGTTTTTCAGGATAAAAATAAACGGGATGGAGCTAAGAACAGAGGAAAACCTACTTCAGTCTGCTTTACACCAGACACTGGGAAAGGAATTCACCTTTCAGTAGGACAGTAACCTACAACACAAGGCCAACAACTATATTTTAGTTATTACATTTCTATTCATCTTTAAAAAATGCTAGAATTTATCTTCCACTGACAGAGTATTTTGTGTAGATTGTTGGCCAAAAATGACAATTAAATTCAACAGCATTGTTGAAAACTCATTTCTGATTGTCTAGAAGGGCATTCTAGAATGGACATTAAAACCAGATAACGAGACCGTTGGAAAAGATATCGGGACACCTTGCAATCATGACGCAATATGGCCCCGTGTAGCTCAGTTGGTAGAGCATGGCGCTTGCAATGGCAGGGTTGCGGGTTCGATTCCCACGGGGGGCCATTCTGAAAAAAAAATAATGTATGCACTCACTAACTGTACGTCGCTCTGGATAAGAGCATCTGCTAAATGACAAAAAAATGTTAAATGTAAATATGCACCTACACAGGCAGATCATACTTGCCATACTAATGCCAGAAAAGCCGGTGTTTGGAGGATATATTGGCACGGGTGTTGTTAGCTTCGTCAAGGGCCGGCAAACCGTGCCAATATATCCTCCAAACACCGGCTTCGAGAGCATTATCACTTTTATATAACGGGTTACCAACATATTCAAATAATGATTGACATATTTTCATGAAAAAATGTTTTTTTAGCCGTAGTTGGTAACCGATACTGGCTGGCAACATTCTTATCCCTTGCTTGCTAGCTAGCCAACTACGGCTAACTTAGTCACGTCAAACAGTGCAGCCAGAATAACAATTTAGTAGCTGCATTTGCATTTGTTTAAGCTGTTTTCTAGTGACATTTATTTGGATACATCCATAACAATGAGCTAATGATGTGCGATTTCGCCTGGCATAGAACATTTGCTCTCTCGTCAGGACATTGTTGTTCAACAACACAGCTAACACAATCACTTCAAACGGAAGCTGGAAAGACTGCAAACTAGCTGCATTTCGTTTTGTTTTACCTGTTTTCTATTGACATTTCTTTGTATATATCCATAAAAATGATGCCAGATGATTGATGATTTCGACTAGCTGAGAAAAGCTGTCTGTCTGCCTGCCTGCCTGCCTGCCTGCCTGCCTGTCTGTCTGTCTGCCTGCCTGCCTGCCTGCCTGCCTGCCTGCCTGTCTGTCTGTCTGTCTGCCTGTCTGTCTCGTCCCGACTCCCAACACGTTCATTACTATGGGACAGCTGGAGATCTAATTTAAATATTGAAACAATGTTGCAAATGTCAGAGAGACAGACAGCAAGGTTTATACAAATCTCTGCTGTTGAAAACCAAATGCTAATCTAAAAGAAATGGGAGATAATGTCTAGAGTCTTTTTATAGTGGAGATCAAGTTTATAAATTGCCTGGTTGGGCTGATGAGACAGTGGATTGAGCAGTGAGATGGTGGTAACTTGTGGAATAGACACCAGCTGGAATGTGGTTTTAACCTATCAGCATCCAGGATTAGACATTGTATAAAGAAAGCTAAACCAGCAACCACTCAAACTGAAATTGGATACATTGTAAATGCAGGTCCAACGAGGAAAAAATGTAGCTAGCTAGCATTGATTTGTTTTTGCAGAGACATATTTTTTGGGAGCATCCAATGACCTAACTTGGTGAGTGATGAACGTGAATTTCTCCCCTAAAGCTGTCAAAACCCCAGTTTCTTGTTTGACCAGCTGTTTTCAGAAGCTGATATTTTTTTTATTTGGCTGTCATATTGGCAGGTTTGTTAGCAACAAACTATTTAGCTAGCTTCTAGCCTAGTGTTTGATATGCAATGCAATCTCATAATTAAGTAAGGGATAATCAACGAGAGGCTGCGTTCTATGGAAAATATGATGTGTTCCACGATGCGCTCGACTTCGTCTCGGGCCTAACAACACCCGTGCCAATATATCCCCCAAACACCGGCGTCTCGGGCCTTATCACTTAAATAAGAACGTTGCCACTGAGCACGGCAATGGAACATAAAGAATGAACGACTGGGTCGCGTCCGTAAATATTGAACTAATCAAACGAATGTCTGGGTTGCGTCTCTAGCAAGCGAATGATGAGAAAGTATGAATTCGCTTATCAAATGTAAATCAACTTTTTAAAACGGTGGTATAAGAGGGTACCTTGGGAAAATGAACTCCGTAAAGGGACTCTGCTGTGTAGTCCATTATCTCCAAGGTCATGTACAGAATGTCGGCAGGTGGCTTAGTGGTTAAGAGCGTTGTGCCAGTAACCGAAAGGTTGCTGGTTCTAATCCCTGAGCTGACTAGGTGAAAAATCTGTCGATGTGCCCTTGAGCAAGGCACTTAACCCTAATTGCTCCTGTAAGTCGCTCTGGATAAGAGCGTCTCCTAAATGACAAAAAAAAGAAAAAAAAAGGACTGGGCAGGATGAATATATTTCTGTCATGGGCAAAGAAACTCAAAAGGGGTGATTTATACTGAGCAAAAATATAAACGTAACATGCAACTATTTTACTGAGTTACATTTCATATAAGGAAATCAGTCAATTGAAATACATTCATTAAGCCCTAATCTATGAATTTCATATGACTGGGCAGGGGCGGAGCCAATCAGCAGGGGCGGAGCCATGGGTGGGCCTGGGAGGCCATAGGTCCACCCACTGGGGAGCCAGGCCCAGCCAATCAGAATGAGTTTTTCCCTACAAAAAGGCTTTATTACAGACAGAAATACTCCTCAGCACCCCCCCCCCACCCTCCCTCAGACGATCCCACAGGTGAAGAAGCGGGATGTGGAGGTCCTGGGCTGGCGTGGTTACACGTGGTCAGCGGTTGTGAGGCCGGTTGGACGTACAGCCAAATTCTCTAAAACGATGTTGGAAGCTGCTTATGGTAAAGAAATTAACATTCAATTCTCTGGCAACAGCTCTGGTGGACATTCCTGCAGTCAGCATGTCAATTGCACGCTCCCTCAAAACTTGAGACATCTGTGACCAAACTGCACATTTTAAAGTGGCTTTTATTGTCCCCAGCACAAGGTGCACCTGTGTAATGATCATGCTGTTTAATCAGCTTCTTGATATACCATACCTGTGATGCGTGTGATAGGAGTCAGGCGCAGGAGAGGAATACGTATCCAAAGAGTTTATTCCGTCGATAAACAGTTGCGCAAGCATGCGACAACAAAACTCAGGCAAACCAGGCACAGGGGTAATATCTACCCTGGCAAACAACAAGGTAAGGGTAGCTCAACCGCGCTACACACCGCTCACAACAAACAATCACCCACACAGACAAGGAAGCAGAGGGAACACTTATACAATGACTAATTGGGGATAAGGACCAGGTGTGTGTGATTAATTAGACAAGACAAGTGGAGTGATGATAAATGGATCGGCAGCAGCTAGTAAGCCGGTGACGACGAACGCCGAAACCTGCCCGAACAAGGAGGGGGGGGCAGCCTCGGCGGAAGTCGTGACAATACCTGTCAGGTGGATGGATTATCTTGGCAAAGGAGAAATGCTCACTAACAGGGATGTAAACAAATTTGTGCACAACATTTTAGAGAAATACGCTTTTTGTGCGCATGAAACATGGGACCAACACTTTACATGTTGCGTTTATATTATTGTTCAGTGTATATGTATTAACAACAATTTTGATCCGAATGTGCAAACAGATCCTCAAGGAAGATGGATCCTTTTACGTATGCTATTGGACCTAAAACAGATTTGGCTAATTCATCTACAGTGGGGAAAAAAAGTATTTAGTCAGCCACCAATTGTGCAAGTTCTCCCACTTAAAAAGATGAGAGGGCCTGTAATTTTCATCATAGGTACACGTCAACTATGACAGACAAAATGAGAGAGAAAAAATCCAGAAAATCACATTGTAGGATTTTTATGAATTTATTTGCAAATTATGGTGGAAAATAAGTATTTGGTCAATAACAAAAGTTTCTCAATACTTTGTTATATACCCTTTGTTGGCAATGACACAGGTCAAACGTTTTCTGTAAGTCTTCACAAGGTTTTCACACACTGTTGCTGGTATTTTGGCCCATTCCTCCATGCAGATCTCCTTTAGAGCAGTGATGTTTTGGGGCTGTCGCTGGGCAGCACGGACTTTCAACTCCCTCCAAAGATTTTCTATGGGTTTGAGATCTGAAGACTGGCTTTCCCCACGGGGTGAGATCTTGCGTGGAGCCCCAGATCGAGGGAGATTATCAGTGGTCTTGTATGTCTTCCATTTCCTAATAATTGCTCCCACAGTTGATTTCTTCAAACCAAGCTGCTTACCTATTGCAGATTCAGTCTTCCCAGCCTGGTGCAGGTCTACAATTTTGTTTCTGGTGTCCTTTGACAGCTCTTTGGTCTTGGCCATAGTGGAGTTTGGAGTGTGACTGTTTGAGGTTGTGGACAGGTGTCTTTTATACTGATAACAAGTTCAAACAGGTGCCATTAATACAGGTAACGAGTGGAGGACAGAGGAGCCTCTTAAAGAAGAAGTTACAGGTCTGTGAGAGCCAGAAATCTTGCTTGTTTGTAGGTGACCAAATACTTATTTTCCACCATAATTTGTAAATAAATTCATAAAAAATCCTACAATGTGATTTTCTGGGAAAAAAAAAATAAATCTCAATTTGTCTGTCATAGTTGACGTGTACCTATGATGAAAATTACAGGCCTCTCTCATCTTTTTAAGTGGGAGAACTTGCACAATTGGTGGCTGACTAAATACTTTTTTTCCCCACTGTATATTGTCCAAATAATGATGATCCACACTTCTTAGAAAATATATATAATAAGCTATTGAGCTCACAAGTAAATCCTTAATCTATTATTATGGTGAGAGATTATAATATGGTTTTATGTACCTCAATGGACTGTAAAGGAAATCGTAAAGGAAACTATCACCCTCATGCACTTAAGGAGATCACGAATATCATAGACACATTAAAAATCCTGACCTAGTGAGATATACCCTACCGGTCAAAAGTTTTAGAACACTACTCATTCAAGGGTTTTTCTTTATTTTTACATTGTAGAATAATAGTGAAGACATCAAAACTATGAAATAACCAAAAAAAGTGTTCAATAAATCAAAATATATTTTATATTTGAGATTCTTCAAATAGCCACCCTTTGCCTTGATGCCAGCTTTGCACACTCTTGGCATTCTCTCAACCAGCTTCACCTGGAATGCTGTTCCAACAGTCTTGAAGGAGTTCCCACATATGCTGAGCACTTGTTGGCTGCTTTTCCTTCACTCTGCGGTCCGACATCCCAAACAATCTCAATTTGGTTGAGGTTGGAGGATTGTGGAGGCCAGGTCATCTGATGCAGCACTCCATCACTCTCCTTCTTGGTAAAATAGCCCTTACATAGCCTGGAGGTGTGTTGGGTCATTGTCCTGTTGAAAAACAAATGATAGTCCCACTAAGCCCAAACCAGATGGGATGGCGTATCGCTGCAGAATGCTGTGGTAGCCATGCTGGTTAAGTGTGCCTTGAATTCTAAATAAATCACAGACAGTGTCACCAGCAAAGCACCATAACACCTCCTCCTCCATGCTTTACGGTGGGAAATACACATGCGGAGATCATCTGTTCACCCACACCGCATCTCACAAAGACACGCGGTTGGAACCAAAAATCTCCAATTTGGACTCCAGACCAAAGGACACATTTCCACCAGTTTAATGTCCATTGCTTGTGTTTCTTGTCCCAAGCAAGCCTCTTCTTCTTATTGGTGTCCTTTAGTAGTGGTTTCTTTGCAGCAATTCGACCATGAAGGCCTGATTCACACAGTCTCCTCTGAACAGTTAATGTTGAGATGTGTCTGTTACTTGAACTCTGTGAAGCATTTATTTGGGCTGCAATTTCTGAGGCTGGTAACTCTAATGAACGTATCCTCTGCAGCAGACGTAACTCTGGGTCTTCCATTCCTGTGGCGGTCCTCATGAGAGCCAGTTTCATCATAGCGCTTGCTGGTTTTTACGACTGCACTTGAAGAAACTTTCAAAGTTCTTGAAATGTTCCGTATTGACTGACCTTCATGTCTTAAAGTAATGATGGACTGTCGTTTCTCTTTGCTTATTTGAGCTGTTCTTGCCATAATATGGACTTGGTCTTTTACCAAATAGGGATATCTTCTATATATATATATATTTCATAGTTTTGATGTCTTCACTATTATTCTACAATGTAGAAAATAGTAATAATAAAGAAAAACCCTTGAATGAGTAGGTGTTCTGAAACGTTTGACCGGTAGTGTTCAGTACATGGAGGAGGCTCAATCAAGCTTCACTACCTTCTTATGTTATTCTCACTGGCACCAAAAGTTTAAAAAGTATTGGTAGGAGACAGAATGTGATCGGACCATCATCGAATTGGCCTCCACATAACACTTACAGAATTTCCACGTGGACAGGGATATTGGACATTTTATGAAAGCCAATTGGATGACAATTTGTTCGTAACTAAGACAAAATAATTTATAACTGACTTTTATCTGCACAACATCCCCTTATTGTATGGGGACACTTTCAAATGTACTTTTAGCAGGGACGGCTTGTTCAATAGGGCGATATGGGCGACGCACTGCCAAACGGGAAAAGGAAGGGATTTTTTTTCTAATCAATTATATCACGGCAACAGCAGTTATCAGTGTTACGTCTGATCTGCCAGCCACTAAATGTCAAAACAGGCTAAAGTCGTGCTTCAAATGGCCCCGCCCGTTTTTGGGGCGATTTAGTCAGGTTGAAAATCGCCCAAGTGTAATTCATAGCCTGTCATGTAAAATCTATTTTTTTCACATTTCAAAGCTTTCAATACATTCTCTATGGGTGTCTGTGGGCTTGCACTTACGCGCTTTCGTCATACGTGACGTAACGTTGAACGTAACTAAGACAATGGCGGCTAGCAGCGTCTCTGTTGTGACCTGCAGTGTGGCGTTATTTTATGTTTTTAATTTGTAGACTTAGTTTACAAACATTCTGCCAACCATGGATTTCCAGTGGTTGGTTTTGGACTGATCTTGTTGATCGTGTACATACCCGCTACGAACGGACTAAATAATGAAAACGTGCTGGCAGCGGAATCCCAATACAGCTGGGAGACTTGGCTGGATGACAGAGTCCCGGACAGAGAGGTGGAGCCGGCCGGCTTCACCCTGGTCAGAGCGGACCGCGATCCTGTAAGAGAGCGACTCTGTACCCCGACATTGAACTGCTTTCTGTGTCATTGAACCTTACTATCTGCCCCGTGAGTTCCCCCAATTGTTTGTTACCGTTGTGTACTGTTGATAATCACAAGTTTACTGGAGAACTGAGACCAAGGCTGACAAGATAGGACTATTTTGTCCATGTTATAGGATAGGAACAGCATTGATTGAAAACAAAAGCCCAACACAAAATGGGTCATGCCAAGATTTTAGTCAGACAAGCTATAACATTATATATTTACTACGACAGTACATTCAACAAAAGCCAATATAACAAAGGCATCAGAGATTATTTATAATCTGTCACAGAAACTGGAATCCATCTCCCCAGATCAGTCAATAAATGCTTCTGGTATTGACTTATATGCTGCCCCTGTCTTCATGTACTGGACATATCTTTTTTTAAATGTGTGTAGGTCACCTAAATCATCAGAAAAATTGCCCCTCCTGAGAATTTTTTCAGGAGCCGCCACTGACTTTTAGAGGCCATTCAACACAATACTCATAATTAAAACAAAAGCAGTTTAGGTCAAAAGAGATTAGACTAATAAAGGAAATAAAAGAACTAACAGGATACCAATAAAAACTGGACTATAGAGGCATAACAAGTTCATGGAAAAACAAAAAGAATTGGAGCAACTTATTCAAGAACGATCAAGTGTAATTTACTATAAAAATAAAGTGAACTGGATGGAAAATTATGAAAAATGCCCTACATTTTTATTTAATCTTTCAACATAGAAATGCTGCCAAAAGTAATTTACAGAAACTCGTTACAAATGACATCATCCATGACTCACCAAATTAGGACAAGAGGAAGCAAAATATTGTAATGTTTATTAATAATAATAATAATAATATTTTCAGTCTTCTCCATCTCCACTGAATGATGTTAACTGTAAGGAATCTTTTCCTTATAATAATAATGCAAAATTAACAAATGTACAGAAAGACCTGTGAAGGCCATGTACAGAAAGACCTGTGAAGGCAATGTACATAAAGACCTGTGAAGGCCATGTACAGAAAGACCTGTGAAGGCCATGTACAGAAAGACCTGTGAAGGCCATGTACAGAAAGACCTGTGAAGGCCATGTACAGAAAGACCTGTGAAGGCCATGTACAGAAAGACCTGTGAAGGCCATGTACAGAAAGACCTGTGAAGGCCATGTACAGAACAGAAAGACCTGTGAAGGCCATGTACAGAAAGACCTGTGAAGGCCATGTACAGAAAGACCTGTGAAGGCCATGTACAGAAAGACCTGTGAAGGCCATGTACATAAAGACCTGTGAAGGCCATGTACAGAAAGACCTGTGAAGGCCATGTACAGAAAGACCTGTGAAGGCCCATGTACAGAAAGACCTGTGAAGGCCATGTACAGAAAGACCTGTGAAGGCCATGTACAGAAAGACCTGTGAAGGCCATGTACAGAAAGACCTGTGAAGGCCATGTACAGAAAGACCTGTGAAGGCCATGTACAGAAAGACCTGTGAAGGCCATGTACAGAAAGACCTGTGAAGGCCATGTACAGAACAGAAAGACCTGTGAAGGCCATGTACAGAAAGACCTGTGAAGGCCATGTACAGAAAGACCTGTGAAGGCCATGTACAGAAAGACCTGTGAAGGCCATGTACAGAAAGACCTGTGAAGGCCATGTACAGAAAGACCTGTGAAGGCCATGTACAGAAAGACCTGTGAAGGCCATGTACAGAAAGACCTGTGAAGGCCAACTTCCAGAGGAGGAACTAAATCCTTTCAGTCTGGAAAAACCCCAGTGCTTGATGGTAAATAAACCAGTAAACCCCAGTGCTTGAGGCCACGTACAGGTAAATAAACCAGTAAACCCCAGTGCTTGATGTAAATAAACCAGTAAACCCCATGCTACAGTAAATAAACCAGTAAAACCCCAGTGCTTGATGGTAAATAAACCAGTAAACCCCAGTGCTGATGGTAAATAAACCAGTAAGAAAAACCCCAGTGCCATGATGGTAAACCTGTAAACCCCAGTGCTTGATGGTAAATAAAGACCTGTAAACCCCAGTGCTTGATGGTAAATAAAAACCCCAGTGCTTGATGGTAAATAAACCAGTAAACCCCAGTACTTGAAAGGTAAATAAACCAGTAAACCCCAGTGCTTGATGTAAATAAACCAGAAACCCCAGTGCTTGATGGCCAAATAAACCAGTAAAGGTATATAAACCCTGTGTGCTTGATGGTAAATAAAAGACAGTAAAGGTACCTGTGTGCTTGATGGTAAATAAACCAGTAAACCCCAGTGCTTGATGGTAAATAAACCAGTAAAGGTATAAAACCCTGTGTGCTTGATGGTAAATAAACCAGTAAACCCCAGTGCTTGATGGTAAATAAACCACCAAGTATAAAACCCTGTGTGCTTGATGGTAAATAAACCAGTAAACCCTGTGTGCTTGATGGTAAATAAACCAGTAAAGCTATAAAACCCAGTGCTTGATGGTAAATAAACCAGTAAACCCCAGTGCTTGATGGTAAATAAACCAGTAAACCCCAGTGCTTGATGGTAAATAAACCAGTAAACCCCAGTGCTTGATGGTAAATAAACCAGTAAACCCCAGTGCTTGATGGTAAATAAACCAGTAAAGGTATATAAACCCTGTGTGCTTGATGGTAAATAAACCAGTAAAGGTATATAAACCCTGTGTGCTTGATGGTAAATAAACCAGTAAAGGTATATAAACCCCAGTGCTTGATGGTAAATAAACCAGTAAACCCCAGTGCTTGATGGTAAATAAACCAGTAAACCCAGTGCTTGATGGTAAATAAACCAGTAAACCCCAGTGCTTGATGGTAAATAAACCAGTAAACCCCAGTGCTTGATGGTAAATAAACCAGTAAAGGTATATAAACCCTGTGTGCTTGATGGTAAATAAACCAGTAAAGGTATATAAACCCTGTGTGCTTGATGGTAAATAAACCAGTAAAGGTATATAAACCCTGTGTGCTTGATGGTAAATAAACCAGTAAAGGTATAAACCCTGTTTTGACGTCCTCTTAGATCCATTATTAGCATGTTTTAACCCTTTCTAGCCCATCCATTCAAAATCGGAAGCATGTTTCCGATGGTTGTCACGTCAATATCTGCGCTACAATCACCAATTGTTTTCATAAAAGCCCTCTTTTGATAGGTTACAATGTCTGCATCAATTATATATGATTGGTTTAGGGGTTAAGGGGTGGGAAAAAGCCTTTCATTTAATAGGAAAAAGTCAACATGAAAATGGTTCATTTGATGCTGCTACCACAGGGTGGCGCCTCCTCAATCTGTCAGGTTATTGTCACACCCTGCTCTGGGGACTCTAATATGTTGAGCCAGGGTGTGTAGAGTCTATGTGTTTTGGTTCAATCTGTCAGGTTATGACCAACTTTGGCAGCTCCATGATTCAGATTTGGACAACACTGTGTATCATTTGTTTTTATGTTGGTAATGATAATATTTACATTTTTGAGTATTTATTCCGATCGATAAGGTGAGTCTAAAATTAAATGTTGATGCCTCGTGAGCTAACTAAACTTGAAAAGTAGAATCAGCTTGAAAGTGAGTTGACAATTTCTATCTGAGGTAAATGTTATCTAACCAATGGCATCAATATTTCTAAAGTACATAAAAAACTTTATGAAGTGAATCAGAGATTTTTTTTAAAATCTCCTCAGATAATGTTAGCTTTCTAGCTATATTGCTAGCTAGCCCCCTGGCTAACTATGATGGCTAGCTAGCTAGCCTGTGTTGGTCAAATCAGTCTCCCAAAACAGAGCAAGATAGCCTATTTGATTTAGCTGTTCTCTTTTTTATGTTAATGTTTTCTTTGATAACTGTACAAAATAAAATGCATTTGTCATAGTCCGGCACAGTGGCTGTGTCATAATACCCAGAAAACCTAGCAGGCAAACACGGAAATGGTTCCAATAGTTTTTTCACCATTCATTTTTCACAAAGTGAATTTTACAAACAGTTCAACCTAAGTATGTGTTTGGTGTAGGCTTACCTTGGCGTGACGTTTTGATCACTGTGTAATTGTCTCTCGGACAAGGTGAGTTTTATCAATATATTCGCCTCAATTTACTCTCAAAAAGTATAAATGCTAATTAGCAACAGAGAAGACCTCAGCAAGACTACGAATTCCTGCAGGAAGCTCCTACAGGTCATCTCTAGTTGACACTGTCAGCTACCCTTCACCAGCGGGATCAGAGACCTTCTGCCCAATCCATGATGAATCCATGTGCTGTATTGAAATTAATTTAATAAAGTGTCCCCTTTCTCAGTTTTAGCTAGCCACTGACTACACTTTAGCTAGCTAGTTAGCAGAGCAGTAGATCAAAAAATCATTTTGTTTTACTTAGCCTGGATAATTGTTTGTACAGAATGTCGACTTTGGTGTCCTTATGGCATTCTTCAAGGATGAGCATCAGAGCATTAAAAGGAGAGAAGACCTCTAGAAGTCTGGCCATGTGGAGAAGTGCAGCTACAGTGAGGGGAAACTTACCGGTTTGGTCAGGGCCTGCGTGAGGGATACAGTTTATCCTGTGTCGGTGAGTGTAGCTATGGTCAGGGCCTGCGTGAGGGATCCAGTTTATCCTGTGTCGGTGAGTGTAGCTATGGTCAGGGCCTGCGTGAGGGATCCAGTTTATCCTGTGTCGGTGAGTGTAGCTATGGTCAGGGCCAGCGTGAGGGATCCAGTTTATCCTGTGTCTGTGAGTGTAGCTATGGTCAGGGGCCTGCGTGAGGGATCCAGTTTATCCTGTGTCGGTGAGTGTAGCTATGGTCAGGGCCAGCGTGAGGGATACAGTTTATCCTGTGTCGGTGAGTGTAGCTATGGTCAGGGCCTGCGTGAGGGATCCAGTTTATCCTGTGTCGGTGAGTGTAGCTATGGTCAGGGCCTGCGTGAGGGATCCAGTTTACCCTGTGTCTGTGAGTGTAGCTATGGTCAGGGCCTGCGTGAGGGATCCAGTTTATCCTGTGTCGGTGAGTGTAGCTATGGTCAGGGCCTGCGTGAGGGATCCAGTTTATCCTGTGTCGGTGAGTGTAGCTATTAAGTTAAGTTTGAGCATCTTAGCAATATAATGTGTTCTATACTTAATCAATGATATCATCATTAACCAGATTACCCCGGATACCAGACTTAGATGAGTGATAACTCAGTTCTAGAATGTTGTCATTGATGAGAATGAATCTAAAAATCTATTGACATTCAGAATTGACTTTTAGACATCCAGCCTGTATTGGAGTTTCATGACCAGAGACAAATCTTCAAAGGCACAGTATTTATTTATTCAGAGTGGTACATGCATTCACACAGTCATGATTTATAGGATCCTTCCTACTATATGATTGATACGTCAAGTGATAAAATCCCAAGTTATAAACGTAAAGTTTATGGAAAAACAGCACTTGTCCTCATGTGAAGACTACAGTTTATTCAATATTCTATAGCTGTAATGTCATCAATCAAATAAAACTTTATTTATATAACACATTTCTTACAACAAATGCATTTCAAGTTGTTCAAAGTCATGCATTGAAAGGCATGTAGCATTTACAGTGCATTCGGAAAGTATTCAGATCCTTTGACTTTTTCCACATTTTGTTATGTTACAGCCTTAATCTAAAATTGATTAAATAGTTTTTTTCCCCCTCATCAATCTACACATAATACCCCATAATGACAAGGCAAAACCAGTTTAAAAAAAATAAAAAACGGAAATATCACATTTACATAAGTATTCAGACCCTTTACTCAGTACTTTGTTGAAGCACCGCTGGAAGCAATTACAGCCTTGAGTCTTCTTGGGTATGATGCTACAAACTTGACACACCTTTATTTGGGAAGTTTCTCCCATTCTTCTCTGCAGTTCCTCTCAAGCTCTGTCAGGTTGGATGGGGAGCGTCGCTGCACAGCTATTTTCAGGTCTCTCCAGAGATGTTCGATTGAGTTCAAGTCCGGGCTCTGGCTGGACCACTCAAGGACATTCAGAGACTTGTCCCGAAGCCACTCCTGCATTGTCTTGGCTGTGTGCTTAGGGTCATTGTCCTGTTGGAAGGTGAACCTTCGCCCCAGTCTGAGGTCCTGAGTGCTCTGGAGCAGGTTTTCATCAAGGATCTCTCTTTACTTTGCTGCGTTCATCTTTTCCTCGATTCTGACTAGTCTCCCAGTCCCTGCCGCTGAAAAACATCCCCACAGCATGATGCTGCCACCACCATGCTTCACCGTAGGGATGGTGGCAAGGTTTCCTCCAGACGTGATGCATTCAGGCCAAAGAGTTCAATCTTGGTTTCATCAGACCAGAGAATCTTGTTTCTCATGGTCTGAGTCCTTTAGGTGCCTTTGGCAAACTCCAAGCGGGCTGTCATGTGCCTTTTACTGAGGAGCGGCTTCCGTCTGGCCACTCTACCATAAAGGCCTGATTGGTGGAGTGCTGCAGAGATGGTTGTCCTTCTGGAAGGTTCTCCCATCTCCACAGAGGAACTCTGGAGCTCTGTCAGAGTGACCATCGGGTTCTTGGTCACCTCCCTGACCAAGGCCCTTCTCCCCCGATTTCTCAGTTTGGCCGGGCGGCCAGCTCTAGGAAGTCTTGGTGGTTCCAAACTTCTTCCATTTAAGAATGATGGAGGCCACTGTGTTCTTGGGGACCTTCAATGCTGCAGAAATGTTTTGGTACCCTTCCCCAGATCTTTGCCTCGACACAATCCTGTCTCGGAGCTCTACGGACAATTCCTTTGACCTCATGGCTTGGTTTTTGCTCTGACATGCACTGTCAACTGTGGGACCTTATATAGACAGGTCTGTGCTTTCCAAATCATGTACAACCAATTGAATTTACCACAGGTGGATCAAGTTGTAGAAACATCTCAAGGATGATCAATGGAAACAGGATGCACCTGAGCTCAATTTCAAGTCTCATAGCAAAGGGTCTGAATACTTATGTAAACAAGGTATTTCTGTTTTTTATTTTTAATAAATGTGCAGAAATGTCTAAAAACCTGTTTTCACTTTGTCATTATGGGGTATTGTGTGTAGATTGATGAGGATATTTTATTTTTTTAATCCATTTTAGAATAAGGCTGTAAAATAACAAAATGTGGAAAAAGAAGGGGTCTGAATACTTTCCGAATGCACTGTAACATCCTTCCTCTTGGCAGGTCTTTATAGGTGACCAGGGGATTCTCTCTACTACATGTGAATGCCTCCGTGGAGCTCATAAGTATAGCCATACGGCTGCATTGGCTATTTTTGCGGTTCACAATATAAGCTGTATGGATGTGGAATGCGAGTAGAGGAAGCTAACCGTGCCCGAACCACGTGCAGTCAGTGGAAGACCTGTACCCGGCCGAAGACTACAACCCTCTGTCCCGAGAGCTCACAGGGGAGGATCTTCTAAGGAACCATCTTCAGGGTAGGTTCAGTGGAACGATATGACCCCAGAACAACTGCTACCCTCCCTGTCAAATATCAGATGGTGCCGATAGACATGGCATGTTTCCAGCTCCTAAGCAACTTTGCTGTATTATTATAATTTTTTTGTTAATTCTTACATTATTAGCCCAGAACGTTTTTTTTTGTGTTATTACATACTGCCTGAAATAACTTTTGGATATCAGAGCGACGGTAACTCACCAGCATTCTGACCAGAAATAAGACTTTCCCGAATTGGATCCTTTGCTCGCATCCCCCAAGGCAATTGAACTCATACCAGAGGCTGCTCCAAGATGCCGCCGGCGGAGAAGAGGTATTTGGAGTGGACTTCTAGTCCGACTCAGGAGGCGTGCCATCCACCTCTTCCGAGTATATTACGCGCTAATGTTCAGTCCCTGTATAATAAAGTAGACAAGCTCAGGGTGAGGATCTCCTTCCAGAGAGACATCAGGGACTGTAACATACTCTGTTTCACGGAATCATGGCTCTCTCCTGATATACTGTCCCCGTCCATACAGCCAGCTGGGTTCTCAGTACATCGCGCAGACAGCAATAAAGAACTCTCTGGGAAGAAGAAAAGTGGAGGTGTATGTTTCATGATTAACTACTCATGCTGTGATTGTGGTAACGTACGGGAACTCAAGTCCTTTTGTTCACCCGACCTAGAATACCTCACAATCAAATGCTGACTGTATTACCTCCCAAGAGAATTCTCTTCGGTTATCATCACAGCCGTGTATATTTCCCCTCAAACCGATACCACGACGGCCCTCAAGGAAATACACTGGACTTTGTGCAAACTGGAAACCGCATATCCTGAGGCCGCATTTATTGTAGATGGGGACTTTAACAAAGCAAATCTGAGGAAAACGCTACCGAAGTATATAAACACATTGCCTGTAGTACTCGCGCTTCAAAAAATCTCGACTATTGTTATGCTCCCTTCTGGGATGGCTACAAGGCCCTCCCCTGACCGGGCCCCTTAGGCAAATCAGATCACGACTCCATTCTGCTCCTCCCTTCCTATAGGCAGAAACTCAAACAAGAAGTAGCCGTGCAAAGGTATTTTCAATGCTGGTCTGACCAATCGGAATCCATGATTTAAGATTGTTTTGATCACGTGGACTGGAATATGTTCTGGGTAGCCTCTGAGAAAAACATTGACGTATATACTGACACGGTGACTGGAATATGTTCTGGGTAGCCTCTGAGAATAACATTGACGTATATACTGACACGGTGACTGGAATATGTTCTGGGTAGCCTCTGAGAATAACATTGACGTATATACTGACACGGGGACTGGAATATGTTCTGGGTAGCCTCTGAGAATAACATTGACGTATATACTGACACGGTGACTGGAATATGTTCTGGGTAGCCTCTGAGAATAACATTGACGTATATACTGACACGGGGACTGGAATATGTTCTGGGTAGCCTCTGAGAAAAACATTGACGTATATACTGACACGGTGACTGAGTTCATCGGGAAGAGTATAGGGGATGTTTTTCCCACTGTGACTATTAAAACCTACCCAAACCAAAAACGTGGATAGATGGCAGCATTCGTGCAAAACTGAAAGCGCGAACCACCACATTTAACCACGGAAAGGTGACTAGGAATATGGTTGAATACAAATAGTACAGTTATGCCCCCTGTAAGGCAATCAAACAGGCAAAACATCAGTACAGAGACAAAGTGGAGTCTCAATTCAACGGCTCAGACACGAGACGTATGTGGCAGGGACTCCAGACAATCAAAGATTACAAAGGGAAAACCAGCCACATCGCGGACACCGACGTCTTGCTCCCGAACAAGCTAAACACCTTCTTCGCCCCCTTTGAGGATAACACAGTGCCGCCGACGCGGGCCGCTCCCGAGGACTGTGGTCTCTCGTTCTCCTTGGCTGACGTGAGTAAGACATCTAAGTTTGTTAACCCTCGCAAGGCTGCCGGCCCAGACGACATCCCTAGCTGCGTCCTTAAAGAATGCGCAGACCAGCTGGCTGGGGGTGTTTACGGACATATTCAATCTCTCCCTATCCCAGTCTGCTGTCCCCACGTCCACCGTTGTTCCTGTCCCCAAGAAAGCAATGGTCTCTGAACTAAATGACTATCGCCCCGTAGCACTCACTTCTGTCATCATGAAATGCTTTGAGAGGCTAGTTAAGGATCATATCACCTCCACCTTACACCCTAGACCCACTTCAATTTGCTTACCGCCCCAATAGATCCACAGACGATGCAATCGGCATCACACTGCCCTTTCCCGTCTGGACAAGAGGAATACATTTACATTTACGTCATTTATCAGACGCTCTTATCCAGAGCGACTTACAAATTGGTGTATTCAACTTATGATAGCCAGTGGGACAACCACTTTTCTTTTTTTTTGTGTGGGGGGGGGGTAGAAGGATTACTAGGGTAGGGTTTCAAGTGTCTCCGGAAGGTGGTCAGTGACTCTGCTGTCCTGGCGTCGTGGGGGAGCTTGTTCCACCATTGGGGTGCCAGAGCAGCGAATAGCTTTGACTGAGCTGAGCGGGAACTGTGCTTCTGTAGCGGTAGGGGGGCTAACAGGCCAGAGGTGGATGAACGTAGTGCCCTCGTTTGGGTGTAGGGTCTGATCAGAGCCTGAAGATCTGAGTTGGTATCTATATACAGGCATATACAGGCCCATCTGAAGTTTGCCATTGAGCTTGGCGTCGGGTAAGTTTGGCTCATTGCGAGCTCACAGAACAGAGCTCCGGGCAGCTGAGCGGAAATGGAAGAAAACTAGACTCCCTGCAGACCTGGCATCTTTTCACTCCCTCCTCTCTACATTTTCTTCATCTGTTTCTGCTGCTAAGGCCACTTTCTACCACTCTAAATTCCAAGCATCCGCCTCTAACCCTAGGAAGCTCTTTGCCACATTCTCCTCCCTGCTGAATCCCCCCCCCCCCCCTCCCTCTCTGTGGATGACTTCGTCAACCATTTTGAAAAGAAGGTTGACGACATCCGATCCTCGTTTGTTAAGTCAAATGACACTGCTGGTCCTGCTCACACTGCCCTACCCTATGCTTTGACTTCTTTCTCCCCTCTCTCTCCAGATAAAATCTTGCGACTTGTGATGGCAGGCCGCCCAACAACCTGCCCGCTTGACCCTATCCCCTCCTCTCTTCTCCAGACCATCTCCGGTGACCTTCTCCCTTACCTTACCTCACCTCGCTGATCAACTCATCCTTGACCGCTGGCTATGTCCCTTCCGTCTTCAAGAGAGCGAGAGTTGCACCCCTTCTCAAAAAACCAACACTCTATCCCTCTGATGTCAACAACTACAGACCAGTATCCCTTCTTTCTTTTCTCTCCAAAACTATTGAGCGTGCCGTCTTTAGCCAACTCTCTTGCTATCTCTCTCAGAATGACCTTCTTGATCCAAACCAGTCAGGTTTCAAGACTGGTCATTCAACTGAGACTGCTCTTCTCTGTGTCACAGAGGCTCTCCGCACTGCTAAAGCTAACTCTCTCTCCTCTGCTCTTGTCCTTCTAGACCTGTCTGCTGCCTTTGACACTGTGAACCATCAGATCCTCCTCTCCACCCTCTCCGAGCTGGGCATCTCCGGCGCGGCTCACTCTTGGATTGCGTCCTACCTGACCGGTCGCTCCTACCAAGTGGCGTGGCGAGAAACTGTCTCCGCACCACGTGCTCTCACCACTGGTGTCCCCCAGGGCTCAGTTCTAGGCCCTCTCCTATTCTCGCTATACACCAAGTCACTTGGCTCTGTCATATCCTCACATGGCCTCTCCTATCATTGCTACGCGGTGCGTGCTCAGCCCCCTCCTGTACTCCCTGTTCACCCATGACTGCGTGGCCACGCACGCCTCTAACTCAATCATCAAGTTCGCAGATGACACAACAGTAGTAGGTCTGATTACCAACAATGACGAGACAGCCTACAGGGAGGAGGTGAGGGCCCAGGCGGAGAGGTGACAGGAAAATAACCTCTCACTCAACATCAACAAAACAAAGGAGATGATCGTGGACTTCAGGAAACAGCAGAGGGAGTACCCCCCTATCCACATCGACGGGACCGCAGTGGAGAAGGTGAAAAGCTTCAAGTTCCTCTGCGTACACATCACTGACCATCTGAAATGTTCCACCCACACAGACAGCGCAACAGCTCCTCTTCAACCTCAGGAGGCTGAAGAAATTTGGCTTGGCCCCTAAGACCCTCACAAACTTTTACAGATGCACCATTGAGAGCATCCTGTCGGGCTGTATCAACGGCTGGTTTGGCAACTCACCACCCGCAACCACAGGGCTCTCCAGAGGGTGGTGCGGTCTGCCCAACACATCACCGGGGACACACTGCCTGCCCTCCAGGACATCTACAGCACCCGGTGTCACAGGAAGGCCAAAAAGATCATCAAGGACATCAACCTGCCATGGCCTGTTCACCCCGCTATCATCCAGAAGGCGAGGTCAGTACAGGTGCATCAAAGCTGGAACCAACAGACTGAAAAACAGCTTCTATCTCAAGGCCACCAGACTGTTAAATAGCCATCACTAGCCGGCCTCCACCCAGTACCCTGCCCTGAACTTAGTCACTAGCCGGCTACCACCCAGTTACTCAACCCTGCACCTTAGAGGCTGCTGCCCACGTACATAGTCATGGAACACTGGTAACTTTAATAAAGGATCACTGGTCACTTTAATAAAGGATCACTGGTCACTGTAATAAAGGAACACTGGTCACTTTAATAAAGGAACACTGGTAACTTTAATAAAGGAACACTGGTCACTTTAATAAAGGATCACTGGTCACTGTAATAATGTTTCTGTCACGATCGTCTGAAGGAGGAGACCAATGCGCAGCGTTGCGAGTGAACATGATGACTTTATTAACTTAAAGCAACCACGAAGAAAACAACAAATGACGATACGTGAAGTTCTAAACTGAAATACGACTAACAGCAACAAAGAAACAATAACCCACAAAACAAAGGAGAAAACACACAGAATATATATGGCTCCCAATCAGAGATAACGAGCCGACAGCTGACACTCGTTACCTCCGATTGGGAGTCATAGACCAATCACCACAACACAAACAAAATGAAACTCACCCATCCCCAACACCACCAAATGAAATACACCCAAACACATGAAAATGAACAACCCTGGCTCAATATTCAAAGTCCATAGAGCCAGAGTGTCACAGTACCCCCCCCTAAAGGTGCGAACTCCGGGCGCACCAACATCAGGACTAGGGGAGGGTCTGGGTGGGCGTCTGTCCATGGTGGCGGCTCTGGCCCCGGTCGTGATCCCCACCCCACCACAGTCACAACCTGCTTCGGTAGCTTCCTCCCAATGACCACCCTCCAACTAACCCCACCTGGACTAAGGGGCAACACCGGACTAAGGGGCAGCATCGGCCTAAGGGGCAGCACCGGGATAAGGGGCAGCACCGGGATAAGGGGCAGCACCGGGACAAGGGGCAGCACCGGGCTAAGGGGCAGCACCGGACTAAGGGGCAGCACCGGACTACGGGGGCAGCACCGGGCTAAGGACAGTACCTGACTAAGGGGCAGCACCGGACTAAGGGGCAGTACCAGGCTGAATGGCGGATCCCGGCTGGTCGGCTCTGTCGGATCCCGGCTGGACGGCTCTGGCGGATCCCGGCTGGACGGCTCTGGCGGATCCCGGCTGGACGGCTCTGGCGGATCCCGGCTGGACGGCTCTGGCGGATCCCGGCTGGACGGCTCTGGCGGATCCCGGCTGGACGGCTCTGGCGGATCCCGGCTGGACGGCTCTGGCGGATCCCGGTGGACGGCTCTGGCGGATCCCGGCTGGACGGCTCTGGCGGATCCCGGCTGGACGGCTCTGGCGGATCCTGGCGGGACGGCTCTGGCGGATCCAGGCTGGACGGCTCTGGCAGATCCTGGCGGGACGGCTCTGGCGGATCCAGGCTGGACGGCTCTGGCGGATCCTGGCTGGACGGCTCTGGCGGACCCTGGCTGGACGGCTCTGGCGGACCCTGGCTGGACGGCTCTGGCGGATCCTTGCTGGACGGCTCTGGCGGATCCTGGCTGGACGGCTCTGGCGGATCCTGGCTAGACGGCTCTGGCGGATCCTGGCTGGACGGCTCTGGCGGATCCTGGCTGGACGGCTCTGGCGGATCCTGGCGGGACGGCTCTGGCGGATCCTGGCTGGACGGCTCTGGCGGATCCTGGCTGGACGGGCTCTGGCGGATCCTGGCTGGACGGCTCTGGCGGATCCTGGCTAGACGGCTCTGGCGGATCCTGGCTGGACGGCTCTGGCGGATCCTGGCTGGGACGGCTCTGGCGGATCCTGGCTAGACGGCTCTGGCGGATCCTGGCTGGACGGCTCTGGCGGATCCTGGCTGGCTGACGGATCTGGCGGATCCTGGCTGGCTGACGGATCTGGCTGCTCATGGCTGGCTGACGGATCTGGCTGGCTGCTCATGGCTGGCTGACGGATCTGGCTGCTCATGGCTGGCTGACGGATCTGGCTGCTCATGGCTGGCTGACGGATCTGGCTGCTCATGGCTGGCTGACGGATCTGGCTGCTCATGGCTGGCTGACGGATCTGGCTGCTCATGGCTGGCTGACGGATCTGGCTGCTCATGGCTGGCTGACGGATCTGGCTGCTCATGGCTGGCTGACGGATCTGGCTGCTCATGGCTGGCTGACGGATCTGGCTGCTCATGGCTGGCTGACGGATCTGGCTGTTCATGGCTGGCTGACGGATCTGGCTGCTCATGGCTGGCTGACGGAACTGGCTGCTCATGGCTGGCTGACGGATCTGGCTGCTCATGGCTGGCTGACGGATCTGGCTGCTCATGGCTGGCTGACGGATCTGGCTGCTCATGGCTGGCTGACGGATCTGGCTGCTGCTCATGGCTGGCTGACGGATCTGGCTGCTCATGGCTGGCTGACGGGTCTGGCTGCTCATGGCTGGCTGACGGATCTGGCTGCTCATGGCTGGCTGACGGGTCTGGCTGCTCATGGTTGGCTGACGGGTCTGGCTGCTCATGGCTGGTTGACAGATCTGGCTGCTCATGGCTGGCTGATGGTGCTGGCTGGGAGGCTGGCGGTGGAGGCGGACCCCAGCCTCGGATAGCAGTCATCACCTCCAGCAGGGCGGCTCCCATCTGCAGGAGCTGCTCTTTCTGGTTCCGAACCTGAGCTTCCAGTCTGATATGGGCTGCGTCGGCTCCTGCTGATTCCATAGCAGGTGTATGATTCTGTCTGGCGGAAGGCTCTAGCGGCTCCTGTCTGGCGGAAGGCACTAGCGGCTCCGATCTGGCGGACGGCTCTGAAGGCTCATGGCAGACGGGCGGCTTTGCAGGCTCAGTACAGACGGGCGGCTTATGCAGCGCTTGACAGACGGGCAGTTCAGACGCCATAGGGCCGACAGGCAGTTCAGGCGCCGTTGGGCAGACGGCCAGTTCAGGCGCCGTTGGGCAGACGGCAGACTCTGGCCGACTGGTGACGCACCCCGTAGGATTCGTGCGTGGAGCAGGAACAGGCCGGGCTGGGCTGGCGACGCGCACCCTATCCCTGGTGCGAGTGGCCGGAACAGGCCGGGCCGAGCTGGCGACGCACATCGTGGACCTGGTGCGTGGAGTAGGAACAGACCGGTCCGTACCGGGAACACCCACCACTGGCCTTAACTGGGGATCAAGAACGGACCGGACCAGACTGGGAACACACTTCAGTCTCTCATGCCGTGCCACAAACAACTTCCCTCCTTCTACTCGCCAATGGCTCCCGTACTCCGTTAGCCTTCTCTCCTTTTCTCCCTGTGGCAGCCTCCTGCTGCCCAGCTGCCCAAGCCATGTGCCCCCCCCCAAAAATTTCTTGGGGTTGCCTCTCTTCCACGGGGCTTCCAGCCTCGCCTTCTCGCGCTGCCTCCTCGTACCACCTCCTCTCGGCTTTGGCTGCCTCCAGCTCTTCACGAGGGAGGCGATATTCTCCCGGTTGTGCCCAAGGACCCTTTCCGTCCAATAACTCTTCCCATGTCCAGAAATCCTTAGGAGGCGTCCATAACTCCTGTGTAGGTAGGTCCTGTTGCCGCTTGTTACGCTGCTTGGTCCTTTTGTGGTGGGTTATTCTGTCACGATCGTCTGAAGGAGGAGACCAATGCGCAGCGTTGCGAGTGAACATGATGACTTTATTAACTTAAAGCAACCACGAAGAAAACAACAAATGACGATACGTGAAGTTCTAAACTGAAATACGACTAACAGCAACAAAGAAACAATAACCCACAAAACAAAGGAGAAAACACACAGAATATATATGGCTCCCAATCAGAGATAACGAGCCGACAGCTGACACTCGTTACCTCCGATTGGGAGTCATAGACCAATCACCACAACACAAACAAAATGAAACTCACCCATCCCCAACACCACCAAATGAAATACACCCAAACACATGAAAATGAACAACCCTGGCTCAATATTCAAAGTCCATAGAGCCAGAGTGTCACAGTTTCCATCCTGTTTTACCCATCTCATATGTATATACTGTATTGCAGTCCAGTCCATCCTATTTAACTATTGCTGTATCTATTCTATTCTATCCACGTATTCTTCAGATATACTAAATATTATATCCACATACTGTCCATAATGTCTCTACAGCCCATCACATATACAGAGCCTTCAGAAAGTATTCAGACCCCTTGACAATTTCAGTTTGAGTGGTTGCTCGTTTAGCTTTCTTTATACATTGGGGGGGGTCTAATCCTGGATGCTGATTGGTTAAAACCACATTCCAGCCGGTGTCTATTCCACAAGTTACCACCATCTCACTGCTCAATCCACTGTCTCATCAGCCCAGCCAGGCAATTTATAAACTTGATCTCCACTATAAAAAGACTCTAGACATTATCTCCCATTTCTTTTAGACTAGTATTTGATTTTCAACAGCGGAGATTTGTATAAACCTTGCTATCTGTCTCTCTGACATTTGCAACATTGTTTCAATATTTAAATTCTATCTCCAGCTGTCCCATAGTAATGAACGTGTTGGGAGTCGGGACGAGACAGACAGACAGACAGGCAGACAGGCAGGCAGACAGACAGGCAGACAGACAGGCAAACAGCTTTTCTCAGCCAGTCGAAATCATGAATCATCTGGCATCATTTTTATGGATATATACAAAGAAATGTCAATAGAAAACAGGGAAACTAAACGAAATGCAACTAGTTTGCTGTCTTTCCAGCTTCCGTTTGAAGTGATTGTGTTAGCTGTGTTGTTGGCTAGCTCCTCTGAACAACAGTGTCCTGACGAGAGCACATTTGCTATGCCAGGCGAAATCGCGTATCATTAGCTCATTGTTCTGGATGTATCCAAATAAATGTCACTAGAAAACAGCTTAAACAAATGCAAATACAGCTACTTTACTGTTATTCTGGCTGTACTGTTTTACGTGACTGTCAGTTAGCCGTAGTTGGCTAGCCAGCAAGCAAGGGATAAGAACGTTGCCAGCCAAAATGGCAATGGAACATTTAGAACTAATGACTAGGTTGCGTCAATAGATACAGATCAAAAAGACTGAACGACGTGTCTGGCAACCGAACCGATAGAACGAACGACCAGCCGGCTTGGGTAGCAACCCTAGATTTGTCTCGGGACTATATCTTGTGGAAGGATGAAATAGTATGAATAAATGCATCAAAGTAATGTTTTTAATGAAAATATGTCAATCATTATTTGAATATGTTGTCAACCCATTGTATAAAAGTGATAATGTCCTCAAACCCGGTGTTTGGAGGATATATTGGCACAGTTTACCGGCCCTTGACTTCGTCTCGGGCCTGAAAACACCT
Source organism: Coregonus suidteri (assembly GCA_036851935.1). Taxonomy (NCBI): domain Eukaryota; kingdom Metazoa; phylum Chordata; class Actinopteri; order Salmoniformes; family Salmonidae; genus Coregonus; species Coregonus suidteri. The sequence continues at coordinate 50,480,658 of CM072240.1, read as the reverse complement.
GTGCCAATACAGTGAGGGAAAAAAGTATTTGATCCCCTGCTGATTTTGTAAGTTTGGCCCCACTGACAAAGACATGATCAGTCTATAATTTTAATGGTAGGTTTATTTGAACAGTGAGAGACAGAATAACAACAAAAAAATCCAGAAAAAACGCAAGTCAAAAAATGTTATAAATTGATTTGCATTTTAATGAGGGAAATAAGTATTTGACCCCTCTGCAAAACATGACTTAGTACTTGGTGGCAAAACCCTTGTTGGCAATCACAGAGGTCAGCCATTTCTTGTAGTTGGCCACCAGGTTTGTACACCATCTCAGGAAGGATTTTGTCCCACTCCTCTTTGCAGATCTTCTCCAAGTCATTAATGTTTCGAGGCTGACGTTTGGCAACTCAAACCTTCAGCTCCCTCCACAGATTTCTATGGGATTAAGGTCTGGAGACTGGCTAGGCCACTCCAGGACCTTAATGTGCTTCTTCTTGAGCCACTCCTTTGTTGCCTTGGCCGTGTGTTTTGGGTCATTGTCATGCTGGAATACCCAACCACGACCCAATTCCAATGCCCTGGCTGAGGAAGGAGGTTCTCACCCAAGATTTGACGGTACATGACCCCGTCCATCGTCCCTTTGATGCGGTGAAGTTGTCCTGTCCCCTTAGCAGAAAAACACCCCCAAAGCATAATGTTTCCACCTCCATGTTTGACGGTGGGAATGGTGTTCTTGGGGTCATAGGCAGCATTCCTCCTCCTCCAAACACGGCGAGTTGAGTTGATGCCAAAGAGCTCGATTTTGGTCTCATCTGACCACAACACTTTTACCCAGTTCTCCTCTGAATCATTCAGATGTTCATTGGCAAACATCAGACGGGCCTGTATATGTGCTTTCTTGAGCAGGGGGACCTTGCGGGCGCTGCAGGATTTCAGTCCTTCATGGCGTAGTGTGTTACCAATTGTTTTCTTGGTGACTATGGTCCAGCTGCCTTGAGATCATTGACAAGATCCTCCTGTGTAGTTCTGGGCTGATTCCTCACTGTTCTCATGATTATTGCAACTCCATGAGGTGAGATCTTGCATGGAGCCCCAGGCCGAGGGAGATTGACAGTTATTTTGTCTTTCTTCCATTTGCGAATAATTGCACCAACTGTTTGGTGATGGTCTTGTAGCCCATTCCAGCCTTGTGTAGGTCTACAATCTTGTCCCTGACATCCTTGGAGAGCTCTTTGGTCTTGGCCATGGTGGAGAGTTTGGAATCTGATTGATTGATTGCTTCTGTGGACAGGTGTCTTTTATACAGGTAACAAACTGAGATTAGGAGCACTCCCTTTAAGAGTGTGCTCCTAATTTCAGCTTGTTATCTGTATAAAGACACCTGGGAGCCAGAATTCTTTCTGATTGAGAGGGGGTCAAATACTTATTTCCCTCATTAAAATGCAAATCAATTTATAACATTTTTGACATGCGTTTTTCTGGATTTTTTTCTTGTTATTCTGTCTCTCACTGTTCAAATAAACCTACCATTAAAAATTATAGACTGATCATTTCTTTGTCAGTGGGCAAACCTACAAAATCAGCAGGGAATCAAATACTTTTTTCCCTCACTGTATATCCTCCAAGCACCAGCGTTTTGGGGATTATCACTTAAATATACTATTCTATCCTACATATTCTACAGATATCCTAAATATTATATCCACCACTGTCCATAATTACTGTACATCCCATTGCATACATACAGTGCATCCGTAAAGTATTCAGACCCCTTGACCTTTTCGATGTCGCCGGTCTACTAACTACCGGTCCTGGCAACCCTCATTACGCACACCTGGCAACCCTCATTACGCACACCTGGCAACCATCATTACGCACACCTGGCAACCATCATTACGCACACCTGGCAACCCTCATTACGCACACCTGGCAACCCTCATTACGCACACCTGGCAACCCTCATTATGCACACCTGGCAACCCTCATTACGCACACCTGGCAACCCTCATTACGCACACCTGGCAACCCTCATTACGCACACCTGGCAACCCTCATTACGCACACCTGGCAACCCTCATTACGCACACCTGGCAACCCTCATTACGCACACCTGGCAACCCACATTACGCACACCTGGCAACCCTCATTACGCACACCTGGCAACCCTCATTACGCACACCTGCTCCCCATCGTTACGCACACCTGGCAACCCTCATTACGCACACCTGGCAACCCTCATTACGCACACCTGGCAACCCTCATTACGCACACCTGGCAACCCTCATTACGCACACCTGGCAACCATCATTATGCACACCTGGCAACCCTCATTACGCACACCTGGACCTCATCATCACCCTGATTACTCTCCCTTTATTTAGCCCTCAGTAGCCTCAGTCTTCAGGCAGTATTGGTTTTGTTTACGTTCAGTACGCTACTCCTGTTTGGATTATCTTCATTGTTCTTATTATTAAACTCACCTTCTTCACCTGCTTCCTGACTCCCTTTGCATTCGTTACAGAATACTGCCTTCAAAATATAGAAGCAGCAGAAGTTAAGGATATCTCCCAGATGGTCGACGAACAGGAACACCTACTCCGTCAACACCACAACCAGCTAGCTCAACTGGGTACGGTAATGGATAAGGTTCTCCGTGTTCTCCACCACCTCGACAACACCTGAGAGGATTCATCTCCAACTAGCGGAGGATCCTCTACCACGAGTCGTCCCAGCAAGCCAGTCCCCCAGCCCATCCCGCAGCCCGTCCCCCAGCCCGTCCCCCAGCCCGTCCCGCAGCCCAGTCCCCCAGCCCGTCCCCCAGCCCAGTCCCCCGAGCCCATCCCCCAGTCAGTCCCCCAGCCCATCCACCAGCCCAACCCCCAGTCCATCCCCCAGTCAGTCCCCAGCCCATCCACCAGTCAGTCCCCCAGCCCATCCACCAGTCCAGTCCCCCAGCCCAACCCCCAGTCAGTCCCCCAGCCCATCCCCCAGTCAGTCCCCCAGCCCGTCCCCCAGTCAGTCCCCCAGCCCATCCACCAGTCCCCAACCCCCAGTCCATCCCCCAGCCAGTCCCCCAGCCCATCCCCCAGTCAGTCCCCCAGCCCATCCACCAGCCCAACCCCCAGTCCATCCCCCAGTCAGTCCCCAGCCCATCCACCAGTCAGTCCCCCAGCCCATCCACCAGTCAGTCCCCCAGCCCAACCCCCAGTCCATCCCCCAGCCAGTCCCCCAGCCCATCCCCCAGTCAGTCCCCCAGCCCATCCACCAGTCAGTCCCCCCAGCCCATCCACCAGTCAGTCCCCCAGCCCATCCCCCAGTCAGTCCCCCAGCCCAACCCCCAGCCCATCCCCCAGGCAGTCCCCCAGCCCATCCCCCAGTCAGTCCCCCAGCCCATCCCCCAGTCAGTCCCCCAGCCCATCCACCAGTCCGTCCCCCAGTCCGTCCCCCAGTCAGTCCCCAGCCCATCCACCAGTCAGTCCCCCAGCCCGTCCCCCAGTCAGTCCCCCAGCCCATCCCCCAGTCAGTCCCCCAGCCCAGTCCCCCAGTCCGTCCCCCAGCCCGTCCCCCAGTCCGTCCCCCAGTCAGTCCCCCAGCCAGTCCCCCAGCCCACCCCCAGCCCGTCCCCCAGCCCGTCCCCCAGTCAGTCCCCAGCCAGTCCCCCAGCCCGTCCCCCAGCCCGTCCCCCAGCCCCCCAGTCCCCCAGTCAGTCCCCCAGCCCGTCCCCCAGTCCGTCCCCCAGCCCGTCCCCCAGTCCGTCCCCCAGCCCATCCCCCAGCCCATCCCCCAGTCAGTCCCCCAGCCCGTCCCCCAGTCCGTCCCCCAGCCCATCCCCCAGCCCATCCCCCAGCCAGTCCCCCAGCCCGTCCCCCAGCCCGTCCCCCAGTCCGCCCTATTGTTCCCCCCCGGACAATTATGACGGGACTCCATCGAATTCCTGTGGCTTCCTACTCCAGTGCTCTCTCTATTTCGCCCATCAGACAGGAGCCCCCACCACCGAGAGGTTCAAGGTTGCCACGGTCATTTCCCTGCTGACCAGACAGGCTTTGGAGTGGGCTACGGCCGTCTGGGAGAGAGGAGAGGAGGAGCTGGGTTCCTATGGTTCATGGCTCTGTTCATGGCGGTCTTCGATCATCCACCAGAGGGCCGAGAGGGAGGTGAGCGACTACTCCAACTCCGACAGGGTGCCCAGACCGCTGTAGAGTACGCCCTCACCTTCAGGACCCTGGCAGCCTCCAGCGGATGGAATGAGCCGGTGCTCCGCACCTTATTCCGAAGAGCTGTGTGAAGAGGTCCAGACGGAGTTGGCGCGTCTATCTTGTGTCAATAAAAACAGCTGGACGTAATGACATCACACCTAAAAAAATAAAAATAACAACGCTAAAACCTACAGTGTCAAGAATGTAGTGGTTGAAGTGTTTCCATTACCTATTTAGGCAAATTGCGCAATAATAAATTGGCGACATGCCCTCCCACCTATTGGTTTCATGTCTCAGGTAGCCCGTGAAAGCCAGCATGGATAGAATGCAATAATTGTCTAATATTTAACATATTCTAATCATTCTCATGTGCCAACATATCGCCACGGTCCGTGCTATAGTGAAACTCTACTCCTGTATATCTGAAATAATTGGATGGTGAAACTTGCCAGCCAACTAGAAAAGCAAGGCGAAGCAATTCAGGCGTTCTTGAAAGTCAGGACAATCCTTGTCCATCAAATAAACATTATTTTTATAGTTGAAAAAAATGTATTTTGCGGTAGGCATTTATAATTAAATGTGGAGGGGAGCTTATAGTTATATGATGACATCACGTACCCCGCCTACCTTCAAAAAATATTCGGCAATCATAATTTATTTGAAAAACACCGTTTCCATCATCATTTGTCTCAAAGTTTGACAAAAGAAAAATCCACTCCTGTCAAATTATACACATTTTGTCGATCTTTAGAAAATGTATTCTATATCTGCCGTTTCCATTACACATTGCTTTTGTTGAATAAACATGAGTCAATGGAAACCTGCTTAATGACCTCCATACAAAAATTCCTAACTTCGAAGGTTTATTTTCGTGGACAGATTTTGGGCTGAGTAAAACCTCTCGCTTCGCCTCTTCCTCTCTGATCACCTTGAAGAGTTGAGAACACTGACTGCGGTAACTCGTGATAGAACCGGAAGAGGAAACCTAGCGCTAAAGCGTGGCCACGTTGATCTTTCCATCTCGTCCCCGTTCCACTGCTTTCTAATCCGCCTACTTAAATGCCACCGTAGCAACGGCTGTGATTGACAGCTGGACATATCCAATTGGGAACCTGGCTATCTTTCGCGGTCGTGTAAACCAACCAATATCTTTTCTCCTGGCTTCACAGAGCATTTTTATTGGTCCAGCGATTACTATTTTAACCAATTATGTTTTTAACCACAGGACACGCCACTAGAGACCTGCTGACGTCACCGTGTGCTTTCCCCTTGTGGCGGCCGTGACGGCGCATGCGTAGAACCTACAGTGATTTGACGGATGGACGCTTGTCCAATCAGGTTCAGTGTTTGGGGGGGCCGGCCCGGACCACGGAAATGTTTTTTGAGCGACAAAGGTGTCGTGCAATCGGGCTCTGCTTAGTACTCGAGTTGTACAAATTGATGGCGCAGGTGTTCAATCGGCTTTTTATGCTTGCCATTCTCTCTTTAGTCGCCACTTCTCCGTCCTATCGCAGTGTGGAGACGGGGAGGGAGTTAGGGTTACTAAGGCCAGTCTTCTGTCAGCTACAAGGGAACAACAGTATGGTGCCTTAACGGCTGTTTGTTTACCTAACGAAGGAAAGGACTTCGAAGAAACAACAGCTCTTATCTACATTCACCTGTACATAACCTACTCTGCGAGAAAAAAAATATTTTTTACTTTTACTCGGCTTGGCATGTAAATGGTCTATGTACTGATGTGCCAGTGTTACAAATGGAAAGGGAGTTTCACTTTGGGAACGTGAGCATATCCCTAGTGCTCATGTTGTTGTTGAGGGCTCTGACTGGGACTTGTCCGACTCTAAGCTTAGCCGCCGGGAGAGAGCACCAACCCGCAGCCGCACTGGGGTCACACACAGCCGGGGAAGATGGAACCGAAGGGCTCTTGGTGGAACGGGGCTTGGAAAGTATCGGCGGTCCTGTTCCGGTTGTTATCGGGGACGTGACCGTGGAGGATCATGATGATGAGAGCGGGGCGACCGGGGAGGGCGAGGAGCCGTACGGAGAAAGTAACGGCAACATCAAACCCACACGGTGAGCAGCTTGTTTGGTACTAAACAACTTATAGGGGGTTGTGGTGAAACCACTGCAACTGGCAAACTGTTGAAAGCAGAAAGATTTTCCAAGAACGTGGTTCGTCAACTCAGACAGCTGTGTTATTGTCTCGTTCTGTTACAATGGTCGCCTGCTCACAGGTTGGGAGAAGGGGGGTCACATTGGTGTACAAACAATGTCAACAGCTCTTTACTCCAACTTTCTTTGTTTGTTTGTTGGATGTAATAGGTGAGCTCGTTCTCAGTAAACTTTGGTACATTTGCTCTCCTAACTATGATCACTTAATAGTGATCACACACAACGTTTATGTGGCTAATTTCTTTGAAAGTCAAGTGATTTGTTGCTTTGCGTCTGGTAGTTTTGCTGAGTGCAGCAACAGCGCTAGAGCTGTCATCATCCCCAAAGTGTCAGGGTTCCGGTTTTCCGAACCTCTTCCATCATAAAGCGCATCTGGCTGGCTCCCGGACCAATCTGACAACCCACTGGGGAAAAACTGCTTGAATCACGTTGTTTCCACGTAATTTCAACCCCCCAAATCTATGTGATGACATTGAATCAACGTGGAAAACTAATTGGATTTGCAAAAAGGGCATTTCGTTTTTTTTCACCCAACTTTTAACCTAAATCCTATGACACGGGGAAATGTTTTGTTGGTTTCACGTTGAATGCATGTTAGTGGACAACTCAACCAAATCTAATCAAAACTAGACGGTCCTCTGTAGCTCAATTGGTAGAGCATGGCACTTGTAACGTCAGGGTAGCGGGTTCGATCCCTGGCACCAACCATACGCAAAAATGTATGAACACATGACTGTAAGTCGCTTTGGATAAAAGTGTCTGCTAAATGGCATATTATTATATTATTATTATTATTATTATATTATTAGACATTGAACTGACATCTGTGCCCAGTGGGAAGCGACAGACACTTTGCAGTATGGACAGTTCTTTGGTTAAAGTATAGCTTGAACCATACACTGTCCCATTAGACAGCTCTGCAAGCATTATGACAAAATACCTTTGTTAGCTTACTCACCAAATATGGAGTTCCGCTGAGCAACTGTCATCATTTACTGCCATCACGCCCGGTATGTACTTCCAAAAAAGGTCTAAATAAATTGACCTAGTACAAGGGATTTACAATTATCTATGTATTGTTTTCGACCAAATCCACCTGCGCATGTCCACTAGGTCTAAAACAACACATAGATCATTGTCAGAATCGACCTGCGGATGTCCACTAGGTCTAAAACAACACATAGATCATTGTAAATCCCTTGGACATTTTTATTTAGAGCTTTGTTTTGGAAGTATGACCAAAGCACAAGTTTAGAACTGAACATGAAAGTGTGCTGAGCACAGTTCTGTAACAGAGAGCTGCATCAGTGAACAGTGAACACTGCCCAGCCCAGCCTGAAACTAAACTAGAGAGCGTCACATTATGGCTGTTTTTGGAGAGCAGGAAGCAATGGAATTCCTAGATGTTTACTTTGTAGAATTTCTAAGTAAAGACGTTCTTTGCTGTCATAAAGAGTTCATAATAATAATAATATGCCATTTAGCAGACGCTTTTATCCAAAGCGACTTAGTCATGTGCGCATACATTTTTACGTATGGGTGGTCCCGGGGTTCGAACCCACTACCCTGGCGTTACAAGCGCCATGCTCTACCAATTGAGCTACAGAGGACCACATATGTCAGCACAGGTTCAGTCCGATACTTTGACACCGTAATATCCCGTTAGAGTAGATAGCTACAGTGGGACAGCAACATTACAATACCTAACTTGGAGAAAGAGCTGGCATCCTCTGGCCAGCCAGTCTGTCAGTGAAGGAGTTGCTCTGTCTGAGGAATCTTTCAGAACCAGCTCATTTGAAACATTTTTTTTTTTAGATGTTGTTGTAAAAAGACATCCTCAGATATGAGGGTATAAAATAACTGTTTGGCACATGCAGTTGATGATAACTTATTATATTGACTAAAAACAGCTTTTATTGATAATGTTTCCATACTATTTACCCACTTCATATGTATATACTGTATTCTAGTCATGGTTCATCCTATATAACTACTGCTGTCCTCTTCATATGTATATACTGTATTCTAGTCATGGTTCATCCTATATAACTACTGCTGTCCACTTCATATGTATATACTGTATTCTAGTCATGGTTCAGTCCTATATAACTACTGCTGTCCTCTTCATATGTATATACTGTATTCTAGTCATGGTTCATCCTATATATAACTACTGCTGTCCACTCCATATGGATATACTGTATTCTAGTCATGGTTCATCCTATATAACTACTGCTGTCCACTCCATATGTATATACTGTATTCTAGTCATGGTTCATCCTATATAACTACTGCTGTCCACTCCATATGTATATCACTGTATTCTAGTCATGGTTCATCCTATATAATATAACTACTGCTGTCCACTCCATATGTATATACTGTATTCTAGTCATGGCTTCATCCTATATAACTACTGCTGTCCCTCTTCATATGTATATACTGTATTCTAGTCATGGTTCATCCTATATATATACTACTGCTGGACACACCTTTTAGTCTATTCACATACTGTCTATACACACAATTTTATGTATCTATATAACTACTGCTGTCCATCAAAAGTTTGAACACACACCTACTCATTCAAGGTATTTTCTTTATTTGTACTATTTTCTACTTTGTAGAATAATAGTGAAGACATCAAAACTATGAAATAACACATATGGAATCATGTAGTAACCAAACAAGTGTTAAACAAAATATATTTGAGATTTTAGATTGTTCAAATAGCCACCCTTTACCTTGATGACAGCTTTGCACACTCTTGGCATTCTCTCAACCAGCTTCATGAGGTAGTCACCTGGAAGCATTTCAATTAACAGGTGTGCCTTCTTAAAAGTTAATTTGTGAAATGTATTTCCTTCTTAATGCGTTTGAGCCAATCAGTTGTGTTGTGAAGATAGCCCTATTTGGTAAAAGACCAGGTCCATATTATGGCAAGAACAGCTCAAATAAGCAAAGCGAAATGACAGTCCATCATTACTTTAAGACATGAAGGTCAGTCAATACGGAACATTTCAAGAACTTTGAAAGTTTCTTCAAGTGCAGTCGCAAAAATAATCAAGCGCTATGATGAAACTGGCTCTCATGAGGACCGCTACAGGAATGGAAGACCCAGAGTTACTTCTGCTGCAGAGGATAAGTTAATTAGCGTTACCAGCCTCAGAAATTGCAGCCCAAATAAATGCTTCACAGAGTTGAAGTCACAGACACATCTCAACATCAACTGTTCAGAGGGGACTGTGTGAATCAGGCCTTCATGGTTGAATTGCTGCAAAGAAACCACTACTAAAGGACACCAATAAGAAGAAGAGACCTGCTTGGGCCAAGAAACACGAGCAATGGACATTATCCTTTGGTCTGGAGTCCAAATTTGAGATGCTTGGTTCCAACCGCAGTGTCTTTGTGAGACGCGGTGTGGGTGAACGGATGATCTCCGCATGTGTGGTTCCCACCGTGAAGCATGGAGGAGGAGGTGTGATGGTGTGGGGGTGCATTGCTGGTGACACTGTCTGTGATTTTATTTAGAATTCAAGGCACACTTAACCAGCATGGCTACCACATAATTCTGCAGTGATACGCCATCCCATCTGGTTTGGACTTAGTGGGACTATCATTTGTTTTTCAACAGGACAATTACCCAACACACCTCCAGGCTGTGTAAGGGCTATTTTACCAAGAAGGAGAGTGATGGAGTGCTGCATCAGATGACCTGGCCTCCACAATCCCCCGACCTCAACCCAATTGAGATGGTTTGGGATGAGTCGGACGGCAGAGTGAAGGAAAATCAGCCAACAAGTGCTCAGCATATGTGGGAACTCCTTCAAGACTGTTGGAAAAGCATTCCAGGTGAAGCTGGTTGAGAGAATGTCAAGAGTGTGCAAAGCTGTCAAGGCAAAGGGTGGCTACTTTGAAGAATCTCAAATATAAAATGTATTTTGATTTGTTTAACCTCTTAAGGATCTGACCCTTTTTTTCAGTTTTCACCTAAAATGACATACCCAAATCTAACTGCCTGTAGCTCAGGACCTGAAGGAAGGAGCTGCATATTCTTGAAACCATTTGAAAGGAAACACTTTGAAGTTCGTGGAAATGTGAAATTAATGTAGGAGAATATAACACATTAGATCTGGTAAAAGATAATACAAACAAAAAAACATGCATTTTCTATTTATTTATTTTATTCCATCATCTTTGAAATGCAACAGAAAGGCCACAATATAATATTGCAGTTTAGGCACAATTTAGTTTTTGGCCACTAGATGGCAGCAGTGTGTGTGTGCAGAGTTTCAGATTGATTCAGTGAAGCGTTGCAATACTGGACTATTTTGTATCAAGTCTGCCCAAATGTGCCGAATTGGTCAATTGATACATTTTCAAGTATATAACTATAGAGAACATACAAAAATGATATGGTAATACAAAATGTAAGTTTACACACTCCCAGGAAAGTCATTAATGATGGATCATTAGTTTATACACTAACTTTCACCCATCTAGATGGCCGGGCGGGGTGGGTGTGGAGCCAGAGACAGCAGGGGTTCAAACTGTAGAACCCAGTTCTTACATTTTAATATAAAAATGGATTTTATCAAACAAAACTATGCTACATTTGATCTCTGGGACCCTTAGGATGACAAATCAGAGTAAATTACTGAATGCAAGTACATTATTTACCTTCAGAGGTGAATGTATAAAACCGGTGGGGGGGGGTAGAAGGATTACTGTTATACTATTCCAGGTATTCCTTAAAGAGGTAGGGTTTTCAAGTGTCTCCGGAAGGTGGTCAGTGACTCCGCTGTCCTGGCGTCGTGGGGGAGCTTGCTCCACCATTGGGGTGCCAGAGCAGCGAATAGCTTTCACTGGGCTGAGCGGGAACTGTGCTTCCGTAGAGGTAGGGGGGCTAGCAGGCCAGAGGTGGATGAAAGTAGTGTCCTCGTTTGGGTGTAGGGACTGATCAGAGCCTGAAGGTACGGAGGTGCCGTTCCCCTCACAGCTCCGTAGGCAAGCACCATGGTTTTGTCAGTAGATGCGAGCTTCAACTGGAAGCCAGTGGAGTGTGCGGAGGAGCGGGGTGACGTGAGAGAACTTGGGAAGGTCGAAAACCAGACGGGCTGCGGCGTTCTGGATGAGTTGTAGGGGTTTAATGGCACAGGCAGGGAGCCCAGCCAACAGCGAGTTGCAGTAATCCAGACGGGAGGTGACAAGTGCCTGGATTAGGACATGTGCCGCTTTCTGTGTAAGGTAGGGTCGTACTCTGCGAATGTTGTAGAGCATGAACCTACAGGATCAGGTCACCACTTTGATGTTAGCGGAGAACGACAGGGTGTTGTCCAGGGTCACGCCAAGGTTCTTTGCACTCTGGGAGGAGGACACAATGGAGTTGTCAACCGTGATGGCGAGATCATGGAGCGGGCAGTCCTTCCCCGTGACAAAGAGAAGAGCCGTCTCAGTTGAATGACCAGTCTTGAAACCTGACTGGTTTGGATCAAGAAGGTCATTCTGAGAGAGATGGCAGGAGAGTTGGCTAGAGACGGCACGCTCAAGAGTTTGGAGCTGTGATAACATCTAAAAAATGGTGTATGTGACCAATAAACCTTGATTTGAGGTTGTGTCAAGCAAGGGCTTAGTTCAGATAGTCAGTCCCTGTGCTGGAGTTGAGCTCTGCTACTGTTGTTTTGACAACACAGTTGATAGCCTATACATCCTAACGACGTTGGACAACACAGTTGATAGCCTATACATCCTAATGATGTTGGACAACACAGTTGATAGCCTATACATCCTAATGATGTTTGACAACACAGTTGGACAACACAGTTGATAGCCTATACATCATAACGATGTTGGACAACACCGTTGATAGCCTATACATCATAACGACCTTGGACAACACAGTTGATAGCCTATACATCATAACGATGTTGGACAACACAGTTGATAGCCTATACATCCTAACGAGTTGGACAAACACAGTTGATAGCCTATACATCCTAACGATGTTGGACAACACAGTTTGATAGCCTATAACATCCTAACGATGTTGGACAACACAGTTGATAGCCTATACATCCTAACGATGTTGGACAACACGTTGATAGCCTATACATCCTAACGATGTTGGACAACACAGTTGATAGCCTATACATCATAACGATGTTGGACAACACCGTTTGATAGCCTATACATCATAACGATGTTGGACAACACAGTTGATAGCCTATACATCCTAACGATGTTGGACAACACAGTTGATAGCCTATACATCCTAACGATGTTGGACAACACAGTTGATAGCCTATACATCCTAACGATGTTGGACAACACAGTTGATAGCCTATACATCCTAATGATGTTGGACAACACAGTTGATAGCCTATACATCCTAACGATGTTGGACAACACAGTTGATAGCCTATACATCCTAACGATGTTGGACAACACAGTTGATAGCCTATACATCCTAACGATGTTGGACACACACAGTTGATAGCCTATACATCCTAATGATGTTGGACAACACAGTTGATAGCCTATACATCCTAACGATGTTGGACAACACAGTTGATAGCCTATACATCCTAACGATGTTGGACAACACAGTTGATAGCCTATACATCCTAACGATGTTGGACAACACAGTTGATAGCCTATACATCCTAACGATGTTGGACAACACAGTTGATAGCCTATACATCCTAATGATGTTGGACAACACAGTTGATAGCCTATACATCCTAACGATGTTGGACAAACACAGTTGATAGCCTATACATCCTAACGATGTTGGACAACACAGTTGATAGCCTATACATCCTAACGATGTTGGACAACACAGTTGATAGCCTATACATCCTAATGATGTTGGACAACACCGTTGATAGCCTATACATCCTAATGATACAACACAGTTGATAGCCTATACATCCTAACGATGTTGGACAACACAGTTGATAGCCTATACATCCTAACGATGTTGGACAACACAGTTGATAGCCTATACATCCTAACGATGTTGGACAACACAGTTGATAGCCTATACATCCTAATGATGTTGGACAACACAGTTGATAGCCTATACATCCTAACGATGTTGGACAACACAGTTGATAGCCTATACATCATAACGATGTTGGACAACACAGTTGATAGCCTATACATCCTAATGATGTTGGACAACACCGTTGATAGCCTATACATCCTAATGATGTTGGACAACACAGTTGATAGCCTATACATCCTAACGATGTTGGACAACACAGTTGATAGCCTATACATCCTAACGATGTTGGACAACACAGTTGATAGCCTATACATCCTAATGACGTTGGACAACACAGTTGATAGCCTATACATCCTAACGATGTTGGACAACACAGTTGATAGCCTATACATCATAACGATGTTGGACAACACAGTTGATAGCCTATACATCCTAACGATGTTGGACAACACAGTTGATAGCCTATACATCCTAACGATGTTGGACAACACAGTTGATAGCCTATACATCCTAATGATGTTGGACAACACAGTTGATAGCCTATACATCCTAATGATGTTGGACAACACAGTTGATAGCCTATACATCATAACGACGTTGGACAACACAGTTGATAGCCTATACATCCTAATGATGTTGGACAACACAGTTGATAGCCTATACATCCTAATGATGTTGGACAACACAGTTGATAGCCTATACATCCTAATGATGTTGGACAACACAGTTGATAGCCTATACATCCTAACGATGTTGGACAACACAGTTGATAGCCTATACATCCTAACGATGTTGGACAACACAGTTGATAGCCTATACATCCTAATGATGTTGGACAACACAGTTGATAGCCTATACATCATAACGACGTTGGACAACACAGTTGATAGCCTATACATCCTAATGATGTTGGACAACACAGTTGATAGCCTATACATCCTAATGATGTTGGACAACACAGTTGATAGCCTATACATCCTAATGATGTTGGACAACACAGTTGATAGCCTATACATCCTAATGATGTTGGACAACACAGTTGATAGCCTATACATCCTAATGATGTTGGACAACACAGTTGATAGCCTATACATCATAACGATGTTGGACAACACAGTTGATAGCCTATACATCCTAACGATGTTGGACAACACAGTTGATAGCCTATACATCCTAACGATGTTGGACAACACAGTTGATAGCCTATACATCCTAACGATGTTGGACAACACAGTTGATAGCCTATACATCCTAACGATGTTGGACAACACAGTTGATAGCCTATACATCCTAACGATGTTGGACAACACAGTTGATAGCCTATACATCCTAACGATGTTGGACAACACAGTTGATAGCCTATACATCCTAATGATGTTGGACAACACAGTTGATAGCCTATACATCCTAACGATGTTGGACAACACAGTTGATAGCCTATACATCCTAACGATGTTGGACAACACAGTTGATAGCCTATACATCCTAACGATGTTGGACAACACAGTTGATAGCCTATACATCATAACGATGTTGGACAACACAGTTGATAGCCTATACATCATAACGATGTTGGACAACACAGTTGATAGCCTATACATCCTAACGATGTTGGACAACACAGTTGATAGCCTATACATCCTAACGACGTTGGACAACACAGTTGATAGCCTATACATCATAACGATGTTGGACAACACAGTTGATAGCCTATACATCATAACGATGTTGGACAACACAGTTGATAGCCTATACATCCTAACGATGTTGGACAACACAGTTGATAGCCTATACATCCTAACGATGTTGGACAACACAGTTGATAGCCTATACATCCTAACGATGTTGGACAACACAGTTGATAGCCTATACATCATAACGATGTTGGACAACACAGTTGATAGCCTATACATCCTAACGATGTTGGACAACACAGTTGATAGCCTATACATCCTAACGATGTTGGACAACACAGTTGATAGCCTATACATCCTAAAACGATGTTGGACAACACAGTTGATAGCCTATACATCATAACGATGTTGGACAACACAGTTGATAGCCTATACATCCTAACGATGTTGGACAACACAGTTGATAGCCTATACATCCTAACGATGTTGGACAACACAGTTGATAGCCTATACATCATAACGATGTTGGACAACACAGTTGATAGCCTATACATCATAACGATGTTGGACAACACAGTTGATAGCCTATACATCCTAACGATGTTGGACAACACAGTTGATAGCCTATACATCCTAACGATGTTGGACAACACAGTTGATAGCCTATACATCCTAACGATGTTGGACAACACAGTTGATAGCCTATACATCCTAACGATGTTGGACAACACAGTTGATAGCCTATACATCCTAATGATGTTGGACAACACAGTTGATAGCCTATACATCCTAACGATGTTGGACAACACAGTTGATAGCCTATACATCCTAACGATGTTGGACAACACAGTTGATAGCCTATACATCCTAACGATGTTGGACAACACAGTTGATAGCCTATACATCCTAACGATGTTGGACAACACAGTTGATAGCCTATACATCCTAACGATGTTGGACAACACAGTTGATAGCCTATACATCCTAACGATGTTGGACAACACAGTTGATAGCCTATACATCCTAACGACGTTGGACAACACAGTTAATAGCCTATACATCCTAACGATGTTGGACAACACAGTTGATAGCCTATACATCCTAACGATGTTGGACAAACACAGTTGATAGCCTATACATCCTAACGATGTTGGACAACACAGTTGATAGCCTATACATCCTAACGATGTTGGACAACACAGTTGATAGCCTATACATCCTAACGATGTTGGACAACACAGTTGATAGCCTATACATCCTAACGACGTTGGGACAACACCGTTGATAGCCTATACATCCTAACGATGTTGGACAACACAGTTGATAGCCTATACATCCTAACGATGTTGGACAACACAGTTGATAGCCTATACATCCTAACGATGTTGGACAACACAGTTGATAGCCTATACATCCTAACGATGTTGGACAACACAGTTGATAGCCTATACATCCTAACGATGTTGGACAACACAGTTGATAGCCTATACATCCTAACGATGTTGGACAACACAGTTGATAGCCTATACATCCTAACGATGTTGGACAACACAGTTGATAGCCTATACATCCTAACGATGTTGGACAACACAGTTGATAGCCTATACATCCTAACGACGTTGGACAACACCGTTGATAGCCTATACATCCTAACGATGTTGGACAACATACAGTTGATAGCCTATACATCCTAACGACGTTGGACAACACCGTTGATAGCCTATACATCCTAACGATGTTGGACAACACAGTTGATAGCCTATACATCATAACGATGTTGGACAACACAGTTGATAGCCTATACATCCTAATGATGTTGGACAACACAGTTGATAGCCTATACATCCTAACGACGTTGGACAACACAGTTGATAGCCTATACATCCTAACGACGTTGGACAACACAGTTGATAGCCTATACATCCTAACGACGTTGGACAACACAGTTGATAGCCTATACATCCTAACGATGTTGGACAACACAGTTGATAGCCTATACATCCTAACGATGTTGGACAACACAGTTGATAGCCTATACATCCTAACGATGTTGGACAACACAGTTTAATAGCCTATACATCCTAACGATGTTGGACAACACCGTTGATAGCCTATACATCCTAATGATGTTGGACAACACAGTTGATAGCCTATACATCCTAATGATGTTGGACAACACAGTTGATAGCCTATACATCCTAACGATGTTGGACAACATGCGGTAGGTACAGTCTGACTGAAAACACACAGAGCATCTCAAACACCCGACTGATGAGAGGAGAATCATCCGATGATCAATATGTGATCGACCCGAAGAGATTTGAAAAGCGCTCTTTTTATGGAATCTAAGACGCCGCAGCCCATTCCATGGTGCGGGTAGTCACACCCATCTCTCTCTCTCTGTATGATGACCTAGTCTGCTAGTCTACGCCACTGACTCCATTTCAGAGCACGTTTGAAGCCAACATAGCTGTGATTATCTACAGGTCCTGTACTAGAACAACATAACAGGGTAATATAGTTAACAATAAGCCATTATCACATGTCTACAACACACATTAATGACATGTTATTTACACACGGTGAAAAGTCAGGGAAAGGCTTGTTGTAAAGCAGACCTGTCTGTCTGTAGGTCAGGGAAAGGCTTGTTGTAAAGGAGACCTGTCTGTCTGTAGGTCAGGGAAAGGCTTGTTGTAAAGGAGACCTGTCTGTCTGTAGGTCAGGAAAGGCTTGTTGTAAAGGAGACCTGTCTGTCTGTCTGTAGGTCAGGGAAAGGCTTGTTGTAAAGGAGACCTGTCTGTCTGTAGGTCAGGGAAAGGCTTGTTGTAAAGGAGACCTGTCTGTCTGTAGGTCAGGGAAAGGCTTGTTGTAAAGGAGACCTGTCTGTCTGTAGGTCAGGGAAAGGCTTGTTGTAAAGGAGACCTGTCTGTCTGTAGGTCAGGGAAAGGCTTGTTGTAAAGGAGACCTGTCTGTCTGTAGGTCAGGGAAAGGCTTGTTGTAAAGGAGACCTGTCTGTCTGTAGGTCAGGGAAAGGCTTGTTGTAAAGGAGACCTGTCTGTCTGTAGGTCAGGGAAAGGCTTGTTGTAAAGGAGACCTGTCTGTCTGTCTGTAGGTCAGGGAAAGGCTTGTTGTAAAGGAGACCTGTCTGTCTGTCTGTAGGTCAGGGAAAGGCTTGTTGTAAAGCAGACCTGTCTGTCTGTAGGTCAGGGAAAGGCTTGTTGTAAAGCAGACCTGTCTGTCTGTAGGTCAGGGAAAGGCTTGTTGTAAAGGAGACCTGTCTGTCTGTAGGTCAGGGAAAAGGCTTGTTGTAAAGGAGACCTGTCTGTCTGTAGGTCAGGGAAAGGCTTGTTGTAAAGGAGACCTGTCTGTCTGTAGGTCAGGGAAAGGCT
>CM072240.1:50282279-50459779 GCA_036851935.1 Coregonus suidteri | reverse complement strand
GCACTAATTAGAGAAGGGTACCATTTGGGATGCATCCTATGTGATAAAGGGCAATCTCTCTGGGCTCCAGCCAGCCAGCCCTTCTGTTTCAGCCACTAGTGTTTGTTTAGTGGGAGAGATATGGGACTCAGTCAGTGGCTTGCTGGGGTGAGAATGAGACCTGGCTTCACACCTGCTAACACACAGACACTACTATCACCACTTCACACACAAACACATATATTTGAGTGAGCTCTATCATTTCATTCAAGTCCATCTGCTCACCATCAAGTCTGTCCGTCTGCTCACCATCAAGTCTGTCCGTCTGCTCACCATCAAGTCTGTCCGTCTGCTCACCAGTAGTCTATCCATAGACTTGATGTAGGCCTTGGTAGACTATATGTCATCATTGGTTCAATCCTTGTTTATCCCACAGGGCTAAATAGTTTAAATAGTCTAAATGTTTTCCAAATAGTAGGAACCACTTTGTGGGGGAAGCTGTTTCCCCTGGAGCAGGATTATATGATGCACCTTACTCCTCCACAATGGATCATCACTTTCAAAACAAACCATAAACAACTGAATCTAAAATCTGAGTTCCTTTGTAACACTTCTTTACCCGTCTATAAATTGTCCCTCTCTTTTGAGTAAACGACAAGGACACAACATACTGAGTGGACACAACGTACTGTATAGACCATTCTTAATATACACGGGAAACTGTTGAGCTTGAAAAACCCAGCAGCGTTGCATTTCTTGACACAAACCGGTTCAAAGGCATTTAAATATTTTGTCTCTGAATAGCACACATACACAATCCATGTCTCAATTGTCTCAAGACTTATTTACATTTCTTTAACCTGTCTCCTTCCCTTTGTGTACACTGATTGAAGTGGATTTAACAAGTGACATCAATAGGGGATCACAGCTTTCATGGAAAGAGCAGGTGTTCTTAATGTTTTGTACACTCAGTGTATGTCAGTAGTTCACTGCGAACCACTGGTTCAGTTTCCACGTTCTAACTAAGAGGACCATCGCTCGCTCCCAAAATGTACGCACAAGGATGTTGCATAAAGCTGATTTTAATTTGACCTCAAGTCCACGTGTGGGCTAGGCTGTATAATCATAGGTTATTATAGTCCCAACAGGACAACAATCTGTCTGGCAGCCCCAACAGGACAACAATCTGTCTGGCAGCCCCAACAGGACAACAATCTGTCTGGCAGCCCCAACAGGACAACAATCTGTCTGGCAGCCCCAACAGGACAACAATCTGTCTGGCAGCCCCAACAGGACAACAGTCTGTCTGGCAGCCCCAACAGGACAACAGTCTGTCTGGCATCCCCAACAGCACAACAGTCTGTCTGGCAGCCCCAACAGCACAACAGTCTGTCTGGCAGCCCCAACAGGACAACAGTCTGTCTGGCAGCCCCAACAGGACAACAGTCTGTCTGGCAGCCCCAACAGGACAACAGTCTGTCTGGCAGCCCCAACAGGACAACAGTCTGTCTGGCAGCCCCAACAGGACAACAGTCTGTCTGGCAGGCCCAACAGGACAACAGTCTGTCTGGCAGGCCCAACAGGACAACAGTCTGTCTGGCAGGCCCAACAGGACAACAGTCTGTCTGGCAGGCCCAACAGGACAACAGTCTGTCTGGCAGCCCCAACAGGACAACAGTCTGTCTGGCAGCCCCAACAGGACAACAGTCTGTCTGGCAGCCCCAACAGGACAACAGTCTGTCTGGCAGGATAGTTATTTTTATTGTCTGATGTCTCTGTACTCTTTAAGTGTCTTTCACTGCGTCCCAAATAGCACCCTATTCCCTATATAGTGCACTTTGGGACCTGATCAAAAGTAGTGTACTATATAGGGAATAGGGTGCCATTCTCTGGTCTAAAGTTGTGTACTATATAGGGAATAGGGTGCCATTCTCTGGTCTAAAGTAGTGTACTATATAGGGAATAGGGTGCCATTCTCTGGTCTAAAGTAGTGTACTATATAGGGAATAGGGTGCCATTCTCTGGTCTAAAGTAGTGCACTATATAGGGAATAGGGTGCCATTTCTCTGGTCTAAAGTAGTGCACTATATAGGGAATAGGGTGCCATTCTCTGGTCTAAAGTAGTGCACTATATAGGGAATAGGGTGCCATTCTCTGGTCTAAAGTAGTGCACTATATAGGGAATAGGGTGCCATTCTCTGGTCTAAAAGTAGTGCACTATATAGGGAATAGGGTGCCATTCTCTGGTCTAAAGTAGTGCACTATATAGGGAATAGGGTGCCATTCTCTGGTCTAAAGTAGTGCACTATATAGGGAATAGGGTGCCATTCTCTGGTCTAAAGTAGTGCACTATATAGGGAATAGGGTGCCATTCTCTGGTCTAAAGTAGTGCACTATATAGGGAATAGGGTGCCATTCTCTGGTCTAAAGTAGTGTACTATATAGGGAATGGTTACCATTCTCTGGTCTAAAGTAGTGCACTATATAGGGAATAGGGTGCCATTCTCTGGTCTAAAGTAGTGCACTATATAGGGAATAGGGTGCCATTCTCTGGTCTAAAGTAGTGCACTACATAGGGAATAGGGTGCCATTCTCTGGTCTAAAGTAGTGCACTATATAGGGAATAGGGTGCCATTCTCTGGTCTAAAGTAGTGCACTATATAGGGAATAGGGTGCCATTTGGGACGTACCCTGTTTCACTGTTCAGTCTATCAGATCTATAAATAGCGTCAGCCCACTATGGCGATTTCACTATGATCTGCAGTTTCTGGGCAGCTTACTGTTCTCAGTAGACCGATGGAAGAAAGTCACCTCACTGGGCTGTGTTGCCATAGTTACGTTCAAACAGATTTGAAAGTTTACTGTTTACATCTGAACATGGAGCTGATGTTTGATAGCTGTGATGGGTAGTATGACCCTGCCACACAGGATCCTCTGGAGGTGGTGTTCAGAGGAACTCTGAGCTGCTTCCACTAGATGGCCGGCTCCCACAGCCTACTGCTTAGCAACAGCCAATCAGCCGGTCTGAGTTGGGAAACTTGTTGGCCAATTACGTCGGAGGACGGGGATAGTGCTTGAGTTGTTGGCAGATCTGGAGGGAGAACAGGAGAGAAGTGGAGGAGAAGAGAGAAGTTGGTTTGAGAGGAGAGGAGAAGGGGAGAGAGTTGGTTTGAGAGGAGAGGAGAAGGGGAGAGAGTTGGTTTGAGAGGAGAGGAGAAGGGGAGAGAGTTGGTTTGAGAGGAGAGGAGAAGGGGAGAGAGTTGGTTTGAGAGGAGGAGGAGTAGGGGAGAGAGTTTGTTTTGAGAGGAGGAGGAGTAGGGGAGAGAGTTGTTTTGAGAGGAGGAGGAGGAGTAGGGGAGAGAGTTGGTTTGAGAGGAGAGGGGGAGGAGGGGAGAGAGTTGGTTTGAGAGGAGGAGGAGGAGTAGGGGAGAGAGTTGGTTTGAGAGGAGGAGGAGGAGTAGGGGAGAGAGTTGGTTTGAGAGGAGGAGGAGGAGTAGGGGAGAGAGTTGGTTTGAGAGGAGGAGGAGGAGTAGGGGAGAGAGTTGGTTTGAGAGGAGAGGGGGAGGAGGGGAGTGGGAAGGAGGTTTGAGAGGAGAGGGGAGTAAGGAGGGGAGAGTTCATGTCCTTGTTTTCTTGGTCTCACTAGATCGTTCTGTAACCGGGGAAATTATTCTGTAACCGGGGAAATTATTCTGTAACCGGGGAAATTATTCTGTAACTGGGGAAGTTGTTGGTGTATAAATACAACTTCTGGCCAAAATGAAGGTTCTGTCATTGAGTGAAGAAAGGCGTTGCTCGGCGTCATCTCTTTACCAAGTCCTCCGTGAGAAACAGAATCCTACTCAGCTGAGAAGAAAACATTGTTTTAAGTTGTAACTAAATTGTCATCTATAGTCATTGAATAGTCATTTTCAATAGTTTACTTGTCACTTAAGTTTATACTGTAACACATGAACTAGCAATCCTTGACATGTTTCTGTGATAGTAACTTTATCAGTTGGACCACCAGATGTCAGAATCGTTAGTCTCCTCTTACCCCAAAACGTCTCTCTTCTTTCCTTCAGTCGTTCCGACTAGTCCAGTAGAACTAGTGCTAGTAATAATATTGTTAGAACAGGTTGGACTGATGAATAATTGATGATCAGTGATCTTGTTATTAAACTCTGCTGTTGGAGTTGGAGTAAACTCTGCTGTTGGAGTTGGAGTAAACTCTGCTGTTGGAGTTGGAGTAAACTCTGCTGTTGGAGTTGGAGTAAACTCTGCTGTTGGAGTTGGAGTAAACTCTGCTGTTGGAGTTGGAGTAAACTCTGCTGTTGGAGTTGGAGTAAACTCTGCTGTTGGAGTAAACTCTGCTGTTGGAGTAAACTCTGCTGTTGGAGTAAACTCTGCTGTTGGAGTAAACTCTGCTGTTGGAGTACATTATTGTATTAATGTATTAGTCACTGTGGACCCACGCTGCATCACTGCAGTATTGGGTGTGTTAGAGGGAAAAGGTGGGGTTGGTGATAGAGGGAGGGACGGAGGTAGACAGTCGTTAGGACCATGATGCCATGTTGTTCTGTACATAGCTCCTCACTGCTTAGCAACAACCAATCAGCACCACAGATCAAAACCAGGTACTGACCAATCAGTGGGCTGGAGCATGGTGCCACAGAGTTTGGATTTCACCACATGTGAGGAGAGTAGAGCAATGGAGCAATGACAGGAGAGGAGAGCGATGGAGGGAGGACAGGAGAGAGGATGGGGGGGGGGAGAGGAGAGTGATGGAGAGAAGAGTGGAGGAGAGTGGACAGGAGAGGAGAGTGGACAGGAGAGGAGAGTGGACAGGAGAGGAGAGTGGACAGGAGAGGAGAGTGGACAGGAGAGGAGAGTGGACAGGAGAGGAGAGTGGACTGGAGAGGAGAGGAGAGTGATGGGGGTGGGGAGAGAGAGAGAGAGGGAGAGCGAGAGAGATGCACAGAGAGCGCGAGAGAGACGCACAGAGAGACACACAGAGAGAGAGAGAGACGCACAGAGAGAGAGAGAGACGCACAGAGAGAGAGAGAGACGCACAGAGAGAGAGAGAGACTCACAGAGAGACTCACAGAGAGACGCACAGAGAGACGCACAGAGAGACGCACAGAGAGACGCACAGAGAGACGCACAGAGAGAGCACGCAGACGCACAGAGAGACGCACAGAGAGACACAGAGACAGAGAGAGAGAGAGAGAGACGCACAGAGAGAGAGACGCACAGAGAGAGAGAGAGAGAGAGACGCACAGAGAGAGAGACGCACAGAGAGAGAGAGAGAGAGACGCACAGAGAGAGAGAGACGCACAGAGAGAGAGAGACGCACAGAGAGAGACAGACACAGAGAGAGAGAGAGAGACAGACACAGAGAGAGAGAGAGACAGACACGGAGATAGAGAGAGACACGGAGAGAGAGACGCTTAGAGAGAGAGAGAGAGAGAGAGAGAGAGAGAGACACACAGAGAGAGAGAGAGAGACTCTCTTTACATGTGTTAGTAATATCAGAGCAGGTTGGTTCCTGTGTTATACATGCCAATTGCACTCTCCCTCAAAACTTGAGACATCTTTGGCATTGAGTTGTGTGACAAGACTGCACTGTTTAATCAGCTTCTTGATATGCCACACCTGTCAGGTGGATGGACTATCTTGGCTAAGGAGAAACGCTCACTAACAGGGATGTAAACATTTCAGAGAAATAAGCTGTTTGTGAGTATAGAACATTTCTGGGATGAAACATGGGACCAACACTTTACATGTAGCTTTTATAATGTTGTTCAGGGTCGTTTAGTGGAGCTCTTCTTTTCTGCAGTGGACCTCTCTCTCTCTCTCTCTCTCTCTCTCTCTCTCTCTCTCTCTCTCTCTCTCTCTCTCTCTCTCTCTCTCTCTCTCTCTCTCTCTCTCTCTCTCTCTCTCTCTCTCTCTCTCTCTCTCTCTCTCTCTCTCTCTCTACCTCTCTCTCTCTACCTCTCTCTCTCTACCTCTCTCTCTCTACCTCTCTCTCTCTACCTCTCTCTCTCTACCTCTCTCTCTACCTCTGTCTGTCTGTCTGTCTCTCGGTCTCTGCAGCCATAACTTTCTCCAGGTGCTCCCCATGTTGCTATATTTTCATTGTGCAGGGCGCGGCTCTCCTTCTGCTGTCGGTCTGTCTGTCTGGAGCAGAACAGCAACACACCAGCATGTAACCAGGGCTGCTTGGTTACAACCAGACACTCTCTCTCATTGGCTCACAACCTGAAGAGGTGCTCCTTGATTGGCTAAGTGAGGAGGGGAGCTGTGGTGTGATTGGTTGTGGCTGGAGGCAGGCTGCTGTGATTGGTCTAGATGAATGATAGGGGCTCCTTGGAGACTGTGCCGGTGTAAACATCCTGGGTCCTGTTTACCAACGTGCCCTAGCTCTCTCGAGCTGTTCTCTCTGCACCACGCTTCACTGTGGGGATGGTGTTCTAGGGGTGATGAGAGGTGTTGGGTTTGCGCCAGACATAGCGTTTTCCTTGATGGCCAAAAAGCTCAATTTTTGTCTCATCTGACCAGAGTACCTTCTTCCATATGTTTGGGGAGTCTCCCACATGCCTTTTGGTGAACAGCAAACATGTTTGCTTATTTTTTTTTAAAGCTTTTTTCTGCCCACTCTTCCGTAAAGCCCAGCTCTGTGAAGTGTACGGCTTAAAGTGGTCCTATGGACAGATACTCCAATCTCCGCTGTGGCGCTTTGCAGCTCCTTCAGGGTTATCTTTGGTCTCTTTGTTGCCTCTCTGATTAATGCCCTCCTTGCCTGGTCCGTGAGTTTTGGTGGGCGGCCCTCTCTTGGCAGGTTTGTTGTGGTGCCATATTCTTTCCATTTTTTAATAATGGATTTAATGGTGCTCCGTGGGATGTTCAAAGTTTCTGATACTTTTTTATAACCCAACTCTGATCTGTACTTCTCCACAACTCTGTCCCTGACCTATTTGGAGAGATCCTTGGTCTTCATGGTGCCGCTTGCTTGGTGGTGCCCCTTGCTTAGTGGTGTTGCAGACTCTGGGGCCTTTCAGAACAGGTGTGACACTTAGATTGCACACAGGTGGACTTTATTTAACTAATTATGTGACTTCTGAAGGTAATTGGTTGCACCAGATGTTATTTAGGGGCTTCATAGCAAAGGGGGTGAATACATATGCACGCACCACTTTTCCATGTAATAATTCTTTAGAATTTTTTGAAACAAGTTCTTTTTTTCATTTCACTTCACCAATTTGGACTATTTTGTGTATGTCCATTACATGAAATCCAAATAAAAATCCATTTAAATTACAGGTTGTAATGCAACAAAATAGGAAAAAGGCCAAGGGGGATGAATACTTTTGCAAGGCACTGTAGCTCTCATGAGCTGCTCTCTCTGTCTCTCTGTTAAACAGCGTGCCCTAACTCTCATGAGCTGCTCTCTCTGTCTCTCTGTTAAACAGCGTGCCCTAACTCTCATGAGCTGCTCTCTCTGTCTCTCTGTTAAAACAGCGTGCCCTAACTCTCATGAGCTGCTCTCTCTCTCTGTCTCTCTGTTAAACAGCGTGCCCTAACTCTCATGAGCTGCTCTCTCTCTGTCTCTCTGTTAAACAGCGTGCCCTAACTCTCATGAGCTGCTCTCTCTGTCTCTCTGTTAAACAGCGTGCCCTAACTCTCATGAGCTGCTCTCTCTGTCTCTCTGTTAAACAGCGTGCCCTAACTCTCATGAGCTGCTCTCTCTGTCTCTCTGTTAAACAGCGTGCCCTAACTCTCATGAGCTGCTCTCTCTCGTCTCTCTGTTAAACAGCGTGCCCTAACTCTCATGAGCTGCTCTCTCTGTCTCTCTGTTAAACAGCGTGCCCTAACTCTCATGAGCTGCTCTCTCTCTGTCTCTCTGTTAAACAGCGTGCCCTAACTCTCATGAGCTGCTCTCTCTCTGTCTCTCTGTTAAACAGCGTGCCCTAACTCTCATGAGCTGCTCTTTCTCGTCTCTCTGTTAAACAGCGTGCCCTAACTCTCATGAGCTGCTCTCTCTGTCTCTCTGTTAAACAGCATGCCCTAACTCTCATGAGCTGCTCTCTCTCTGTCTCTCTGTTAAACAGCGTGCCCTAACTCTCATGAGCTGCTCTCTCTCTGTCTCTCTGTTAAACAGCGTGCCCTAACTCTCATGAGCTGCTCTCTCTCTGTCTCTCTGTTAAACAGCGTGCCCTAACTCTCTGAGCTGCTCTCTTGTCTCTCTGTTAAACAGCGTGCCCTAACTCTCATGAGCTGCTCTCTCTGTCTCTCTGTTAAACAGCGTGCCCTAACTCTCATGAGCTGCTCTCTCTGTCTCTCTGTTAAACAGCGTGCCCTAACTCCTCATGAGCTGCTCTCTCTCTGTCTCTCTGTTAAACAGCGTGCCCTAACTCTCATGAGCTGCTCTCTCTGTCTCTCTGTTAAACAGCGTGCCCTAACTCTCATGAGCTGCTCTCTCTGCTCTCTGTTAAACAATTGCCCTAACTCTCAGAGCTGCTCTCTAAATGTCTCTCTGTTAAACAGCGTGCCCTAACTCTCATGAGCTGCTCTCTCTCTGTCCTCTCTGTTTCTATAGCGTGCCTAACTCTCATGAGCTGCTCTGCACAGTCTGTCCTCTGTCCAGCGTTCCCTAACTCTCATGAGCTGCCTCTCTGTCTCTCTGTTAACAACAGCGTGCCCTAACTCTCATGAGCTGCTCTCTCTGTCTCTCTGTTAAACAGCGTGCCCTAACTCTCATGAGCTGCTCTCTCTCTGTCTCTCTGTTTAAACAGCGTGCCCTAACTCTCATGAGCTGCTCTCTCTCTGTCTCTCTGTTAAACAGCGTGGCCCTAACTCTCATGAGCTGCTCTCTCTCTGTCTCTCTGTTAAACAGCGTGCCCTAACTCTCATGAGCTGCTCTCTCTGTCTCTCTGTTAAACAGCGTGCCCTAACTCTCATGAGCTGCTCTCTCTGTCTCTCTGTTAAACAGCGTGCCCTAACTCTCATGATAACTGCTCTCTCTGTCTCTGGTGGTGTTATAGAGATAACTCTCATGTGCTGCTCTCTCTGTCTGTTATGTTAAACAGATGCCCTAACTCTCATGAGCTGCTCTCTCTGTTATCTCTGTTAAACAGCGTGCCCTAACTCTCATGAGCTGCTCTCTCTGTCTCTCTGTTAAACAGCGTGCCCTAACACTCTCATGAGCTGCTCTCTCT
Source organism: Coregonus suidteri (assembly GCA_036851935.1). NCBI lineage: Eukaryota > Metazoa > Chordata > Actinopteri > Salmoniformes > Salmonidae > Coregonus > Coregonus suidteri. The sequence continues at coordinate 50,450,603 of CM072240.1, read as the reverse complement.
GTCTCTCTGTTAAACAGCGTGCCCTAACTCTCATGAGCTGCTTGTGGTCTGTCTTAAAGATGTTAAACAGCGTGCCCTAACTCTCATGAGTGCTCTCTCTGTCTCTCTGTGAAACAGCGTGAGCTGGTCTCAAAAAATGTGTCTCTGTTAAACAGCGTGCCCTAACTCTCATGAGCTGCTCTCTCTGTCTCTCTGTTAAACAGCGTGCCCTAACTCTCATGAGCTGCTCTCTCTGTCTCTCTGTTAACACAGCGTGCCCTAACTCTCATGAGCTGCTCTCTCTGTCTCTCTGTTAAACAGCGTGCCCTAACTCTCATGAGCTGCTCTCTCTGTCTCTCTGTTAAACAGCGTGCCCTAGCTCTCATGAGCTGCTCTCTCTCGGTCTCTCTGTTAAACAGCGTGCCCTAACTCTCATGAGCTGCTGGTGGTCTGTCTCTCTGTTAAAAGATTGCGTGCCCTAACTCTCATGAGCTGATTGTCTGGTCTGTGTCTCTGTGATAAACAGCGTGCCCTAACTCTCATGAGCTGCTCTCTCTCTGTCTCTCTGTTAAACAGCGTGCCCTAACTCTCATGAGATGCTCTCAGATTCTGTCTGGTCTGTTATAAACAGCGTTGTGGTAACTCTCATGAGCTGCTAACTCTGTCTCTCTGTTAGTGATGATACAGCGTGCCCTAACTCTCATGAGCTGCTCTCTCTGTCTCTCTGTTTAAAACAGCGTGCCCTAACTCTCATGAGCTGCTCTCTGGTCTCTCTGTTAAACAGCGTGCCCTAACTCTGGTGAGTGGTCTCTCTCTGTCTCTCTGTTAAACAGCGTGCCCTAACTCTCATGAGCTGCTCTCTCTGTCTCTCTGTTAAACAGCGTGCCCTAACTCTCATGAGCTGCTCTCTCTCTGTCTCTCTGTTAAACAGCGTGCCCTGGTGGTCATGAGCTGCTGATCTCTGTCTTGTCTGTTAAACAGCGTGCCCTAACTCTCATGAGCTGCTCTCTCTGTCTCTGGTGTTAAACAGCGTGCCCTAACTCTCATGAGCTGCTCTCTCTGTCTCTTATGTTAAACAGATTGTGCCCTAACTCTCATGAGCTGCTCTCTCTGTCTCTGTTTACCAGCTCTGGTCTGTCTGTGTGGACACTTGACTTGAAGTCTCTCTGGGGACCTGTATTCTGTGTCTCTGTGGAGAGGAGCTTGTGGGATGTTGTGAACCATTATTATTAGTTATCAGATGTTGTGGCTCCAGGAACCATTGTTTAGTTATCCTGATGTTGTGGCTCCAGGAACCATTGTTATTCTCTAATAAATTGCCTCAAACAAGCTGAAATTATGTTTATTATGGTGGCTTTGCTGCCTGTAACCGATCGGTCGCTGGTTCGAATCCCTGAGCCGATTAGGTGAAAAATAAATGTATGTGCCGTTGAGCAAGGCTCTTAACCCTAATTGCTCCTGTATAAGAGCGTGTGCTAAATGTAAATGTCAACAGTAGGTCACCATATAGGGAATAGGGATCCATTTGGGATGCTTCCTTCTCTGTTCTAAAGGGGGGTGTGGCCGCCTGCACAGTCACCCCGTCCAGCTTCCTACCTCTCAGAATGCCTACTGCTTAGCAAGATGATAACAGATTGTAATGGTTTTGGCAGAGATGTGCAGCCAATCGTGCGCGTGGAACTGGACTTGTTTGGTGCTGTGTAGTGTTATGTTTTTATAGCTGAGAGGATTGTGGTGGTGTTTTTCCAGATGGGTGGTGTGGTGGTGTTATAGATGATAACAGATTGTGGTGGTGGTGTTATAGATGATAACAGAGTGGTGGTGGTGGTGTTAAAGATGATAACAGATTGTGGTGGTGGTGTTATAGATGATAACAGATTGTGGTGGTGGTGGTGGTGTTATAGATGATAACAGATTGTGGTGGTGGTGGTGTTAAAGATGATAACAGATTGTGGTGGTGGTGTTAAAGATGATAACAGATTGTGGTGGTGGTGGTGTTAAAGATGATAACAGATTGTGGTGGTGGTGGTGTTATAGATGATAACAGATTGTGGTGGTGATGGTGTTATAGATGATAACAGATTGTGGTGGTGGTGGTGTTAAAGATGATAACAGATTGGTGGTGGTGGTGTTAAAGATGATAACAGATTGTGGTGGTGGTGTTGTTAAAGATGATAACAGATTGTGGTGTTGTTAAAGATGATAACAGATTGTGGTGGTGGTGGTGGTGTTATAGATGATAACAGATTGTGGTGGTGGTGTTATAGATGATAACAGATTGTGGTGGTGGTGTTAAAGATGATAACAGATGGTGGTGGTGGTGGTGGTGTTATAGATGATAACAGATTGTGGTGGTGTGTTAAAGATGATAACAGATTGTGGTGGTGGTGGTGTTAAAGATTATAACAGATTGTGGTGGTGGTGGATAACAGATTGTGGTGGTGTTATAGATGATAACAGATTGTGGTGGTGGTGGTGTTATAGATGATAACAGATTGTGGTGGTGGTGGTGTTATAGATGATAACAGATTGTGGTGGTGGTGGTGTTATAGATGATAACAGATTGTGGTGGTGGTGGTGTTATAGATGATAACAGATTGTGGTGGTGTTATAGATGATAACAGATTGTGGTGGTGTTATAGATTTTTTTTAAAGCAGATTAATAAAACTGGCCAGAAAAAAATCTCATTGCAAAATATATATTTTTTGCCCATTCATTGATGAAATACCAGTGGATGTAATTACATTTGACCGGTCAAACTTTCTTTCATTGTCCAGTAGCCAAAGGCACAATCCAAGCCAGTCTCCAGACCTTCATCCCATAGAAAATCTGTGGAGGGAGCTGAAGGTTCGAGTTGCCAAACGTCAGCCTCGAAACCTTAATGACTTGGAGAAGATTTGCAAAGAGGAGTGGGACAAAATCCCTCCTGAGATCTGTGCAAACCTGGTGGCCAACTACAAGAAACGTCTGACCTCTGTGATTGCCAACAAGGGTTTTGCCACCAAGTACTAAGTCATGTTTTGCAGAGGGGTCAAATACTTATTTCCCTCATGTCACGAACGTTGAAAGACGGGTCGGACCAAGGTGCAGCGTGAAAAGCGTACATGTTTATTAACTAAATAAACATTCAACAAAACAAGAAACAACGTGAAGTCCTCCGGCTATACACACACCAGACTAACAGGAACAAGATCCCACAATGCACAGCAGGCTACGGGCTACCTAAGGATGATCCCCAATCAGAGACAACGAGCGACAGCTGCCTCTGATTGGGAACCACACCCGGCCAGACGTAGAAATAGAGAACTAGAATGTAAACATAGAATCTCTAACATAGATCTCCACACCCTGACTCAACACACTAGAGTTCTATAGGTCAGGGCATGACACCTCATTAAAATGCAAATCAATTTATAACATTTTTGACATACGTTTTTCTGGATGTATTTGTTGTTATTCTGTCTCTCACTGTTCAAATAAACCTACCATTAAAATTATAGACTGATCATGTCTTTCTCAGTGGGCAAACGTACAAAATCAGCAGGGGATGAAATACTTTTTTCCCTCACTGTATATACAAAAGTATGTGGACACCCCTTCATATTAGTTCATTCGGCCATTTCAGCCACACCTGTTGCTGACGCCAAGAGGGTGTGTTTTAAACAGACGGCCCACTAGTCTAGCTGTAGCCTTTCAACTGTTTATGAGTAGGAGTAAGACTGTTTGTGTGTGTGTGTGTGTGTGTGTGTGTGTGTGTGTGTGTGTGTGTGTGTGTGTGTGTGTGTGTGTGTGTGTGTGTCTGTGTGTGTGTCTGTGTGTTGGTTCATCTATCCTTGTAGAGACCTAAAATCTCCAAAAGGCCCCACAAGTATAGTAAAAACATGGGGGTGTATGTTTGAACATGGGGGTGTACAGTATGTATGCAACATGTAAAGTGTTGGTCCCATGTTTCATGAGCTGAAATAAAAGATCCCAGACATTTTCCATATGCACAAAAAGCTTATTTCTCTCAAATGTTGTGCACAATTTTGTTTGCATCCCTGTTAGTGAGCATTTCTCCTTAGCCAAGATAATCCATCCACCTGACAGGTGTGGCATATCAAGAAGCTGATTACACAGCGTGATCACTACACAGGTGCACCTTGTGCTGGGGGCAGCGTTATCTAGCGCTAGTCGGCTGTACCTGTGGCAAAACTCCGGTATTTTTTCATCCTAAGGCCTGTCCTCCATCTTCTTTTTAAATAGTGAGCTTCAGCACTAAAGGGAGGGCTGTGTCCGCAGAGAAGACCCCTGATCTCAGACTAAAAGGTGGATAAATCCCCTGCTCTGTTGATGCAGTGTGACTGCAGGTATTAACCCCACCGTCTGCTTCCCCGTCTCCCCAGCTCTCTGGTGATCATCAGCACTCTGGACGGTCGTATCTCAGCTCTGGACCCCTACAACCAGGGGCGCAAACAGTGGGACCTGGACGTAGGCTCAGGATGTCTGGTCTCATCCAGCCTCAGCAAACCAGAGGTAACCTACACACATCATGTAACATAATATATATACATAACCTATAACCTATGACATAACATATAAGCTATAACCTATGATGTCACCTATAACCTATGACTTAACCTATAACCTATGACTTAACCTATAACCTATGACATAACATATAAGCTATAACCTATGATGTCACCTATAACCTATGACATAACATATAAGCTATAACCTATGACTTAACCTATAACCTATGACTTAACCTATAACCTATGACATAACATATAAGCTATAACCTATGATGTCACCTATAACCTATGACTTAACCTATAACCTCTGACTTAACCTATAACCTATGACATAACATATAAGCTATAACCTATGATGTCACCTATAACCTATGACATAACATATAAGCTATAACCTATGACTTAACCTATAACATATAAGCTATAACCTATGATGTCACCTATAACCTGTGATATAACCTATGACATAATATGTAAGCTATAACCTATACCATAACATATAACCTATGACGTAACATATAACCTATGATGTCACCTATGACATAACCTATGGCATAGCATATATCGATCAACAACATTGTAGTTACTCCACAATCCAAATCTAATTGACAGAGTGAAAAGAAGGAAGCTTGTACAGAATAAAAAAATATTCCAAAACATGCATCCTGTTTGCAACAAGGCACTAAAAGTAATACTGCAAAAAAATATGGCAAAGCAATTACCTTTTTGTCCTGAATACAAAGCGTTATGTTTTGGGCAAATCCAATACGACACATTACTGAGTACCACTCTTCATATTTTCAAGCATAGTGGTGACTGCATCATGTTATGGGTATGATTGTCATCGTTAAGGACTGGGGAGTTTTTCAGGATAAAAAAGAAACGGAATGGAGCTAAGCACAGGCAGAATCCTAGAGGGAAACCTGGTTCAGTTTGCTTTCCACCAGACACTGGGAGATGAATTCACCTTTCAGCAGGACAATAACCTAAAACACAAGGCCAAATCTACACTTAAGTTGCTTACCAAGAAGACAGTGAATGTTCCTGAGTGGCCGAGTTACAGTTTTGACTTAAATCTACTTGAAAATCTATGGCAGGACCTGAAAACGGTTGTGTAGCAATGATCAACAACCGATTTGACAGAGCTTGAATAATTTTTTAAAGAATAATGGGCAGATTTTGCACAATCCAGGTGTGGAAAGCTCTTAGAGACTTACCCAGAAAGACTCACAGCTGTAATCGCTGCCAAAGGTGATTCTACAAAGTATTGACACTACCGGTCAAAGGTTTTAGAACACCTACTCATTCAAGGGTTTTACTTTATTTTAAGTATTTTCTACATTGTAGAAACAAATCAAAATACACTACCGTTCAAAAGTTTGGGGTCACTTAGAAATGTCCTTGTTTTCGAAAGAAAAGCTTTTTTTTGTCCATTAAAATAACATCAAATTGATCAGAAATACAGTATAGATTTTGTTAATGTTGTAAATGGCTATTGTAGCTGGAAACGGCAGATTTTTAATGGAATATTTACAGTGGGTGAAAAAAGTATTTAGTCAGTTTGCAAATAAATTCATTAAAAATCCTACAATGTGATTTTCTGGATTTTTTTTTTCTCATTTTGTCTGTCATAGTTGACGTGTAACTATGATGAAAATTACAGGCCTCTCTCATCTTTTTAAGTGGGAGAACTTGCACAATTGGTGGCTGACTAAATACTTTTTTTTCCCCACTGTAAGTATTTGGTCAATAACTAAAGTTTCTCAATACTTTGTTATATACCCTTTGTTGGCAATGACACAGGTCAAACGTTTTCTGTAAGTCTTCACAAGGTTTGCACACACTGTTGCTGGTAAGGCCGTCTGTTTAAAACACACCCTCTTGGTAAGGCCGTCTGTTTAAAACACACCCTCTTGGTAAGGCCGTCTGTTTAAAACACACCCTCTTGGTGGCCGTCTGTTTAAAAACACACCCTCTTGGTAAGGCGTCTGTTTAAAAACACACCCTCTTGGTAAGGCCGTCTGTTTAAAACACACCCTCTTGGTAAGGCCGTCTGTTTAAAACACACCCTCTTGGTAAGGCCGTCTGTTTAAAACACACCCTCTTGGTAAGGCCGTCTGTTTAAAACACACCCTCTTGGTAAGGCCGTCTGTTTAAAAACACACCCTCTTGGTAAGGCCGTCTGTTTAAAACACACACCTCTTGGTAAGGCCGTCTGTTTAAAACCCACCCTCTTGGTCTGTTTAAAACACACCCTCTTGGTAAGGCCGTCTGTTTAAACACAACCCTCTTGGTAAGGACGTCTGTTTAAAAACTCTTGTTGTTTAAAACACACCCTCTTGGTGAAGGCCGTCTGTTTAAAACACACCCTCTTGGTAAGGCCGTCTGTTTAAAACACACCCTCTTGGTGGGCCGTCTGTTTAAAACACACCCTCTTGGTAAGGCCGTCTGTTTAAAACACACCCTCTTGGTAAGGCCGTCTGTTTAAAACCCACCCTCTTGGTAAGGCCGTCTGTTTAAAACACACCCTCTTGGCCGTCTGTTTACAAACACACCCTCTTGGCCGTCTGTAAGTGGTGGTCAGTGTGATGAGGGCTCAGTGGGATGAGGGCTCAGTGTGTTGAGGGCTCAGTGTGTTGAGGGCTCAGTGGGATGAGGGCTCAGTGGGATGAGGGCTCAGTGGGATGAGGGCTCGGTGGGATGAGGGCTCGGTGGGATGAGGGCTCGGTGGGATGAGGGCTCGGTGGGATGAGGGCTCGGTGGGATGAGGGCTCAGTGGGATGAGGGCTCAGTGGGATGAGGGCTCGGTGGGATGAGGGCTCAGTGTGTTGAGGGCTCAGTGTGTTGAGGGCTCAGTGTGTTGAGGGCTCAGTGTGTTGAGGGCTCAGTGTGTTGAGGGCTCAGTGTGTTGAGGGCTCAGTGTGATGCCTTAGGGATACAGTTGTCATTCATATGTTCTACATTCTAAAGGCTAAATGTCCACGAGCTTTAAACTAGCTGCAGAGGGAGACGTGGGGTTGTGCATGTCGGTCGGGTCTGTCTGATTGTCAGACAGTCATTGTAAATAAGAATTAGTTCTTAACGGAACTGCTTGGTAAAATAAAGGTGCCAAAAGAATCTGTCCGAGGGATGTAGAGAACTTGGCAGCGTTAGTGTGTTGACACGTGCGAGCATCTCAAACCCTCTCACCCGTTCAAATCCCCAGCTCCCTGGGATGCCCGACTGCAGGGGATCCATCGCTCTGATTGTCTGAGCCCCAGCTGGCCCCTCCCCCCAGCCCCAGCGCTATGCAACGGTACGGTGTGATAGGCGGTCGGCATGGCATCCCTCATGCACTAGTCTGCTTGGTGATTAGGGGGGTCTGCCCCTAAGCCATTGGCTGTTAGGGCAGTGCAGGGAGGAGCAGTCACCTATAGGAGCACACAGAATATTGAGGAGAGAGACGGGGGGGACAAGTAGAACAGCGTTGTCTGCAGAAATGAGCTGTCATTTCAAAAGAGAGAGCGATGGAGGATGAGGGATGTAGGGGGAGGGAAGAGGGATGGAGAGGTGCCGGTGTGGAGTGAGTCATGCGACAAGAGGGAGGGAGGGAAGGAGGGGGTGAGTGTGATTAGGATGAGGTAATGCTTTAGCCCAGGGATGATGTCATCCCACAACAGAACCCCCCCCCCCCCCCCCCCCCCCCCCCCCCCACCCCCACCCCCACCCCCACCACCCACCCCCACCCCCCAATACACAAACACACACTTTATGCACCTTGTGTGGACCTAAAATGTATTTCCATTCTAAATCCTATTTTCCCTAACCCCTTAACCTTAACTCCTAACCTTCTGTGGTCCTCTGTAGCTCAGCTGGTAGAGCACGGCGCTTGAAACGCCAAGGTAGTGGGTTCGATCCCCGGGACCACCCATACACAAAAATGTATGCACGCATGACTGTAAGTCGCTTTGGATAAAAGCGTCTGCTAAATGGCATATTATTATTATTATTATTTAACCCATATTTATAACCCTTACCATAACCCTAATATTAACCTAAACCAATCCCCTAACCCCTAACCCTAATTGTAACCCTAAATCTAACCCTTAAGCTTAAAATAACCTTTGTCCTCATGGGGACGTGGGAAATGTCCCCACCAGGGAGAATTTTCCTTGTTTTACTATCCTTGTGGGGACTTTGGGGATTTCAGTAACACACACACTCACATACGGTTGAGTCATTAAGATTTGGGTTAATTACTGAGCTGGTTGTGTAATGGTCTGTTGTAGTCCAGCGAGGGGGCGGAGGGGGCAGAGGCTGGATGTGTAATGGTCTGTTGTAGTCCAGCGAGGGGGCGGAGGGGGCGGAGGCTGGATGTGTAATGGTCTGTTGTAGTCCAGCGAGGGGGCGGAGGCTGGATGTGTAATGGTCTGTTGTAGTCCAGCGTGGGGGCAGAGGGGGCGGAGGCTGGATGTGTAATGGTCTGTTGTAGTGCAGCGTGGGGGCGGAGGGGGGCGGAGGCTGGATGTGTAATGGTCTGTTGTAGTGCAGCGAGGGGGCGGAGGCTGGATGTGTAATGGTCTGTTGTAGTGCAGCGAGGGGGCGGAGGCTGGATGTGTAATGGTCTGTTGTAGTGCAGCGAGGGGGCGGAGGCTGGATGTGTAATGGTCTGTTGTAGTGGGGCGGAGGGGGCAGAGGCTGGATGTGTAATGGTCTGTTGTAGTGGGGCGGAGGGGGCGGAGGCTGGATGTGTAATGGTCTGTTGTAGTCCAGCGAGGGGGCGGAGGCTGGATGTGTAATGGTCTGTTGTAGTGCAGCGAGGGGGCGGAGGGGGCGGAGGGGGGCGGAGGCTGGATGTGTAATGGTCTGTTGTAGTGGGGCGGAGGGGGCGGAGGGGGCGGAGGCTGGATGTGTAATGGTCTGTTGTAGTCCAGCGAGGGGGCGGAGGCTGGATGTGTAATGGTCTGTTGTAGTGCAGCGAGGGGGCGGAAGGGGGCGGAGGGGGCGGAGGCTGGATGTGTAATGGTCTGTTGTAGTGCAGCGAGGGGGCGGAGGCTGGATGTGTAATGGTCTGTTGTAGTGCAGCGAGGGGGCGGAGGGGGCGGAGGCTGGATGTGTAATGGTCTGTTGTAGTGCAGCGAGGGGGCGGAGGCTGGATGTGTAATGGTCTGTTGTAGTGCAGCGAGGGGGCAGAGGCTGGATGTGTAATGGTCTGTTGTAGTGCAGCGAGGGGGCGGAGGCTGGATGTGTAATGGTCTGTTGTAGTGCAGCAGCGAGGGGGCGGAGGGGGCGGAGGCTGGATGTGTAATGGTCTGTTGTAGTGGGGCGGAGGGGGCGGAGGCTGGATGTGTAATGGTCTGTTGTAGTGCAGCGAGGGGGCGGAGGCTGGATGTGTAATGGTCTGTTGTAGTGGGGCGGAGGGGGCAGAGGCTGGATGTGTAATGGTCTGTTGTAGTGGGGCGGAGGGGGCGGAGGGGGCGGAGGCTGGATGTGTAATGGTCTGTTGTAGTGCAGCGAGGGGGCAGAGGGGGCGGAGGCTGGATGTGTAATGGTCTGTTGTAGTGCAGCGAGGGGGCAGAGGGGCGGAGGCTGGATGTGTAATGGTCTGTTGTAGTGCAGCGGAGGGGCGGAGGGGGCGGAGGCTGGATGTGTGGCTAAGAAATAGAAAATGTATGTTTTTGATATGTAAATAAGGGCCTGATGAGGTCATGCACAGTGAATAATATACATGTGATTTCCACACCCCTCTACACTTTCCCCTCCGTCTCTCCAGGTGCCTGTGTGTTATCAACTGTTAGTGTTGAATGAGTGAATGAATGATATATTTTCTGTACCTGTCTCCGTCTCCAGGTGTTTGGTAATAAGATGTTCATCCCATCGTTGGACGGAGCGTTGTTCCAGTGGAATAGAGACCGGGAGAGCATGGAAGCTGTTCCCTTCAGTGTCGAGTCTCTCCTGGAGTCGTCCTATCGTATCGGGGAAGACACTGTCCTGGTGGGGGGCAAGAGTCTCACAAGCTACGGTCTGGGAGCCTACAGCGGCAAGGTGAGAGGTTCATCCAGAGGTTGGGTCCTGGGGGGGGGGGGGGGGGGGGGGGGGGGGGGGGGGGGGGGGGGGGGCAAGACCCTGAACACTAACATTCTAGGAGTCTACAGCGGCAAGGTGAGAGGTCAGAGGTTAGGTCCTGTGTGGGGGGGGGGGGCAAGACCCTGAACACTAACATTCTAGGAGTCTACAACGGCAAGGTGAGAGGTCAGAGAGGTTAAGGGTCAGGGGTTTAGTGGTAAGGGTTAGGTCCTGGTGGGGGGGGAAAGTCTCATGACCTATGACCTGGGGGCCTACAGCAAACTGTTGGGACGCATATAGACAGAAGTTGGCAGATTGGCGGTACCATGTTGGATGTCTCTAGCTTAAACAGACCTATTTTGACATTTATTTATTTATTATGCTATTAAAATATTCAACTCTAGGTGTCCTACCCTTAAAACTGCTGAAAAACTATTCTGTTAAAACGTTTGAAAATTGCCTCATCTGACTACTGTGTGCTGCCATCTTGCATCTGACTACTGTGTGCTGCCATCTGGCATCTGACTACTGTGTGCTGCCGTCTTGATAACATGTATTCAATGACATCACTTGAATGGTTCGTCTGACAGGCAGCCCAAATTATACTGAACTGTAAGTGATGGTCCCATGTTTCATGAGCTGAAATAAAAGATCCCGGCATTTTACGTACGCACAAAAAGCTTATTTCTCTAAAGGTTTGTGCACAAATTTGTTTACATCCCTGTTAGTGAGCATTTCTCCTTAGCCAAGATAATCCATCCACCTGACAGGTGTGGCATATCAAGAAGCTGATTAAACAGCATGATTATTACACAGGTGCACCTTGTGCTGGGGACAATAAAAGGCAACTCTAAAATGTGCCGTTTTGTCACGACACAATGCCAAAGATGTCTCAAGTTTTGGGGGAGCGTGCAATTGGCTTGCTGACTGCAGGAATGTCCACCAGAGCTGTTGCCAGATAATTGAATGTTCATTTCTCTACCATAAGCCGCCTCCAACGTCGTTTTAGAGAATTTGGCAGTACGTCTAACCACGCCACCCCAGGACCTCCACATACGGCTTCTTCACCTGCGGGATTGTCTCCGAGGGGGGTGTTGAGGAGTATTTATGTCTGTAATAAAGCCCTTTTTGTGGGGAAAAACTCATTCTGATTGGCTGGGCATGGCTCCCCAGTGGGTGGGCCTATGGCCTCCCAGGCCCACCCATGGCTCCGCCCCTGCTGATTGGCTCCGCCCCTGCCCAGTCATGTGAAATCCCTAGATTAGGGCTTAATGAATGTATTTCAATTGACTGATTTCCTTATATGAACTGTAACTGAGTAAAATCATTGAAATTGGTGCATGTTGTGTTTTCTATTTTTGTTCAGTGTACAATGCAAGTGTCTTTTTAAAGGCTGCATCCTGTATTTTTGACTCAGAAATTATACTGTGCAAGGTGGGCTATCATAGCCAGCTAGTCCAAAAGCTCGGCTATCATTGATGGATATTGTGCTAGCTAGTGACGTTAGCAGAACAGCTTGCTACAGTGCAGGAATATACTGTGGATTATGGATTTCACTATGGACATTGGCAGCATCATTTGGTAGGTCTCACAACTAGCTGGGTTTTAACAGGACTGTTAGCAACACTACATGTCTGTAACTAACTCTTTCAGAACAGACACCTAGCTAGTTAGCTACATTTGAATACTCCTTTTTCTAGCCCATATAGCAGGCTAGCCTCTCCTAGGTTTGGCACATCTGAAGTCCCTCACTGAAAACCGTTCCATGCATAGTGGACATGATCTGCCTGCAAAAGTCACTTTATTATTGTGGGCATTACAATGCAGTTAGCTAGCTTACTAACCTTGTTTGCTGTTAGCTAGCTTGCTGGCTAACACAGTACGATCTGATGTCAAAACTTCTGTAATGTTTAACAAAGCTAGACCTGACTAGACCACTGAATAAACACAAGTGCAAGTGTGTTTTTGACTGGACTATACAGTCTTATTTGATGCTATCTACCTGCTTTGTTGTTGTGTACAGTGAGGAAAAAAAGTATTTAGTCAGCCACCAATTGTGCAAGTTCTCCCACTTAAAAAGATGAGAGAGGCCTGTAATTTTCATCATAGGTACACGTCAACTATGACAGACAAATTGAGAAAAAAAATCCAGAAAATCACATTGTAGGATTTTTTATGAATTTATTTGCAAATTATGGTGGAAAATAAGTATTTGGTCACCTACAAACAAGCAAGATTTCTGGCTCTCACAGACATTTACATTTTACATTTTGCAGACGCTCTTATCCAGAGCGACTTACAGTTAGTGAATGCATACATTATATTTTTCATACTGGCCCCCCGTGACCTGTAACTTCTTCTTTAAGAGGCTCCTCTGTCCTCCACTCGTTACCTGTATTAATGGCACCTGTTTTTGAACTTGTTATCAGTATAAAAATACACCTGCCCACAACCTCAAACAGTCAATCACTCCAAACTCCACTATGGCCAAGACCAAAGAGCTGTCAAAGGACACCAGAAAACAAAATTGTAGACCTGCACCAGGCTGGGAAGACTGAATCTGCAATAGGTAAGCAGCTTGTTTTGAAGAAATCAACTGTGGGAGCAATTATTAGGAAATGGAAGACATACAAGACCACTGATAATCTCTCCTCGATCTGGGGTTCCACGCAAGATCTCACCCCGTGGGGTCAAAATGATCACAAGAACGGTGAGCAAAAAAAATCCCAGAACCACACGGGGGGGACCTAGTGAATGACCTGCAGAGAGCTGGGACCAAAGTAACAAAGCCTACCATCAGTAACACACTCTGCCGCCGGGGACTCAAATCCTGCAGTGCCAGACGTGTCCCCCTGCTTAAGACAGTACATGTCCAGGCCCGTCTGAAGTTTGCTAGAGTGCATTGGGTGATCCAGAAGAGATTGGGAGAATGTCATATGGTCAGAATGAAACCAAAATAAAACTTTTTGGTAAAAAACTCAACTCGTCGTGTTTGGAGGACAAAGAATGCTGAGTTGCATCCAAAGAACACCATACCTACTGTGAAGCATGGGGGTGGAAACATCATGCTTTGGGGCTGTTTTTCTGCAAAGGGACCAGGACGACTGATCCGTGTAAAGGAAAGAATGAATGGGGCCATGTATCGTGAGATTTTGAGTGAAAACCCCTCCTTCCATCTCAGCAAGGGCATTGAAGATGAACGTGGCTGGGTCTTTCAGCATGACAATGATCCCAAACACACCCTCCGGGCAACGAAGGAGTGGCTTCTTAAGAAGCATTTCAAGTCCTGGAGTGGCCTAGCCAGTCTCCAGATCTCAACCCCATAGAAATCTTTGGAGGGAGTTGAAAAGTCCGTGTTGCCCAGAGACAGCCCCAAAACATCACTGCTCTAGAGGAGATCTGCATGGAGGAATGGGCCGAAATACCAGCAACAGTGTGTGAAAACCTTGTGAAGAGACTTACAGAAACACGTTTACACCTGTGTCATTGCCAACAAAGGGTATATAACAAAGTATTGAGAGACTTTTGTTATTGACCAAATACTTATATTCCACCATAATTTGCAAATAAATTCATTAAAAATCCTACAATGGGATTTTCTGGATTTTTTTTTCTAAATTGTCTGTCATAAGTTTCGTGTACCTATGATGAAAATTACAGGCCTCTCTCATCTTTTAAGTGGGAGAACTTGCACAATTGGTGGCTGACTAAATACTTTTTTTCCCCACTGTACGTCACGCATTTAGCTAGCTGACTAATGTGGGTAGCAGTAACCCACAGCTGGATGAGCAGAGTCTTGATCAGGAAACAGGACGCTCTACTTTGACGTTGTTTCAATATTGCTGCGGCCACATCTCTCTAAGCTTGTGCGAATCGCTTGAAAAAAGTCAAATATTATGTTCTAAAAGCATTTTCATAACATCAACAAGGTTACCTAACATCGACATGTAAAACAATGTTGTAGGTTGATTTGAGCATTTCAGTTCCACTTTAAACAGGAAATATGTGTCCTCTCTCACCAGGTAATTCTACTCTATAACACCTATCCCTTGTCCTCTCTCTCTCTGGTCTGGGACCTCTCAGGTAATTCCCTACATCTATAACACCTCTTGTCCTCAGTCCTGGGGGACTCTGGTCTGGGACCAGCATCTCCCTTATACATCTATCTCCACCTATCTCCAGTCCTGGGGGACAGATGGTCTGGGACCTCAGCAGGTAATTATACATCTATAACACCTATTAACAGTCCTGGAGGATCAGCTGTCTGGGACTCTCGGTAATTATACATCTATAACTCCTCTCTCAGTCCTTTGAGGACAGCGGTCTCTCCTTTCCCTCTTGGTAATCTATCTCTCTATAACACCATCTCTCTCTCTGGAGGACTCTCTCTCTCTTCTCTCCAGCAGGTAATTATACATCTATTCTCTCCCTATTAACAGTCCTTGTCCTCATCTCTCTCTCTCTCTGGGACCAGCTCCTTAATATACATCTATAACACCTGTCTCCTCAGTCCTGGAGGACAGCTCTCTAGCTCTCCAGCAAGGTAATTATCATCTATAACTCTCTTAAAGTCCTTTCTCTCCCTCCTCCTGGTCTGGGTCTCCAGCAGTCCTCTAGACTCTCTCTCCCTCCCTTCTTCTCGTCCTAGCTGAGATATATCTGCTCAGGCCAGTGGGCTGTAGCCGCTGGGGGGAGGGAGGACAGAGTCCACCCCATACGTTGCTGCACTGCAGAGTACCCAGAAGACTGTCAGGGCCGTCCGACCACGCTCGTCTTGGAATCGGTGATCTTACTATCTCAAACCCCATACTCTTTGAAAGGCCTACCCGTCCAAAATGTGGTTTAAAACACTAATATACATTTTAAATGTCCTGTTCTATATTCCCCTTATATAAGTGTAGTTGTTATTTACGTAAAGTGACCACCACGAAATGTCAGCTTGTTTTGGTAGGAAACAGTTTCTGAGTTCTCTCTCTCATGGCGACATGTACCATTCTGGTAAATGAGTTCTAGGTGGAATAAGGAAGAGTTCCAAACTTCGAGCTGAATAACAGTTCCCGTTTTCAGCTGACCAGCACTTCCTGGACTCAGTACTAGCAAAAATTCTTGGCCATGTGAGAAATGAGTAGCAGAGAGCAGCGGGCAGATTTTGTTTATGGAGGAGGCATTTTACAAACCACAACACACGATCAACAGTAACGCACACTGTTACCCAGAAAATGACCTGATATTGTCATCAAAAATGGTGTCCGTATCCTAGAACTGCCTGACCTTGAGAGCCTATCAGTACCCGCTAGAGGACAGAACGCTGCGGGGCGTCCCAGGTAAGCCTACATCATACCCGCTATAGAAGCTGCCGGGGCACCCTTTCAGCCTACAGCCCCGCTAGAGTATTATACCCATCCGGGGCATCCCTTTCAGCCTATCAGTACCGCTGAGAACGGCCGGACCAGCAGGTAATTATCAGCCTATCAGTACCGCTAGAGAACGTCCCCCGGGGGACAGCTGGCCTATCAGTACCCGCAGGTAATTATACATCTATAACCTTCTATTATCAGTACCTGGGAGAAACGCAGCCGGGCGTCTGGGACGTCAGCAGGTAATTATACATCTATAACACCTATTTCAGCCTATCAGTAACCCGCTGGAGAGACAGCTGCCTGGGACCAGCAGGTACGGAGACTGTGACCCGCTAGAGAACGCTGCCGCTGGTAGAGCATGGAGCTTGTCAGTACCCCCGCTAGGTACGCTGGGTTCGGCGTCCCTTTCCCAGCCTATCAGTACCCGCTTGAGAACGCATGACTGTAAGTCGCTTTGGGAAAGCCGTCTGCTAGAGAAACGCTGCCGGGGCGTCCCTTTCAGCTCTTTAAGGCCCAGTGCGGTCAAAAATGTGGTTTTCCAGTGTTTTATATACATTTCCACATGAATGATGATATGCCCTTTTAGTGTAAGAGTTGTGTGAAAAGACTACCAGTACCCGCTAGTTTGTGTTGGGATGCGTTTGGGCCTGCATGGTGGACATTTCAGCACCAGGCGGTAAATGAGCTAATAGGCCAATAAGGAGCTATTCAGTACCTCTCTGCCAATAACAGCTCGTTTCAGTTTTTTCCCCCTCCCCCCCTCAGTACTAGCAAAATTTCTTGCTTGAACGCTGCTCTTTGCTAAGAAGCTATTTTTGCCTATTTTTGACCATTTTAATTTAAAACCACAGTAAGTTACTAAATTGTTACCAGAAATGATTTGATATTGAAAATAAAAATGGCTTTCATTGGGACCATACCCGCTAGAAACTGCCTGACCTTTCAACCTATCAGTACCCGCTAGAGAACGCTGCCGGGGCGTCCCTTTCAGCCTATCAGTACCCGCTAGAGAACGCTGCCGGGGCGTCCCTTTTCAGCCTATCAGTACCCGCTAGAGAACGCTGCCGGGGCGTCCCCTTTCAGCCTATCAGTACCCGCTAGAGAACGCTGCCGGGGCGTCCCTTTCAGCCTATCAGTACCCGCTAGAGAACGCTGCCGGGGCGTCCCTTTCAGCCTATCAGTACCCGCTAGAGAACGCTGCCGGGGCGTCCCTTTCAGCCTATCAGTACCCGCTAGAGAACGCTGCCGGGGCGTCCCTTTTCAGCCTATCAGTACCCGCTAGAGAACGCTGCCGGGGCGTCCCTTTCAGCCTATCAGTACCCGCTAGAGAACGCTGCCCGGGCGTCCCTTTCAGCCTATCAGTACCCGCTAGAGAACGCTGCCGGGGCGTCCCTTTCAGCCTATCAGTACCCGCTAGAGAACGCTGCCGGGGCGTCCCTTTCAGCCTATCAGTACCCGCTAGAGAACGCTGCTGGGCATCCCTTTCAGCCTATCAGTACCCGCTAGAGAACGCTGCCGGGCGTCCCTTTCAGCCTATCAGTACCCGCTAGAGAACGCTGCCGGGCGTCCCTTTCAGCCTATCAGTACCCGCTAGAGAACGCTGCCGAGCGTTACATCGACCTCTTCATCATTCCGTTAGGCCTAATTTACAGGAAATTCGAATGTGAAGTAACTTGCACAATTATCGCCCGTTCATCCATGTGTCGTTCACTCAGTGGTCAGGCATCGTTTGCTTCGCTGGATAGAGTTAAGGATGTTTTGCATTATTCTAAAGGCCACTGCAGCATGTAGCATGTTTTCGTTTGCCTCTACGATACCTTTGATTAGTAATAGAGTTATAGCAATTGTAAGAAGATTCAGGGAGGACATGGCACATTCTAAAATATATTTACATAATCAAACGTCAGTGGCTGTTGGCCTATGGCGGTTCTAGTGTTAGAGTTAACCTGACCTATACTTTTCCAACCTAGCCTGATCCCAGATCTGTTTGTTCTGTCTTGAGAACTCCTATGGTCATTGTCAAGACAGCACAAACAGATCTCTGACCAGATCTCCAACCTCTCTATTCAGTGTTCAGCCTAGTATTGACACACGTTTCCCCTGTAGTTCTGCACGCCCATCGCCTCTGCCTGGTTGGTTGGCGGGGGGAAGGTGACGGCCATCAGCCTGTTTGATGACACGCCCTACAGCAGTCGTGCTGACGCGGAGGAGCAGGAAGAGGAGGATGAGGACATTATGGAGGCTGCTCGGGAAGCTACGGAGTCCAGCGTATACCTGGGTAGGTAAACCCTGACCTCTGACCTCTAAACCCTGACTCTAACGCACGGACACCATAGCCTACACATTCACAATGGAGGAGGTGGAGCTACGGAGTCCTGCATATACCTGGGTAACCAAACATATGATAGTTAACAGACACCAGACACTGTACTGTCAGTCACTATGGGGGCGCTGTTTCATTGATCTGTACCTAGACAGCTTGCTATCTGCTGGCAGACTCACCAGACGGTCCTCAGGGGATTGACTTTCTCACACAGCTGGAATGTGTGTATTGATGTGTCTGACTGTGTTAGTGTCAGTGCTAACCCTCTCCCCAGTCCTGTGGTTGTTAGTGTCAGTGCTAACCCTCTCCCCAGGTCCTGTGGTTGGTTGTCAGTGCTAACCCTCTCCCCAGGTCCTGTGGTTGTTAGTGTCAGTGCTAACCCTCTCCCCAGGTCCCTCTCCCCCAGGTCCCTCTCCCCCAGGTCCCTCTTCCCCAGGTCCCTCTCCCCAGGTCCCTCTCCCCAGGTCCCTCTCCCCAGGTCCTGTGGTTGTTAGTGTCAGTGCTAACCCTCTCCCCAGGTCCCTCTCCCCAGGTCCCTCTCCCCAGGTCCCTCTCCCCAGGTCCCTCTCCCCAGGTCCCTCTCCCCAGGTCCTGTGGTTGGTTGGTAGTGCTAACCCTCTCCCCAGGTCCTGTGGTTGGTTGGTAGTGCTAACCCTCTCCCCAGGTCCTGTGGTTGGTTGGTAGTGCTAACCCTCTCCCCAGGTCCTGTGGTTGGTTGGTAGTGCTAACCCTCTCCCCAGGTCCTGTGGTTGGTTGGTAGTGCTAACCCTCTCCCCAGGTCCTGTGGTTGGTTGGTAGTGCTAACCCTCTCCCCAGGTCCTGTGGTTGGTTGGTAGTGCTAACCCTCTCCCCAGGTCCTGTGGTTGGTTGGTAGTGCTAACCTCTCTCCCCAGGTCCTGTGGTTGGTTGGTAGTGCTAACCCTCTCCCCCAGGTCCTGTGGTTGGTTGTCAGTGCTAACCCTCTCCCCAGGTCCTGTGGTTGGTTGTCAGTGCTAACCCTCTCCCCAGGTCCTGTGGTTGTTAGTGTCAGTGCTAACCCTCTCCCCCAGGTCCTGTGGTTGGTTGGTAGTGCTAACCCTCTCCCCAGGTCCTGTGGTTGGTTGTTAGTGTCAGTGCTAACCCTCTCCCCAGGTCCTGTGGTTGTTAGTGTCAGTGCTAACCCTCTCCCCAGGTCCTGTGGTTGTTAGTGTCAGTGCTAACCCTCTCCCCAGGTCCTGTGGTTGGTTGGTAGTGCTAACCCTCTCCCCAGGTCCTGTGGTTGGTTGGTAGTGCTAACCCTCTCCCCAGGTCCTGTGGTTGGTTGGTAGTGCTAACCCTCTCCCCAGGTCCTGTGGTTGTTAGTGTCAGTGCTAACCCTCTCCCCCAGGTCCTGTGGTTGGTTGGTAGTGCTAACCCTCTCCCCAGGTCCTGTGGTTGGTTGGTAGTGCTAACCCTCTCCCCAGGTCCTGTGGTTGGTTGGTAGTGCTAACCCTCTCCCCAGGTCCTGTGGTTGTTAGTGTCAGTGCTAACCCTCTCCCCCAGGTCCTGTGGTTGGTTGGTAGTGCTAACCCTCTCCCCAGGTCCTGTGGTTGTTTAGTGTCAGTGCTAACCCTCTCCCCAGGTCCTGTGGTTGGTTGGTAGTGCTAACCCTCTCCCCAGGTCCTGTGGTTGGTTGTCAGTGCTAACCCTCTCCCCCAGGTCCTGTGGTTGGTTGTCAGTGCTAACCCTCTCCCCAGGTCCTGTGGTTGGTTGTTAGTGCTAACCCTCTCCCCAGGTCCTGTGGTTGTTAGTGTCAGTGCTAACCCTCTCCCCAGGTCCTGTGGTTGGTTGTCAGTGCTAACCCTCTCCCCAGGTCCTGTGGTTGGTTGTTAGTGCTAACCCTCTCCCCCAGGTCCTGTGGTTGGTTGTTAGTGCTAACCCTCTCCCCAGGTCCTGTGGTTGTTAGTGTCAGTGCTAACCCTCTCCCCAGGTCCTGTGGTTGGTTGGTAGTGCTAACCCTCTCCCCCAGGTCCTGTGGTTGGTTGTCAGTGCTAACCCTCTCCCCAGGTCCTGTGGTTGTTAGTGTCAGTGCTAACCCTCTCCCCAGGTCCTGTGGTTGGTTGGTAGTGCTAACCCTCTCCCCCAGGTCCTGTGGTTGGTTGGTAGTGCTAACCCTCTCCCCAGGTCCTGTGGTTGGTTGGTAGTGCTAACCCTCTCCCCCAGGTCCTGTGGTTGGTTGTCAGTGCTAACCCTCTCCCCAGGTCCTGTGGTTGGTTGTTAGTGTCAGTGCTAACCCTCTCCCCAGGTCCTGTGGTTGGTTGTCAGTGCTAACCCTCTCCCCAGGTCCTGTGGTTGTTAGTGTCAGTGCTAACCCTCTCCCCAGGTCCTGTGGTT
Source organism: Coregonus suidteri (assembly GCA_036851935.1). NCBI lineage: Eukaryota > Metazoa > Chordata > Actinopteri > Salmoniformes > Salmonidae > Coregonus > Coregonus suidteri. The sequence goes on along the minus strand of CM072240.1, from coordinate 50,430,029 downwards.
GGTTGGTAGTGCTAACCCTCTCCCCAGGTCCTGTGGTTGGTTGGTAGTGCTAACCCTCTCCCCAGGTCCTGTGGTTGGTTGGTAGTGCTAACCCTCTCCCCCAGGTCCTGTGGTTGGTTGTCAGTGCTAACCCTCTCCCCAGGTCCTGTGGTTGGTTGTCAGTGCTAACCCTCTCCCCCAGGTCCTGTGGTTGGTTGTTAGTGCTAACCCTCTCCCCCAGGTCCTGTGGTTGGTTGTTAGTGCTAACCCTCTCCCCAGGTCCTGTGGTTGTTAGTGTCAGTGCTAACCCTCTCCCCAGGTCCTGTGGTTGGTTGTCAGTGCTAACCCTCTCCCCAGGTCCTGTGGTTGGTTGTTAGTGCTAACCCTCTCCCCAGGTCCTGTGGTTGTTAGTGTCAGTGCTAACCCTCTCCCCAGGTCCTGTGGTTGGTTGTCAGTGCTAACCCTCTCCCCAGGTCCTGTGGTTGGTTGGTAGTGCTAACCCTCTCCCCAGGTCCTGTGGTTGGTTGGTAGTGCTAACCCTCTCCCCCAGGTCCTGTGGTTGGTTGTCAGTGCTAACCCTCTCCCCAGGTCCTGTGGTTGGTTGGTAGTGCTAACCCTCTCCCCAGGTCCTGTGGTTGTTAGTGTCAGTGCTAACCCTCTCCCCAGGTCCTGTGGTTGGTTGGTAGTGCTAACCCTCTCCCCAGGTCCTGTGGTTGGTTGTCAGTGCTAACCCTCTCCCCCAGGTCCTGTGGTTGGTTGGTAGTGCTAACCCTCTCCCCAGGCCTGTGGTTGGTTGGTAGTGCTATCCCTCTCCCCAGGTCCTGTGGTTGGTTGTAGTGCTAACCCTCTCCCCAGGTCCTGTGGTTGGTTGGTAGTGCTAACCCTCTCCCCAGGTCCTGTGGTTGGTTGGTAGTGCTAACCCTCTCCCCAGGTCCTGTGGTTGTTTGGTAGTGCTAACCCTCTCCCCAGGTCCTGTGGTTGTTAGTGTCAGTGCTAACCCTCTCTCCCCAGGTCCTGTGGTTGGTTGTCAGTGCTAACCCTCTCCCCAGGTCCTGTGGTTGGTTGTTAGTGTCAGTGCTAACCCTCTCCCCAGGTCCTGTGGTTGGTTGTTAGTGTCAGTGCTAACCCTCTCCCCAGGTCCTGTGGGTTGGTTGTTTAGTGTCAGTGCTAAGCCTCTCCCCAGGTCCTGTGGTTGGTTGTTAGTGTCAGTGCTAAGCCTCTCCCCAGGTCCTGTGGTTGGTTGTTAGTGTCAGTGCTAACCCTCTCCCCAGGTCCTGTGGTTGGTTGTTAGTGCTAACCCTCTCCCCAGGTCCTGTGGTTGTTAGTGTCAGTGCTAACCCTCTCCCCAGGTCCTGTGGTTGGTTGTTAGTGCTAACCCTCTCCCCAGGTCCTGTGGTTGGTTGTCAGTGCTAACCCTCTCCCCAGGTCCTGTGGTTGGTTGTCAGTGCTAACCCTCTCCCCCAGGTCCTGTGGTTGTGGTTGTCAGTGCTAACCCTCTCCCCAGGTCCTGTGGTTGGTTGTTAGTGCTAACCCTCTCCCCCAGGTCCTGTGGTTGGTTGGTAGTGCTAACCCTCTCCCCAGGTCCTGTGGTTGGTTGGTAGTGCTAACCCTCTCCCCAGGTCCTGTGGTTGTTAGTGTCAGTGCTAACCCTCTCCCCAGGTCCTGTGGTTGGTTGTCAGTGCTAACCCTCTCCCCAGGTCCTGTGGTTGTTAGTGTCAGTGCTAACCCTCTCCCCAGGTCCTGTGGTTGGTTGTCAGTGCTAACCCTCTCCCCAGGTCCTGTGGTTGGTTGTCAGTGCTAACCCTCTCCCCAGGTCCTGTGGTTGGTTGTCAGTGCTAACCCTCTCCCCAGGTCCTGTGGTTGGTTGGTAGTGCTAACCCTCTCCCCAGGTCCTGTGGTTGTTAGTGTCAGTGCTAACCCTCTCCCCCAGGTCCTGTGGTTGGTTGTTAGTCAGTGCCTACCCTCTCCCCTCCCAGATATGTACCAGGGTCAGCTGTACCTGCAGTAGGGTGTGTGTTATCCGTAATAACTCTCTCCCTTTCGTGTGTTTTCCAGGTATGTATCAGGGTCAGCTGTACCTGCAGTCATCCGTCAAGATCTCAGAAAAGTTCCCATCTAAAGGCCTAAACGGGCCTGGCCCAGACCCGGACACCATCCCTACTATCAGATGGAAACCCCTCATACGTACGTACTTCTATGAGTATATTGGCACCAGAACTTTAATGACTGAGATATCCACACTCCATCCATGTTCCCTTAAATAGATTAATAGGTCATCTACCTGGAGTGATATCCAGCGTGCTATCTGGAGCGATATCCAGCGTGCTACCTGGAGCGATATCCAGCGTGCTACCAGGAGCGATATCCAGCGTGCTACCAGGAGCGATATCCAGCGTGCTATCTGGCGCGGTAACAAGCGTGCTATCTGGCGCGGTAACAAGCGTGCTATCTGTAATTAGTTTTAATGCAGTATCTCTTTAATGCAGATTCTCCATCTCGGACGCCTGTGCTGGTTGGTTCTGATGAGTTTGACAAGTGTCTGAACAACGACAAGTTCTCTCATGAAGAATACAGCAACGGAGCTCTGTCTGTCCTGCAGTACCCGTATGGTAAGAACCTACTGTTATAACCTGTTATAACCTGTTATAACCTCATATTATACTGTCTGTCCTGCAGTACCCATATGGTAAGAACCTACTGTTATAACCTGTTATAACCTCATATTATACTGTCTGTCCTGCAGTACCCATATGGTAAGAACCTACTGTTATAACCTGTTATAACCTGTTATAACCTCATATTATACTGTCTGTCCTGCATTACCCATATGGTAAGAACCTACTGCTGCTAAGCTTCCCAGTAAAGCAATAAAAACAAGTAAGCATCCCAAAAGAAAAGTGCTCAAAATAGCCCACGTTAACATATGTAGCTTAAGAAACAAGGTTCATGAAATCAATAATTTGCCAGTAACAGATGACATTCATATTCTGACTATCTCTGAAACTCACTTAGACAATACCTTTTGATGATACAGTGGTAGCAATACAAGGTTATAAGATCTACAGAAAATATAGAAATGCCAATGGTGGAGGTGTTGCTGTTTATATTCAGAACCACATTCCTGTGAAGATTAGAGAGGATCTCATGTTAAATACTGTTGAAGTAATATGGCTACAGGTTCACCTGCCTCACCCAAAGCCCATTCTGGTGGGAAGCTGCTATAGACCACCAAGTGCTAACAGTCAGTATCTGGATAACATGTGAAATGCTTGATAATGTATGTGATATCAACAGAGAGGGTTATTTTCTGGGTGATTTTAAATATTGACTGGCTTTCATCAAGCTGCCCACTCAAGAGAAAGCTTCAAACTGTAACTAGTGCCTGGAACCTGGTTCAGGTTATCAGTCAACCTACCAGGGTAGTTACAAACAGTACAGGAATTAAATCATCAACATGTATTGATCATATCTTTACTAATGCTGCAGAGATTTGTTTGAAAGCAGTATCCAAATCCATCGGATATAGTGATCACAATATAGTAGCCATATCTAGGAAAACCATAGTTCCAAAGGCTGGGCCTAATATTGTGTATAAGAGGTCTTACAATAAGTTTTGTAGCGATTCCTATGTTGTTGATGTAAAGAATATTTGTTGGTCCGTGGTGTGTAATGAGGAGCAAACAGACACTTGACACATTTATGAAATTGCTTATTCCAGTTACTAATAAGCATTCAACCAATAAGAAAATGACTGTAAAAACTGTTAAATCCACGTGGATTGTTGAGGAATTTAAAAATTGTGTGGTTGAGAGGGATGAGGCAAAAGGAATGGCAAATAAGTCTGGCTGTACATTTATTTGTATTTTTCTGTCTGGCTGTACAACTGATTTGGCAAACATATTGCAAATTGAGAAACCATGTGACTAAACTGAATAAAAAGAAACAAGGATAAATGACATAAAGAATGATAGTAAAAAGCTTTGGAGCACCTTAAATGAAATTTTGGGAAAAAAGGCAAACTCAGCTCCATCATTCATTGAATCAGATGGCTTCATTCATCACAAAACCAACTGATATTTCCAACAACTTTAATAATTTTTCCATTGGCAAGATTAGCAAACTTCGGCATGACATGCCAGCAACAATTTCTGACACTACACATCCAAGTATATCTGACCAAATTATGAAAGACAAGAATTGTAATTTTGAATTCCGTAAAGTGAGTGTGGAAGAGGTGAACAAATTATTGTTGTCTATTAACAATGACAAGCCACCGGGGTCTGACAACTTGGATGGAAAATTGCTAAGGATAATAGCGGACGATATTGCCACTCCTATTTGCCATATCTTAAATTTAAGCCTACTAGAAAGTGTGTGCCCTCAGGCCTGGAGGGAAGCAAAAGTCATTCTGCTACCTAAGAATAGTAAAGCCCCCTTAACTGGCTCAAATAGCCGACCAATCAGCCTGTTACTAACCCTTAGTAAACGATTAGGAAAAATTGTGTTTGACCAGATACAATGCTATTTTACTGTAAACAAATTGACAACAAACTTTCAGCATGCTTATAGAAAAGGACATTCAACAAGCACAGTACTTACACAAATGACTGATGATTGGCTGAGAGAAATTGATGATAAAAAGATTGTGGGGGCTGTTTTGTTAGACTTCAGTGCGGCTTTTGACATTATCGATCATAGTCTGCTGCTGGAAAAACATATGTGTTTTGGCTTTACACCCCCTGCTATATTGTGGATAAAGAGTTACCTGTCTAACAGAACACAGAGGGTGTTCTTTAATGGAAGCCTCTCCAACATAATCCAGGTAGAATCAGGAATTCCCCAGGGCAGCTGTCTAGGCCCATTTCTTTTTTCCATCTTTACTAACGACATGCCACTGGCTTTGAGAAAAGCCAGTGTGTCTATGTATGTGGATGACTCAACACTATACACGTCAGCTAATACAGCAACTGAAATGACTGCAACACTTAACAAAGAGTTGCAGTTAGTTTCGGAATGGGTGGCAAGGAATAAGTTAGTCCTGAATTTTTCCAAAACTAAAAGCATTGTATTTGGGTCACCTAAACCTCAACGACATCTCGTAATGAATAATGTGGAAATTGAGCAAGTTGAGGTGACTAAACTGCTTGGAGTAACCCTGGATTGTAAACTGTCATGGTCAAAACATATTGATACAACAGTAGCTAAGATGGGGAGAAGTCTGTCCATAATAAAGCGCTGCTCTGCCTTCTTAACAACACTATCAACAAGGCAGGTCCTACAGGCCCTAGTTTTGTCGCACCTGGACTACTGTTCAGTAGTGTGGTCAGGCAGGAACTAATGGGGATCCATAATAAACCCCAGGAAGAGTAGCTGCTGCCTTGGCAGGAACTAATAGGGATCCATAATAAACCCCAGGAAGGGTAGCTGCTGCCTTGGCAGGAACTAACAGGGATCCATAATAAACCCCAGGAAGAGTAGCTGCTGCCTTGGCAGGAACTAATAGGGATCCATAATAAACCCCAGGAAGAGTAGCTGCTGCCTTGGCAGGAACTAATGGGGATCCATAATAAACCCCAGGAAGAGTAGCTGCTGCCTTGGCAGGAACTAATGGCGATCCATAATAAACCCCAGGAAGAGTAGCTGCTGCCTTGGCAGGAACTAATGGGGATCCATAATAAACCCCAGGAAGAGTAGCTGCTGCCTTGGCAGGAACTAATGGGGATCCATAATAAACCCCAGGAAGATTAGCTGCTGCCTTGGCAGGAACTAATGGGGATCCATAATAACCCCAGGAAGAGTAGCTGCTGCCTTGGCAGGAACTAATGGGGATCCATAATAAACCCCAGGAAGAGTAGCTGCTGCCTTGGCAGGAACTAATGGGGATCCATAATAAACCCCAGGAAGAGTAGCTGCTGCCTTGGCAGGAACTAATGGGGATCCATAATAAACCCCAGGAAGAGTGCCGCTGCCTTGGCAGGAACTAATGGCGATCCATAATAAACCCCAGGAAGAGTAGCTGCTGCCTTGGCAGGAACTAATGGGGATCCATAATAAATACAAATACAAAAATACAAATAACCTTTTATAACCTCCTATTATACTGTCTTTGTTTAACCAGTATAAAATCATAACCACCTCTTGTTGTTTTACCATGGTGTTAAAAATGACATGGAAATTCATTGTTGTTTTGTTGGTTATAATAGTACAAGTTGTTGATTGATTGACGGGTTCCTCTCTCCGTTCCCCAGACAACGGGTACTACTTCCCATACAGTAAGCGTTACCGTGGGCGACGTGGCGTGGCGGAGGTGTCTCTGCTGAAGGGTGGTGGTGCGGCGGAGAAGAAGAGGAGGAAGGATCCGGTGCTGTTACTGCCCTGGTGGAAAGAGATTCTAGGGACCATGGTCTTCTGTATCGCTGCTACCACCTACATAGTCAGGAAGTTTTTCCACCCCCCCGCCCCTGTGGCATATATACGGGTGAGACCACATAGCCAACCACACATCATCTTCACATGTCAGCCACATACAGTAGATTTAGTTTGTATTCTTGATTAGTGGACACTGTAGCAAAATGTTTTGCAATGGACAATTTCAAGTAGGTCCTCCCTCTTTCAGTTTGTCTTCTTCTGTTTGGTATCTACGACCCAGTACATAGAGGGGATGTGGAATTGTGTTTAGAAGTATATTTTGTTTACTGAATTTGTTTCTGGATCAATGTTCATTAATAATCCTGTCTCTATCCTGATCTCCGTAGCAACGCAAGGAGTCGGAGACTCAGTGTCAGACCGACAGCAAGTATGACCTTGAGGTGGCCGAACCCAAAGAGATAGTTGTCATGGAGACCCGCTCAAGTGAATATGTGTCCAGGTATTGTACGGCGTTAATATTAAAACAGACCTGACAACTGATTCACTAAGGCTACGTCCCAAATGCCACCCTACTTATACTGTATAGTAGCTGATAGCCCCCCCAGTATTCATACTGTATAGTAGCTGATAGCCCCCCAGTATTCATACTGTGTATAGTAGCTGATAGCCCCCCCCCAGTATTCATACTGTATAGTAGCTGATAGCCCCCCCCCAGTATTCATACTGTATAGTAGCTGATAGCCCCCCCCCCAGTATTCATACTGTATAGTAGCTGATAGCCCCCCCCCCCAGTATTCATACTGTATAGTAGCTGATAGCCCCCCCCCCAGTATTCATACTGTATAGTAGCTGATAGCCCCCCCCCCAGTATTCATACTGTATAGTAGCTGATAGCCCCCCCAGTATTCATACTGTATAGTAGCTGATAGCCCCCCCCCCCAGTATTCATACTGTATAGTAGCTGATAGCCCCCCAGTATTCATACTGTATAGTAGCTGATAGCCCCCCCCCCCAGTATTCATACTGTATAGTAGCTGATAGCCCCCCCCCCCAGTATTCATACTGTATAGTAGCTGATAGCCCCCCAGTATTCATACTGTATAGTAGCTGATAGCCCCCCCCAGTATTCATACTGTATAGTAGCTGATAGCCCCCCCCCAGTATTCATACTGTATAGTACTGATAGCCCCCCAGTATTCATACTGTATAGTAGCTGATAGCCCCCCCCCCAGTATTCATACTGTATAGTAGCTGATAGCCCCCCCCCCAGTATTCATACTGTATAGTAGCTGATAGCCCCCCCCCCCAGTATTCATACTGTATAGTAGCTGATAGCCCCCCCCCCAGTATTCATACTGTATAGTAGCTGATAGCCCCCCCCCCATATTCATACTGTATAGTAGCTGATAGCCCCCCAGTATTCATACTGTATAGTAGCTGATAGCCCCCCCTCCCAGTATTCATACTGTATAGTAGCTGATAGCCCCCCCCCAGTATTCATACTGTATAGTAGCTGATAGCCCCCCAGTATTCATACTGTATAGTAGCTGATAGCCCCCCAGTATTCATACTGTATAGTAGCTGATAGCCCCCCCCCCCAGTATTCATACTGTATAGTAGCTGATAGCCCCCCCCCCAGTATTCATACTGTATAGTAGCTGATAGCCCCCCCCCCAGTATTCATACTGTATAGTAGCTGATAGCCCCCCCCAGTATTCATACTGTATAGTAGCTGATAGCCCCCCCCCAGTATTCATACTGTATAGTAGCTGATAGCCCCCCCCCCAGTATTCATACTGTATAGTAGCTGATAGCCCCCCCCCCAGTATTCATACTGTATAGTAGCTGATAGCCCCCCCCCCCCAGTATTCATACTGTATAGTAGCTGATAGCCCCCCCCCCCAGTATTCATACTGTATAGTAGCTGATAGCCCCCCCCAGTATTCATACTGTATAGTAGCTGATAGCCCCCCCCCAGTATTCATACTGTATAGTAGCTGATAGCCCCCCCCAGTATTCATACTGTATAGTAGCTGATAGCCCCCCCCCCCGTATTCATACTGTATAGTAGCTGATAGCCCCCCCCCAGTATTCATACTGTATAGTAGCTGATAGCCCCCCCCCAGTATTCATACTGTATAGTAGCTGATAGCCCCCCCCCCCAGTATTCATACTGTATAGTAGCTGATAGCCCCCCCCCCCCCCCCAGTATTCATACTGTATAGTAGCTGATAGCCCCCCCCCAGTATTCATACTGTATAGTAGCTGATAGCCCCCCCCCCCAGTATTCATACTGTATAGTAGCTGATAGCCCCCCCCAGTATTCATACTGTATAGTAGCTGATAGCCCCCCCCCAGTATTCATACTGTATAGTAGCTGATAGCCCCCCCCCCCCAGTATTCATACTGTATAGTAGCTGATAGCCCCCCCCCCCAGTATTCATACTGTATAGTAGCTGATAGCCCCCCCCCCCCCCAGTATTCATACTGTATAGTAGCTGATAGCCCCCCCCCAGTATTCATACTGTATAGTAGCTGATAGCCCCCCCCCCCAGTATTCATACTGTATAGTAGCTGATAGCCCCCCCCTCCCAGTATTCATACTGTATAGTAGCTGATAGCCCCCCAGTATTCATACTGTATAGTAGCTGATAGCCCCCCCCCCCCCATATTCATACTGTATAGTAGCTGATAGCCCCCCCCCCAGTATTCATACTGTATAGTAGCTGATAGCCCCCCCCTCCCAGTATTCATACTGTATAGTAGCTGATAGCCCCCCCCCCCAGTATTCATACTGTATAGTAGTAGCTGATAGCCCCCCCCCCAGTATTCATACTGTATAGTAGCTGATAGCCCCCCCCTCCCCAGTATTCATACTGTATAGTAGCTGATAGCCCCCCCCCCCAGTATTCATACTGTATAGTAGCTGATAGCCCCCCCCCCCAGTATTCATACTGTATAGTAGCTGATAGCCCCCCCCCCCAGTATTCATACTGTATAGTAGCTGATAGCCCCCCCAGTATTCATACTGTATAGTAGCTGATAGCCCCCCCCAGTATTCATACTGTATAGTAGCTGATAGCCCCCCCCAGTATTCATACTGTATAGTAGCTGATAGCCCCCCCCCCAGTATTCATACTGTATAGTAGCTGATAGCCCCCCCCCCAGTATTCATACTGTATAGTAGCTGATAGCCCCCCCCCCCCAGATTATTCATACTGTATAGTAGCTGATAGCCCCCCCCCCAGTATTCCCTGTATAATAGCTGATAGCCCCCCCCCAGTATTCATACTGTATAGTAGCTGATAGCCCCCCCCAGTATTCATACTGTATAGTAGCTGATAGCCCCCCAGTATTCATACTGTATAGTAGCTGATAGCCCCCCCCCCAGTATTCATACTGTATAGTGTATAGCCCCCCAGTATTCATACTGTATAGTAGCTGATAGCCCCCCCCAGTATTCATACTGTATAGTAGCTGATAGCCCCCCCCCCATACTGTATAGTAGCTGATAGCCCCCCCCAGTATTCATAGTGTATAGTAGCTGATAGCCCCCCCCCCAGTATTCATACTGTATAGTAGCTGATAGCCCCATACCCCAGTATTCATACTGTATAGTAGCTGATAGCCCCCCCCCAGTATTCATACTGTATAGTAGCTGATAGCCCCCCCCAGTATTCATACTGTATAGTAGCTGATAGCCCCCCCCCCAGTATTCATACTGTATAGTAGCTGATAGCCCCCCCCAGTATTCATACTGTATAGTAGCTGATAGCCCCCCCCCCCGTATTCATACTGTATAGTTGATCCCCCCCCAGTATTCATACTACTGTATAGTAGCTGATAGCCCCCCCCAGTATTCATACTGTATAGTAGCTGATAGCCCCCCCAGTATTCATACTGTATAGTAGCTGATAGCCCCCCCCCCAGTATTCCATACTGTATAGTAGCTGATACCCCCCAGTATTCATAGTATATAGTAGCTGATAGCCCCCCCAGTATTCATACTGTATAGTAGCTGATAGCCCCCCCCAGTATTCATACTGTATAGTAGCTGATAGCCCCCCCCCAGTATTCTACTGTATAGTAGCTGATAGCCCCCCCCCAGTATTCATACTGTATAGTAGCTGATAGCCCCCCCCCCAGTATTCATACTGTATAGTAGCTGATAGCCCCCCCCCCCCAGTATTCATACTGTATAGTAGCTGATAGCCCCCCCCCCATACTGTATTGTAGCTGATAGCCCCCCAGTATTCATACTGTATAGTAGCTGATAGCCCCCCAGTATTCATACTGTATAGTAGCTGATAGCCCCCCCCCCAGTATTCATACTGTATAGTAGCTGATAGCCCCCCCAGTATTCATACTGTATAGTAGCTGATAGCCCCCCCCCATCTGTATAGTAGCTGATAGCCCCCCCCCCGTATTCATACTGTATAGTAGCTGATAGCCCCCCCCATTATTCATACTGTAATAGTAGCTGATAGCCCCCCCCCCCAGTATTCATACTGTATAGTAGCTGATAGCCCCCCCCCCCCCAGTATTCATACTGTATAGTAGCTGATAGCCCCCCCCCAGTATTCATACTGTATAGTAGCTGATAGCCCCCCCCCAGTATTCATACTGTATAGTAGCTGATAGCCCCCCCCCAGTATTCATACTGTATAGTAGCTGATAGCCCCCCCCCAGTATTCATACTGTATAGTAGCTGATAGCCCCCCCCAGTATTCATACTGTATAGTAGCTGATAGCCCCCCCCCAGTATTCATACTGTATAGTAGCTGATAGCCCCCCCCAGTATTCATACTGTATAGTAGCTGATAGCCCCCCCCTCCCATATTCATACTGTATAGTAGCTGATAGCCCCCCCCCCATTCATACAGTATAGTAGCTGATAGCTGTATTCATACTGTATGTAGCTGATAGCCCCCCCCCATATTCATACTGTTTTAGTAGCTGATAGCCCCCCCCCAGTATTCATACTGTATAGTAGCTGATAGCCCCCCCCCCCAGTATTCATACTGTATAGTAGCTGATAGCCCCCCCCCAGTATTCATACTGTATAGTAGCTGATAGCCCCCCCCCAGTATTCATATTCATACTGTATAGTAGCTGATAGCCCCCCAGTATTCATACTGTATAGTCATAGCTGTATTCATACTGTATAGCTAGCTGATAGCCCCCCCCCCAGTATTCATACTGTATAGTAGCTGATAGCCCCCCCCCCATTCATACTGTATAGTACTGATAAGCCCCCCCAGTATTCATACTGTATAGTAGCTGATAGCCCCCCCCATATTCATACTGTATAGTAGCTGATAGCCCCCCCCAGTATTCATGTATAGTAGCTGATAGCCCCCCCAGTATTCATACTGTATAGTAGCTGATAGCCCCCCCCGTATTCATACTGTATATAGTAGCTGATAGCCCCCCCCCAGTATTCATACTGTATAGTAGCTGATAGCCCCCCCAGTATTCATACTGTATAGTAGCTGATAGCCCCCCCCAGTATTCATACTGTATAGTAGCTGATAGCCCCCCCCCCAGTATTCATACTGTATAGTAGCTGATAGCCCCCCCCCAGTATTCATACTGTATAGTAGCTGATAGCCCCCCAGATATTCATACTGTATAGTAGCTGATAGCCCCCCCAGTATTCCAGTTAGTCATACTGTATAGTAGCTGATGATAGCCCCCCCCCCCAGTATTTACTCTATAAGCTGTAAGCCCCCCCCCCAGTATTCATACTGATAATAGCTGATAGCCCCCCCCCCCCAGTATTCATACTGTATATAGCTGATAGCCCCCCCAGTATTCATACTGTATAGTAGCTGATAGCCCCCCCCCCAGTATTCATACTGTATAGTAGCTGATAGCCCCCCCCCAGTATTCATACTGTATAGTAGCTGATAGCCCCCCCCAGTATTCATACTGTATAGTAGCTGATAGCCCCCCCCCCCAGTATTCATACTGTATAGTAGCTGATAGCCCCCCCAGTATTCATACTGTATAGTAGCTGATAGCCCCCCCAGTATTCATACTGTATAGTAGCTGATAGCCCCCCCCCCAGTATTCATACTGTATAGTAGCTGATAGCCCCCCAGTATTCTATGTATAGTAGCTGATAGCCCCCCCCAGTATTCATACTGTATAGGCTGATAGCCCCCCCCCCCCAGTATTCATACTGTATAGTAGCTGATAGCCCCCCCCCCAGTATTCATACTGTATAGTAGCTGATAGCCCCCCCAGTATTCATACTGTATAGTAGCTGATAGCCCCCCCCCAGTATTCATACTGTATAGTAGCTGATAGCCCCCCGTATTCATACTGTATAGTAGCTGATAGCCCCCCCCCCAGTATTCATACTGTATAGTAGCTGATAGCCCCCCCCCAGTATTCATACTGTATAGTAGCTGATAGCCCCCCCCCCAGTATTCATACTGTATAGTAGCTGATAGCCCCCCCCCCAGTATTCATACTGTATAGTAGCTGATAGCCCCCCCAGTATTCATACTGTATAGTAGCTGATAGCCCCCCCAGTATTCATACTGTATAGTAGCTGATAGCCCCCCCCCAGTATTCATACTGTATAGTAGCTGATAGCCCCCCCCCCCCCGTATTCATACTGTATAGTAGCTGATAGCCCCCCCAGTATTCATACTGTATAGTAGCTGATAGCCCCCCCCCTCCCAGTATTCATACTGTATAGCCCCCCCTAGCTGTATAGTAGCCCCCCCCCAGTATTCATACTGTATAGTAGCTGATAGCCCCCCCCATATTCATACTGTATAGTACTGATAGCCCCCCCCAGTATTCATACTGTATAGTAGCTGATAGCCCCCCCCAGTATTCATACTGTATAGTAGCTGATAGCCCCCCCAGTATTCATACTGTATAGTAGCTGATAGCCCCCCCAGTATTCATACTGTATAGTAGCTGATAGCCCCCCCCCAGTATTCATACTGTATAGTAGCTGATAGCCCCCCCAGTATTCATACTGTATAGTAGCTGATAGCCCCCCCCCCAGTATTCATACTGTATAGTAGCTGATAGCCCCCCCCAGTATTCATACTGTATAGTAGCTGATAGCCCCCCCCCCCAGTATTCATACTGTATAGTAGCTGATAGCCCCCCCCCCCAGTATTCATACTGTATAGTAGTTAGCTGATAGCCCCCCCCCCCAGTCATTCATACTGTATAGTAGCTGATAGCCCCCCCCAGTATTCATACTGTATAGTAGCTGATAGCCCCCCCCCCAGTATTCATACTGTATAGTAGCTGATAGCCCCCAGTATTCATACTGTATAGTAGCTGATAGCCCCCCCCCCCAGTATTCATACTGTATAGTAGCTGATAGCCCCCCAGTATTATTCATACTGTATAGTAGCTGATAGCCCCCCAGTATTCATACTGTATATAAGCTGATAGCCCCCCAGTATTCATACTGTATAGTAGCTGATAGCCCCCCCAGTTTTCATACTGTATAGTAGCTGATAGCCCCCCAGTATTCATACTGTATAGTAGCTGATAGCCCCCCCCCCCCAGTATTCATACTGTATAGTAGCTGATAGCCCCCCCCCCCCCCAGTATTCATACTGTATAGTAGCTGATAGCCCCCCCCCCCTAGTTCATACTGTATAGTAGCTGATAGCCCCCCAGTATTCATACTGTATAGTAGCTGATAGCCCCCCCCCCAGTATTCATACTGTATAGTAGCTGATAGCCCCCCCCCCCCATACTGTATAGTAGCTGATAGCCCCCCCCCCAGTATTCATACTGTATAGTAGCTGATAGCCCCCCAGTATTTCATACTGTATAGTAGCTGATAGCCCCCCCCCAGTATTCCATACTGTATAGTAGCTGATAGCCCCCCCAGTATTCATACTGTATAGTAGCTGATAGCCCCCCCCCCCCATATTCATACTGTATAGTAGCTGATAGCCCCCAGATATTCATACTGTATAGTAGCTGATAGCCCCCCCCCAGTATTCATACTGTATAGTAGCTGATAGCCCCCCCCCCCAGTATTCATACTGTATAGTAGCTGATAGCCCCCCCCCCAGTATTCATACTGTATAGTAGCTGATAGCCCCCCCAGTATTCATACTGTATAGTAGCTGATAGCCCCCCCAGTATTCATACTGTATAGTAGCTGATAGCCCCCCCCCAGTATTCATACTGTATAGTAGCTGATAGCCCCCCCCGCAGTATTCATACTGTATAGTAGCTGATAGCCCCCCCCCCCCCCAGTATTCATACTGTATAGTAGCTGATAGCCCCCCCCCCAGTATTCATACTGTATAGTAGCTGATAGCCCCCCCCCAGTATTCATACTGTATAGTAGCTGATAGCCCCCCCCCCCAGTATTCATACTGTATAAGTAGCTGTATAGCCCCCCCCCCAGTATTCATACTGTATAGTAGCTGATAGCCCCCCCCCCCAGTATTCATACTGTATAGTAGCTGATAGCCCCCCCCCCCCAGTATTCATACTGTATAGTAGCCCCCCCCCCCAGTATTCATACTGTATAGTAGCTGATAGCCCCCCCCCAGTATTCATACTGTATAGTAGCTGATAGCCCCCCCCCCAGTATTCATACTGTATAGTAGCTGATAGCCCCCCCCCCCAGTATTCATACTGTATAGTAGCTGCTGATAGCCCCCCCCAGTATTCATACTGTATAGTAGCTGATAGCCCCCCCCCAGTATTCATACTGTATAGTAGCTGATAGCCCCCCCAGTATTCATACTGTATAGTAGCTGATAGCCCCCCCCCCCCAGTATTCATACTGTATAGTAGCTGATAGCCCCCCCCAGTATTCATACTGTATAGTAGCTGATAGCCCCCCCCCCATATTCTGATAGCCCCCCACCAGTACTACTGTATAGTAGCTGATAGCCCCCCCCCCAGTATTCATACTGTATAGTAGCTGATAGCCCCCCCCCCAGTATTCATACTGTATAGTAGCTGATAGCCCCCCCCCCCCCCCCAGTATTCATACTGTATTTCATACTGTATAGTAGCTGATAGCCCCCCCCCCAGTATTCATACTGTATAGTAGCTGATAGCCCCCCCCCCCCCCAGTATTCATACTGTATAGTAGCTGATAGCCCCCCAGTATTCATACTGTATAGTAGCTGATAGCCCCCCCCCCCAGTATTCATACTGTATAGTAGCTGATAGCCCCCCCCCCAGTATTCATACTGTATAGTAGCTGATAGTAGTATTCATACTGTATAGTAGCTGATAGCCCCCCAGTATCATACTGTATAGTAGCTGATAGCCCCCCCCCAGTATTCATACTGTATAGTAGCTGATAGCCCCCCCCCAGTATTCATACTGTATAGTAGCTGATAGCCCCCCCCAGTATTCATACTGTATAGTAGCTGATAGCCCCCCCCCCCCAGTATTCATACTGTATAGTAGCTGATAGCCCCCCCCCCAGTATTCATACTGTATAGTAGCTGATAGCCCCCCCCCCCAGTATTCATACTGTATAGTAGCTGATAGCCCCCCAGTATTCATACTGTATAGTAGCTGATAGCCCCCCAGTATTCATACTGTATAGTAGCTGATAGCCCCCCCCCCAGTATTCATACTGTATAGTAGCTGATAGCCCCCCCCAGTATTCATACTGTAGTAGCTGATAGCCCCCCCCCAGTATTCATACTGTATAGTAGGCGATAGCCCCCCCAGTATTCATACTGTATAGTAGCTGATAGCCCCCCCCCCAGTATTCATACTGTATAGTAGCTGATAGCCCCCCCCCCATATCATACTGTATAGTAGCTGATAGCCCCCCAGTATTTCATACTGTATAGTAGCTGATAGCCCCCCCCCGTATTCATACTGTATAGTAGCTGATAGCCCCCCCCAGTATTCATACTGTATAGTAGCTGATAGCCCCCCCCCCCCCAGTATTCATACTGTATAGTAGCTGATAGCCCCCCCCAGTATTCATACTGTATAGTAGCTGATAGCCCCCCCATATTCATACTGTATAGTAGCTGATAGCCCCCCCCCCCCCCAGTATTCATACTGTATAGTAGCTGATAGCCCCCCCCCCCAGTATTCATACTGTATAAGTAGCTGATAGCCCCCCCAGTATATTCATACTGTATAGTAGCTGATAGCCCCCCAGTATTCATAATGTATAGTAGCTGATAGCCCCCCCCCCCCCCCCCAGTATTCATAGTGTATAGTAGCTGATAGCCCCCCCAGTATTCATACTGTATAGTAGCTGAAAGCCCCCCCCCCAGTATTCATATAGCTGTATATACTGTATAGCTGATAGCCCCCCCCCCAGTATTCATACTGTATAGTAGCTGATAGCCCCCCCCCAGTATTCATACATGTACTGTATATAGCTTGATAGCCCCCCCCCCCAGTATTCATACTGTATAGTAGCTGATAGCCCCCCCCCAGTATTCATACTGTATAGTTCAGCTGATAGTAGCTGATAGCCAGTATTCATACTGTATAGTAGCTGATAGCCCCCCCCCCGCAGTATTCATACTGTATAGTAGCTGATAGCCCCCCCCCCAGTATTCATACTGTATAGTAGCTGATAGCCCCCCCCCAGTATTCATACTGTATAGTAGCTCTGATAGCCCCCCCCCCAGTATGTCAGTACTGTAGCCCCCCCCCCCCAGTATTCATACTGTATAGTAGCTGATAGCCCCCCCCCCAGTATTCATACTGTATAGTAGCTGATAGCCCCCCCCCCCCAGTATTCATACTGTATAGTAGCTGATAGCCCCCCCCCAGTATTCATACTGTATAGTAGCTGATAGCCCCCCCCAGTATTCATACTGTATAGTAGCTGATAGCCCCCCCCCCAGTATTCATACTGTATAGTAGCTGATAGCCCCCCCCCCCCCAGTATTCATACTGTATAGTAGCTGATAGCCCCCCCCCAGTATTCATACTGTATAGTAGCTGATAGCCCCCCCCAGTATTCATACTGTATAGTAGCTGATAGCCCCCCCCCCCCCAGTATTCATACTGTATAGTATGATAGCCCCCCCAGTATTCCCCCCCCCCCCCAGTATTCATACTGTATAGTAGCTGATAGCCCCCCCCCCAGTATTCATACTGTATAGTAGCTGATAGCCCCCAGTATTCATACTGTATAGTAGCTGATAGCCCCCCCCCCCCAGTATTCATACTGTATAGTAGCTGATAGCCCCCCCCCCCAGTATTCATACTGTATAGTAGCTGATAGCCCCCCCCAGTATTCATACTGTATAGTAGCTGATAGCCCCCCCAGTATTCATACTGTATAGTAGCTGATAGCCCCCCCCCAGTATTCATACTGTATAGTAGCTGATAGCCCCCCCCCCCCCCCAGTATTCATACTGTATAGTAGCTGATAGCCCCCCCCCAGTATTCATACTGTATAGTAGCTGATAGCCCCCCCCCCCCCAGTATTCATACTGTATAGTAGCTGATAGCCCCCCCCCCCCAGTATTCATACTGTATAGTAGCTGATAGCCCCCCAGTATTCATACTGTATAGTAGCTGATAGCCCCCCCCCCCATACTGTATAGTATTGATAGCCCCCCTGTATTCATACTGTATAGTAGCTGATAGCCCCCCCCCCCCCAGTATTCATACTGTATAGTAGCTGATAGCCCCCCCCCAGTATTCATACTGTATAGTAGCTGATAGCCCCCCAGTATATCATACTGTATAGTAGCTGATAGCCCCCCCCCCCATACTGTATAGTCTGATAGCCCCCCCCCCAGTATTCATACTGTATAGTAGCTGATAGCCCCCCCCCCAGTATTCATACTGTATAGTAGCTGATAGCCCCCCCCCCCCAGTATTCATACTGTATAGTAGCTGATAGCCCCCCCAGTATTCATACTGTATAGTAGCTGATAGCCCCCCCCCAGTATTCATACTGTATAGTAGCTGATAGCCCCCCCCCCCAGTATTCATACTGTATAGTAGCTGATAGCCCCCCCCCCCCAGTATTCATACTGTATAGTAGCTGATAGCCCCCCCCCCCCCCAGTATTCATACTGTATAGTAGCTGATAGCCCCCCAGTATTCATACTGTAGCTGATAGCCCCCCCCCCCATATTCATACTGTATAGTAGCTGATAGCCCCCCCCCCCCAGTATTCATACTGTATAGTAGCTGATAGCCCCCCCCCCCCCAGTATTCATACTGTATAGTAGCTGATAGCCCCCCCCCCCAGTATTCATACTGTATAGTAGCTGATAGCCCCCCCCCCCCCAGTATTCATACTGTATAGTAGCTGATAGCCCCCCCCCCAGTATTTCCCCTGTATAGTAGCTGATAGCCCCCCCCCCATTCATACTGTATAGTAGCTGATAGCCCCCCCCCCCCAGTATTCATACTGTATAGTAGCTGATAGCCCCCCCCCCCCCAGTATTCATACTGTATAGTAGCTGATAGCCCCCCAGTATTCATACTGTATAGTAGCTGATAGCCCCCCCCCCCCCCAGTATTCATACTGTATAGTAGCTGATAGCCCCCCCCCCCAGTATTCATACTGTATAGTAGCTGATAGCCCCCCCCCCCCCCAGTATTCATACTGTATAGTAGCTGATAGCCCCCCCCCCAGTATTCATACTGTATAGTAGCATACTGTATAGTCATACTGTATAGTAGCCCCCCCCCCCCCAGTATTCATACTGTATAGTAGCTGATAGCCCCCCCCCCCCAGTATTCATACTGTATAGTAGCTGATAGCCCCCCAGTATTCATACTGTATAGTAGCTGATAGCCCCCCCCCCAGTATTCATACTGTATAGTAGCTGATAGCCCCCCCCCAGTATTCATACTGTATAGTAGCTGATAGCCCCCCCCCCCTAGTATTCATACTGTATAGTAGCTGATAGCCCCCCCCCCAGTATTCATACTGTATAGTAGCTGATAGCCCCCCCAGTATTCATACTGTAGTAGTAGCTGATAGCCCCCCCCCCCCAGTATTCATACTGTATAGTAGCTGATAGCCCCCCCCCCATATTCATACTGTATATAGCTGATAGCCCCCAGTATTCATACTGTATAGTAGCTGATAGCCCCCCCCCCCCCCCAGTATTCATACTGTATAGTAGCTGATAGCCCCCCCCCCAGTATTTCATACTGTATAGTAGCTGATAGCCCCCCCCCCAGTATTCATACTGTATAGTAGCTGATAGCCCCCCCCCAGTATTCATACTGTATAGTAGCTGATAGCCCCCCCCCCCCCCAGTATTCATACTGTATAGTAGCTGATAGCCCCCCCCCCCCAGTATTCATACTGTATAGTAGCTGATAGCCCCCCCCCCATTCATACTGTATAGTAGACTGTATAGTAGCTGATAGCCCCCCCCCAGTATTCATACTGTATAGTAGCTGATAGCCCCCCCCCCATACTGTATTCATAGCCCCTGTATAGTGTATAGCTGATAGCCCCCCCCCAGTATTCATACTGTATAGTAGCTGATAGCCCCCCCAGTATTCATACTGTATAGTAGCTGATAGCCCCCCCCCCCCAGTATTCATACTGTATAGTAGCTGATAGCCCCCCATTATTCATACTGTATAGTAGCTGATAGCCCCCCCCCCCCAGTATTCATACTGTATAGTAGCTGATATAGTATTCCATACTGTATAGTAGCCCCCCCCCCCCCCCAGTATTCATACTGTATAGTAGCTGATATAGCCCCCCCCCCCCCCAGTATTCATACTGTATAGTAGCTGATAGCCCCCCCCCCCAGTATTCATACTGTAATAGTAGAGCTGATAGCCCCCCCCCATACTGTATAGTAGCTGATAGCCCCCCCCCATATTCATACTGTATAGTAGCTGATAGCCCCCCCCCCCCAGTATTCATACTGTATAGTAGCTGATAGCCCCCCCCCCCCCAGTATTCATATACTGTATAGTAGCTGATAGCCCCCCCTCCCAGTATTCATACTGTATAGTAGCTGATAGCCCCCCCCCGTATTCATACTGTATAGTAGCTGATAGCCCCCCCCCCCAGTATTCATACTGTATAGTAGCTGATAGCCCCCCCCAGTATTCATACTGTATAGTAGCTGATAGCCCCCCCCTCCCAGTATTCATACTGTATAGTAGCTGATAGCCCCCCCCCCCCAGTATTCATACTGTATAGTAGCTGATAGCCCCCCAGTATTCATACTGTATAGTAGCTGATGATATTCATACTGTATAGTAGCCCCCCCCCAGTATTCATACTGTATAGTAGCTGATAGCCCCCCCCCCAGTATTCATACTGTATAGTAGCTGATAGCCCCCCCCCCCAGTATTCATACTGTATAGTAGCTGATAGCCCCCCCCCCCCAGTATTCATACTGTATAGTAGCCCCCCCCCCCAGTATTCATACTGTATAGTAGCTGTAGCCCCCCCCCAGTATTCATACTGTATAGTAGCTGATAGCCCCCCCCCAGTATTCATACTGTATAGTAGCTGATAAGCCCCCCCCCCCAGTATTCATACTGTATAGTAGCTGATAGCCCCCCAGTATTCATACTGTATATAGTAGCTGATAGCCCCCCCCCCCAGTATTCATACTGTATAGTAGCTGATAGCCCCCCCCCCAGTATTCATACTGTATAGTAGCTGATAGCCCCCCCCAGTATTCATACTGTATAGTAGCTGATAGCCCCCCCAGTATTCATACTGTATAGTAGCTGATAGCCCCCCCCCCAGTATTCATACTGTATAGTAGCTGTAGCCCCCCAGTTCATTCATACTGTATAGTAGCTGATAGCCCCCCCCCCCAGTATTCATACTGTATAGTAGCTGATAGCCCCCCCCCCCCAGTATTCATACTGTATAGTAGCTGATAGCCCCCCCCCCAGTATTCATACTGTATAGTAGCTGATAGCCCCCCCCCCCCCAGTATTCATACTGTATAGTAGCTGATAGCCCCCCCCCCCAGTATTCATACTGTATAGTAGCTGATAGCCCCCCCATACTGTATAGTAGCTGATAGCCCCCCCCCATCCCAGTATTCATACTGTATAGTAGCTGATAGCCCCCCCCCCCAGTATTCATACTGTATAGTAGCTGATAGCCCCCCCCAGTATTCATACTGTATAGTAGCTGATAGCCCCCCAGCCCTAGTATTCATACTGTATAGTAGCTGATAGCCCCCCCCCCCCAGTATTCATACTGTATAGTAGCTGATAGCCCCCCCCCCCCCAGTATTCATACTGTATAGTAGCTGATAGCCCCCCCCCCCAGTATTCATACTGTATAGTAGCTGATAGCCCCCCCCAGTGATACTGTATAGTAGCTGATAGCCCCCCAGTATTCATACTGTATAGTAGCTGATAGCCCCCCCCCCCAGTATTCATACTGTATAGTAGCTGATAGCCCCCCCCCCAGTATTCATACTGTATAGTAGCTGATAGCCCCCAGTATTCATACTGTATAGTAGCTGATAGCCCCCCAGTATTCATACTGTATAGTAGCTGATAGCCCCCCCCAGTATTCATACTGTATAGTAGCTGATAGCCCCCCCCCCAGTATTCATACTGTATAGTAGCTGATAGCCCCCCCAGTATTCATACTGTATAGTAGCTGATAGCCCCCCCCCCCAGTATTCATACTGTATAGTAGCTGATAGCCCCCCCCCAGTATTCATACTGTATAGTAGCTGATAGCCCCCCCCCCCAGTATTCATACTGTATAGTAGCTGATAGCCCCCCCCCCAGTATTCATACTGTATAGTAGCTGATAGCTGATAGCCACCCCCCCCCAGTATTCACTGTATATAGCTGATAGCCCCCCAGTATTCATACTGTATAGTAGCTGATAGCCCCCCCCCAGTATTCATACTGTATAGTATGATAGCCCCCCCCCCCCAGTATTCATACTGTATAGTAGCTGATAGCCCCCCCCCAGTATTCATACTGTATAGTAGCTGATAGCCCCCCAGTATTCATACTGTATAGTAGCTGATAGCCCCCCCAGTATTCATACTGTATAGTAGCTGATAGCCCCCCCCCCCCAGTATTCATACTGTATAGTAGCTGATAGCCCCCCCCCCCCCAGTATTCATACTGTATAGTAGCTGATAGCCCCCCAGTATTCATACTGTATAGTAGCTGATAGCCCCCCCCCAGTATTCATACTGTATAGTAGCTGATAGCCCCCCAGTATTCATACTGTATAGTAGCTGATAGCCCCCCCCCCCCCCGTATTCATACTGTATAGTAGCTGATAGCCCCCCCCCAGTATTCATACTGTATAGTAGCTGATAGCCCCCCAGTATTCATACTGTATAGTAGCTGATAGCCCCCCAGTATTCATACTGTATAGTAGCTGATAGCCCCCCCCCCAGTATTCATACTGTATAGTAGCTGATAGCCCCCCCCCCCAGTATTCATACTGTATAGTAGCTGATAGCCCCCCCCCCCCAGTATTCATACTGTATAGTAGCTGATAGCCCCCCAGTATTCATACTGTATAGTAGCTGATAGCCCCCCCCCCCATACTGTATAGTATTGATAGCCCCCCCCCCAGTATTCATACTGTATAGTAGCTGATAGCCCCCCCCAGTATTCATACTGTATAGTAGCTGATAGCCCCCCCCACCATATTCATACTGTATAGTAGCTGATAGCCCCCCCCCCCCCCCCCAGTATTCATACTGTATAGTAGCTGATAGCCCCCCCCCCCCCCCAGTATTCATACTGTATAGTAGCTGATTAGCCCACCTGCCACCTATCATACTGATAGTAGCTGATAGCATACTGACCCCAGTATTCATACTGTATAGTAGCTGATAGCCCCCCCCCCCCCAGTATTCATACTGTATAGTAGCTGATAGCCCCCCCCCCAGTATTCATACTGTATAGTAGCTGGATAGCCCCCCCCCAGTATTCATACTGTATAGTAGCTGATAGCCCCCCCCCCCAGTATTCATACTGTATAGTAGCTGATGCCCCCCTCCCCCCCCAGTATTCATACTGTATAGTAGCTGATAGCCCCCCCAGTATTCATACTGTATAGTAGCTGATAGCCCCCCCCCCCAGTATTCATACTGTATAGTAGCTGATAGCCCCCCCAGATTTATTCATACTGTATAGTAGCTGATCCCCCCCAGTATTCATACTGTATTAGCTGATAGCCCCCCAGTATTCATACATATAGTAGCTGATAGCCCCCCCCCCCCCTATTCATACTGTATAGTAGCTGATAGCCCCCCAGATATTCTAGGTATCCCTTGAACACCCACCTTTTACTTAAAAGCATTTCTACAGCCAGGACTCCCCTCTGGGAAGAGTAGCAGTTGATTTAGGATCATATGGAGAGAAGGATCTGCCCCTCTTTGGGAAGATTAGCAACTGATTTAGGATCATATAGAGGGAGGATCTGTCCCTCTTTGGGAAGATTAGCAACTGATTTAGGATCATATAGAGGGAAGGATCTGTCCCTCTTTGGGAAGATTAGCAACTGATTTAGGATCATATGGAGGGAAGGATCTGTCCCTCTTTGGGAAGATTAGCAACTGATTTAGGATCATATAGAGGGAAGGATCTGCCCCTCTTTGGGAAGATTAGCAACTGATTTAGGATCATATAGAGGGAAGGATCTGTCCCTCTTTGGGAAGATTAGCAACTGATTTAGGATCATATAGAGGGAAGGATCTGTCCCTCTTTGGGAAGATTAGCAACTGATTTAGGATCATATAGAGGGAGGGATCTGCCCCTCTTTGGGAAGATTAGCAACTGATTTAGGATCATATAGAGGGAAGGATCTGCCCCTCTTTGGGAAGATTAGCAACTGATTTAGGATCATATAGAGGGAAGGATCTGTCCCTCTTTGGGAAGATTAGCAACTGATTTAGGATCATATAGAGGGAAGGATCTGTCCCTCTTTGGGAAGATTAGCAACTGATTTAGGATCATATAGAGGGAAGGATCTGTCCCTCTTTGGGAAGATTAGCAACTGATTTAGGATCATATAGAGGGAAGGATCTGTCCCTCTTTGGGAAGATTAGCAACTGATTTAGGATCATATGGAGGGAAGGATCTGCCCCTCTTTGGGAAGATTAGCAACTGATTTAGGATCATATAGAGGGAAGGATCTGTCCCTCTTTGGGAAGATTAGCAACTGATTTAGGATCATATAGAGGGAAGGATCTGTCCCTCTTTGGGAAGGATCTGTCCCTCTTTGGGAAGATTAGCAACTGATTTAGGATCATATAGAGGGAAGGATCTGTCCCTTTTTGGGAAGATTAGCAACTGATTAGGATACATATAGAGGGAAGGATCTGTCCCTCTTTGGGAAGATTAGCAACTGATTTAGGATATATAGAGGGAAGGATCTGTCCCTCTTTGGGAAGATTAGCAACTGATTTAGGATCATATAGAGGGAAGGATCTGTCCCCTCTTTGGGAAGATTAGCAACTGATTTAGGATCATATAGAGGGAAGGATCTGTCCCTCTTGGGGGAAGATTAGCAACTGATTTAGGATCATATAGAGGGAAGGATCTGTCCCTCTTTGGGGAAGATTAGCAAACTGATTTAGGATCATATAGAGGGAAGGATCTGCCCCTCTTTGGGGAAGATTAGCAACTGATTTAGGATCATATAGAGGGAAGGATCTGCCCCTCTTTGGAAGATTAGCAACTGATTTAGGATCATATAGAGGGAAGGATACTGTCCCTCTTTGGGAAGATTAGCAACTGATTTAGGATCATATAGAGGGAGGATCTGTCTCTTTGGAAAAGATTAGCAACTGATTTAGGATCATATAGAGGGAAGGATCTGTCCCTCTTTGGGAAGATTAGCAACTGATTTAGGATCATATAGAGGGAAGGATCTGTCCCTCTTTGGGAAGATTAGCAACTGATTTAGGATCATATAGAGGGAAGGATCCCCTCTTTGGGAAGATTAGCAACTGATTTAGGATCATATAGAGGGAAGGATCTGTCCCCTCTTTGGAAGATTAGCAACTGATTTAGATATCATATAGAGGGAAGGATCTGTCCCTCTTTGGGAAGATTAGCAACTGATTTAGGATCATATGGAGGGAAGGATCTGCCCCTCTTTGGGAAGATTAGCAACTGATTTAGGATCATATAGAGGGAAGGATCTGTCCCTCTTTGGGAAGATTAGCAACTGATTTAGGATCATATAGAGGGAAGGATCTGTCCCTCTTTGGGAAGATTAGCAACTGACTTAGGATCATATAGAGGGAAGGATCTGCCCCTCTTTGGGAAGGATTAGCAACTGATTTAGGATTATCATATAGAGGGAAGGATCTGTCCCTCTTGGGAAGATTAGCAACTGATTTAGGATCATATGGAGGGAAGGATCTGCCCCTCTTTGGGAAGATTAGCAACTGATTTAGGATCATATAGAGGGAAGGATCTGTCCCTCTTTGGGAAGATTAGCAACTGATTTAGGATCATATAGAGAGGAAAGGATCTGTCCCTCTTTGGGAAGATTAGCAACTGATTTAGGATCATATAGAGGGAAGGATCTGTCCCTCTTTGGGAAGATTAGCTTAAACTGATTTAGGATCATATAGAGGGAAGGATCTGTCCCTCTTTGGGAAGAGATTAGCAACTGATTTAGGATCATATAGAGGGAAGGATCTGTCCCTCTTTGGGAAGATTAGCAACTGATTTAGGATCATATAGAGGGAAGGATCTGTCCCTCTTTGGGAAGATTAGCAACGCTGATTTAGGATCATATAGAGGGAAGGATCTGTCCCCTCTTTGGAGGGAAGATTAGCAACTGATTTAGGATCATATAGAGGGAAGGATCTGCCCCTCTTGGGGAAGATTAGCAACTGATTTAGGATCTGATATAGAGGGAAGGATCTGTCCCTCTTTTGGGAAGATTAGCAACTGATTTAGGATCATATAGAGGGAAGGATCTGTCCCTCTTTGGGAAGATTAGCAACTGATTTAGGATCATATAGAGGGAAGGATCTGCCCCTCTTTGGGAAGATTAGCAACTGATTTAGGATCATATAGAGGGAAGGATCTGCCCCTCTTTGGGAAGATTAGCAACTGATTTAGGATCATATAGAGGGAAGGATCTGTCCCTCTTTGGGAAGATTAGCAACTGATTTAGGATCATTATAGAGGGAAGGATCTGCCCCTCTTGGGGAAGATTAGCAACTGATTAGGATCATATAGAGGGAAGGATCATCTTTGGAAGATTAGCAACTGATTTAGGATCATATAGAGGGGAGGATCTGTCCCTCTTTGGGAAGATTAGCAACTGATTTAGGATCATATAGAGGGAAGGATCTGTCCCTCTTTGGGAAGATTAGCAACTGATTTAGGATCATATAGAGGGAAGGATCTGTCCCTCTTTGGGAAGATTAGCAACTGATTTAGGATCATATAGAGGGAAGGATCTGCCCCTCTTTGGGAAGATTAGCAACTGATTTAGGATCATATAGAGGGAAGGATCTGTCCCTCTTTGGAAGATTAGCAACTGATTTAGGATCATATAGAGGGAAGGAAGGATCTGTCCCTCTTTGGGAAGATTAGCAACTGATTTAGGATCATATAGAGGGAAGGATCTGTCCCTCTTTGGGAAGATTAGCAACTGATTTAGGATCATATAGAGGGAAGGATCTGTCCCTCTTTGGGAAGATTAGCAACTGATTTAGGATCATATGGAGGGAAGGATTTGCCCCTCTTTGGGAAGATTAGCAACTGATTTAGGGATCATATAGAGGGAAGGATCTGTCCCTCTTTGGGAAGATTAGCAACTGATTTAGGATCATATAGAGGGAAGGATCTGTCCCTCTTTGGGAAGATTAGCAACTGATTTAGGATCATATGGAGGGAAGGGATCTGCCCCTCTTTGGGAAGATTAGCAACTGATTTAGGATCATATAGAGGGAAGGATCTGTCCCCCTCTTTGGGAAGATTAGCAACTGATTTAGGATCATATAGAGGGAAGGATCTGTCCCTCTTTGGGAAGATTAGCAACTGATTTAGGATCATATAGAGGGAAGGATCTGCCCCTCTTTGGGAAGATTAGCAACTGATTTAGGATCATATAGAGGGAAGGATCTGCCCCTCTTTTTGGAAGATTAGCAACTGATTTAGGATCATATAGAGGGAAGGATCTGTCCCTCTTTGGGAAGATTAGCAACTGATTTAGGATCATATAGAGGGAAGGATCTGTCCCTCTTTGGGAAGATTAGCAACTGATTTAGGATCATATAGAGGGAAGGATCTGTCCCCTTTTGGGAAGATTAGCAACTGATTTAGGATCATATAGAGGGAAGGATCTGCCCCTCTTTTGGAAGATTAGCAACCTGATTTAGGATCATATAGAGGGAAGGATCTGTCCCTCTTTGGTAAGATTAGCAACTGATTTAGGATCATATAGAGGGAAGGATCTGTCCCTCTTTGGAAGAATTAGCAACTGATTTAGGATCAATAGAGGGAAGGATCTGTCCCTTTGGGAAGATTAGCAACTGATTTAGGATCATATAGAGGGAAGGATCTGTCCCTCTTTGGGAAGATTAGCAACTGATTTAGGATCATATGGAGGGAAGGATTGAGCCCCTCTTTGGGAAGATTAGCAACTGATTAGGATCATATAGAGGGAAGGATCTGTCCCCTCTTTGGGAGATTAGCAACTGATTTATTATCATATAGAGGGAAGGATCCACCTCTTTACCTGGAAGTCTTAGCAACTGATTTAGGTATTGACCAGGGGGGGAAGGATCTGCCCCTAGCTTTGGAAGACCAGGGGGTGATTTACTATCATATAGAGGGAAGCCTGATATTGACCAGGGGGTGATTCTACTAAAACTGATTTAGGATCATATGACCAGGGGGTGATTCTCACTTGGGAAGACTAGCAACTGATTTTGACCATAGGAGTGATTCAAGAAAGGAATTTCACTGTAGTTGTGGATGTGACTTTAAAACTTGAATATGGAGGGTGGGGACCCATGCAGCTCCTAGACAGCTGACCCCCAACCCCCACTAGAACTCTGACCCCTTTTTGTTAATACGATTTTCAGCAAGAGCAAAAGTCTCATCTCTATAAAGTCATCCTCTTTTGTCCACTGTCTGTGTATTCTGACCCCAAGGGGTGATTCCTTTGAGCCGGTTCAGTGTTGACCAGGGGGTGATTTGGGTCGTGTTTGAGGCCCGGAACAAGGTGGATGACTGCAACTACGCTATCAAGAGTATTGACCAGGGGGTGATTACAAACAACTAGCCTGTGTATGTACCTGTGTCTACTAACCCCACCAGCCTGTGTATTGACCAGGGGGTGATTCCACTAGCCACTAGCCTGTATTGACCAGGGGGTGATTCCACTAACCTGTGTATTGACCAGGGGGTGATTCCACTAGCCTGTGTATTGACCAGGGGGTGATTCCACTAGCCTGTGTATTGACCAGGGGGTGATTCCACTAACCCCACTAGCCTGTGTATTGACCAGGGGGTGATTCCACTAGCCCAGCCTGTGTATTGACCAGGGGGTGATTCCACCAGCCTGTGTATTGACCAGGGGGTGATTCCACTAGCCTGTGTATTGACACAGGGGGTGATTCCACTAGCCTGTGTATTGACCAGGGGTGATTCCACTAAACCCCACTAGCCTGTGTATTGACCAGGGGGTGATTCCACTAACCCCACTAGCCTGTGTATTGACCAGGGGGGTGATTCCACTAACCTGTGTATGACCAGGGGGGTGATTCCACTAGCCTGTGTATTGACCAGGGGGTGATTCTACTAGCCTGTGTATTGACCAGGGGGTGATTCCACTAGCCTGTGTATTGACCAGGGGGTGATTCCACTAGCCTGTGTATTGACCAGGGGGTGATTCCACTAGCCTGTGTATTGACCAGGGGGTGATTCCACTAGCCTGTGTATTGACCAGGGGGTGATTCCACTAGCCTGTGTATTGACCAGGGGGTGATTCCACTAACCCCACTAGCCTGTGTATTGACCAGGGGGTGATTCCACTAGCCTGTGTATTGACCAGGGGGTGATTCCACTAGCCTGTGTATTGACCAGGGGGTGATTCCACTAACCCCACTAACCTGTGTATTGACCAGGGGGTGATTCCACTAACCCCACTAGCCTGTGTATTGACCAGGGGGTGATTCCACTAACCCCACTAGCCTGTGTATTGACCAGGGGGTGATTCCACTAACCCCACTAGCCTGTGTATTGACCAGGGGGTGATTCCACTAACCTGTGTATTGACCAGGGGGTGATTCCACTAGCCTGTGTATTGACCAGGGGGTGATTCCACTAACCCCACTAACCTGTATTGACCAGGGGGGTGATTCCACTAGCCTGTGTATTGACCAGGGGGTGATTCCACTAACCCCACTAGCCTGTGTATTGACCAGGGGGTGATTCCACTAGCCTGTGTATTGACCAGGGGGGTGATTCCACTAACCCCACTAGCCTGTGTATTGACCAGGGGGTGATTCCACCACCAGCCTGTGTATTGACCAGGGGGTGATTCCACCAGCCTGTGTATTGACCAGGGGGTGATTCTACTAGCCTGTGTATTGACCAGGGGGTGATTCCACTAGCCTGTGTATTGACCAGGGGGTGATTCCACTAGCCTGTGTATTGACCAGGGGGTGATTCTACTAGCCTGTGTATTGACCAGGGGGGTGATTCTACTAGCCTGTGTATTGACCAGGGGGTGATTCCACTAGCCTGTGTATTGACCAGGGGGTGATTCCACTAGCCTGTGTATTGACCAGGGGGTGATTCCACTAGCCTGTGTATTGACCAGGGGGTGATTCCACTAACCCCACTAGCCTGTGTATTGACCAGGGGGTGATTCCACTAGCCTGTGTATTGACCAGGGGGTGATTCCACTAGCCTGTGTATTGACCAGGGGGTGATTCTACTAGCCTGTGTATTGACCAGGGGGTGATTCCACTAGCCTGTGTATTGACCAGGGGGTGATTCCACTAACCCCACTAGCCTGTGTATTGACCAGGGGGTGATTCCACCAGCCTGTGTATTGACCAGGGGGTGATTCCACTAAACCACTAGCCTGTGTATTGACCAGGGGGTGATTCCACCAGCCTGTGTATTGACCAGGGGGTGATTCCACCAGCCTGTGTATTGACCAGGGGGTGATTCCACTAGCCTGTGTATTGACCAGGGGGTGATTCCACTAGCCTGTGTATTGACCAGGGGGTGATTCCACTAGCCTGTGTATTGACCAGGGGGTGATTCCACTAGCCTGTGTATTGACCAGGGGGTGATTCCACTAGCCTGTGTATTGACCAGGGGGTGATTCCACTAGCCTGTGTATTGACCAGGGGGTGATTCCACTAACCCCACTAGCCTGTGTATTGACCAGGGGTGATTTCCACTAGCCTGTGTATTGACCAGGGGGTGATTCCACCAGCCTGTGTATTGACCAGGGGTGATTCCACTAGCCTGTGTATTGACCAGGGGGTGATTCCACTAACCCCCACTAGCCTGTGTATTGACCAGGGGGTGATTCCACTAACCCCACTAACCTGTGTATTGACCAGGGGGTGATTCCACCAGCCTGTGTATTGACCAGGGGGTGATTCCACCAGCCTGTGTATTGACCAGGGTGTCTTCAACCCAACAGAGAGCTAGCCAGGGAGAAGGTGATGCGAGAGGTGAAGGCTCTTGCCAAGCTCGAACACCCAGGGATCATCCGTTACTTCAACGCCTGGCAGGAGAGCCCCCCAGAGGGCTGGCAGGAGGGCCAGGACCAGCGCTGGCTGGAGGAGAGGTAGGAACTATAACCGTGTAACACCAGGCAGGAGAGCCCCCCAGAGGGCTGGCAGGAGGGCCAGGACCAGCGCTGGCTGGAGGAGAGGTAGGAACCATAATGATGTTACACCAGGTAGGAACTATAACCGTGTAACACCAGGCAGGAGAGCCCCCCAGAGGGCTGGCAGGAGGGCCAAGACCAGCGCTGGCTGGAGGAGAGGTAGGAACCATAATGATGTTACACCAGGTAGGAACTATAACCGTGTAACACCAGGCAGGAGAGCCCCCCAGAGGGCTGGCAGGAGGGCCAAGACCAGCGCTGGCTGGAGGAGAGGTAGGAACCATAATGATGTTACACCAGGTAGGAACTATAACCGTGTAACACCAGGCAGGAGAGCCCCCCAGAGGGCTGGCAGGAGGGCCAGGACCAGCGCTGGCTGGAGGAGAAGTAGGAACTATAACCGTGTAACACCAGGCAGGAGAGCCCCCCAGAGGGCTGGCAGGAGGGCCAGGACCAGCGCTGGCTGGAGGAGAGGTAGGAACCATAATGATGTTACACCAGGTAGGAACTATAACCGTGTAACACCAGGCAGGAGAGCCCCCCCTAAGGGCTGGCAGGAGGACATTTTTGTCTGCCATGATTGTCATCAGAAATCGCCAGCTTTTAATTGAGTGAGAGTCACAGCTATGTTTGTAGAACTCCTTGTTTCTTGGCTCCATCTTGTTTTAATGATGGTTGAAACCATTTCCATTCCTAATGTTGAAGTTTATAAAGTAATAGAATAATATTTCTCT
Source organism: Coregonus suidteri (assembly GCA_036851935.1). Lineage (NCBI taxonomy): Eukaryota > Metazoa > Chordata > Actinopteri > Salmoniformes > Salmonidae > Coregonus > Coregonus suidteri. Next base: position 50,398,175 of record CM072240.1, on the reverse strand, counting down.
CTCTCTCTCAGCACTACCGACTGGCCACAGAGCTCCCCCGACCACATGGAGGTGCTGTCTGTCAAAGTGCCCATCTCTTCTGTGTCTGGGCTGGGCGGGGCCTTCATCACTGACCACGACCAATCCATGCTCTTCAGCTCCGCAGGCGGGGCCATGGGATTTGGCGGTGGGGCTATGGACTTCAGAGTCGGGTCTGACCTCCCCTTCCCACTTCTGAATGGTCAGGACAGTATGATGTCAGAGCTGGATAGCCAACCAGACCCGGAGGCCTCGGCTTCAGACACGCCCCACTCCTTTGAGCTGTGCCCCCCCCGCGGCCCCAGCGACTGCACCTCGTCCTCTTTCGACATCGTGTTCGAGGACTCAGGCTGCGACCGCGACGCCGACCCCGACCCTGACCCTGAGGTCACGACCCCCTCAGGAGCCTCTGGATTGGCCAGTCCCCCGCTCACTGAGAAGGCTATCTCCTCCTCCTCCCACACCAGAGGAGCAGACCCTCTCCCCGTACCCACCATACCCTCCTCTCCCTCTATCCCTTCCTCCTCCTCCCACACCAGAGGAGCAGACCCTCTCCCCGTACCCACCATACCCTCCTCTACCTCTATCCCTTCCTCCTCCTCTCCTCCACGCCCCACCTCCCTCTCCCTCTGCCTGGTCCCCAGCCCCTCCCGGACCCCCCCAGCCCCGCGGCCCCAGCCCTCTCCTAAGGTGTACCTGTACATCCAGATGCAGCTGTGTCGTAAAGACACCTTGAAGGATTGGATGTCTCAGAGATGTCTGCCTGAACAAAGGGAACATTCTCAGTGTCTGGGCATATTTCTGCAGATCTCAGAGGCCGTTCACTTCCTCCATAACAAGGGCCTGATGCACAGAGATCTCAAGGTGAGAACATAGACACAGATACACACACGCAGACGGACACACACTCCCACACAATCCCCAACCCCACCCTTCCGACCAGTATCTAACTCCTCTCCTCTCTCTCTCTCTCTCTCTCTCTCTCTCTCTCTCTCTCTCTCTCTCTCTCCTCTCTCTCTCTCTCTCTCTCTCTCTCTCTCTCTCTCTCTCTCTCTCTCTCTCTCTCTCTCTCTCTCTCTCTCTCTCTCTCTCTCTCTCTCTCTCCTCTCTCTCTCTCTCTCTCTCTCCTCTCTCTCTCTCCTCTTCTCCTCTCCTCTCTCCCCCTCCTCCTCTCTCTCTCTCTCTCTCCTCTCTTCTCCTCTCCTCTCTCCCCCCTCCTCCTCTCTCCTCTCTCTCTCTCTCTCTCTCTCTCTCTCTCTCTCTCTCTCTCTCTCTCTCTCTCTCTCTCCTCTCTCTCCTCTCCTCTCTCCTCTCCTCTCTCTCTCTCTCTCTCTCTCTCTCCTCTCTCTCTCTCTCCCCCCTCCTCCTCTCTCTCTCTCTCTTCTCTCTCTCTCTCTCTCTCTCTCTCTCTCTCTCTCCTCTCTTCTCCTCTCCTCTCTCCCCCTCCTCCTCTCTCCTCTCTCTCTTCTCTCTCTCTCTCTCTCTCGCTCTCTCTCTCTCCTCTCTTCTCCTCTCCTCTCTCCCCCTCTCCTCTCTCCCTCTCTCTCTCCTCTCTCTCCTCTCTCTCTCTCTCTCTCTCTCTCTCTCTCTCTCTCTCCTCTCTCTCTCTCTCTCTCTCTCTCTCTCTCTCTCTCTCTCCTCTCTTCTCCTCTCCTCTCTCCCCCTCCTCCTCTCTCTCTCTCTCTCTCTCCTCTCTTCTCCTCTCCTCTCCCCTCCTCCTCTCTCCTCTCTCTCTCTCTCTCTCTCTCTCTCTCTCTCTCTCTCTCTCTCTCTCTCTCTCTCTCCTCCTCTCTCTCTCTCTCTCTCTCTCTCTCTCTCCTACCTCTCTCCTCTCTCTCTCTCTCTCTCTCTCTCTCTCTCTCTCCTCTCTCTCTCTCTCTCTCTCTCCTCCCCCTCCTCTCCTCTCTCCCCCCTCCTCTCTCCTCCAGCCCTCCAATATCTTCTTTACAGTGGATGATGTGGTGAAGGTTGGAGACTTTGGTCTGGTGACAGCCATGGACCAGGAAGATGATGAGGATGAACCAGGACCCTTGACCCCCATGCCCAGCTATGCCCGTCACACCGGACAAGTTGGCACCAAACTATACATGAGCCCAGAACAGGTAAGGCCAAACACACACTACATGTCTACATGTATGTGGACATCTCGTCGAACATCTCATTCCAAAATCATGGGCATTAATATGGAGTTGGTCCCCCCTTTGCTGCTATAACAGCCTCCACTCTTCTGGGAAGGCTTTCCACTAGATGTTGGAACATTGCTGCAGGGACTGACTTGTTGGAAAGGTGGCATCCTATGACGGTGCCACGTTGATAGTCAGTAAGCTCTTCAGTAAGGCCATTCTACTGCCAATGTTTGTCTATGGAGATTGCATGGCTGTGTGCTTGATTTTATATATTGTCAGCAACGGGTTTCTGAAATAGCCAAATCCACTAATTTGAAGGGCTGTCCACATACTGCTGTATATATCATGTACATATTTAATCACACTCCCAGGATTCCCTGGGTCATCCTGTTTCACCCTGTCCTGGTCCATCCTGGTCCATCCTGGTTTATCCTGGTTTACCCTGTCCTGGTTCACCCTGTCCTGGTTCATCCTGGTTCACCCTGTCCTGGTTCACCCTGTCCTGGTTCATCCTGGTCCACCCTGTCCTGGTCCATCCTGGTTCCTGGTTTATCCTGGTTTACCCTGTCCTGGTTCACCCTTTTTGGTTCACCCTGTTCTGGTTCATCCTGGTTCACCCTGTCCTGGTTCATCCTGGTCTGGTTCATCCTGGTTCACCCTGTCCTGGTTCACCCTGTTCTGGTTCATCCTGGTTCACCCTGGTCTGGTTCATCCTGGTTCACCCTGTCCTGGTTCATCCTGGTTCACCCTGTCCTGGTTCATCCTGGTTCACCCTGTCCTGGTTCATCCTGGTTCACCCTGGTCTGGTGGTTCATCCTGGTTCACCCTGTCCTTATCCTGGTTCACCCTGTCCTGGTTCACCCTGGTTGGTTCACCCTGTCCTGGTTCATCCTGGTTCACCCTGTCCTGGTTCACCCTGTTCTGGTTCATCCTGGTTCACCCTGGTCTGGTTCATCCTGGTTCACCCTGTCCTGGTTCATCCTGGTTCACCCTGTCCTGGTTCATCCTGGTTCACCCTGTCCTGGTTCATCCTGGTTCACCCTGTCCTGGTTCATCCTGGTTCACCCTGGTTTATCCTGGTTTACCCTGTCCTGGTTCACCCTTTTTGGTTCACCCTGTTCTGGTTCATCCTGGTTCACCCTGTTCTGGATCATCCTGGTTCACCCTGTCCTGGTTCATCCTGGTTCACCCTGTCCTGGTTCACCCTGGTCTGGTTCATCCTGGTTCACCCTGTCCTGGTTCATCCTGGTCTGGTTCATCCTGGTTCACCCTGTCCTGGTTCATCCTGGTTCACCCTGGTCCTGGTTCATCCTGGTTCACCCTGGTCTGGTCCATCCTGGTTCACCCTGTCCTGGTTCATCCTGGTTCACCCTGGTCTGGTTCATCCTGGTTCACCCTGTCCTGGTTCATCCTGTTCACCCTGTCCTGGTTCATCCTGGTTCACCCTGTCCTGGTTCATCCTGGTTCACCCTGGTCTGGTTCATCCTGGTTCACCCTGTCCTGGTTCACCCTGTCCTGGTTCATCCTGGTTCACCCTGTCCTGGTTCATCCTGGTTCACCCTGGTCTGGTTCATCCTGGTTCACCCTGGTCTGGTTCATCCTGGTTCACCCTGTCCTGGTTCATCCTGGTTCACCCTGTCCTGGTTCATCCTGGTTCACCCTGGTCTGGTTCATCCTGGTTCACCCTGTCCTGGTTCACCCTGGTCTGGTTCACCCTGTCCTGGTTCATCCTGGTCTGGTTCATCCTGGTTCACCCTGGTCTGGTCCATCCTGGTTCACCCTGTCCTAGTATATGTAATATATATTTTAGATTGGTAAACTGTCTGTCTGGTAACTCCTACTATTATACTCGTAGAGCTGTAACCGAGATGTCTATCTGTTACCCTGAACTGTGCAGTCTTATAGATTAGAGATGTTTACCCTAACCTTCCTCTCTCTCCTCTCCAGTTGTCTGGTAACCTGTACTCTCACAAAGTGGACATCTACTCTCTGGGTCTGATCCTGTTTGAACTGCTCTGTCCCTTCAGGACACAGATGGAGAGAGTCAGGGTGAGTAGTGCCACAGTATTGTCTATGGTATGTTATATATAGACTGACTGAAGTTATATATTGTCTATGGTATCATGTTGATCTCCAGACTCTAACTGAAGTTATATATTGTCTATGGTATCATGTTGATCTATAGACTGACTATCATGTCTTTTATATTGTCTATGGTATAGTTGATCTGACTGAAGTTATATATTGTCTATGGTATCATGTTGATCTCCAGACATGTTATATATTGTCTATGGTATCATGTTGATCTCCAGACTCTAACTGAAGTTATATATTGTCTATGGTATCATGTTGATCTCCAGACTCTAACTGAAGTTATATATTGTCTATGGTATCATGTTGATCTCCAGACTCTAACTGAAGTTATATATTGTCTATGGTATCATGTTGATCTCCAGACTCTAACTGAAGTTATATATTGTCTATGGTATCATGTTGATCTCCAGACTCTAACTGAAGTTATATATTGTCTATGGTATCATGTTGATCTCCAGACTCTAACTGAAGTTATATATATTGTCTATGGTATCATGTTGATCTCCAGACTCTAACTGAAGTTATATATTGTCTATGGTATCATGTTGATCTCCAGACTCTAACTGAAGTTATATATTGTCTATGGTATCATGTTGATCTCCAGACTCTAACTGAAGTCCGAGGGCTGCAGTTTCCTGCTGTCTTTTCCAAGAACAACGTCCAGGAGGTAAGTAGTGTTTCTCTGCTGTGTGTCTGGCTCCTCCTACTGTCTCTGGCTCCTCCTACTGTCTCTGGCTCCTCCTACTGTCTCTGGCTCCTCCTACTGTCTCTGCTGTGTGTCTGGCTCCTCCTACTGTCTCTGCTGTGTGTCTGGCTCCTCCTACTGTCTCTGGCTCCTCCTACTGTCTCTGGCTCCTCCTACTGTCTCTGCTGTGTGTCTGGCTCCTCCTACTGTCTCTGGCTCCTCCTACTGTCTCTGGCTCCTCCTACTGTCTCTGCTGTGTGTCTGGCTCCTCCTACTGTCTCTGCTGTGTGTCTGGCTCCTCCTACTGTCTCTGGCTCCTCCTACTGTCTCTGCTGTGTGTCTGGCTCCTCCTACTGTCTCTGGCACCTCCTACTGTCTCTGGCTCCTCCTACTGTCTCTGCTGTGTGTCTGGCTCCTCCTACTGTCTCTGGCTCCTCCTACTGTCTCTGGCTCCTCCTACTGTCTCTGCTGTGTGTCTGGCTCCTCCTACTGTCTCTGGCTCCTCCTACTGTCTCTGGCTCCTCCTACTGTATATGGCTCCTCCTACTGTCTCTGGCTCCTCCTACTGTCTCTGGCTCCTCCTACTGTCTCTGCTGTGTCTGGCTCCTCCTACTGTCTCTGCTGTGTGTCTGGCTCCTCCTACTGTCTCTGGCTCCTCCTACTGTCTCTGCTGTGTGTCTGGCTCCTCCTACTGTCTCTGGCACCTCCTACTGTCTCTGGCTCCTCCTACTGTCTCTGGCTCCTCCTACTGTCTCTGCTGTGTGTCTGGCTCCTCCTACTGTCTCTGCTGTGTGTCTGGCTCCTCCTACTGTCTCTGGCTCCTCCTACTGTCTCTGGCTCCTCCTACTGTCTCTGCTGTGTGTCTGGCTCCTCCTACTGTCTCTGGCTCCTCCTACTGTCTCTGGCTCCTCCTACTGTATATGGCTCCTCCTACTGTCTCTGGCTCCTCCTACTGTCTCTGGCTCCTCCTACTGTCTCTGCTGTGTGTCTGGCTCCTCCTACTATCTCTGGCTCCTCCTACTGTCTCTGGCTCCTCCTACTGTCTCTGCTGTGTGTCTGGCTCCTCCTACTATCTCTGGCTCCTCCTACTGTCTCTGGCTCCTCCTACTGTCTCTGGCTCCTCCTACTGTCTCTGGCTCCTCCTACTGTCTCTGGCACCTCCTACTGTCTCTGCTGTGTGTCTGGCTCCTCCTACTGTCTCTGGCTCCTCCTACTGTCTCTGCTGTGTGTCTGGCTCCTCCTACTGTCTCTGGCTCCTCCTACTGTCTCTGGCTCCTCCTACTGTCTCTGCTGTGTGTCTGGCTCCTCCTACTGTCTCTGGCTCCTCCTACTGTCTCTGGCTCCTCCTACTGTCTCTGGCTCCTCCTACTGTCTCTGGCTCCTCCTACTGTCTCTGGCACCTCCTACTGTCTCTGCTGTGTGTCTGGCTCCTCCTACTGTCTCTGGCTCCTCCTACTGTCTCTGGCACCTCCTACTGTCTCTGCTGTGTGTCTGGCTCCTCCTACTATCTCTGGCTCCTCCTACTGTCTATGGCTCCTCCTACTGTCTCTGCTGTGTGTCTGGCTCCTCCTACTGTCTCTGGCTCCTCCTACTGTCTCTGGCTCCTCCTACTGTCTCTGGCTCCTCCTACTGTCTCTGGCTCCTCCTACTGTCTCTGGCTCCTCCTACTGTCTCTGGCTCCTCCTACTGTCTCTGCTGTGTGTCTGGCTCCTCCTACTATCTCTGGCTCCTCCTACTGTCTCTGGCTCCTCCTACTGTCTCTGCTGTGTGTCTGGCTCCTCCTACTGTCTCTGGCTCCTCCTACTGTCTCTGGCTCCTCCTACTGTCTCTGGCTCCTCCTACTGTCTCTGGCACCTCCTACTGTCTCTGCTGTGTGTCTGGCTCCTCCTACTATCTCTGGCTCCTCCTACTGTCTATGGCTCCTCCTACTGTCTCTGCTGTGTGTCTGGCTCCTCCTACTGTCTCTGGCTCCTCCTACTGTCTCTGGCTCCTCCTACTGTCTCTGGCTCCTCCTACTGTCTCTGGCTCCTCCTACTGTCTCTGGCTCCTCCTACTGTCTCTGGCTCCTCCTACTGTCTCTGCTGTGTGTCTGGCTCCTCCTACTATCTCTGGCTCCTCCTACTGTCTCTGGCTCCTCCTACTGTCTCTGCTGTGTGTCTGGCTCCTCCTACTGTCTCTGGCTCCTCCTACTGTCTCTGGCTCCTCCTACTGTCTCTGGCACCTCCTACTGTCTCTGCTGTGTGTCTGGCTCCTCCTACTGTCTCTGGCTCCTCCTACTGTCTCTGGCACCTCCTACTGTCTCTGCTGTGTGTCTGGCTCCTCCTACTGTCTCTGGCACCTCCTACTGTCTCTGGCTCCTCCTACTGTCTCTGCTGTGTGTCTGCTTCTATCTCCAGGTCAAAAAGGAGAATTAAATAAAAGGTGAAAACACTGTTCCAAAGCTTGATACAATAATATCATAGATGGAATAAAATACATGTACTATTCTTAAGAAATGAATAAGTATTTATTATGATCAGTTGGGTGTGTTTTTGTGATTGATCAGTTCATGTTTAGATGATCATGAAGTGTGTGTGGTGTCATGAACCCTGACGTGCCTCCTCTCCTGTGTCCTCTAGCTGGGCATGGTCCGTAGCATGTTGTCCCGTAACCCGGCCGAGCGTCCCGAGGCCGCTGACATCACAGAGGAGCCTCTGTTTCAGGAACTGGAAGTCCCGTGTCGCCAGGCGGTCCGACAACGATCCCGGACATACAGCGCCTCGTCTGCTGGATGGCCTGCACGTACCTCTACTGCTTCCTCCTGAACACACACACACACACACACACACACACACACACACACCAGTCTCCTCTGCTCCCCCATCACACCAGTCTACTGCCTGACGTATATTATATGTAATTGTCTATGAAGAGCAGTTACTGAAGATACCATTCAGCCAGTCAACTCTCCGCAACTCTCCCTTCTCCCTCCTACACACCACCAAAGAGACCCTGTATGACGTCTGTCTCTCACATCGTTCCCACCAGTAACCTACTACTGTATCCATCTCTCCCTCGTGCTGAACCCTGTACCATATCTACAGGACACCCTGTCCTAACATGAATGTCCTTAACAACTCGTAACTGGAGGCTGAGAACTGGAGGCTGAGAACTGGAGAGAACTGGAGGCTGAGAACTGGAGGCTGAGAACTGGAGGCTGAGACGGACATGCCTGGCTTGGGAGAAAATCATTTTCCTGCTTGTTCTGTTTGAGATAATGAGATGTCTTGCTTAGGCCTTAAGAGGTTTGGGAGGTGTTTAACTGCCTTGGGGGTTTGGGAATGAGAGGAGGGGGTTTGGGAATGAGAGGAGGGGGTTTGGGAATGAGAGGAGGGGGTTTGGGAATGAGAGGAGGGGGTTTGGGGTGAGAGGAGGGGGTTTGGGAATGAGAGGAGGGGGTTTGGGAATGAGAGGAGGGGGTTTGAGGGGGTTTGGGAATGAGAGGAGGGGGTTTGGGAATGAGAGGAGGGGGTTTGGGAATGCATCATATATGTGACCTGCCTTGGACCTGGGGACCTGCTCTGCTCTCTACTAGAATGAATGGGTGGTGCTGGGTCACGTTACTATAGCAACTATGATGGGAACCAGAGGGGTGGATGTACCATGCTGTCAGGACTAAGAGTTCCTCTATCTTATTTTGTGTAAAAGTTAAAAAGTAAACTGTTTAAGTTGCTAGAGATGGACAATGATTTCCCTAAATATACTCCCTGACAATTTTGTAAATAAGTTTACAAAAAAGTCCGTTTATTTTATGTAGATAAAAGGGAAGGTGTGATCACACCTGTGTATATACTGACTGAGACTGGAATAAGGTTCCATTGCTTTGGACATGACACTGACACAGAATGAAGCGTTATGATGTCTGGTGACTGGTAGAGAGATGATAGCTGCACTTTATCGCTAGCTGGATGTGATCTGGTCTGTAAGCCTGGAGGGTGTGATCTGGTCTGTAAGCCTGGAGGATGTGATCTGGTCTGTAAGCCTGGAGGATGTGATCTGGTCTGTAAGCCTGGAGGATGTGATCTGGTCTGTAAGCCTGGAGGATGTGATCTGGTCTGTAAGCCTGGAGGATGTGATCTGGTCTGTAAGCCTGGAGGATGTGATCTGGTCTCTAAGCCTGGAGGATGTGATCTGGTCATAGCCTGGAGGATGTGATCTTTCTGTAAGCTTGGAGGATGTGATCTGAATGGAAGAGTCTGGAGTATACTGTCATAGACATACTCTGTCTATCCTAGGGCCGGATAGCCGGATTCACTCCGATCACGTTTGGTCCGCTCTGCACGTTTTAAAGGCAATGTTCCCATGTTTGCGGAGACCACATTCACGGAAAACACTGCGTATGTTGGCTTAATTAGAAATGGCCTTTAAATGTTAATCGCTCTATAACGCGGATCTTCCGCAGTCCATATTTAATTTAGGCCCTAAACAAGTATGAACTGATTCTCAGTTGAGGAGGACCTCCCAATATGTTGGGCCTGACACCTTTCATTATGTGACTATGTGATAAACGCCATGTTTTCCCATCTGGACAGGAGAGCAGAGCTTTACAAAAGGCTTATGAAGTCCCTGTTACTCTTGTCACTGATAATTGTAATGTACTCTAATTATTGACTTATCGATTGTACTTTTTCTAATGATTTTTGAAAAGGTTCTTTGATATAATGCAATCCTGCAAGCTTTTTTTGATTACTGTAAAGTTCGTTTTGTCTTTGACTGATGTAGGAAAAGAAGCTGATGAATTTACAACAGCAGAGATCTGGTTCTGTTGAGTGGAGATGAGAGGTAGATCTGGTTCTGTTGAGTGGAGATGAGAGGTAGATCTGGTTCTGTTGAGTGGAGATGAGAGGTAGATCTGGTTCTGTTGAGTGGAGATGAGAGGTAGATCTGGTTCTGTTTGAGTGGAGATGAGAGGTAGATCTGGTTCTGTTGAGTGGAGATGAGAGGTAGATCTGGTTCTGTTGAGTGGAGATGAGAGGTAGATCTGGTTCTGTTGAGTGGAGATGAGAGGTAGATCTGGTTCTGTTGAGTGGAGATGAGAGGTAGATCTGGTTCTGTTGAGTGGAGATGAGAGGTAGATCTGGTTCTGTTGAGTGGAGATGAGAGGTAGATCTGGTTCTGTTGAGTGGAGATGAGAGGTAGATCTGGTTCTGTTGAGTGGAGATGAGAGGTAGATCTGGTTCTGTTGAGTGGAGATGAGATGTAGATCTGGTTCTGTTGAGTGGAGATGAGAGGTAGATCTGGTTCTGTTGAGTGGAGATGAGAGGTAGATCTGGTTCTGTTGAGTGGAGATGAGAGGTAGAGGTTCTGTTGAGTGGAGATGAGAGGTAGATCTGGTTCTGTTGAGTGGAGATGAGAGGTAGATCTGGTTCTGTTGAGTGGAGATGAGAGGTAGATCTGGTTCTGTTGAGTGGAGATGAGAGGTAGATCTGGTTCTGTTGAGTGGAGATGAGATGGTAGATCTGGTTCTGTTGAGTGGAGTTGAGAGGTAGATCTGGTTCTGTTGAGTGGAGATGAGAGGTAGATCTGGTTCTGTTGAGTGGAGATGAGAGGTAGATCTGGTTCTGTTGAGTGGAGATGAGAGGTAGATCTGGTTCTGTTGAGTGGAGTTGAGAGGTAGATCTGGTTCTGTTGAGTGGAGATGAGAGGTAGATCTGGTTCTGTTGAGTGGAGATGAGAGGTAGATCTGGTTCTGTTGAGTGGAGTTGAGAGGTAGATCTGGTTCTGTTGAGTGGAGATGAGAGGTAGATCTGGTTCTGTTGAGTGGAGATGAGAGAAAGTCTGCTGAGGTTTGCAGTCAAAATAAAATGTTCTTCTTTTTTTTATATAACCCAAACTGGGGTGTATTCACTAGGAGCCAAATGGAACCAATAAGGCCGAAACAGGGAGTGACCTAGCTGAACTTAACTTAAAACATTTTTGCTATGGTGTACACTACTGAATACACCCTGGTTTAAATGTTCAGACTAGATCAGGTTCTGACGATGTATAACCTTTTTCCTTTGACCTACTGAATCGGAGTTGCCAGCAAAAGGGGTTGTTTTATTTTTATGAATGTTTTATGGACTGTGAAGGAATTACAGTTCTCTGACTCTGCCTTCAAACTCAGAGAACATCTGCAGCAAGTACCTAAAATGTATTTATGTCTGTCTGTCTGCAATCAAGAGTATCCAAGAACTTTAGATAATACTGTCATCTCTGCTTTTAGTTCTAGGAGTTGTTTTTAAATGACAACTATAGTTGAATTAGTTTATAAGATCGTTATCTAACAGATATCAAATAGGCTCTGATGGGTTTTTCTGTCTCTCTTCCATTCTCCCTCTCCTCTTCTCTCCTCCCTTGTTTCCCTGGATGTCTGGTTCACTTCCACCTCTGACCTCTCCCCTGACCCCTAACCCATATCCTCTAACCTTTGACCTGTAGTTAAATCTATCTGTCCATCTGATCTGGCGATGATGTAAATATGTTTATTTGTTTTATTTATGTTTAATGCCGAAATCAATCAGTTTTGGGTTGGTGGTACATATATAAATATATGATGAATGTACTTCGTCCCATGAAGTGCGTTGAAATATGGTGACTTCTTCCAAGTCTTGCGTTTAATAAACACTTCTATTACATTTGTAAAGTTTAGTGTGTTTTGGCGTGTTTTTGTTCCTGTGTGTTGTGTGTGTTGGGTCCTGTTTCAGACACCCTGAGCCGGCTGCCAGGCAGTGGTCGTACGCTGTGGGTACCTGCTACCCTTTCATAGGCAAAAACCTGGAAGAGCAGATGTAACCATTGTGGACATCTGCTGAGACCCTGGCCTCAGAACAGAGAGCTAAGGAATGACAATTTCCAGCGCATTGTGGCGCCATAAATAAACAAGTGGTCCAGTTCAGGTGTCATTAGGCTGTTTCTGGTCCAGCCCCGATTCTTTTGATGCCCCCCCCCTCCAATAAAGTGTATTTTTAAATGTGTTGTTTCAATCTGATATGAGTTTCCATAACATTTGCTATGCAGTATTTAAAATACAATACTGCACAAGGCAGTAGTGGGGTTGTCACTAGTTAACACGACCACAGTCATAATTATGGCTAAACTCCGCCCATTTCTACAGTTTATCTCCTTAAAATCTGATTTTAAACCTAACCCTAACCCCACTGCTAGCCTTATGCCTAACCCTTGCATTAAGACCAAAAAGCATTTTCTTTGAGTTTTTCAAGTTTGACTTTGCGGCTGTGTTATCTAGTGGAAAGCCAGTAGTAGCCACTGCAGGAAGCCCCTGGAGGGATGCGGAGGCTGCTGTGATTGGTCAAGATTTCACAACGCAGTGGAATGCCAGTGTCCCTTGATTGGTTGGTGGTAGCTAACTAGCTAACGTTAGTCTGCCTCAGCAGAGGGTTGGTGGTAGCTAACTAGCTAACGTTAGTCTGCCTCAGCAGAGGGTTGGGTGGTAGCTAACTAGCTAACGTTAGTCTGCCTCAGCATAAGGGTTGGTGGTAGCTAACTAGCTAACGTTAGTCTGCCTCAGCAGAGGGTTGGTGGTAGCTAACTAGCTAACGTTAGTCTGCCCTCAGCAGAGGGTTGGTGGTAGCTAACTAGCTAACGTTAGTCTGCCTCAGCATAAGGGTTGTGGTAGCTAACTAGCTAACGTTAGTCTGCCTCAGCAGAGGGTTTGTGGTAGCTAACTAGCTAACGTTAGTCTGCCTCAGCAGAGGGTTAGGTGGTAGCTAACTAGCTAACGTTAGTCTGCCTCAGCAGAGGGTTGGTGGTAGCTAACGTTAGTCTAACGTTAGTCTCCTCAGCAGAGGGTTGGTGGTAGCTAACTAGCTAACGTTAGTCTGCCTCAGCAGAGGGTTTGTGGTAGCTAACTAGCTAACGTTAGTCTGCCTCAGCATAAGGGTTGGTGGTAGCTAACTAGCTAACAGTCTGCCTCAGCATAAGGGTTGGTGGTAGCTAACTAGCTAACGTTAGTCTGCCTCAGCAGAGGGTTGGTGGTAGCTAACTAGCTACGTTTAGTCTGCCTCAGCATAAGGGTTGGTGGGTAGCTAACTAGCTAACGTTAGTCTGCCCTCAGCAGAGGGTTTGTGGTAGCTAAACTAGCTAACGTTAGTCTGCCTCAGCAGAGGGTTTGTGGTAGCTAACTAGCTAACGTTTAGTCTGCCTCAGCAGAGGGTTTGTGGTAGCTAACTAGCTAACGTTAGTCTGCCTCAGCAGAGGGGTTGGTGGTAGCTAACTAGCTAACGTTAGTCTGCCTCAGCATAGGGGTTGGTGTGCTAGCTAGCTAACTAGCTAACGTTAGTCTGCCTCAGCAGAGGGTTGGTGGTAGCTAACTAGCTAACGTTAGTCTGCCTCAGCAGAGGGTTTGTGGTAGCTAACTAGCTAACGTTAGTCTGCCTCAGCAGAGGGTTGGTGGTAGCTAACTAGCTAACATAACATATCTGCCTCAGCAGAGGGTTGGTGGTAGCTAACTAGCTAACGTTAGCCTCAGCATAAGGGTTGGTGGTAGCTAACTAACGTTAGTCTGCCTCAGCAGAGGGTTGGTGGTAGCTAACTAGCTAACGTTAGTATGCCTCAGCAGGGTTGGTGGTAGCTAACTAGCTAACGTTAGTCTGCCTCAGCAGAGGGTGGTGGTAGCTAACTAGCTAACGTTTAGTAGCAGAGGGTTGGTGGTAGCTAACTAGCTCGTTAGTCTGCCTCAGCAGAGGGTTGGTGGTAGCTAACTAGCTAACGTTAGTCTGCCTCAGCAGAGGGTTGGTGGTAGCTAACTAGCTAACGTTAGTCTGCCTCAGCAGAGGGTTGGTGGTAGCTAACTAGCTAACGTTAGTCTGCCTCAGCATAAGGGTTGGTGGTAGCTAACTAGCTAACGTTAGTCTGCCTCAGCAGAGGGTTGGTGGTAGCTAACTAGCTAACGTTAGTCTGCCTCAGCAGAGGGTTGGTGGTAGCTAACTAGCTAACGTTAGTCTGCCTCAGCAGAGGGTTGGTGGTAGCTAACTAGCTAACGTCAGTCTGCCTCAGCAGAGGGTTTGGTGGTAGCTAACTAGCTAACGTTAGTCTGCCTCAGCATAAGGGTTGGTGGTAGCTAACTAGCTAACGTTAGTCTGCCTCAGCAGAGGGTTGGTGGTAGCTAACTAGCTAACGTTAGTCTGCCTCAGCATAAGGGTTGGTGGTAGCTAACTAGCTAACGTTAGTCTGCCTCAGCAGAGGGTTTGTGGTAGCTAACTAGCTAACGTTAGTCTGCCTCAGCAGAGGGTTGGTGGTAGCTAACTAGCTAACGTTAGTCTGCCTCAGCAGAGGGTTGGTGGTAGCTAACGTTAGTCTGCCTCAGCAGAGGGTTAGTGGTAGCTAACTAGCTAACGTTAGTCTGCCTCAGCAGAGGGTTGGTGGTAGCTAACTAGCTAACGTTAGTCTGCCTCAGCAGAGGGTTGGTGGTAGCTAACTAGCTAACGTTAGTCTGCCTCAGCAGAGGGTTGGTGGTAGCTAACTAGCTAACGTTAGTCTGCCTCAGCATAAGGGTTGGTGGTAGCTAACTAGCTAACGTTAGTCTGCCTCAGCAGAGGGTTGGTGGTAGCTAACTAGCTAACGTTAGTCTGCCTCAGCATAAGGGTTGGTGGTAGCTAACTAGCTAACGTTAGTCTGCCTCAGCAGAGAGGTTGGTGGTAGCTAACTAGCTAACGTTAGTCTGCCTCAGCATAAGGGTTGGTGGTAGCTAACTAGCTAACGTTAGTCTGCCTCAGCAGAGGGTTGGTGGTAGCTAACGTTAGTTTTTCTCAGCATAAGGGTTGGTGGTAGCTAACTAGCTAACGTTAGTCTGCCTCAGCAGAGGGTTGGTGGTAGCTAACGTAACGTTAGTCTGCCTCAGCATAAGGGTTGGTGGTAGCTAACTAGCTAACGTTAGTCTGCCTCAGCATAAGGGTTGGTGGTAGCTAACTAGCTAACGTTAGTCTGCCTCAGCAGAGGGTTGGTGGTAGCTAACTAGCTAACGTTAGTCTGCCTCAGCATAAGGGTTGGTGGTAGCTAACTAGCTAACGTTAGTCTGCCTCAGCAGAGGGTTTGGTGGTAGCTAACTAGCTTTAACGTTAGTCTGCCTCAGCAGAGGGTTGGTGGTAGCTAACTAGCTAACGTTAGTCTGCCTCAGCAGAGGGTTGGTGGTAGCTAACTAGCTAACGTTAGTCTGCCTCAGCATAAGGGTTGGTGGTAGCTAACTAGCTAACGTTAGTCTGCCTCAGCAGAGGGTTGGTGGTAGCTAACTAGCTAACGTTAGTCTGCCTCAGCAGAGGGTTGGTGGTAGCAGCTAACTAGCTAACGTTAGTCTGCCTCAGCAGAGGGTTGGTGGTAGCTAACGTTAGTCTGCCTCAGCAGAAGGGTTGGTGGTAGCTAACTAGCTAACGTTAGTCTGCCTCAGCAGAGGGGTTGGTGGTAGCTAACTAGCTAACGTTAGTCTGCCTCAGCAGAGGGTTGGTGGTAGCTAACTAGCTAACGTTAGTCTGCCTCAGCATAAGGGTTGGTGGTAGCTAACTAGCTAACGTTAGTCTTCCTCAGCAGAGGGTTGGCTAATGCTAATAAGCTAGCGATAGCACTCAGCATCCTTAAGCTATTGGGTGTCAGTCAGTTATTTATCAGTATTATTTAGTGAATGGGCAAGCTAAGGATGTTGATGTAAGTTATAAAGTATTTATTTCGAGCGAGTGCATTTGATGGGTTTCGATTCTGAAGTTAGCTTGGCTGGCTAGCCACTTCCATAGCTACTGGCTGGCTAGCTATCTGAGACCGAAGAGATGAGAAAGAGTTTTTCTGACAAACATATCTTCTGACAGTGACACAGTGCCACCCGGTGGACTGAAGCTGAACTTTAATACAACTTAATATTAACCCTGTTTAAAATGGGCAATGTTGAGGTGGTAGAACTGACAAAATCAACATTAATTATAGACTACAAGACCATGGTGCTTGCCTACGGATCTGTGAGGGGAACGGCACCTCCGTACCTTCAGGCTCTGATCAAAAAACGAGGGCACTACGTTCATCCACCTCTGGCCTGCTGGCTCCCCTAACTCTACAGAAGTACAGTTCCCGCTCAGCCCAGTCAAAAGCTATTCGCTGCTCTGGTACCCCAATGGTGGAACAAGCTCCCTCACGACGCCAGGACAGCGGAGTCACTCACCACCTTCCGGAGACACTTGAAACCCCACCTCTTTAAGGAATACCTGGAATAGTATAAAAGTAATCCTTCTATCCCCCTCCCCCCATAAAAAAAATAAAGGGTGGTTGTCCCACTGGCTATCATAAGTTGAATGCACCAATTTGTAAGTCGCTCTGGATAAGAGCGTCTGCTAAATGATGTAAATGTTATAACCTATTCCATTCTACAGGTAAACATGCTTGGCTCATGTCTGTTATTTCCATATAGGCTATGTAACTTATATATAACCTAAAAAAACTGTACATTATTAAATTGGTGAAATTATGTCATTGATGTTTTATTTGTGTTATCCTTTTTATTCACTTAGCTACTGACTTGTTCTGTTGTTGTTGCTGTCAACAGGTTAACCTGCAAGTAAGCTTTGTATTGCACTGTGTACTCCATGTGTATATGACAAATAAACACTTAAACTTAGAAGGGAAGGGAAGGACAGCTAGAAAGAGAGGGGAAAAGATGGCAGTTTTGTGGTTCGATTGTGAAAAATATTGAAAATACATAGGTCCTTAAATTATGTGTCCTCAAATGTTATGTAATCTAAAAATCATTAGCTGGTATAACTGACGAAATGAATCATAGAAATCTTAACCGATTCCATTCTACATGTACAGTTTTTGTCTCATGTCTCTTTATATTCATATATATTCATATAGCTTAGGTGCTATGTAGCATCTTATCTGTCATGTTTGGAGTTGTGTTGCTCTGTTATGCGGACACTTGAATTTTTCTTTACAGTTTGAGTTGCCCTGGTCATGTCAGCAAACAGTAACTTTAAAGAGCAAGTGTCCCTAAAAACAACCCATGTGGCATCGATGTGAGTCAGAAACATTTATTCTATTGTCAAAATTGACTACAAAGTGTAAATGGGATCGTTTTGGTCATAAAGTCAGCCTGGCCTCTTTTTAGAGTTCCGACCTCTCCGACCTGAAGATCACTGACGTCAGTTTGTTTGAAACTTTGTAACATTATATTGGGTGTGTTTTTTTGCGCAACGTGTTTATATTGGCTATAGTGTTTTGGGTTGATTATTGTTAGGTGGAGTTGTGAAATATAACAGCTATGGCTGAGATCAAAATAATTTGCTAGCTACGCTGGCACAAGAGTAGAAAGCCCTAGCTAATGTTAGCTAGCAAGCTCAGATGCTGTTGACGATAGCTAATACCTATCATTGTAAAAACCTAATGTCCCTGAGCTTGCGGCCTCTTGGGTTTCAGTATAGTGCAGACAAGAACATGAATTTGTTCATTGATCGGGAACAAAAACGAACCCCTCAAGTCTCCCCTGTACTAACCAGCTGGGGATCAAACAAGCTTCATCCTTCATGAATATTTCACTATAAGAGTTCACGTGCTTGGTAAATTACTCTAGCTACATAATCAAGTGATTTGTCTGTTAGACAGCTATTAATATCTATCATCGTACAATGAACTGATGAGATTTAACTATTGATCTCCCGAGTGGCGCAGTGGTCTAAAGGCACTGCATCGCAGTGCTAGCTGTGCCATTAGAGATCCTGGTTCGAATCCAGGCTCTGTCGTAGCCGGCCGCGACCGGGAGACCCATGGGGCGGCGCCCAATTGGCAGAGCGTCGTCCAGAGTAGGGGAGGGAATGGCCGGCAGGGATGTAGCTCAGTTGGTAGAGCATGGCGATTGCAACGCCAGGGTTGTGGGTTCGATTCCCACGGGGGGCCAGTATAAAAATAATGTATGCACTCTCTAACTGTAAGTCGCTCTGGATAAGAGCGTCTGCTAAATGACTAAAATGTAAATGTAAAATGATCTAGGTTTTGAGGCCAGCTGTGAGGTTGGAGAGACACATGTTGATGGAGCAGCCAAGAGAGACAGTCCAGCCTTCTGCTAGCACAGCCTCCCTGCCAACCAACCATGTGTTCAGTTCCAGCCTTCCACTAGTACAGCCTCCCTGCCAACAAACCATGTGTTCAGTCCAGCCTTCCACTAGTACAGCCTCCCTGCCAACCAACCATGTGTTCAGTCCAGCCTTCCACTAGTACAGCCTCCCTGCCAACCAACCATGTGTTCAGTCCCAGCACTAGTACAGCCTCCCTGCCAACCAACCATGTGTTCAGTCGAGAGACAGTCCAGCCTTCCACTAGTACAGCCTCCCTGCCAACCAACCATGTGTTCAGTCCAGCCTTCCACTAGTACAGCCTCCCTGCTAACCAACCATGTGTTCAGTCCAGCCTTCCACTAGTACAGCCTCCCTGCTAACCTGTGTTCAGTCCAGCCTTCCACCAGCCTCCCTGCCAACCAACCATGTGTGTTCAGTTCCAGTACAGCCTCCCTGCCACCAACCATGTGTTTCAGTTCAGCCTTCCACTAGTACAGCCCGACCCTCCACTAGTGTTCAGCCTCTTCCTGCCACAGCCAACAACCATGTGTTCAGTCCAGCCTTCCACTAGTACAGCCTCCCTGCCAACCAACGATCAGTCGAGAGACAGTTCAGCCTTCCACTAGTACAGCCTCCCTGCCAACCAACCATGTGTTCAGTCCAGCCTTCCACTAGTACAGCCTCCCTGCCAACCAACCATGTGTTCAGTCCAGCCTTCCACTAGTACAGCCTCCCTGCCAACCAACGATGTGTTCAGTCGAGAGACAGTTCAGCCTTCCACTAGTACAGCCTCCCTGCCCAACCAACCATGTGTTCAGTCCAACCAACCAACCATGTGTTCAGTCCAGCCTTCCACTAGTACAGCCTTCCACAGTTCAGCCTTCCACTAGCACAGCCTCCCTGCCAACTAACCATGTGTTCAGTCGAGAGACAGTTCAGCCTTCCATGTGCCAACCAACCATGTGTTCAGTTCAGCCTTCCACTAGTACAGCCTCCCTGCCAACCAACCATGTGTTCAGTTCAGCCTTCCACTAGTACAGCCTCCCTGCCAACCAACCATGTGTTCAGTTCAGCCTTCCACTAGCACAGCCTCCCTGCCAACCAACGATGTGTTCAGTCGAGAGACAGTTCAGCCTTCCACTAGTACAGCCTCCCTGCCAACCAACCATGTGTTCAGTTCAGCCTTCCACTAGTACAGCCTCCCTGCCAACCAACCATGTGTTCAGTCCAGCCTTCCACTAGTACAGCCTCCCTGCCAACCAACGATGTGTTCAGTCGAGAGACAGTTCAGCCTTCCACTAGTACAGCCTCCCTGCCAACCAACCATGTGTTCAGTCCAGCCTTCCACTAGTACAGCCTCCCTGCCAACCAACCATGTGTTCAGTCCAGCCTTCCACTAGTACAGCCTCCCTGCCAACCAACGATGTGTTCAGTCGAGAGACCAGCCAAGTACAGCCTCCCTGCCAACCAACCATGTGTTCAGTCCAGCCTTCCACTAGTACAGCCTCCCTGCTAACCAACCATGTGTTCAGTCCAGCCTTCCACTAGCACAGCCTCCCTGCTAACCAACCATGTGTTCAGTCCAGAGCAAATCCTCTTATTGATTTAATGCAGAATTTAGAAGCAGGTGGCAGAGGTTTGCCAAAAAGCCTCAAATCAAATCAAAATGTATTTTTCACATTCACTTGTTTAGCAGAAGTTATTGCGGGTTTAGCGAAATGCTTGTGCTTCTAGCTCTGACAGTGCAGTAATATCTAACAAGTAATATTTAACAATTTCACAACATATACCCAATACACACAAATCTAGTAAGGAATGGGATTTAAGAATATATACATATATGGACAAGCGATGACAGAGCGGCATGGACTAAGATACAGTAGAATATTATAGAATAGAATGCAGTATATACATATGAGATGAGTAGTGCAAGATATGGAAACATTATTAAAGTGACTAGTGTTCCATTTCTTAAAGTGGCCAGTGATTTCAATAGGCAGCAGCAGCCTCTAATGTGCTAGTGATGGCTATTTAACAGTCTGATGGCCTTGAGATAGAAGCTGTTTTTCATTCTCTCGGTCCCCGCTTTGATGCACCTGTACTGACGTCACCTTCTGGATGATAGCGGGGGGAACAGGCCGTGGCTCGGGTGGTTGATGTCCTTGATGATATTTTTGGCCTTCCTGTGACATCGGGTGCTGTAGGTGTCTTGGAGGACGGGTAGTTTGCCCCCGGTAATGCGTTCGGCAGACCGCACCACCCTCTGGAGAGCCCTGCGGTTGCGGGCGGTGCAGTTGCCGTACCAGGCGGTGATACAGCCCGACAGGATGCGCTCAATTGTGCATCTGTAAAAGTTTGTGAGGGTTTTAGATGCCAAGCCAAATTTCTTCAGCCTCCTGAGGTTGAAGAGGCGCTGTTGCGCCTTCTTCACCACACTGTCTGCGTGGGTGGACCATTTCAGATGGTCAGTGATGTGTACGCCGAGGAACTTGAAGCTTTCCACCTTCTCCACTGCGGTCCCGTCGATGTGGATAGGGGGGTGCACCCTCTGCTGTTTCCTGAAGTCCACGATCATCTCCTTTGTTTTGTTGACGTTGAGTGAGAGGTTATTTTCCTGGCACCACACTCCCAGAGCCCTCACCTCCTCCCTGTAGGCGGTCTCGTCATTGTTGGTCATCAAGCCTACTACTGTTGTGTCGTCTGCAAACTTGATGATTGAGTTGGAGGCGTGCTTGGCCACACAGTCATGGGTGAACAGGGAGTACAGGAGGGGGCTGAGCACGCACCCTTGTGGGGCCCCAGTGTTGAGGATCAGCGAAGTGGAGATGTTGTTTCCTACCTTCACCACCTGGGGGCGGCCCGTCAGGAAGTCCAGGACACAGTTGCACAGGGCGGGCACGGTCCAGGACCATTTGCAGAACTGAATGCCAGGATGAAGACAGTCAAGGGGGAAAATAAATTACTTTGGTTGGACGTGGCTGCCAAGCTATCCACCCAATTCAAAGACCTTTGACCCAGACAAAGTAGCCAGGAAATGGTTCACCCTTGAGGAAGCTTATAAAAAGATAAAAGACAACAACAGGGAGAATCCGTTTTCAGTATTTTAATTAAATGGAACCATGAAATAGAATATCCAGTTGCCGGCACAGCAGAAGGCGTGGAGATCAGGAGACCAGAAGCTTTGGGAATTGATGGCCACGAAATGGCCACCAATGAGGCCCCGTCAACGTTGCCGACCAGGCAGTCCAGAGTACCGACCCCTCGCAGGCAGAGGGGAAGAGCATCTTCTGGAGTTCTTGAGGGACTCTGAAGCCGCCAGCCAGGCCAGACATCAGGAGATGCTCGGCCAGATGAGATCCTCACAGCAGTCTTTTCACAACATGATGTCCTCCTTCCTTGAGAAGTTTTACAACGTGCTACCATGTCAGCACTTTGTGATATTTTGTTACAATTTAAGTTTCGGAGCTATACAGTGTTTGTTTACATTGAGTGCTTGACTTGGGCAGTAGCACACTGGAGCTGAGTACCGGCACCTCATATTTTCTATTGCTTGAGTTCGTGTTCCTTTTATAGAACATTAGCTCAAATATTGTGGAACTCCTGCACCTAAATATAAACAGAATCAGCACCCAAAATGAGTACCAGAACCTATTTCAGTCCAAGACAAGCACTGTTTACATTTATGTTGTTACCAAACATTGCAGTAGAACAAGTTTATATTTTGGGTTCTGATGGGGTACGACAGTTGAACTAAGCTCATGAGGCATTTATAAGTTATATTCTTCAAGAATCAATAGGTACATATTATTCATTTATAAGTTATATTCTTCAAGAATCAATAGGTACATATCATTCATTTATAAGTTATGTTCTTCAAGAATCAATAGGTACATATCATTCATTTATAAGTTATATTCTTCAAGAATCAATATGTACATATCATTCATTTATAAGTCCAAAAATGAATGTAGCAACTGCAGATCACCCCTTTCAGATTTGTTGGTTATCTGTTTCAAAACCAAAGTGAACAGAATGCTGTAATCTGAGATATCGCAGGAAAATAAAATGTTATCTTTAAAAAAAAACGTGTGTATGCATCTTGATTTCAAATGATTCAAGTACATGATTTGTTAGTAGTTGATAAAGTGGTATAACTATATGTACACAATGAATCTGCTAGAAATAGACCATACTGGTGCTACAATGGTGGTGGTGTAGACAATGAGGCAACAATGATGCCATCTGGGACATCTCAGTCCAACACAGAATGGAAATGTACCATCTGGGACATCTCAGTCCAACACAGAATGGAAATGTACCATCTGGGACATCTCAGTCCAACACAGAATGGAAATGTACCATCTGGGATATTTCAATCCAACACAGAATGGAAATGTTTTATCAAACGTAGATTTGAACTTGAACTAATGATGTGCCTTCATGTCATTAGTCGTTATCGGCCCCCTGCCTTGGCAACCCTGTCAGCAGGGCAGTGCCACCGTAATGATCTTCACCACCACATCTACTCTGGTGCTTTGGAGGTTCCTTAGGCTACTCCACTTGCATTTCATCCGGCCAAAGGTCAAAGGTCAAAGGTCACCCTCCCACGGCTCACACAGGCATTCTGCTCTAGGTCTGCAGATTGCAGGGCACCATTATCTCATTTGGGCATGACAGTGAAAAGGAAGGGCTGGCTGATGTATACGCTGTCCCCCAACAGCTTTTAGTCTCCCATCTTCTCCTGTCGGTAGAAAGTGGAGGTCCTCAGCATTAGCGCTTCGTGAACCCTTCCTGGTGGTCCAGTAAAGATGTCTATGAATCTGCCCATTTCGTCCACGATGCCCTGGAGGAGAACTGAGTAGAATTACTTCC
The DNA here is from genome assembly GCA_036851935.1 of Coregonus suidteri. Lineage (NCBI taxonomy): Eukaryota > Metazoa > Chordata > Actinopteri > Salmoniformes > Salmonidae > Coregonus > Coregonus suidteri. The sequence goes on along the minus strand of CM072240.1, from coordinate 50,375,313 downwards.
GATTAATGTATGCTGAACAAAAATATAAACGCAACATGCAACAATTTCAAATATTTTACTGAGTTACAGTTCATATAAGGAAATCCGTCAACTGAAATAAATAAATTAGGCCCTAGTCTATGGATTTCACATGACTGGGAATACAGATATGCATCTGTTGGTCAAATATACACTACATAACCAAAAGTATGTGGACACCTGTTCGTTGAACATCTCATTCCAAAATCATGGGCATTAATATGGAGTTGGTCTCCCCTTTGCTGCTATAACAGCCTCCACTCTTCTGGGAAGGCTTTCCACTAGATGTTGGAACATTGCTGCGAGGACTTGCTTCCATTCAGCCACAAGAGCATTAGTGAGGTCGGGCACTGATTCTGGCGATTAGGCCTGGCTCGCAGTCGGTGCTCCAATTCATCCCAAAGGTGTTCGATGGGGTTGAGGTCAGGGCTCTGTGCAGGCCAGTCAAGTTCTTCCACACCGATCTCGACAAACCATTTCTGTATGGACCTCGCTTTGTGCATAGGGGCATTGTCATGCTGGCATCTGCCAAAACCAGATTAGTCCATCGGACTGCCAGATGGTGAAGCGTGGTTTATCACTCCAGAGAATGCGTTTCCACTGCTCCAGAGTCCAACAGTTCTTGTTTTGACGTTGCTTCCAGAGGCAGTTTGGAACTCTGTAGTGAGTGTTGCAACTGAGGACAGACTGTTTCTACACGCTATGTGCTTCAGCACTTTAAATGGGGTCACCCTAAATAAACCTGAGTGCAATTCAATTAAAAACATCTGTTGGGTTAGAACGTAATAAAGGAAAATACATTTAAAAAAAGGATATGCATATACAGTGAGGGAGAAATGACAAAGAAATGATCAGTCTATTAATCTAATGGTAGGTTTATTTGAACAGTGAGAGACAGAATAACAACAAAAAAATCCAGAAAAACGCATGTCAAAAATGTTATAAATTGATTTGCATTTTAATGAGGGAAATAAGTATTTGACCCCCTCTCAATCAGAAAGAATTCTGGCTCCCAGGTGTCTTTTATACAGATAACAAGCTGAGATTAGGAGCACACTCTTAAAGGGAGTGCTCCTAATCTCAGTTTGTTACCTGTATAAAAGAGACCTGTCCACAGAAGCAATCAATCGAATCAAATCAAATCAAATGTATTGGCCACATGCGCCGAATACAACAGGTGCAGACATTACAGTGAAATGCTTACTTACAGCCCTTAACCAACAGTGCATTTATTTTTACAAAAAAGTAGAATAAAACAAAACAGTGTTGAGAAAAAAAGAGCAGAAGTCAAATAAAATAACAGTAGGGAGGCTATATATACAGGGGGGTACCGGTGCAGAGTCAATGTGCGGGGGCACCGGCTAGTTGAGGTAGTTGAAGTAATATGTACATGTGGGTAGAGTTAAAGTGACTATGCATAAATAATTAATAGAGTAGCAGCAGCGTAAAAAGATGGGGTGGGGGGGCAGTGCAAAAAGTCCGGGGTAGCCATGATTAGCTGTTAAGGAGCCTTATGCCTTGGGGTAGAAGCTGTTGAGAAGCCTTTTGGACCTAGACTTGGCACTCCGGTACCGCTTGCCGTGCGGTAGCAGAGAGAACAGTCTATGACTAGGGTGGCTGGAGTCTTTGAAAATGTTGAGGGCCTTCCTCTGACACCGCCTGGTATAGAGGTCCTGGATGGCAGGAAGCTTGGCCCCAGTGATGTACTGGGCCGTACGCACTACCCTCTGTAGTGCCTTACGGTCAGAGGCCAAGCAGTTTGCCATACCAGGCGGGTGATGCAACCAGTCAGGATGCTCTCGATGGTGCAGCTGTATAATTTTTTGAGGATCTGAGGACCCATGCCAAATCTTTTCAGTCTCCTGAGGGGGAATAGGCTTTGTCGTGCCCTCTTCACGACTGTCTTGGTGTGTTTGGACCATGATAGTTAGTTGGTGATGTGGACACCAAGGAACTTGAAGCTCTCAACCTGTTCCACTACAGCCCCGTCGATGAGAATGGGGGCGTGCTCAGTCCTCTTTTTTTTCCTGTAGTCCACAATCATCTCCTTTGTCTTGGTCACGTTGAGGGTGAGATTGTTATCTTGGCACCACACGGCCAGGTCTCTGACCTCCTCCCTACAGGCTGTCTCATCGTTGTCAGTGATCAGGCCTACCACTGTTGTGTCGTCGGCAAACTTAATGATGGTGTTGGAGTCGTGCCTGGCCATGCAGTCATGGGTTAACAGGGAGTACAGGAGGGGACTGAGCACGCACCCCTGAGGGGCCCCCGTGTTGAGGATCAGTGTGGCAGATGTGTTGTTACCTACCCTTACCACCTGGGGGCGGCCCGTCAGGAAGTCCAGAATCCAGTTGCAGAGGAAGGTGTTTAGTCCCAGGATCCTTAGCTTAGTGATGAGCTTTGAGGGCACTATGGTGTAGAATGCTGAGCTGTAGTCAATTAATAGCATTCTCACATACAGTGGGGAGAACAAGTATTTGATACACTGCCGATTTTGCAGGTTTTCCTACTTACAAAGCATGTAGAGGTCTGTAATTTGTATCATAGGTACACATCAACTGTGAGAGACGGAATCTAAAACAAAAATTCCAGAAAATCAAATTGTATGATTTTTAAGTAATTAATTTGCATTTTATTGCATGACATAAGTATTTGATCACCTACCAACCAGTAGGAATTCCGCTCTCACAGACTTGTTAGTTTTTCTTTAAGAAGCCCCTCCTCTTCTCCACTCATTACCTGTATTAACTGCACCTGTTTTGAACACGTTACCTGTATAAAAGACACCTGTCCACACACACTCAATCAAACAGACTCCAACCTCTCCACAATGGCCAAGACCAGAGATCTGTGCAAGGACATCAGGGATAAATTTGTAGACCTGCACAAGGCTGGGATGGGCTATAGGACAATAGGCAAGCAGCTTGGTGAGAAGGCAACAACTGTTGGTGCAATTATTAGAGAAAATGGAAGACGTTTCAAGATGACGGTCAAAATCACCCTCGGTCTGGGGCGCCTTGCAAGATCTCACCTCGTGGGGCATCAATGAACATAAGGAAGGTGAGGGATCAGCCCAGAAACTACACGGCAGGACCTGGTCAATGACCTGAAGAGAGCTGGGACCACAGTCTCAAAGAAAACCATTAGTAACACACTACGCCGTCATGGATTAAAATCCTGCAAGCGCACGCAAGGTTCCCCCTGCTCAAGCCCAGCGCATGTCCAGGCCCCTTCTGAAGTTTGCCAATGACAATCTGGATGATCCAGAGGAGGAATGGGAGAAGGTCATGTGGTCTGATGAGACAAAAATAGAGCTTTTTGGTCTAAACTCTCACTCGCCATGTTTGGAGGAAGAAGAAGGATGAGTACAACCCCAAGAACACCATCCTAACCGTGAAGCATGAGAGTGGAAACATCATTCTTTGGGGATGCTTTTTATGCAAAGGGAACAGGACGACTGCACCGTATTGAGGGGAGGATGGATGGGCCATGTATCGCGAGATCTTGGCCAACAACCTCCTTCCCTCAGTAAGGAGCATTGAGGATGGGTTTGTGGCTGGGTCTTCCAGCATGACAACGACCCTGAAACACACAGCCAGGGCAACTAAGGAGTGGCTCTGTAAGAAAGCATCTCAAGTCCTGGAGTGGCCTTGCCATTCTCCAGACCTTAACCCAATAGAAAATCTTTGGAGGGAGCTGAAAGTCCGTATTGTCCAGCGACAGCCCCGAAACCTGAAGGATCTGGAGAAGGTCTGTATGGAGGGAGTGGGCCAAAATCCCTGCTGCAGTGTGCGCAAACCTGGGTCAAGACCTACAGGAAACGTATGATCTCTCTGTAATTGCAAACAAAGGTTTCTGTACCAAATATTAAGTTTTGCTTTTCTGATGTATCAAATATTTATGTCATGCAATAAAATGCAAATTAATTACTTAAAAATCATACAATCTGATTTTCTGGAGTTTTGTTTTAGATTCCGTCTCTCACAGTTGAAGTGTACCTATGATAAAAATTACAGACCTCTACATGCTTTGTAAGTAGGAAAACCTGCAAAAATCGGCAGTGTATCAAATACTTGTTCTCCCCACTGTAGGTGTTCCTCTTGTCCAGGTGGGAAAGGGCAGTGTGGAGTGCAATAGAGATTGCATCATCTGTGGACCTGTTGGGGCGGTATGCAAATTGGAGTGGGTCTAGGGTTTCTGGGATAATGGTGTTGATGTGAGCCATGACCAGCCTTTCAAAGCACTTCATGGCTACAGACGTCAGTGCTACGGGTCGGTAGTCATTTAGGCAGGTTATCTTAGAGTCCTTGGGCACGGGGACTATGGTGGTCTGTTTGAAACATGTTGGTATTACAGACTCAGTCAGGGACATGTTGAAAATTTCAGTGAAGACACTTGCCAGTTGGTCAGCGCATGCTCGGAAAAAACGTCCTGGTAATCCGTCTGGCCCTGCGGCCTTGTGAATGTTGACCTGTTTAAAAGTCTTACTCACATCAGCTACGGAGAGCGTGATCACTTAGTCATCCGGAACAGCTGATGCTCTCATGCATGCTTCAGTGTTGCTTGCCTCGAAGCGAGCATAGAAGTGATTTAGCTCATCTGGTAGGCTCGTGTCACTGGGCAGCTCGTGGCTGTGCTTCCCTTTGTAGTCTGTAATAGTTTTCAAGCCCTGCCACATCCGACGAGCGTCAGAGCCGGTGTAGTACGATTCAATCTTAGTCCTGTATTGACTCTTTGCCTGTTTGATGGTTCGTCGGAGGGCATAGCGGGATTTCTTATAAGCGTCCGGGTTAGAGTCCCGCTTCTTGAAAGCGGCAGCTCTACCCTTTAGCTCAGTGCGGATGTTGCCTGTATTCCATGGCTTCTGGTTGGGGTTGTACGTCACGGTCACTGTTGGGACGACATCATCGATGTGCACTTATTGATGAAGCCAGTGACTGATGTGGTAAACTCCTCATGCGATCTGAAGAATCCCAGAACATGTTCCAGTCTGTGCTAGCAAACTGTCCTGTAGCTTAGCATCTGCGTCATCTGACCACGTTTTTTATTAACCGAGTCACTGGTGCTTCCTGCTTTAGTTTTGCTTATAAGCAGGAATCAGAGGATAGAGTTATGGTCAGATTTGCCAATGGAGGGCGAGGGAGAGCTTTGTATGCGTCTCTGTGTGTGGAGTAAAGGTGATCTAGAGTTTTTTTTCCTCTGATTGCACATTTCACATGCTGGTAGAAATTAGGTAAAACAGATTTAAGTTTCCCTGCATTAAAGTCCCCGGCCACTAGGAGCGCTGCCTCTGGATGAGCGTTTTCCTGTTGACTTATGGCCGGGGACTTTAATGCAGGGAAACTTAAATCTGTTTTACCTCATTCAGTGCAATCTTAATGCCAGCATTGGTTTGTGGTGGTAAATAGACAGCTATGAAAAATATAGATGAAAACTCTCTTGGTAAATAGTGTGGTCTACAGCTTATCATAAGATACTCTACCTCAGGCGAGCAAAACCTCGAGACTTCCTTAGTATCAGATTCCAAACTCTCCACCATGGCCAAGACCAAAGAGCTCTCCAAGGATGTCAGGGACAAGATTGTAGACCTACACAAGGCTGGAATGGGCTACAAGACCATCGCCAAGCAGCTTGGTGAGAAGGTGACAACAGTTGGTGCGATTATTTCTCAAATGAAGAAACACAAAAGAACTGTCAATCTCCCTTGGCCTGGGGCTCCATGCAAGATCTCACCTCGTGGAGTTGCAATGATCATGAGAACGGTGAGGAATCAGCCCAGAACTACACGGGAGGATCTTGTCAATGATCTCAAGGCAGCTGGGACCATAGTCCCAAGAAAACAATTGGTAACCACACTACGCCGTGGGAGGACTGAAATCCTGCAGCGCCCGCAAGGTCCCCCTGCTCAAGAAGCACATATACAGGCCCGTTTGAAGTTTGCCAATGAACATCTGAATGATTCAGAGGAGAACTGGGTGAAAGTGTTGTGGTCAGATGAGACCAAAATCAGCTCTTTGGCATCAACTCAACTCGCCATGTTTGGAGGAGGAGGAATGCTGCCTATGACCCCAAGACACCATCCCCACCATCAAACATGGAGGTGGAAACATTATGCTTTGGGGGTGTGTTTTTCTGCTAAGGGGACAGGACAACTTCACTGCATCAAAGGGACGATGGACGGGGCCATGTACCGTCAAATCTTGGGTGAGAACCTCCTTCCCTCAGCCAGGGCATTGAAAACGGGTCGTGGATGGGTATTCCAGCATGACAATGACCCAAAACACATGGCCAAGGCAACAAAGGAGTGGCTCAAGAAGAAGCACATTAAGGTCCTGGGAGTGGCCTAGCCGTCTCCGGACCTTAATCCCATAGAAAATCTGTGGAGGGAGCTGAAGGTTTGAGTTGCCAAACGTCAGCCTCGAAATCTTAATGACTTGGAGAAGATCTGCAAAGAGGAGTGGAACAAAATCCCTCCTGAGATGTGTGCAAACCTGGTGGCCAACTACAAGAAACGTCTGACCTCTGTGATTGCCAACAAGGGTTTTGCACCAAGTACTAAGTCATGTTTTGCAGAGGGGTCAAATATTTTATTTCCGTCATTAAAATGCAAATCAATTTCTAACATTTTTTGACATGCCGTTTTCTTCTTTTTTTGTTGTTATTCTGTCTCTCACTGTTCAAATAAACCTACCATTAAAATTATAGACTGATCATGTCTTTGTCAGTGGGCAAACGTACAAAATCAGCAGGGGATCAAATACTTTTCCCCTCACTGTACAGTTGAAGTTTACATACACCTTAGCCAAATTCAAACATTTACACATCAGTTTTTCACAATCCCTGACATTTAAATCCTAGTAAAATGCCCTGTCTTAGTCATTTAGGTCACCACTTTATTTAAGAATGTGAAATGTCAGAATAATAGTAGAGAGAATTATTTCTTTCGGCTTTTATTTCTTTCATCACATTCCCAGTGGGTCAGAAAGTTTACATACACTCAATTAGTATTTGGTAGCATTGCCTTTAAAATTGTTTAACTTGGGTCAAACGTTTCGGGTAGCCTTCCACAAGCTTCCCACAATAAGTTGGGTGAATTTTGGCCCATCCTCCTCTTGACAGAGCTGGTGTAACTGAGTCAGGTTGTAAGCCTCCTTGCTCGCACACACACTTTTTCAGTTCTGCCCACAACTTTTCTATAGGATTGAGTTCAGGGCTTTGTGATGGCCACTCAATACCTTGACTTTGTTTGTCCTTAAGCCATTTTTGCCACAACTTTTGAAGTATGCTTTGGGTCATTGTCCTTTTGGAAGACCCATTTGCGACCAAGCTTTAACTTCCTGACTGATGTCTTGAGATGTTGCTTCAATATATCCACATAATTTTCCTTCCTCATGATGCCATCTATTTTGTGAAGTGCACCAGTCCCTCCTGCAGCAAAGCACCCCCACAGCATGATGCTGCCACCCCCGTTCTTCGGCTTGCAAGCGTTCCCCTTTTTCCTCCAAACATAACGATGGTCATTATGGCCAAACAGTTCTATTTTTGTTTCGTCAGACCAGAGGATATTTCTCCAAAAAGTGCGATCTTTGTCCCCATGTGCAGTTGCAAACCGTAATCTGGCTTTTTTATGGCGGTTTTGGAGCAGTGGCTTCTTCCTTGCTGAGCGGCCTTTCAGGTTATGTCGATATAGGACTCATTTTACTGTGGATATAGATACTTTTGTACCTGTTTCCTCCAGCATCTTCACAGGGTCCTTTGCTGTTGTTCCGGGATTGATTTGCACTTTTCGCACCAAAGTACGTTCATCCTGAGCGGTATGACGGCTGTGTGGTCCCATGGTGTTTATACTTGCGTACTATTGTTTGTACAGGTGAACGTGGTACCTTCAGGCGTTTGGAAATTACTCCCAAGGATGAACCAGACTTGTGGAGGTCAACAATTTTTTTCTGAGGTCTTGGCTGATTTCTTTTGATTTTCCCATGATGTCAAGCAAAGAGGCACTGAGTTTGAAGGTAGGCCTTGAAATACATCCACAGGTACACCTCCAATTGACTCAAATGATGTCAATTAGCCTATCAGAAGCTTCTAAAGCCATGACATCATTTTCTGGAATTTTCCAAGCTGTTTAAAAGCACAGTCAACTTAGTGTATGTAAACTTCTGACCCACTGGAATTGTGATACAGTGAATTATAAGTGAAATAATCTGTCTGTAAACAATTGTTGGAAAAATTACTTGTGTCATGCACAAAGTAGATGTCCTAACCGACTTGCCAAAACTATAGTTTGTTAACAAGACATTTGTGGAGTGGTTGAAAAAACGAGTTTTAATGACTCCAACTTAAGTGAATGTAAACTTCCATCTTCAACTGTATATGTATGTATATGTATGTATGTATGTATTGGTCCTCTGTAGCTCAGCTGGTAGAGCACGGCGCTTGTAATGCCAAGGTAGTGGGTTCGATCCCCTGGACCACCCATACACAAAAAAAAAATGCATGACTAAGTCGCTTTGGATAAAAACGTCTGCTAAATGGCTTATTATTTATGTGTCTGTATGTATATATATATATATATTTTCAAAAAATATATGGGGGATTGGAAGTGATGCAGACAATTACATTGATGGAAACTACAATCTATCTAAAATATTAAAGCTGATCTACACCCCCCCCCCCCCCCCCCCCTTTTTATTTTATTTTTTATAATAAATAAATAACATCTATAATTGGGGTGTATTTATAAAGTGTAAGTATGTATTCAATAATGTGTTAGATAAAAATGACCATAAACTTAATGGAACAAATTAAATTGGAATTCCCATTATACAATTCAAGGCCTCGCGCCATCTGTCAATCGTTACGCATTTCCGTGTCTGATAAAGTCCACTTCCGGATGTCAATACGCGGTGGTGGGATTGTAGCCACCGGAGAACGACATTAAAATCGCTCACAACAAGGAGATAGGAATCATTCTATCAACAACTGTGTCCCTCTCGGATTACCACAGAGTTTGAAAACCAAAACCCGGTCGCTGGTGGCGCCGACCTGTTTCAAGCAGTAGACGTATTTGGTGAGAATGGACGGGGCGATACGGCGGAGGGCCTGCTGTGATGCTGGCTGCAGCCGGAGCCGGAGCCTGAGCAGCGGGCTGGTGGAGGTCGGTGGCCGGGGCTGATGCTCCAAACACTGCTCCTTTTCTCCGCGTTCGGGCTGCTCCTTGGACTGCCCGCTATCACCGATGCGAAAGAATGCGATAAACCGTGCATGAATGGGCAATGCAACACGGCAACGGGCAACTGTGTGTGCAGCCCCGGCTGGGTCGGGGACCAATGCCAACACTGCGGAGGAAGGTTCAGGTGAGAATCGCTGCCTACGACTGTTCTTACGTTTACCACCTATCTTATTGTTTGAACAATCTAGCAACGTCGGTCCCCACCTTCTCTATTCCATCTCCCTCTTCTTCTGCAGAGCAGAGGAGAGACCCTCCCCATCTGTCTTTCTGTCTCCCACGCTGGCGCTTGATCATGACTCTCAGCTCCATTACATTACACATAAGTCATTGGACGAAGGCGTCTTCTGTAGGAGTTTTGTTTACATGGCCACTGCGAACTTTTTATCATTTCCAATGCAAGTCAATGGTACCTATATTAGCATTTTTGCGCTTCATATCCAAATAATCTATAAGTAACATAATTGAGTTACACAATGACTGTCCTTACTGTCCATGTTAATGGTGGCTAGCTGACCGTCCATGGTAATGGGGGCTAGCTGACTGTCCTGACTGTCCATGGTAATGGGGGCTAGCTGACTGTCCTGACTGTCCATGGTAATGGGGGCTAGCTGACTGTCCATGGTAATGGGGGCTAGCTGACTGTCCTGACTGTCCATGGTAATGGGGGCTAGCTGACTGTCCTGACTGTCCATGGTAATGGGGGCTAGCTGACTGTCCTGACTGTCCATGGTAATGGGGGCTAGCTGACTGTCCATGGTAATGGGGGCTAGCTGACTGTCCTGACTGTCCATGGTAATGGGGGCTAGCTGACTGTCCTGACTGTCCATGGTAATGGGGCTAGCTGACTGTCCTGACTGTCCATGGTAATGGGGGCTAGCTGACTGTCCTGACTGTCCATGGTATGGGGGCTAGCTGACTGTCCATGGTAATGGGGGCTAGCTGACTGTCCATGGTAATGGGGGCTAGCTGACTGTTTCCTAGGTAAGCTGGCCTGACTGTCCATGGGTAATGGGGGCTAGCTGACTGTCCATGGTAATGGGGGCTAGCTGACTGTCCATGGTAACGGAGGCTAGCTGACCTGTCTGACTGTCCATGGTAGTGGAGGCTAGCTGACTGTCCTGACTGTCCGTGGTAATGGGGGCTAGCTGACTGTCCCATGGTAATGGGGGCTAGCTGACTGTCCATGGTAATGGGGGCTAGCTGACTGTCCATGGTAATGGGGGCTAGCTGACTGTCCATGGTAATGGGGGCTAGCTGACTGTCCGTGGTAATGGAGGCTGGCTGACTGTCCTGACTGTCCATGGTAATGGAGGCTAGCTGACTGTCCGTGGTAATGGAGGCTGGCTGACTGTCCTGTCCATGGTAACGGAGGCTAGCTGACTGTCCATGGTAATGGGGGCTAGCTGACTGTCCTGACTGTCCGTGGTAATGGGGGCTAGCTGACTGTCCGTGGTAATGGGGGCTAGCTGACTGTCCTGTGGTAATGGGGGCTAGCTGACTGTCCGTGGTAATGGGGGCTAGCTGACTGTCCGTGGTAATGGAGGCAGCTGACTGTCCGTGGTAATGGTAGTGGAGGCTAGCTGACTGTCAGTGGTAATGGAGGCTAGCTGACTGTCCATGGTAATGGAGGCTAGCTGACTGTCAGTGGTAATAATGGGGCTAGCTGACTGTCACTGTGGTAATGGAGGCTAGCTGACTGTCAGTGGTAATGGAGGCTAGCTGACTGTCAGTGGTAATGGTAGGGAGGCTAGCTGACTGTCCGTGGGTAATGGAGGCTAGCTGACTGTCAGTGGTAATGGAGGCTAGCTGACTGTCAGTGGTAATGGAGGCTAGCTGACTGTCAGTGGTAATGGAGGCTAGCTGACTGTCAGTGGTAATGGAGGCTAGCTGACTGTCAGTGGTAATGGAGGCTAGCTGACTGTCAGTGGTAATGGAGGCTAGCTGACTGTCCAGTGGTAATGGAGGCTAGCTGACTGTCCGTGGTAATGGAGGCTAGCTGACTGTCAGTGGTAATGGAGGCTAGCTGACTGTCCGTGGTAATGGAGGCTAGCTGACTGTCCGTGGTAATGGAGGCTAGCTGACTGTCCGTGGTAATGGAGGCTAGCTGACTGTCCGTGGTAATGGAGGGCTAGCTGACTGTCCGTGGTAATGGAGGCTAGCTGACTGTCCGTGGTAATGGAGGCTAGCTGACTGTCCGTGGTAATGGGGGCTGGCTGACTGTCCTGACTGCCCATGGTAATGGGGGCTAGCTGACTGTCCTGACTGTCCATGGTAATTGAGGCTAGCTGACTGTCCATTGTAATGGAGGCTAGCTGTCTGTCCTGATTGTCCATGGTAATGGAGGCTAGCTGACTGTCAGACTGTAATGGAGGCTAGCTGACTGTCCGTGGTAATGGAGGCTAGCTGACTGTCCGTGGTAATGGAGGCTAGCTGACTGTCCGTGGTAATGGAGGCTAGCTGACTGTCCATGGTAATGGAGGCTAGCTGACTGTCCTGACTGTCCATGGTAATGGGGGCTGGCTGACTGTCCTGACTGTCCATGGTAATGGAGGCTAGCTGACTGTCCTGACTGTCCATGGTAATGGAGGCTAGCTGACTGTCCATTGTAATGGAGGCTAGCTGTCTGTCCTGATTGTCCATGGTAATGGAGGCTAGCTGACTGTCCTGACTGTCCATGGTAATGGAGGCTGGCTGACTGTCCTGACTGTCCATGGTAATGGAGGCTAGCTGACTGTCCATGGTAATGGAGGCTAGCTGACTGTCCTGACTGTCCATGGTAATGGAGGCTAGCTGACTGTCCTGACTGTCCATGGTAATGGAGGCTAGCTGACTGTCCATGGTAATGGGGGCTAGCTGACTGTCCTGACTGTCCATGGTAATGGAGGCTAGCTGACTGTCCATGGTAATGGAGGCTAGCTGACTGTCCTGACTGTCCATGGTAACGGAGGCTAGCTGAATGTCCATGGTAACGGAGGCTAGCTGACTGTCCATGGTAATGGAGGCTAGCTGACTGTCCTGACTGTCCATGGTAATGGAGGCTAGCTGACTGTCCATGGTAATGGAGGCTAGCTGACTGTCCTGTCCATGGTAACGGAGGCTAGCTGACTGTCCATGGTAATGGAGGCTAGCTGACTGTCCATGGTAATGGTAGGGAGGCTAGCTGACTGTCCTGACTGTCCATGGTAATGGAGGCTAGCTGACTGTCCATGGTAATGGAGGCTAGCTGACTGTCCTGTCCATGGTAACGGAGGCTAGCTGACTGTCCATGGTAATGGAGGCTAGCTGACTGTCCTGACTGTCCATGGTAATGGAGGCTAGCTGACTGTCCTGACTGTCCATGGTAATGGAGGCTAGCTGACTGTCCATGGTAATGGAGGCTAGCTGACTGTCCTGACTGTCCATGGTAATGGAGGCTAGCTGACTGTCCTGACTGTCCATGGTAATGGAGGCTAGCTGACTGTCCATGGTAACGGAGGCTAGCTGACTGTCCATGGTAACGGAGGCTAGCTGACTGTCCATGGTAATGGAGGCTAGCTGACTGTCCTGACTGTCCATGGTAATGGAGGCTAGCTGACTGTCCTGTCCATGGTAACGGAGGCTAGCTGACTGTCCATGGTAATGGAGGCTAGCTGACTGTCCATGGTAATGGAGGCTAGCTGACTGTCCTGACTGTCCATGGTAATGGAGGCTAGCTGACTGTCCATGGTAATGGAGGCTAGCTGACTGTCCTGACTGTCCATGGTAATGGAGGCTAGCTGACTGTCCTGACTGTCCATGGTAATGGAGGCTAGCTGACTGTCCATGGTAATGGGGTAGCTAGCTGACTGTCCTGACTGTCCATGGTAGTGGAGGCTAGCTGACTGTCCTGACTGTCCGTGGTAGTGGAGGCTAGCTGACTGTCCTGACTGTCCGTGGTAATGGAGGCTAGCTGACTGTCCTGACTGTCCATGGTAATGGAGGCTAGCTGACTGTCCTGACTGTCCATGGTAGTGGAGGCTAGCTGACTGTCCTGACTGTCCATGGTAATGGAGGCTAGCTGACTGTCCATGGTAATGGAGGCTAGCTGACTGTCCTGACTGTCCATGGTAATGGAGGCTAGCTGACTGTCCATGGTAATGGAGGCTAGCTGACTGTCCGTGGTAATGGAGGCTAGCTGACTGTCCGTGGTAATGGAGGCTAGCTGACTGTCCGTGGTAATGGAGGCTAGCTGACTGTCCTGACTGTCCATGGTAATGGAGGCTAGCTGACTGTCCTGGTACTGTGTCCATGGTAATGGAGGCTAGCTGACTGTCCGTGGTATGGTAATGGAGGCTAGCTGACTGTCCATGGTAATGGAGGCTAGCTGACTGTCCTGTCCATGGTAACGGAGGCTAGCTGACTGTCCATGGTAATGGAGGCTAGCTGACTGTCCATGGTAATGGAGGCTAGCTGACTGTCCTGACTGTCCATGGTAATGGAGGCTAGCTGACTGTCCTGTCCATGGTAACGGAGGCTAGTCCTGACTGTCCATGGTAGTGGAGGCTAGCTGACTGTCCTGACTGTCCATGGTAATGGAGGCTAGCTGACTGTCCTGACTGTCCATGGTAGTGGAGGCTAGCTGACTGTCCATGGTCCTGTAATGGGGGCTAGCTGACTGTCCTGACTGTCCATGGTAATGAAGGCTAGCTGACTGTCCTGACTGTCCATGGTAATGGAGGCTAGCTGACTGTCCTGACTGGTAATGGAGGCTAGCTGACTGTCCTGACTGTCCATGGTAATGGAGGCTAGCTGACTGTCCTGACTGTCCATGGTAATGGAGGCTAGCTGACTGTCCATGTAATGGGGGCTAGCTGACTGTCCTGACTGTCCATGGTAATGGAGGCTAGCTGACTGTCCTGACTGTCCATGGTAATGGAGGCTAGCTGACTGTCCATGGTAATGGAGGCTAGCTGACTGTCCTGACTGTCCATGGTAATGGGGGCTAGCTGACTGTCCATGGTAATGGAGGCTAGCTGACTGTCCATGGTAATGGAGGCTAGCTGACTGTCCTGACTGTCCATGGTAATGGGGGCTAGCTGACTGTCCATGGTAATGGATTGCTAGCTGACTGTCCTGACTGTCCATGGTAATGGGGGCTAGCTGACTGTCCTGACTGTCCATGGTAAATGGAGGCTAGCTGACTGTCCTGACGGTCGTGTGTCTGTTGGTGTAACTCGTTATTCGGAACCTGTTCTGCGGGCAGGCCTGCCGGTTCGGAACCTGTTCTGCGGGCAGGCCTGCCGGTTCGGAACCTGTTCTGCGGGCAGGCCTGCCGGTTTGGACTAGATGCAGTACAGGAGAAGTTACTTTTCATAGCAGGTTAGGAGATTTAGAACAGCCTTCATTTCCATTAATGCGATTCTGCGTCTGTCTGTGTCCTGCTGTCTCAGTCTGTTGATGTAGTCTGTCTCAGTCTGATGATGTCATGCAGCAGGTCAGGGAAGACAGAGCTGCATCAAGCTGTATTTCTGTTCAGTAGCAGCGTCTCAAATCTCAGTGGTCTAGAAATTGACATTTAACTGGCTATGGTCTGTGAAGGGAAATTGATTATGATGGTTTGACATCCTGGTGCACCACTTTAGACCTGCAGCCATTCATTCATCACCATTATCTGGTCTAAGGCACTGCATCCCAGTGCTTGAGGCGTCAATACAGACCGAGTGGTGCAGCGGTCTAAGGCACTGCATCCCAGTGCTTGAGGCGTCACTACAGACCCCCTGGTTCGATTCCAGGCTGTATCACAACCGGCCGTGATTGGGAGTCTCATAGGGCGGGGCACAATTGGCCCAGCGTCCTCCGGGTTTGGCCGGTGTAGGCCGTCATTGTAAATAAGAATTTGTTCTTAACTGACTTGCCTAGTTAAATAAAGGTAAAATAAAAAATTAAACATCTGGAAGTGGTGTGGAAGCTGCTGGAAGGGCTAACTAACTCTCTCTGTGGCAGGTAGATGGAAAAAAACCTTTTAATATCATTATTTCATAATGCATTTAATGTTAAAATTAATCAAAATTGACAACCGTAGTTTATTTTTTATAACCAAACCGATCTCAAAAAGCACTAATTGCTCAGCACTAGTAAGCACGTATTCTTCCCAGCATTCATACTAGATACCTATAAAGCATGGGTCTCCAACAGGTCTATAGCGATCTACCTATAGCTTGCAGCCCACCTATTGAGTAGCTCGCCAAACAATTGTGAAAGTACATGCAATTTTCATGTGTTCCACCGCAAACTGTCATAAACAAATGTCACTAGTATCCGACACCGCAAGCTCCCAGCTACTATCTAATCAAGGCAACATTAACATTATCCCACCCCTTGTTAGCCACTATTGGCTCAAAAAGTTAAACCTAACACAATATCTGCCAATTAATTTCCAGCAATATTGCCCCGTTTGTCTGTGTGGTGCGCGCATTTGTCTATCACTCCGTGTGTAGCCAGTAGGACTGTCCCCGACCCCAAAAAAATTTGATGGTTTTTATATACACATTTTCGTGGAACAGTTTAATTTCATTTATAATAGTCTTCATATCTCAAAATCAATGTCATGTGGTTAATCCAAATTATATCTAAATGAAAATGATACAAATCTAAAAGTAACTTCTATTGCCATTATGTAAAAAGTTAACATAAAGCCAACAAATAGCAACATTGCAGCCCGCAGGTAGAAAATATCCTTAAATTAATAAATATACTTTAAATCACATTAGCTACACATGGCCTGTCTGCAACGAACTTGAAACATTGTATTAACTTGGTCCGGCCCGAAGCAGCTCATGCTAGCAGTTTCCTGGGCCCTCAGCCTTCAGTTTCCCGCGCCAGTGAGCTCTGGACAGACAGACACAGCTGTAGGCTATTTGTGCAAGGGATAAGAAGTAATCAGGTATTTTCTGACGTTTCCACCCGGATCAGAGCATGACATTTATTTTCCCCCCTTTTCATGCTGAGTGGTTATCGAAAGGGAGAGAGCTGGAAAGATTTTTCAAATATGCTACGTTGACAAACTATTGCCATTCTCAATGGATGTAAAAACAAACTTAGTTTACTTGCTGTTTGAGGCGAATAAACAATACTTTGAGAAGCTCCACAGTGATGGTGAGTTAAGAAAATCAGAAATAGTATCAGATCCCCAAATGGGGCCATTTATAGGCCTACATTTGGCAGGCCAGGTAGCCCAGGCCTACTTCTATGCATAATCAGGTGCGTGTCCTTACTCAAGATTGACAGGAGCCAAACAAAGACAGACAATTAAATAAATTGACAACTTGTAAAAAATATATTATATATATATATATATATATATATATATATTTTTTTTTTTTAGTCATTTAGCAGACGCTCTTATCCAGAGCGACTTACAGGAGCAATTAGGGTTAAGTGCCTTGCTCAAGGGCACATCGACAGATTTTTCACCTAGTCGGCTCGGGATTAGAACCAGCGACATTTCGGTTTACTGGCACAACGCTCTTAACACTAAAGCTACCTGCCGCCCATGGAATGAAATAAACCAAAACGTATTTTCTCACAAGTGTAGCCAAGGTTGTTTTCGCTCTGCGAACAGTGTCCACTCCTACAATGACAACAGTAAGACTGTAATAATAATCTATTGAATGCATTAACAGAAATGACCGTAACCAAACAAACATTGTAGATGATAATGACGGTATTACTGGTAAATGTACTACTGGGGATACTGGTGTGCCCCACCCCCGCAGCCTCCACAATGGGACTAGTCCACTCAGACAGGCCAAAATCAGACAGGTGTGAATCAGACAGGTGTCTGGATTAGTCCCACTGAGACAGGTGTGAATCAGACAGGTGTCTGGATTAGTCCACTCAGACAGGTGTGAATCAGACAGGTGTCTGGATTAGTCCACTGAGACAGGTGAATCAGACAGGTGTCTGGATTAGTCCACTCAGACAGTGTGAATCAGACAGGTGTCTGGATTAGTCCACTGAGACAGGTGTGAATCAGACAGGTGTCTGTATTAGTCCACTCAGACAGGTGTGAATCAGACAGGTGTGAATCAGACAGGTGTCTGGATTAGTCCACTGAGACAGGTGAATCAGACAGGTGTCTGGATTAGTCCCACTGAGACAGGCCTGAATCAGACAGGTGTCGGATTAGTCCACTCAGACAGGTGTGAATCAGACAGGTTGTGAATCAGACAGGTGTCTGGATTAGGTCCACTGAGACAGGTGTGAATCAGACAGGTGTCTGGATTGTCCACTCAGACAGGTGTGAATCAGACAGGTGTGAATCAGACAGGTGTCTGGATTAGTCCACTGAGACAGTGTGAATCAGACAGGTGTCTGGATTAGTCCACTGAGAACAGGTGAATCAGACAGGTTGTCTGGATTAGTCCACTGAGACAGGTGTGAATCAGACAGGTGTCTGTATTAGTCCACTCAGACAGGTGTGAATCAGACAGGTGTGAATCAGACAGGTGTATGGATTAGTCTACTCAGACAGGTGTGAATCAGACAGGTGTCTGGATTAGTCCACTGAGACAGGTGAATAAGACAGGTGTCTGGATTAGTCCACTGAGACAGGTGTGAATCAGACAGGTGTCTGGATTAGTCCACTCAGACAGGTGTGAATCAGACAGGTGTCTGGATTAGTCCCACTGAGACAGGTGTGAATCAGACAGGTGTGAATCAGACAGGTGTCTGGATTAGTCCACTGAGACAGACCTGACTCAGACAGGTGTCTGGATTAGTCCACTCAGACAGGTGTGAATCAGACAGGTGTGCATCAGACAGGTGTCTGGATTAGTCCACTCAGACAGGTGGAATCAGACAGGTGTGAATCAGACAGGTGTCTGGATTAGTCTACTCAGACAGGTGTGAATCAGCCAGGTGTTCTGGATTAGTCCACTGAGACAGGTGAATAAGACAGGTGTTCTGGATTAGTCCACTGAGACAGGTGTGAATCAGACAGGTGTCTGGATTAGTCCACTCAGACAGGTGTGAATCAGACAGGTGTCTGGATTAGTCCACTGAGGGGACAGGTGTGAATCAGACAGGTGTGAATCAGACAGGTGTCTGGATTAGTCCACTGAGACAGACCTGAATCAGACAGGTGTCTGGATTAGTCCACTCAGACAGGTGTGAATCAGACAGGTGTCTGGATTAGTCCACTCAGACAGGTGTGAATCAGACAGGTGTGAATCAGACAGGTGTCTGGATTAGTCCCTCAGACAGGTGTGAATCAGACAGGTGTCTGGATTTAGTCCACTGAGATAGACCTGATGAGACAGGTGTCTGGATTAGTCCACTCAGACAGACCTGAATGAGACAGGTGTTCTGGATTAGTCCACTGATACAGGTGTGAATTAGACAGGTGTGCATCAGACAGGTGTCTGGATTAGTCCACTCAGACAGGTGTGAATCAGACAGGTGTCTGGATTAGTCCACTGAGACAGGTGAATCAGACAGGTGTCTGGATTAGTCCACTGAGACAGTGTGAATCAGACAGGTGTCTGTATTAGTCCACTCAGACAGGTGTGAATCAGACAGGTGTCTGGATTAGTCCACTCAGACAGGTGTGAATCAGACAGGGGTCTGGATTAGTCCACTGAGACAGGTGTGAATCAGACAGGTGTCTGGATTAGTCCACTGAGACAGGTGAATCAGACAGGTGTGAATCAGACAGGTGTCTGGATTAGTCCACTCAGACAGACCTGAATGAGACGGTGTCTGGATTAGTCCACTGAGACAGGTGAAATTAGTCCACTGAGACGGTGTGAATCAGACAGGTGATCTGGATTAGTCCACTGAGACATGTGTGAATCAATTAGGTGTCTGGATTAGTCCACTGAGACAGGTGTCTGGATTAGTCCACTCAGACAGGTGTGAATCAGAACAGGTGTCTGGATTAGTCCACTCAGACAGACCTGAATCAGACAGGTGTCTGGATTAGTCCACTGAGACGGTGTGAATCAGATAGGGGTCTGGATTAGTCCACTGAGACAGGTGTGAATCAGACAGGTGTCTGTATTAGTCCACTCAGACAGGTTGGTGATCAGACAGGTGTCTGGATTAGTCCACTCAGACAGGTGTGAATCAGACAGGGGTCTGGATTAGTCCACTGAACAGGTGAATCAGACAGGTGTCTGGATTAGTCCACTGAGACAGGTGTGAATCAGACAGGTGTCGGATTAGTCCACTGAGACAGGTGTGTGAATCAGACAGGTGTGAATCAGACATGGTGTCTGGATTAGTTCCACTCAGACAGACCTGAATGAGACCGGTGTCTGGATTAGTCCACTGAGACAGGTGAAATTAGTCCACTGAGACGGTGTGAATCAGACGGTGTCTGGATTAGTCCACTGAGACATGTGTGAATCAGATAGGTGTCTGGATTAGTCCACTGAGACAGGTGTCTGGATTAGTCCACTCAGACAGGTGTGAATCAGACAGGTGTCTGGGATTAGTCCACTCAGACAGACCTGAATCAGACAGGTGTCTGGATTAGTCACTGAGACGGTGTGAATCAGATAGGGGTCTGGATTAGTCCACTGAGACAGGTGAATCAGACAGGTGTCTGGATTAGTCCACTGAGTACAGGTGTGAATCAGACAGGTGTGCATCAGACAGGTGTCTGGATTAGTCCACTGAGACAGGTGAATCAGACAAGGTGTCTGGATTAGTCCACTGAGACAGGTGTGAATCAGACAGGTGTGCATCAGACAGGTGTCGGATTAGTCATTTGGGGGGGGCTGAGACAGGTGAATCAGACAGGTGTCTGGATTAGTCCACTGAGACAGGTGAATCAGACAGGTGTCTGGATTAGTCCACTGAGACAGGTGAATCAGACAGGGTGTCTGGATTTAGTCCACTGAGACGGTGTGAATCAGACAGGTGTCTGGATTAGTCCACTGAGACAGGTGTGAATCAGACAGGTGTCTGGATTAGTCCACTGAGACAGGTGAATCAGACAGGTGTCTGGATTAGTCCACTGAGACAGGTGTGTGAATCAGATAGGTGTT
This sequence comes from Coregonus suidteri, assembly GCA_036851935.1. Taxonomy (NCBI): domain Eukaryota; kingdom Metazoa; phylum Chordata; class Actinopteri; order Salmoniformes; family Salmonidae; genus Coregonus; species Coregonus suidteri. The sequence goes on along the minus strand of CM072240.1, from coordinate 50,355,054 downwards.
CTGGATTAGTCCACTGTGTTAGAGCCGATTTGGGCATATTTGTTATAAAAAGACTGAACATACTGAGCTCCATGTACATTTGTGTAAATATATTAAATATTAATGTATATGATGAAATATTAGGTACGTACCTTTATGATTTATTTACCGGATTGAGATATATTCATTTGTTATTAGTGTAACTCAGTTTTTTTGGCCCCCCCTCTGTTGCCCATTCATTGTACTGTGTTAATTGTGTTAGTATAAAGGCAGGAAGTTGGGCCTTCGGGGGGAGGAGGTCCTTGCTAGATGCGGGAGCGGTAATAGTTTTTTGACCATATAGACATACAGAAATACAGACAGACAGGTCATATTATATTATGTATTTTGCATTTCAAGTAATCTCTGCTTTAAGTTGATTGAGAATACCTTTTTGTTAGATAAGAAGAATAAAACATTTTTGTTGCACTATATCCCTGGATCCATTTGAATGTTTGGCCGTTTTGGAAACGTTGAGTGTGGACTGTATGCGTCCGAAAACAACCCCGCTTCAGGCTAGGGCAGTGGCTATGGTAAAGAGGAAAGGAAGCCACTACAATCAAGTCAAAAAACTCCGTGAAGGATTACTACCGGAAGGAAATCTCCGGTTCGGACACACGCTGGACTTTGTTCTATTTGTGTAATTGCAATTCGGACCATAAGGACAGCTGCTTGGAAGGATTTGAACTCCCTAGATTTTCGCCAGCCGTGAGTAAACACTGCGAATGAATGAGCTGCCCTGTTCAAGGCGATCGTTTGATCATGCATATTATGGAAGGCGCAAATGTGCTTATAATTGGAATGTTTGATAAACTTGGGTAATGGAATTCAAAATACAGCGCTGTGAAAACACAATTAAAGTTTAAGTTTGGGAACACAGATCCTATGCACAATGTAGCCTAATCATATATCTAATATTTGGGGCCTAACGTGGAAATGAAATCCATCAAACGCAAACGAATGCAACCTTAAGGATCTAAAGATACTGCGTGTTAAAACTTCATTAAAGGGACAAAACCTCAACGGGATGAAATGTTTAAAAACGCATCTAAAATGCCAAACTTGCACATGTGCAATTCAAAATGGGTCAATATGCTGAAATGGATGACTGTGTTTTTAAAGATTAAAGGAGGTCTAAAGGGGCATTACGTCTAACAATCAAACCAACAACCGTGTGTCATTGTAAATCGAGTGAACTAAAAGTGAATGATGGAGGAGGAAATCCCAAAGTAAGACTCCACTGGAGAGGGCAGAGGAGCATCTAAATTCACTCTATGCAGCCCGGAGAGGCAAACTTGGAGTGTGTACACGCAAAATGAATGAAATAAAAGTCCTTCTCGTTGATGAGGAACATTGCAACTGTGAATGAGAGTCTTGAAGCATTTGATGCTGTGCTCAATGACTTTAAAGAAGGCTCATGAATCTGTGCTAGAGCTGGTCACAGAGGAGGAACAGGAACAGGAGAGCATTAACTATTTATCAACCAAGAATGAGAACTTATGAACATTTCCAGAAAGAGGTGGAAATATGGAAAAGGGCTGAAGTTGAGCCACAAACGCTCATTGAACCACATGACAAGCATTTCCAATGTGTCAAAATATCAAGTAAAACTAAGTATATCTAAGACTGCTTCCTCAGTGTCCTCTCTGAACGCCTTAAAAAGCCGAGGCAGACGAGCAGCTCTACTAGCTCGCCAAGCATCATTACAAGAACAAGCATGCATTGGAACTGGAGAAAGCTCACTGAAATGTTAGGATGGAAAAAATGGCACTGGAAACGGACATAGCAGCATATAAATGCCAAACTGAAGGTCCTGGAGAGTACCGAGTCAACTTCTCAATCCCATTCTGTGGCAGCCCATTTACTAAGCCAAGAAGATGGAATGAACTCTTATTTTGAGAAACAGGAACCAGAGGTCTATGTGGAACCTGAACCATCACCTGTTGAGTTTGCTGCATTAGGTGCAAGTTCCAAGACCCCCACTACAAAGAGTTTTACAACAAGCGACCACAAAGCCATCAAAAACCCTATTCCGAAAACAGTCGTAAACCACACTCTTCAGCAGCCAACAGCAATGGTCTAGCAATCGACCACACAGAAATCAACACTGCGGGTATCAGCCATAATACCAGCCACGATAACCTCTCTACTGTCATGCAAAGGCAGAATGAAATTGCTGACCTCCTTGTACTACAGCACAAACAAGCCACACCTCCCTGTTAGGGAGATACCTATGTTTGACGGTGATCCTCTAAACTTTGAGGCCTTCATGCGTGCATTTGAGCATGGTATAGAAGATAAGACAAGCAGTCACCAGGATAGGCTCTATTACCTGGAACAATTACACCTCTGGTCAGCCCAAGGATCTGGTCCGTAGTTGTCTGCATATGAAGCCAGAAGAGGCTATGCAGTAGCTAAGAGGTTGTTAAAGGAACACTTTGCAATGAAATCAAAGTCCACCACTGGCTTACATGGAAAAGGCTTGGAACTGGGACAAACATCAAACCCGATGATGGAAAGGGACTGGGTGGTTATGCACTCTATCTAAGAGGTTGCTGTAACGCTATGCAAGACCTACAGAACATGGAAGAGCTTAATCTTCCCTCCAACATAAAGCTGATCATGTCAACTTCCCTACAAAACTAAGGGAAAAATGGAGGTCTATGGCATGTGATATTTAGAGAGAGAAGTCACCTGAGGGCCCAGTTCAGTGACCTGGTAAACGTTCATGGAAAAACAGGCCAAATACTCGCAGATCCGTTGTATGGAGATATTCAAGATCCCTGTACAACAAAAGGTTTTTTAAAACCCAAAACAGAAGCTGACTTTAAACAGCAGTTCAAGTCCAAGAGTAGGGGAAGCAGCTTTTGCCACTACAGTAGCTGTAGTGGCAGATTGTGACTCTGAAAAACCTTTAAAGACACAAACATTCAAAGTAAAGAGACCAGGCACCTACCCTTCTGATGCTCCCAGTATCTCATGTATATTTTGTGCTGGTGCGCATTTTATTGTCGACTGCCAAACAGTGAAGGCACAGCCACTTGAATTTCAGGTGAGTTTCTGAGATCAAAAGGCCTTTGTTTTGGCTGTTTGATGAGAGGACACTTAAGCAGAGAATGTAAAGAAGGATGACCTGTCAGAGCTGTCAAAGAAAGCACCCCCCACTATCCTGCACATTGAAGGAAGAGAGAGATTTGATCTCAAAAAGGCAGATATGAGTGGTGTAGCAGTAAAGCGGGAGAGACTGTCAGCAGTGCCTCTTGTTTCACTGGAAGCTTGGTGAAGATACCGGGGCCTGGTACAGATTGTGCACTTGCAATTGTGCCAGTTCAAGTAAAGGTGGCAAATGGAAGCAAGTCTGTGTTAACCTATGCGTTTCTCGATTCTGGTAGCTCAGCAACATTTTGTACGGAGAGACTCATGAGGTCAGTTGCAAGCTAAAGGCATGCGACTGAAATTCTGCTACGCAACAATGGGGCAGGAGAGTCCTACCAAGAGCTTTGAGATATCTGGATTAGAGATTGGCAATGTGGAAGGCGACACATTTCTTGCATTAACAAAGGTCTACACCCAACATAAGATCCCAGTGACAAGAGAACATTCCCACTCAGAAAGAGCTCAAAAGGTGGCCATACCTGAAAGAGGTTCAGTTGAAGGAGATTGATGCTGACGTCGAACTTCTGATTGGCGTAAATGCTCCAAAGGCAATGGACCCTGGCAAATTAAAAATAGCCAAGGCAACGGACCGTATGCAGTGAAAACCCTCTTTGGATGGGTGATGAATGGTCCTCTCTCAAACAGTTGTACCATGGCAGAAGACTCCGGACGCGTCCTACGGTGATGGCCAATCGTATCTCAATGGCCGACCTGGGGTCTTCTTGTAAATCAGTACAACCATGACTTCCCTGAGAGAGAGTATGAAGAGAAAAGTGAGATGGTCAGCTGAGGATCGTAGGTTTATGGAGAGGATCGTTATCAAGCTCCATAACCCTCAAGACCCATCACTACTACTTACCGTTGCCCTTTATCGCAACAAAAGATGTAGTCCTGCCAACAACCGTGACATGGCAAAGCAGCGGGCTCTAAATATTATCAGGAAGTTCAAGAAGGACAAAGGTTACGCTGCAGAGTACAAAGGCTTCATGGAAGAGATGATAAAACAAAAGGTTACGCCGAGAAGGTTCCACAAGAACAGCTCCTCAGAGAGAAAAGGCAAGGTATGGTACATACCACACCATGGCGTTCACCATAAGCGCAAAGGAACGATACGAGTGTGTTTGACTGTTTATTATCATCCTATAAAGGTACATCTCTTTACAGTGAACTCCTTCAAGGCCCTGACCTGGCAAACACGCTTATAGGAGTCTTGCTAAGATTTCGGCAAGAGCACATTGCCATGATGGCAGACATACGAAGGAATGTTCCATCAAGTACGTGTCCATGAAGATGACTTAGACTTCCTGCGATTCCTATGGTGGCCGGATGGTGATACTAACAAAAGATTGGAGGAGTACAGAATGACAGTACATCTTTTCGGTGCCTATATCCTCTCCAAGTTGTGCAAACTTTGCACTGCGAAAGACTGCAGAAGACAACTGTGAGGGGGTACGATGAAGAGGTGATTCAAACAGTCAAGTCCAACTTCTATGTTGATGACTTGCCTCAAAGTCAGTGGCCACAGAAGAACAAGCCATAGCTCTCACAAGAAACCTCAGGGATGTGTGCTCTCAAGGTGGGTTCAAATTGACCAAGTGGGTCAGCAACAGCCGCACTGTACTAGCTTCTATCCCTGATGAACACACAAGCCAAGCAGATAAAAGAACTGGACCCTGGACAGAGAAAAGCTGCCTGTTGAAAGGGCACTTGGAATCCGATGGAACATTGAAAGGGATGATGTTTTACCTTCCAGGTCACTGTCAAGAAACAGACCCCTTACAAGAAGAGGTATTCTCTCAACTGTCAGCTCTATTTATTAGATCCATTAGGTTCCTCGCCCCATTCGTATTAAAGGCAAAGCAAATTCTTCAAGTGCTCGCAAGCTAAAGTGTGGATGGGACGAAGTCATCCCTGAAGAACACTCTATTTCATGGAAGAGATGGCTCTCAGAGCTGGACGGCAGCTCTCCAGATTCCAGATCAACAGGTGTATGATTGCCGGAGAACTTTGGTCAAATCAAGACCCGCACAGCTGCATCACTTCGGTGATGCAAGTGAACAAGGTTATGGCACGGCAAGCTACCTTAGGTTCACAAACGTTATGGAAAAGGTCCTTGGGACATCGCATTCAATACTGGGAAATCAAGGGTGACTCCACTCAAGCAGATGACGATCCCCAGACTGGAACTTGCTGTTCAGCAACATTGGGCAGTGCGAGTGGACAGGATGTTAAGGTTGGAGCTCCAGATGAACTTGAGGAGTTTAACTTTCTGGGACAGACAGCCAGTCCCCGTGCTAAACTACATCCGCAACGATACAAGAGATTCCATACTTTTGTGGCTAATAGGGTTGCTATGATCCGTGACCTATCGAAAGCAAACACATAAGGGGGGGAGGGGGGGTGGAGGTATTTGAACTCCAAACACACAACCCAGCCGATGATGCCTCAAGAGATTACATGTTGAAACTTTCCTGAACCTCAAAGAGATGGCGCAAAGGACCAGAATTCCTGGAAAAAACAGAAACACAATGGCCGAAAGTCCCCGAGAGCTTGGCTCCATCCTCTCCAGAATGATCCAGAGGTGAGAAAAGAACGTCATCGTAAACAGTACATGTGTGGAAGAAAGAGTCCGACCAGCAAACTGATTGAGTACTATTCAACATGGAACAGCTTGAAGGAAGCAGCTGCCTGGATTCTGAAACTGAAGAGACTTCAACTACAGTTAAGCCAGAAAAAGGAAAGTTCTCACCCAAACTTGATCCAGGATCAGATCAGAGTCTGACAAACTCACTGAAGAACAAATTGACAAGTTCAAAACTGACGTTTGGGAAAGAAAGGTCTGTCTGTAGATGACCTAGATGAAGCAGAAAAGGTCATCATTCGATTTGAGCAACGACAGCACTTTAAACAAGAAATTGCACTAGTTGTAAAAGGAAAACAATGTGCCAAGAGAAGCGGCTCAATCTGTAAGCTTGATCCAATAGTTGACAATGGCATTCTGAGAGTAGGAGGAAGGTTAAGCAAAGCTGCTATGCCTACGGAACTAAAGAAATCCTATGATCCTGCCCAAAGACTCCTACATCTCCAGACTGATCTTACTCCACATCCATGAGCAGGTTGGCCACTCTGGGAGAGGTCACATGCTTTCTAGACTTCGCCAGCGATATTGGATACCCTGTGCCCAACTCCTTAGCAAGGAACTTTTGGCTAATGGGGCGTGTGGTGAAGGCTTGCCAGGGGCCAAAGGTCTTGTCCGAGAGCGTCAAGGTTAAGACTAAGACCAATATATCCTACAGAGACCTATCAATAAACTCTGTCTGCTCCTTGAGGCGACGAAGTGAGACACCACACACACACACACACAGTGCTCCATCTTTGAATCACGTGCACCTCTGATTTCGTTGATGTCGTACTCTTACATTCTTTGATGTCATACATTTTGTGGACGTCAAACTCTTGACATTTTTTTGGAAGTTGAACACCTTTACACTTCAACTCAGACTGAGATCTATGGACTATTTTCTCCTATATGGCACAAAAAAACTTGTATAATTTGTATATAGCTATGAACTGTAATGGTGCTCTGGTATAGAATTTTTTGTATTGGCTCTACGTTTGAATATTAAGTAAATTGTTGTGCATTCAGTGCAGTCAAACAATTAGGGCCGGGTATGTTAGAGCCGATTTGGGCATTTTTGTATAAAAGACTGAACATACTGAGCTCCATGTACATTTGTGTAAATATATTAAATATTAATGTTATATGATGAAATATTAGGTACGTACCTTTATGATTTATTTACCGGATTGAGATATATTCATTTGTTATTAGTGTAACTCAGTTTTTGGCCCCCCCTCTTGCCCATTCATTGTACTGTGTTAATATGTGTTAGTATAAAGGCAGGAAGTTGGGCCTCGGGGGGAGGAGTCCTTGCTAGATGCGGGAGCGGTAATAGTTTTTTTGACCATATAGACATACAGAAATACAGACAGACAGGTCATATTATATTATGTATTTGCATTTCAAGTAATCTCTGCTTTAAGTTGATTGGAGAATACCTTTTGTTAGATAAGAAGATAAAAACATTTTTTGTTGCACTATATCCCTGGATCCCATTGAATGTTTGGCCCGTTTGGAAACGTTGAGTGTGGACTGTATGCGTCCGAAACAACCCCGCTTCAGGCTAGGGCAGTGGCTATGGTAAAGAGGAAAGGAAGCCACTACACACTGAGACAGGTGAATCAGATAGGTGTCTGGATTAGTCCACTGAGACGGTGTGAATCAGACAGGTGTCTGGATTAGTCCACTGAGACGGTGTGAATCAGATAGGTGTCTGGATTAGTCCACTGAGACAGGTGTGAATCAGACAGGTGTCTCTGGATTAGTCCACTGAGACAGGTGAATCAGACAGGTGTCTGGATTAGTCCACTGAGACAGGTGAATCAGACAGGTGTCTGGATTAGTCCACTGAGACAGGTGAATCAGACAGGTGTCTGGATTAGTCCACTGAGACAGGTGTGAATCAGACAGGTGTCTGGATTAGTCCACTGAGACAGGTGTGAATCAGACAGGTGTCTGGATTAGTCCACTGAGACAGGTGTGAATCAGACAGGTGTCTGGATTAGTCCACTGAGACAGGTGAATCAGATAGGTGTCTGGATTAGTCCACTGAGACAGGTGAATCAGATAGGTGTCTGGATTAGTCCACTGAGACGGTGTGAATCAGACAGGTGTCTGGATTAGTCCACTGAGACAGGTGAATCAGATAGGTGTCTGGATTAGTCCACTGAGACGGTGTGAATCAGACAGGTGTCTGGATTAGTCCACTGAGACGGTGTGAATCAGATAGGTGTCTGGATTAGTCCACTCAGACAGGTGTGAATCAGACAGGTGTCTGGATTAGTCCACTGAGACAGGTGTGAATAAGACAGGTGTCTGGATTAGTCCACTGAGACAGGTGTGAATCAGACAGGTGTCTGGATTAGTCCACTAAGACAGGTGTGAATCAGACAGGTGTCTGGATTAGTCCACTGAGACAGGTGTGAATCAGACAGGTGTGAATCAGACAGTGTCTGGATTAGTCCACTGAGACAGACCTGAATCAGACAGGTGTCTGGATTAGTCCACTCAGACAGGTGTGAATCAGACAGGTGTCTGGATTAGTCCACTCAGACAGGTGTGAATCAGACAGGTGTGAATCAGACAGGTGTCTGGATTAGTCCACTCAGACAGGTGTGAATCAGACAGGTGTCTGGATTAGTCCACTGAGATAGACCTGAATGAGACAGGTGTCTGGATTAGTCCACTCAGACAGACCTGAATGAGACAGGTGTCTGGATTAGTCCACTGATACAGGTGTGAATTAGACAGGTGTGCATCAGACAGGTGTCTGGATTAGTCCACTCAGACAGGTGTGAATCAGACAGGTGTCTGGATTAGTCCACTGAGACAGGTGAATCAGACAGGTGTCTGGATTAGTCCACTGAGACAGGTGTGAATCAGACAGGTGTCTGTATTAGTCCACTCAGACAGGTGTGAATCAGACAGGTGTCTGGATTAGTCCACTCAGACAGGTGTGAATCAGACAGGGGTCTGGATTAGTCCACTGAGACAGGTGTGAATCAGACAGGTGTCTGGATTAGTCCACTGAGACAGGTGTGAATCAGACAGGTGTGAATCAGACAGGTGTCTGGATTAGTCCACTCAGACAGACCTGAATGAGACCGGTGTCTGGATTGTCCACTGAGACAGGTGAAATTAGTCCACTGAGACGGTGTGAATCAGACAGGTGTCTGGATTAGTCCACTGAGACATGTGTGAATCAGATAGGTGTCTGGATTAGTCCACTGAGACAGGTGTCCTGGATTAGTCCACTCAGACAGTGTGTGAATCAGACAGGTGTCTGGATTAGTCCACTCAGACAGACCTGAATCAGACAGGTGTCTGGATTAGTCCACTGAGACGGTGTGAATCAGATAGGGGTCTGGATTAGTCCACTGAGACAGGTGTGAATCAGACAGGTGTCTGTATTAGTCCACTCAGACAGGTGTGAATCAGACAGGTGTCTGCATTAGTCCACTCAGACAGGTGTGAATCAGACAGGGGTCTGGATTAGTCCACTGAGACAGGTGAATCAGACAGGTGTCTGGATTAGTCCACTGAGACAGGTGTGAATCAGACAGGTGTCTGGATTAGTCCACTGAGACAGGTGTGAATCAGACAGGTGTGAATCAGACAGGTGTCTGGATTAGTCCACTCAGACAGACCTGAATGAGACCGGTGTCTGGATTAGTCCACTGAGACAGGTGAAATTAGTCCACTGAGACGGTGTGAATCAGACAGGTGTTGGATTAGTCCACTGAGACATGTGTGAATCAGATAGGTGTCTGGATTAGTCCACTGAGACAGGTGTCTGGATTAGTCCACTCAGACAGGTGTGAATCAGACAGGTGTCTGGATTAGTCCACTCAGACAGACCTGAATCAGACAGGTGTCTGGATTAGTCCACTGAGACGGTGTGAATCAGATAGGGGTCTGGATTAGTCCACTGAGACAGGTGAATCAGACAGGTGTCTGGATTAGTCCACTGAGACAGGTGTGAATCAGACAGGTGTGTGCATCAGACAGGTGTCTGGATTAGTCCACTGAGACAGGTGAATCAGACAGGTGTCTGGATTAGTCCACTGAGACAGGTGTGAATCAGACAGGTGTGCATCAGACAGGTGTCTGGATTAGTCCACTGAGACAGTGTGAATCAGACAGGTCTGGATTAGTCCACTGAGACAGGTGAATCAGACAGGTGTCTGGATTAGTCCACTGAGACAGGTGAATCAGACAGGTGTCTGGATTAGTCCACTGAGACGGTGTGAATCAGACAGGTGTCTGGATTAGTCCACTGAGACAGGTGTGAATCAGACAGGTGTCTGGATTAGTCCACTGAGACAGGTGTGAATCAGACAGGTGTCTGGATTAGTCCACTGAGACAGGTGAATCAGATAGGTGTCTGGATTAGTCCACTGAGACAGGTGAATCAGATAGGTGTCTGGATTAGTCCACTGAGACGGTGTGAATCAGACAGGTGTCTGGATTAGTCCACTGAGACGGTGTGAATCAGATAGGTGTCTGGATTAGTCCACTGAGACATGTGTGAATCAGATAGGTGTCTGGATTAGTCCACTGAGACAGGTGTGAATCAGACAGGTGTCTGGATTAGTCCACTCAGACAGGTATGAATCAGACAGGTGTCTGGATTAGTCCACTCAGACAGACCTGAATGAGACGGGTGTCTGGATTAGTCCACTGAGACATGTGTGAATCAGATAGGTGTCTGGATTAGTCCACTGAGACGGTGTGAATCAGACAGGTGTCTGGATTAGTCCACTCAGACAGACCTGAATGAGACAGGTGTCTGGATTAGTCCACTGAGACAGGTGTGAATCAGACAGGTGTCTGGATTAGTCCACTCAGACAGGTGTGAATCAGACAGGTGTCTGGATTAGTCCACTGAGACAGGTGTGAAACAGACAGGTGTCTGGATTAGTCCACTCAGACAGACCTGAATGAGACAGGTGTCTGGATTAGTCCACCGAGACAGGTGAATCAGCGAATGACAACAGTTCCTCTCTCAATTCGGAAATCTTTCCAGCACTCCCCCTCGATTACCAAGAATTGGTGTGAAATAGAATATTGTCATGCTCTGATCCCATATCTCCACATAGTTTTGCGAACAGGCGTGCACGATGTATACTGAACAAAAATATGAACGTACGTTTTTCATGAGCTGAAATAAAATATCCCCGAAATGTTCCATACGCACAAAAAGCTTATTTGTCAAATTTTGGGCACAAATATGTTTACATCCCTGTTAGTGAGCATTTCTCCTTAGCCAAGATAATCTATCCACCTGACAGGTGTGGCATATCAAGAAGCTGATTAAACAGCATGATCATTACACAGGTGCACCTTGTTCTGGGAACAATAAAAGGCCACTCTACAATGTGCAGTTTTGTCACACAACACAATGCCACAGATGTCTCTAGTTGAGGGAGCGTGCAATTGGCATGCTGACTGCAGGAATGTCAACCAGAGCTGTTGTCAGAGAGTTGAATGTTAATTTCTCTACCATAAGCTGCCTCCAACGTCTTTTTAGAGAATTTTGCAGTACGTCCAACCGGCCTCACAACCGCAGACCACGTGTAACCACGCCAGCTCAGGACCTCCACATCCGGCTTCTCCACCTGCAGGATCATCTGAGACCAGCCACCCGGACAGCTGATGAAACTGTGGGCTTGGACAAACAAAGAATTTCTGCACAAACTGACAGAAACCGTCTCAGGGAAACTCATCTGCGTGCACGTTGTCCTCACCAGGGTGTTGACCTGACTGCAGTTCTGCGTCGTATCCGACTTCCGTGGGCAAATGCTCACCTTCGATGGCCACTGGCACGCTAGAGAAATGTGCTCTTCAAGGATGAATCCCGGTTTCAACTGTACCGGGCAGATGGCAGACAGCATGTATGGCGTTGTGTTGGCGAGCCATTTGGTGATGTCAACGTTGTGAACAGAGTGCTCCATGGTGGTGGTGGGGTTATGGTACACAATTCCTGATAGCTGAAAATGTCCCAGTTCTTCCATGGCCTGCATACTCACCAGACATGTCACCCATTGAGCATGTTTGGGATGCTCTGGATCGATGTGTACGACAGCGTGTTGCAGTTCCCGCCAATATCCAGCAACTTCGCACAGCCATTGAAGAGGAGTGGGACAACTTTCCACAGGCCTCAAACAACAGCCTGATCAACTCCATGCGAACTCTCTGCATGAGGCAAATGGTGGTCACACCAGATACTGACTAGTTTTCTGATCCATGGCCCTACATTTTTTTTAAAGGTGTATGTGACCAATGGATGCATATCTGTATTCCCAGTCATGTGAAATCCATAGATTAGGGCCTGATGGCTTGGGGGTAGAAGCTGTTAAGGAGCCTTTTGGACCTAGACTTGGCGCTCCAGTACCGCTTGCCATGCAGAATCAGAGAGAACAGTCTATGACTTGGGTGACTGGAGTCTTTGACAATTTTTTTTGCCTTCCTTTGACACCGCCTAGTAAATAGCTCCTGGATGGCAGGAAGCTTGGCCCCAGTGATGTACTGGGCTGTACGCAGTACCCTCTGTAGTGCCTTGCGGTCGGATGCCGAGCAGTTGCCATACCAGGCAGTGATGCAACCAGTCAGGATGCTCTCGATGGTGCAGCTGTAGAGCTTTTTGAGGATCTGGGGACCCATGCCAAATCTTTTCAGTCTCCTGAGGGGGAATAGGCTTTGGCGTGTCCTCTTCACAACTGTCTTGGTGTGTTCAGACCATGATAGTTTGTTGGTGATGTGGACACCAAGGAACTTGAAGCTCTCAACCTGTTCCACTACAGCCCCGTCGATGAGAATGGGGGCGTGCTCAGTCCTCTCTTTTTTCCTGTAGTCCACAATCATCTCCTTTGTCTTGGTCACGTTGAGGGAGAGGTTGTTATCCTGGCACCACACGGCCAGGTCTCTGACCTCCTCCCTATAGGCTGATTTGTCGTTGTCGGTGATCAGGCCGACCACTGTTGTGTCATCGGCAAACTCAATGATGGTGTTGGAGTCGTGCCTGGCCATGCAGTCATGAGTGAACAGGGAGTACAGGAGGGGACTGAGCACGCACCCCTGAGGGGCCCCCGTGTTGAGGATCAGCGTGGCGGATGTGTTGTAACCTACCCTTACCACCTGGGAGCGGCCCGTCAGGAAGACCAGGATCCAGTTGCAGAGGGAGGTGTTTAGTCCCAGGGTCCTTAGCTTAGTGATGAGCTTTGTGTGCACTATGGTGTTGAACGCTGAGCTGTAGTCAATGAACAGCATTCTCACATAGGTGTTCCTTTTGTCCAGGTGGGAAAGAGCAGTGTGGAGTGCGGTTGAGATTGCGTCGTCTGTGGATCTGTTGGGGTGGTATGCGAATTGGAGTGGGTCTAGGGTTTCTGGGATGATGGTGTTGATGTGAGCCATGACCAGCCTTTCAAAGCACTTCATGGCTACAGATGTGAGTGCTACGGGTCAGTAGTCATTTAGGCAGGTTACCTTCGCTTTCTTGGGCACAGGGACTATGGTGGTCTGCTTGAAACATGTAGGTATTACAGACACCTCCCTGACCAAGGCCCTTCTCACCCAATTGCTCAGTTTGGCCCGACGGCCAGCTCTAGGAAGAGTCTTGGTGGTTCCAAACTTCTTCCATTTAAGAATGATGGAGGCCATTGTGTTGTTGGGGACCTTCAATGATGCAGAAATGTTTTGGTACCCTTCCCCAGATCTGTGCCTCGACACAATACTGTCTCGGAGCTCTACGGACAATTCCATCGACCTCATGGCTTGGTTTTTGCTCGACATCAAATTAAATCAAATGTTATTTGTCACATACACGTGTTTAGCAGATGTTATAGCGGGTGTAGCGAAATGCTTGTGCTTCTAGCTCCGACAGTGCAGTAATATCTAACAATTACACAACATATACCCAACACACACAAAAAAGTAAGGAATGGGATTTAAGAATATATACATACAGTGGGGAGAACAAGTATTTGATACACTGCCGATTTTGCAGGTTTTCCTACTTACAAAGCATGTAGAGGTCTGTAATTTTTTATCATAGGTACACTTAAACTGTGAGAGACGGAATCTAAAACAACAATCCAGAAAATCACATTGTATGATTTTTAAGTAATTAATTTGCATTTTATTGCATGACATAAGTATTTGATACATCAGAAAAGCAGAACTTAATATTTGGTACAGAAACCTTTGTTTGCAATTACAGAGATCATACGTTTCCTGTAGGTCTTGAACAGGTTTGCACACACTGCAGCAGGGATTTTGGCCCACTCCTCCATACAGACCTTCTCCAGATCCTTCAGGTTTCGGGCTGTCGCTGGGCAATACAGAATTTCAGCTCCCTCCAAAGATTTTCTATTGGGTTCAGGTTTGGAGACTGGCTAGGTCACTCCAGGTCCTTGAGATGCTTTTACGGAGCCACTCCTTAGTTGCCGTGGCTGTGTGTTTCAGGTCGTTGTCATGCTGGAAGACCCAGCCACGACCCATCTTCAATGCTCTTACTGAGGGAAGGAGGTTGTTGGCCAAGATCTTGCGATACATGGCCCCATCCATCCTCCCCTCAATACGGTGCAGTCGTCCTGTCCCCTTTGCAGAAAAGCATCCCCAAAGAATGATGTTTCCACCTCCATGCTTCACGGTTGGGATGGTATTCTTGGGGTTGTACTCATCCTTCTTCTTCCTCCAAACACGGCGAGTGGAGTTTAGACAAAAAAGCTATATTTTTGTCTCATCAGACCACATGACCTTCTCCCATTCCTCCTCTGGATCATCCAGATGGTTATTGGCAAACTTCAGACGGGCCTGGACATGCGCTGGCTTGAGCAGGGGTACCTTGAGTGTGCTGCAGGATTTTAATCCATGACGGTGTAGTGTGTTACTAATGGTTTTCTTTGAGACTGTGGTCCCAGCTCTCTTCAGGTCATTGACCAGGTCCTGCCGTGTAGTTCTGGGCTGATCCCTCACCTTCCTCATGATCATTGATGCCCCACGAGGTGAGATCTTGCATGGAGCCCCAGACCGAGGGTGATTGATCGTCATCTTGAACTTCTTCCATTTTCTAATAATTGCGCCAACAGTTGTTGCCTTCTCACCAAGCTGCTTGCCTATTGTCCTGTAGCCCATCCCAGCCTTGTGCAGGTCTACAATTTTATCCCTGATGTCCTTACACAGCTCTCTGGTCTTGGCCATTGTGGAAAGGAGAGTCTGTTTGATTGAGTGTGTGGACAGGTGTATTTTATACAGGTAACGAGTTCAAACGGGTGCAGTTAATACAGGTAATGAGTGGAGAACAGGAGGGCTTCTTAAAGAAAAACTAACAGGTCTGTGAGAGCTGGAATTCTTACTGGTTGGTAGGTGATCAAATACTTATGTCATGCAATAAAATGCAAATGAATTACTTAAAACTCATACAATGTGATTTTCTGGATTTTTGTTTTAGATTCTGTCTCTCACAATTGAATTGTACCTATGATAAACATTACAGACCTCTACATGCTTTGTAAGTAGGAAAACCTGCAAATTTGGCAGTGTATCAAATACTTGTTTTCCCCACTGTATATGGACAAGCAATGTCAGAGCGGCATGGACTAAGATACATATGAGATGAGTAGTGCAAGATATGTAAACATTATTAAAGTGACTAGTGTTCCATTTCTTAAAGTGGCCAGTGATTTCAATAGGCAGCAGCAGCCTCTAATGTGCTAGTGATGGCTATTTAACAGTCTGATGGCCTTGAGATAGAAGCTGTTTTTCATTCTCTCGGTCCCATCTTTGATGCACCTGTACTGACCTCGCCTTCTGGATGATAGCGGGGTGAACAGGCAGTGGCTCGTGTGGTTGATGTCCTTGATGATCTTTTTGGCCTTCCTGTGACATCTGGTGCTGTATGTGTCTTGGAGGGCGGGTAGTTTGCCCCCGGTAATGCGTTCGGTAGACCCACCATCCTCTGGAGAGTCCTGCGGTTGTGGGCGGTGCTGTTGCCATACCAGGCGGTGATACAGCCTGACAGGATGCTCTCAATTGTACATCTGTAAAAGTTTGTGAGGGTTTTAGGTGATAAGCCACATTTCTTCAGCCTCCTGAGGTTGAAGAGACGCTGTTGCGCCTTCTTCACCACACTGTCTGCGTGGGTGGACCATTTCAGTTTGTCGGTGATGTGTACGTCAAGGAACTTGAAGCTTTCCACCTTCTTCACTGCGGTCTTGTCGATGTGGATAGGGGGGTGCACCCTCTGCTGTTTCTCCTTTGTTTTGTTGACGTTGAGTGAGAGGTTATTTTCCTGGCACCACACTCCCAGAGACTGATTTGGCAAAAAAAAAAAAAAAAGATTTGGCATGGGTCCTCAGATCCTCAAAAAATTATACAGCTGCACCATCGAGAGCATCCTGACTGGTTGCATCACCGCCTGGTATGGCAACTGCTTGGCCTCCGACCGCAAGGCACTACAGAGGGTAGTGCATACGGCCCAGTACATCACTGGGGCAAAGCTTCCTGCCATCCAGGACCTCTATACCAGGCGGTGTCAGAGGAAGGCCCTCAAAATTGTCAAAGACTCCAGCCACCCTAGTCATAGACTGTTCTCTCTGCTACCGCACGGCAAGCGGTACCGGAGTGCCAAGTCTAGGTCCAAAAGACTTCTCAACAGCTTCTACCCCCAAGCCATAAGACTCCTGAACAGCTAATCATGGCTACCCGGACTATTTGCACTGCCCCCCCACCCCATCCTTTTTTTACGCTGCTGCTACTCTGTTAAGTATTTATGCATAGTCACTTTAACTCTACCCACATGTACATATTACCTCAACTACCTCAACTAGCCGGTGCCCCCGCACATTGACTCTGCAACGGTACCCCCCTGTATATATAGCCTCCCTACTGTCACTTTATTTTACTTCTGCTCTTTTTTTTCTCAACACTCTTTTTTTTTTGTTTTTATTTTTACTTTTTTTGTTTAAAATAAATGCACTGTTGGTTAAGGGCTGTAAGTAAGCATTTCACTGTAATGTCTGCACCTGTTGTATTCGGCGCATGTGACCAATACAATTTGATTTGATAAGAGGTAATGATTTAATAAGCACTGTCAACTGTGGGACCTATATATAGACAGGTGTGTGTGCCTTTCCAAATCATGTCCAATCAATTGAATTTACCACAGGTGGACTCCAATCAAGTTGTAGAAACATCTCAAGGATGATCAATGGAAACAGGATTCACCTGAGCTCAATTTCGAGTCTCATAGCAAAGGGTCTGAATACTAATGTAGATAAGATATTTCAGTTTTGTATTTTTAATACATTTGCTAAAATTTCTAAATCTGTTTTCACTTTGTCATTGTGGTGTATTTTGTGTAGATTAATGAGAAAAAAAAACAATTTAATCCATTTTAGAATAAGGCTGTAATGTAACAAAGTGGAAAAAGGGAAGGGGTCTGAATACTTTCCAACTGCACTGTGTCGTGACATGACTTACTTTAATGTATAACTGTTATTTATCGAATCAACTATGTTTAATTGTCACTCAATTAAATTAATAATGTAACAATTAACTCATCAGGAATTTGGGGCACCACGGAATAAGTTGTTTAACGAGTTACCATCTCCCGAATTAAACTCTTATCGATTATATATGTTATATCGATAAGAGGTAATTATTTAATAAGTGACTGTTATCAGTCTCATTCTGAATGTCGCATAATCCTTGAACCTGCAAGAACCCTAACCTTATTGATGAATCAGCAATACACAAATTGGCTTAATTATTTATTTATTTATTTACTAACTAAATAATAACACAATACAAGCACAAGCAGACACACACACACACACACACACACACACACACACAGGTTATTGATTACTAACGTAATACAATGAAAACAGGTCCCTAGTGGACTGGACTAATAATGGCATGAATGCTTGGGTAGAAGGAGGGTCAGAGTGGAAGGGAGAGACAGAGATTCAAATTATCGTGGTTACTTTGGAAACTACGCTCAAGGAAATACAAATGCTTAAAACCCCACTAACAGCTCATTCGGATTAGAAATGCAACATGTATTTACGTGTAGCTCTCCACGATCGTTGAGTTGATGATGTAGGACTCTGGTTTGCCCAACAGAGATCCCAATGACCTTGGTAGAGTTTCTGGTCGTAGTGGTGGTTAGAATGGATACTTCAGCATACCCTGTAGTTCGTAGAGTTGATCTGTTAGAATAGATACCTCAGATGTACCAGCGGTTAAACATTTACATTTTACATTTTAGTCATTTAGCAGACGCTCTTATCCAGAGCGACTTACAGTTAGTGCATACATTATTTAATTTTTTCATACCCCCTGTGGGAATCGAACCCACAACCCTGGCGTTGCAAACGCCATGCTCTATCAACTGAGCTGCATCCCTGCCGGCCATTCCCTCCCCTACCCTGGACGACGCTGGGCCAATTGCGCGCCGCCCCTTGGGTCTTTCCCTCTTCGCCGCCCCATTGTCCTTCCCAACTCGTGTCTTTAGTGAAAGTTCTCTAGACGACTATCCATGCCAGCTGCAGACTGAGATGATAAGGTCTAGTGCATTGTCTTCTACTTCACCTTGTGTCGAGGTTGAGAGTTTCACCATTTTGCAATGGTCCCCACTTTCTTTAAGTCCCCACCGACCATTTCCCACATTCTTTGTGGTAGAAATATTGTTTCGTAGTCTACTTTTTGATGTTGGAGTTTTGGCGGGAAGAATCTCTGTTAACAAAGGGGTCCTTTCTCCCAATACTTCATGGCAAGGAAGAGAAAGTCTGCCCGGTATTTATGACCGGTCATAAAACTGGCCCCCAGGAGAGGGGGTGTTCAAACCTTTGCCTAGCCGGCATCTTTGATCCTCAGCCCATGAGGGCAAGTTATGACAACTGTATACAACAATGTTACTTCAATACAAGCAAAAATGTAATAGCCTAACAATTTTAAGGTGATTAGGTGATCTTATAGGCCTATATAGCAGTAACCTCAAGGGGTGGGGCCGAGAGTATTAATCTGGCGGAAGTGTTTGGAGCTGTTCAAAATAGGATATCATCGGGTCCCAGGTGGAATAAAATGAGTTGGTTGACCCTCGAATGGTATACTTAATATTTTCTAATTTTAGGAACAGCATCAGATCTTTGAGCCAGAGAGAGGCCAAGGGAGGGTTGATAGAGTTCCAATCCAATAAAACCCTTCTGCGGGCCAACAGGGAGGCAAAGGCAATGGCATCTAGCTGTCTATTGGTCAGAGAATTATTGTTGTTTGGTGCTACAAAAATAGCAATTTCTGCACTAGGCTCTTGGTTGTTTTAGTCTGTGTACTTGGCTGAGGCCATATGGTTGTTTTAGTTTCTACTTGGCTGAGGCCATATGGTTGTTTTAGTTTCTACTTGGCTGAGGCCACATGGTTGTTTTAGTCTCTACTTGGCTGAGGCCATATGGTTGTTTTAGTTTCTACTTGGCTGAGGCCATATGGTTGTTTTAGTCTCTACTTGGCTGAGGCCATATGGTTGTTTTAGTTTCTACTTGGCTGAGGCCATATGGTTGTTTTAGTCTCTACTTGGCTGAGGCCATATGGTTGTTTTAGTCTCTACTTGGCTGAGGCCATATGGTTGTTTTAGTCTCTACTTGGCTGAGGCCATATGGTTGTTTTAGTCTCTACTTGGCTGAGGCCATATGGTTGTTTTAGTCGGTCTACTTGGCTGAGGCCACATGGTTGTTTTAGTCTCTACTGGGCTGAGGCCATATGGTTGTTTTAGTCTCTACTTGGCTGAGGCCATATGGTTGTTTTAGTCTCTACTTGGCTGAGGCCATATGGTTGTTTTAGTCTCTACTGGGCTGAGGCCATATGGTTGTTTTAGTCTCTACTTGGCTGAGGCCATATGGTTGTTTTAGTCTCTACTTGGCTGAGGCCATATGGTTGTTTTAGTCTCTACTTGGCTGAGGCCATATGGTTGTTTTAGTCTCTACTTGGCTGAGGCCATATGTCTGTTTTAGTCTCTACTTGGCTGAGGCCATATGGTTGTTTTAGTCTGTACTTGGCTGAGGCCATATGGTTGTTTTAGTCTCTACCTGGTCTGTCTACAACCATATTCTGAATGCCAAGAGTGTGCAAAGCTGTCAAAGGTAAAGGGTGGCTATTTGAAGAATCTCAACAAGTGCTCAGCATATGTGGGAACTACTTCAAAACTGTTGGAAAAGCATTCCAGGTGAAGCTGGTTGAGAGAATGCCAAGAGTGTGCAAAGCTGTCATCAAGGCAAAGGGTGGCTATTTGATGAATCTCAATTTGTTTAAAACTATTTTTGGTTACTACATGATTCCATATGTGTTATTTCATAGTTTTGATGTGTTCACTATTATTCTACAATGTAGAAAAAATAAAGAAAAACCCTTGAATGAGTAGGTGTTCTAAAACTTTTGACTGGTGCTGTATGTCTAGAGGACAACTATGGAACCCATAGGTTAGTTTGTTCTGATGTCTCTCTAGAGGGCAAAAGCCAAAGATTGGTCCTTTAGCTTGGTAGAACACACCCCTGGCCGTGCAGCGCACGTACGCACACCAGCCCTGTGTATTTAGATAACTGTTGTCAAGAATAGTAATTGCATCAGAGAGCATTCCCGGTAGTGTAGTGATATGTGCTCTGTGTTGTACCCACTGGACCTTGGACACCCAGGAGGATTACAACATTCAGATGATATGACGATTGTACTGCAGAGCGACGTGAAGAGCACAGAACTTCCTTCATCATGTTGTGTCCTCAGAGGCCTTGTGTGTCAGCCTCCCAAATTACACACTATTCCCTACATAATCAACTACTTCTTTTTTAAATTGTTTTAATTTGTAATTTGTAATTTTTATGGTTTGTAATATTTTTGACAGTAGAGCAGGAAATGAAGAGGGAGACTGACAGAGGGCGGAGACTGATAGTAGGGACACAGACAGAGGGCGGAGACTGATAGTAGGGGCACAGACAGGGGCGGAGACTGATAGTAGGGGCACAGACAGGGGGCGGAGACTGATAGTAGGGGCACAGACAGAGGGCGGAGACTGATAGTAGGGGCACAGACAGAGGGCGGAGACTGATAGGGGGGGCACAGACACAGGGGGGGCGGAGACTGATAGTAGGGGCACAGACAGGGGCGGAGACTGATCGTAGGGGCACAGACAGAGGGCGGAGACTGATAGTAGGGGCACAGACAGAGGGCGGAGACTGATAGTAGGGGCACAGACAGAGGGCGGAGACTGACTGACAGAGGGGGCGGAGACTGATAGTAGGGACACAGACAGGGGGCGGAGACTGATAGTAGGGGCACAGACAGAGGGCGGAGACTGATAGTAGGGGCACAGACAGAGGGCGGAGACTGATAGTAGGGGCACAGACAGAGGGCGGAGACTGATAGTAGGGGCACAGACAGAGGGCGGAGACTGATAGTAGGGGCACAGACAGAGGGCGGAGACTGATAGTAGGGGCACAGACAGGGGCGGAGACTGATAGACAGGGGGCGGAGACTGATAGTAGGGGCACAGACAGAGGGCGGAGACTGACAGGGGGCGGAGACTGATAGTAGGGACACAGACAGAGGGCGGAGACTGATAGTAGGGGCACAGACAGGGGGGCGGAGACTGATAGTAGGGGCACAGACAGAGGGCGGAGACTGATAGTAGGGGCACAGACAGAGGGCGGAGACTGATAGTAGGGGCACAGACAGAGGGCGGAGACTGATAGTAGGGGCACAGACAGAGGGCGGAGACTGACAGGGGGCGGAGACTGATAGTAGGGGCACAGACAGGGGGCGGAGACTGATAGTAGGGGCACAGACAGGGGGCGGAGACTGATAGTAGGGGCACAGACAGAGGGCGGAGACTGATAGTAGGGGCACAGACAGAGGGCGGAGACTGATAGTAGGGGCACAGACAGAGGGCGGAGACTGACAGGGGGCGGAGACTGATAGTAGGGGCACACAGACAGGGGGCGGAGACTGATAGTAGGGGCACAGACAGGGGGCGGAGACTGATAGAAGGGGCACAGACAGAGGGCGGAGACTGATAGAAGGGGCACAGACAGAGGGCGGAGACTGATAGTAGGGGCACAGACAGAGGGCGGAGACTGATAGTAGGGGCACAGACAGAGGGCGGAGACTGATAGTAGGGGCACAGACAGGGGCGGAGACTGATAGACAGGGGCACAGACAGGGGGCGGAGACTGATAGTAGGGGCACAGACAGGGGCGGACAGATAGGGGGCGGAGACTGATATAGGGGCACAGACAGGGGGCGGAGACTGATAGTAGGGGCACAGACAGGGGGCGGAGAGCCCTATTGAAGCCCTATGCACGCTATACCCTTTGCACAGAAGCCCCCTATTGAAGCCCGATGGAGTAGTGCATTATATTAGGGAATAGGGTGCCATCTGGTGTGTTCCCTAGCACACATACAGGCGGGTTTTGTCCCATCAAAACATTTAATCAGGACAGTTGTTGCTTAATACGTATAATGTGACTACGATGACGTTGTAAACAATAGCAAATTATCACGGCCATATACATGTCTTATATGGGCAGAAAGCTTACATTATTGTTAATCTAACCGAGGTGTCCAATTTACAGTAGCTATTACAGTGAAAAAAGACCATGTTTTTCATGGTACCTGGGCGGCAGGTAGCTTAGTGGTTAAGAGCGTTGTGCCAGTAACCGAAAGGTCGCTGGTTCAAATCCCCGAGCCGACTAGGTGAAAAATTCTGTCGATGTGCCCTTGAGCAAGGCACTTAACCCTAATTGCTCCTGTAAGTCGCTCTGGATAAGAGCGTCTGCTAAATGACAAAAAAAAAAAAAAAAAAACATTGTTTGAAGATGGTGCACAACAAAACACTTTTATCACGGCGACAGGTTTGATACATTCACATCTGAAGGTAAATAATGTACTTACATTCAGTAATCTTGCTCAGATTTGTCATCCTGAGGATCCCATAGATAAAATCCAGCATAGTTTTGTTTGATAAAAGAAAATGTTGTATCCTAACACAATCCTTGTATAAAGCGTTTCGCCTGAATTCCGACTCGTTCAACTTGCAACAAAGCATTTCGACGTAATATAAACGCTACACCTGGTCTGTTTCACCCGGTCAAGTTCAGTTTTTCTGCGATCCTCAGATACTCAAGAAGGCAACTTTTTTCAGCATTCTGCATGATGTATACAGTGAGGGGAAAAAAGGATTTGATCCCCTGCTGATTTTGAACATTTGCCCACTGACAAAGACATGATCAGTCTATAATTTTAATGGTAGGTTTATTTGAACAGTGAGAGACAGAATAACAAAACAAAAATCCTGAAAAACGCATGTCAAAAATGTTATTAATTGATTTGCATTTTAATGAGGGAAATAAGTATTTGACCCCTCTGCAAAACATGACTTAGTACTTGGTGGCAAAACCCTTGTTGGCAATCACAGAGGTCAGACGTTTCTTGTAGTTGGCCACCAGGTTTGCACACATCTCAGGAGGGATTTTGTTCCACTCCTCTTTGCAGATCTTCTCCAAGTCATTAAGGTTTCGAGGCTGACGTTTGGCAACTCGAACCTTCAGCTCCCTCCACAGATTTTCTATGGGATTAAGGTCTGGAGACTGGCTAGGCCACTCCAGGACCTTAATGTGCTTCTTCTTGAGCCACTCCTTTGTTGCCTTGGCCGTGTGTTTTGGGTCATTGTCATGCTGGAATACCCATCCACGACCCATTTTCAATGCCCTGGCTGAGGGAAGGAGGTTCTCACCCAAGATTTGACGGTACATGGCCCTGTCCATCGTCCCTTTGATGCGGTGAAGTTGTCCTGTCCCCTTAGCAGAAAAACACCCCCAAAGCATAATGTTTCCACCTCCATGTTTGACGGTGGGGATGGTGTTCTTGGGGTCATAGGCAGCATTCCTCCTCCTCCAAACACGGCGAGTTGAGTTGATGCCAAAGAGCTCCATTTTGGTCTCATCTGACTCACTTTCACCCAGTTCTCCTCTGAATCATTCAGATGTTAATTGGCAAACTTCAGACGGGCCTGTATATGTTCTTTCTTGAGCAGGGGGACCTTGCGGGCGCTGCAGGATTTCAGTCCTTCACGGCATAGTGTGTTACCAATTGTTTTCTTGGTGACTATGGTCCCAGCTGCCTTGAGATCATTGACAAGATCCTGCCGTGGAGTTCTGGGCTGATTCCTCACCATTCTCATGATCATTGCAACTTCACGAGGTGAGATCTTGCATGGAGCCCCAGGCCGAGGGAGATTGACAGTTCTTTTGTGTTTCTTCCATTTGCGAATAATCGCACCAACTGTTGTCACCTTTCTCACCAAGCTACTTGGCGATGGTCTTGTAGCCCATTCCAGCCTTGTGTAGGTCTACAATCTTGTCCCTGACATCCTTGGAGAGCTCTTTGGTCTTGGCCATGGTGGAGAGTTTGGAATCTGATTGATTGCTTCTGTGGACAGGTGTCTTTTAGACAGGTAACAAGCTGAGATTAGGAGCACTCCCTTTAAGAGTGTGCTCCTAATCTCAGCTCGTTACCTGTATAAAAGACACCTGGGAGCCAGAAATCTCTCTGATTGAGAGGGGTTCAAATACTTATTTCCCTCATTTAAAATGCAAATCAATTTCTAACATTTTTGACATGCGTTTTTCTGGATTTTTTTTGTTGTTATTCTGTCTCTCACTGTTCAGACATTGGGGGACAACAAAGCTACAGACCGGCAGAGGGCGAAAACGACTCTCTACTGACCGGGATGACCGCCAACTCATTCGAATGTCACTCAACAACCGTAGGATGACATCAAGTGACCTACAAAAAGAATGGCAAACGGCAGCTGGGGTGAAGTGCACGGCGAGCACGGTTCGAAACAGGCTCCTAGGGGCAAAATACCATAAGGATTGGACGGTAGAGGACTGGAGTAAGGTCATCTTCTCTGATGAGTCCAATTTTCAGCTTTACCCAACACCTGGTCATCTAATGGTTAGACGGAGACCTGGAGAGGCCTACAAGCCACAGTGTCTCGCACCAACTGTGAAATTTGGTAGAGGATCGGTGATGATCTGGGGGTGCTTCAGCAAGGCTGGAATCGGGCAGATTTGTCTTTTGTGAAGGAAGCATGAATCAAGCCACGTACAAGGTTGTCCTGGAAGAAAACTTGCTTCCTTTTGCTCTGACATTGTTCCCCAACTCTGAGGATTCGTTTTTCCAGCAGGACAATGCGCCATGCCACACAGCCAGGTCAATCAAGGTGTGGATGGAGGACCACCAGATCAAGACCCTGTCATGGCCAGCCCAATCTCCAGACCTGAACACCATTGAAAACTTCTGGAATGTGATCAAGAGGAAGCTGGATGGTCACAAGCCATCAAACAAAGCCGAGCTGCTTGAATTTTTGGGCCAGGAGTGGAATAAAGTCACCCAACATCAATGTGAAAGACTGGTGGAGAGCATGCCAAGACACATGAAAGCTGTGATTGAAAATCAGGGTTATTCCACCAAATATTGAATTCTGAACTCGTCCTAAGTTAAAACATTAGTATTGTGTTGTTTAAAAATGAACATGAACTTACTTTCTTTGCATTATTCGAGGTCTGCCAACACTGCATCTTTTTTTGTTATTTTGACCAGTTGTCATTTTCTGCAAATACATGTTCTAAATGACAATATATTTATTTGGGAATTTGGGAGAAATGTTGTCAGTAGTTTATAGAATAATACAAAAATGTTATTTTTACCCAAACACATACCTATAAATAGTAAAACCAGAGAAACGTATATTTTTGCAGTGGTCTCTTAATTTCTTCCGCAGCTGTATGTGTGTGAATTGATTGATTTTATATATATATATATATATATATATATATATATATATATATATATATATATATATATATATAAAATCAATCAATCTCAATCATTATAATGAAATATTTGTACCAATAGTAAATAAAGCACTCAAACCACAGCATTTCATAGTCAACATAAAATACACAGGCTATACGTTGTGGGTCTATATAAAAGCCAGTGGAGGCTGGTGACGGGAGGATTGTTCATAATAATGGTTGGAATGGAGTGGCTTTTTATATAAATATAGATAAACCTACAATGTATTAGCATAGACTGTGTATTTGATGTTGACTTTGACATGGCTTTCGAGTGTCTTATTTACTATTGGTACACATATATAATTATAGTGATTGTGTTTATATGTTTATAGATGTGTTGTTCATTTGCTGTATTGATGCAGGGCTCTCCCCCTGCTAAAATAAAGTAATAGTAAAACTGGAATGTTAATTTTTAAAATTTTTATATTCAATAGTGTCAATGACTCAGATGACCATTTTAGGACCTTTCTCTGACACCCGCCTGGTATAGAGGTCCTGGACTCCAACACCATCATTAAGTTTGGTGAAGGTGGTAGGCCTGATCATCGATGAGACAGTCTATAGGGAGGAGGTCAGAGACCTGGCAGTGTGGTGCCAGGATAACAACCTCTCCCTCAACATCAGCAAGACAAAGGAGCTGATCGGGGCCTACAGGAAATGCAGGGGCTAGCACGACCCCATTCACATCGACGGGGCGGGTGGAGCGGGTCGATAGCTTAATGTTCCTCGGTGTCCACATCACTAAGGATCTATCATGGTCCAAACACGCCAACACAGTCGTGAAGAGGGCACGACAACGCCCCTTTCCCCTTCAGAACGTTGAAATTATTTTGCATGGGTCTTCAAATTCTCAAAGTTCTACAGCTGCACCATTGAGAGCATCTTGACTGGCTGCATCACCGCCTGGTATGGCAACTGCTTGGCACCCTACCGCAAGGCGCTACAGAGGGCAGTGCATACGGCCCATTACATCACTTCCTGCCATCCAGGACTTCTATACTAGGTGGTGTCAGAGGAAGGCCCTCAAAAATTGTCAGACTCCAGCCCCCCAAGTCAGTGTTCTCTCTGCAACCGCATTGCAAGTGGTAACAGCTTTAACCCCCAAGCCCTAAGACTGCTAAACAGTTAGTCCGCTATTTGGTTAACTACACTGAACAAAAATATAACACAACATGCAACAATTTCAAAGATTTTACTGATTTTATAGTTCATATAAGGAAATCAGTCAATGTAAATACATTCATTAGGCCCAAGTGCAAATATTTCTTAACCTGTTTTTGCTGCTTTGTCATTATGGGGTGTTGTGTGTAGATTGATGAGAAAAAAATAATTTAATCAATTTTAGAAAAAGGCTGTAATGTAACAAAATGTGGAAAAAGTCTAGGGGTCTGAATACTTTCCGCTTTGACCATGATGAAGTTATTAATTACACTTTGGATGGTGTATCAATACACCCAATACACTACTACTAACTCAGTTGCCAGAGAGGAAGGAAACCACTCAGGGATTTCACCATGAGGCCAATGGTGACTTTAAAACAGTTACAGAGTTGAATGGCTGATAGGAGAAAACTGAGGATGGATCAACAACATTGTAGTTACTCCACAATACTAACCTAAATGACAGTGAAAAGAAGGAAGCCTGTACAGAATTTAAAAAATCGAAAACATGCATCCTGTTTGCAATAAAGTAAAACTGCAAAGAAATTAACTTTTTGTCCTGAATACAAACCGTTATGTTTGGGGCAAATCCAACACATCACTGAGTACCGCTCTTCATTTTTTCAAGCATGGTGGTGGCTGCATGCTATCGGTATGGTGGTGGCTGCATGATATAGGTATGGTGGTGGCTGCATGCTATCGGTATGGTGGTGGCTGCATGCTATAGGTATGGTGGTGGCTGCATGCTATCGGTATGGTGGTGGCTGCATGCTATCGGTATGGTGGTGGCTGCATGCTATCGGTATGGTGGTGGCTGCATGCTATCGGTATGGTGGTGGCTGCATGCTATCGGTATGGTGGTGGCTGCATGCTATCGGTATGGTGGTGGCTGCATGCTATCGGTATGGTGGTGGCTGCATGCTATAGGTATGGTGGTGGCTGCATGCTATCGGTATGGTGGTGGCTGCATGCTATCGGTATGGTGGTGGCTGCATGCTATAGGTATGGTGGTGGCTGCATGCTATCGGTATGGTGGTGGCTGCATGCTATCGGTATGGTGGTGGCTGCATGCTATAGGTATGGTGGTGGCTGCATGCTATAGGTATGGTGGTGGCTGCATGCTATCGGTATGGTGGTGGCTGCATGCTATCGGTATGGTGGTGGCTGCATGCTATAGGTATGGTGGTGGCTGCATGCTATAGATATGGTGGTGGCTGCATGCTATAGATATGGTGGTGGCTGCATGCTATAGATATGGTGGTGGCTGCATGCTATAGATATGGTGGTGGCTGCATGCTATAGATATGGTGGTGGCTGCATGCTATAGATATGGTGGTGGCTGCATGCTATAGATATGGTGGTGGCTGCATGCTATAGATATGGTGGTGGCTGCATGCTATAGATATGGTGGTGGCTGCATGCTATAGATATGGTGGTGGCTGCATGCTATAGATATGGTGGTGGCTGCATGCTATAGATATGGTGGTGGCTGCATGCTATAGATATGGTGGTGGCTGCATGCTATAGATATGGTGGTGGCTGCATGCTATAGATATGGTGGTGGCTGCATGCTATATATATGGTGGTGGCTGCATGCTATAGATATGGTGGTGGCTGCATGCTATCGGTATGGTGGTGGCTGCATGCTATCGGTATATCGGTTCAGTCTGCTTTAGCACAGCCAAAACCTGGTTCAGTCTGCTTTAGCACAGCCAAAACCTGGTTCAGTCTGCTTTAGCACAGCCAAAACCTGGTTCAGTCTGCTTTAGCACAGCCAAAACCTGGTTCAGTCTGCTTTAGCACAGCCAAAACCTGGTTCAGTCTGCTTTCCAACAAATTCACTTTTCAGCAGGACAATAACCTAAAAACACAAGGCCAAATATACACTCAGAAATGGGAGTCGACCGGGCCGTTTAAACGTTAAGAAAAATGGTCCATATGTTACATCTATATCCTTTTCCTTACATAGTGCTTCTACCCTGGTCTCCTCTTTTGTGTGGTTCCACTTTCTTGGCCACTGGTTGGTGCTGCTGATGAGAGCTTCCTTAAAACATGACTGATTCTGCTGCTTTTTTCTCCTATTGGCTGACTGGCCTGACCTCTGACCTCTTCTCTCTCTCTCCTATAGGTTGACGGGCCCCTCAGGGTTCCTGACAGACGGACCAGGAAACTACAAGTACAAGACCAAGTGCACCTGGCTGATCGAGGGAACGTGAGTGACAAACACACTCACTCATTCACTCACACACACACACGTTACACTATAGACTCATAGAAACACAACAACATGCCTCTACCCTGAAAGACAGGACCAATATATCTAGCCAAGCTACAGAATAAACCAAAAAGATGTTTACGGTATTCATTAAAAGTTCTATGAAGTGATGGACCTAATGGATGTTCTAAGCGTTATAATAGGATAATATACACTACCAGTCAAAAGTTTGGACACTTACTCATTCCAGAGGTTTTCTTAATTTTTTTTACTATTTTCTACATTGTAGAATAATAGTGAAGACTTCAAAGCTATTAAATAACACATATGGAATCAGGTAGTAACCAAATAAGTGTTCCAACAATTCAAAATATATTTGAGATTCTTCAAAGTAGCCACCCTTTGCCTTGATGACGGCTTTGCATACTCTTGGCATTCTCTCACCCAGCTTCAAGAGGTAGTCATGGGCAGTGCAGGGTTGGGTGGTATACCGAATTTCACGATATACCGGTATTGATGCACGGACTGGTTTTTACTTTACTTTCTATAACGGTATTTACAGTTTTGGTTTGTTAAATGTGATACCCCGTGTGTAACGCACATTTTTATAGTTTACTCCGCTACTTGAGTCATCTCTCTCTCTCTCTCTCTCTCTCCATGCCGCTTTCCACACAGACCTAGCCCCGCCCCCTGTCACTCAAGGAGCACATTTGTAGTTCACTTTGCGTCTTAGTATGAATCTACTATAGTGTCTTTGTACTCCCTGACGAAGGACATGCAGCCGGAACGCGTCAAGAGTTTAAAATATTTGTTTCCATTGAACATGCAAATAGTCTGTTTTAATTATATGAAGAGTGCCCTTTCTTTTTGATGACCAATTTACTCCTTTTACCAAAGAGCACATTCTGTCTATTCTGTACCTTAGCAGCACTTCCATTTTTTCTACAAATAAATCTATCGATACTGTTTTCACTTTGCTTCTTAATATAAATCAAATTATCCAATCCACAATATTTATTACAAATGGATTTATAAAGCCCTTTTTACATCAGCAGATGTCACAAAGTGCTATACAGAAACCCAGCCTAAAACCCCAAACAGCAAGCAATGATGTAGAAGCACGGTGGCTAGGAAAAACTCCCTAGAAAGGCAGGAACCTAGGAAGAAACCTAGAGAGGAACCAGGCTCTGAGGGGTGGCCAGTCCCCTTCTTGCTGTACCGGGTGGAGATTATAACAGTACATGGCCATTAAGGCCAGATCAAAAGTTCATAGATGACCAGCAGGGTCAAATAATAATCACAGTGGTTGTAGAGGTTGCAACAGGTCAGTACATCAGGAGTAAATGTAATTTGGCTTTTCATAGCCGGGCATTTAGAGGTTGAAATAGCAGGTGCGGTAGAGAGAGAGAGAGAGTTGAAAACAGCAGGTCTGGGACAAGGTAGCAGGTAGTCTGGTGAACAGGTCAGGGTTCCATAGCCGCAGGCAGAAGAGTGGAAACTGGAGCAGCAGCACGACCAGGTGGACTGGGGACAGCCAGGAGTCATCAGGCCAGGTAGTCCTGAGGCATGGTCCTAGGGCTCAGGTCCTCCGGGAGGGGAGGGAGAGAGGGAGAGAGGGAGAGGACTGGGGACAGCCAGGAGTCATCAGGCCAGGTAGTCCTGAGGCATGGTCCTAGGGCTCAGGTCCTCCGGGATGAGAGGGAGAGAGGGAGAGGACTGGGGACAGCCAGGAGTCATCAGGCCAGGTAGTCCTGAGGCATGGTCCTAGGGCTCAGGTCCTCTGGGAGGAGAGGGGGAGAGACAGCCAGGAGTCATCAGGCCAGGTAGTCCTGAGGCATGGTCCTAGGGCTCAGGTCCTCCAGGAGGGGAGGGAGAGAGAGGGAGAGGACTGGGGACAGCCAGGAGTCATCAGGCCAGGTAGTCCTGAGGCATGGTCCTAGGGCTCAGGTCCTCTGGGAGAGGGAGAGAGGGAGAGGACTGGGGACAGCCAGGAGTCATCAGGCCAGGTGGTCCTGAGGCATGGTCCTAGGGCTCAGGTCCTCTGGGAGGAGAGGGGGAGAGACAGCCAGGAGTCATCAGGCCAGGTAGTCCTGAGGCATGGTCCTAGGGCTCAGGTCCTCCAGGAGGGGAGGGAGAGAGGGAGAGGACTGGGGACAGCCAGGAGTCATCAGGCCAGGTAGTCCTGAGGCATGGTCCTAGGGCTCAGGTCCTCTGGGAGAGGGAGAGAGGGAGAGGACTGGGGACAGCCAGGAGTCATCAGGCCAGGTGGTCCTGAGGCATGGTCCTAGGGCTCAGGTCCTCTGGGAGGAGAGGGGGAGAGACAGCCAGGAGTCATCAGGCCAGGTAGTCCTGAGGCAGGGTCCTCCAGGAGGGGAGGGAGAGAGGGAGAGAGGGAGGGGAGGGAGAGCGTGTTGCTTGTATAAATCAAGAGGAATAGAAGAACCATGAATATGTTAGCTACATGAAGTAGCTAGATTTAAGGATCTCCTAGGAAACACTTATCAACACTTTGGTTCCTACTCTGTCACAATAACTTCTCCCTGGCATTTTCATTCGTTGTCATGTCAAACAACGCTGTATTCAAAGTGTCCACTATTATATTCTTACTATAGAATTAGAATAATCATTCTATTTCCATGATGTCATCAGTTCACCCAAGTGTTTTGCTCAAAATCGCAAGTCAAATCGCAATTACAACATTTGGTAAAAAATAAGGCCTAGATCGTTTGCCCATATCGTGCAGCCCTATGTGTGTACATGATCTCCAATGAGTGCAAACATTTATGAAAATTCAGATGTTTATGGGGGGGGTTAATTGAACAGTATAAAACAATCAGAATGGAGAAAGACCCTTGACTTTTTCCACATTATGTTACGTTAGTCTTAATCTAAAATTGATTAAATTGTTTAGTTTTTCTCATCAGTCTACACACAATACCCCGTAATGACAAAGCAAAAATAGGTTTTTAGAAATGTTTGCTAATTTTATAAAAATACAAAAAACTGAAATATCACATTTACATAAGGACTGAGATCCTTTTCTCAGTGCTTTGTTGAAGCACCTTTGGCAGCGATTACAGCCTCGGGTCTTCTTGGGAATGACGCTACAAGCTTGGCACACCTGTATTTGGGGAGTTTCTCCCATTTCTTCTCTGCAGATCCTCTCTGCAGATCCTATTCAGACCACTTCCCTTTTTCCACATTTTGTTACGTTACAGCCTTATTCTAAAATGTATTAAATAAAACATTTCCCTCATCAATACCCCATAATGACGAAGCAAAAACAGGTTTTTATACATTTTTGTAAATGTATATATGTTACGTTCTCCCCTCGGGTGTAGTTCGTCTGAGGAGACGTAAATGCCTGGGCCTGCGCACACAGGGTAAACTAGATGAATGGGGAAGAAATGTGGGGTGTAATGAACTGAAATAACCAGACAACAACCAGATCTCAAGCTTAGCCCTCGGGGGACGTTTAGTAATGTACTTAAAATAAACAACACCCATAAAGAAACAACAAATCAATCAAATAAACCAGGGAAGGTAAGAGAAGGGAATATTTGGGAACGGGGTCCAATTAATGAAAATAAACAAAAGGTCCCTCCTCTTCTACACACCTAAACCTTCCTATCACACTCTAAACCCTATCCCACTTTCCTACCTGTTACCATAAATACAGGGGTGACACCCGCCCGGCTAACCTAGTGTGTAAAACAATGGGTTATCTACGTGTGAATGTACACCCATGGGCAGAACTACCTTTCCCTTCTCCAGGACCCAGGTAGGGTGGAGTACATCAGGAGAACAGGCTGGAACACAAACAAAGATGATAAATTAACAGCCAAATAACAAGTGTCCTCTCCCCTCTTCTTCGAGCTCACATGGCAAACCGGTATACTCTCGTCAATCAGCTACAGCTGCCAGGACTCTGGACCGAAGCCACGCCCACCATCGTCAGCTGCAACTCAGCACACCTGTAATGCCCAGAACACACAAACACACTACACAGGGAAATGGGGAGAAAGAAAAACACGTCACACGTAACAATATATATATAAAAAAAAAGATACCTTATTTATTAAAAAAAAAAAAAAAAAACTGTAAAACCTTATTTACATAAGTATTCAGACACTTTGCTATGAGACTTGAAATTGAGCTCAGGTGCATCCTGTTTCCATTGATCATCCTTGATGTTTCTACAACTTGATTGGAGTCCACCTGTGGTAAATTCAATTGATTGGACATGATTTGGAAAGGCACACACCTGTCTATATAAGGTCCCACAGTTGACAGTGCATGTCATAGCAAAAACCAAGCCATGAGGTCGACGGAATTGTCCGTAGAGCTCAGAGACAGGATTGTGTCGAGGCACAGATCTGGGGAAGGGTACCAAAAAATGTCTGCAGCATTGAAGGTCCCCAAGAACACAGTGGCTTCCATCATTCTTAAATGGAAGAAGTTTGGAACCACCAAGACTCTTCCTAGAGCTGGCCGCCCAGCCAAACTGAGCAATCAGGGGAGAAGGGCCTTGGTCAGGGAGGTGACCAAGAACCCGATGGTCACTCTGACAGAGCTCCAGAGTTCCTCTGTGGAGATGGGAAAACCTTCCAGAAGGACAACCATCTCTGCAGCACCTCCATCAATCAGGCCTTTATAGTAGAGTGGCCAGACGGAAGTCACTCCTCAGTAAAAGGCACATGACAGCCCGCTTGGAGTTTGCCAAAAGGCACCTAAAGGACTCTGACCATGAGAAACAAGATTCTCTGGTCTGAAACCAAGATTGAACTCTTTGGCCTGAATGCCAAGCGTCACGTCTGGAGGAAACCTGGCACCATCCCTATGGTGAAGCATGGTGGTGGCAGCATCATATTGTGGGAATGTTTTTCAGCAGCAGGGACTGGGAGACTAGTCAGGATCAAGGCAAAGATGAACGGCGCAAAGTACAGAGAGATCCTTGATGAAAACCTGCTTCTGAGCGCTCAAACTCAGACTGGGGCGAAGTTTCACCTTCCAACAGGATAACGACCCTAAGCACACAGCCAAGACAACACAGGAGTGGCTTCGGGACAAGTCTCTGAATGTACCTTGAGTGGCCCATCCAGATCCTGGACTTGAACCCAATCGAACATCTCTGGAGTGACCTAAAAATAGCTGTGCAGCGACGCTCCCCATCCAACCTGACAGAGCTTGAGAGGATCTGCAGAGAAGAATGGGAGAAACTCCCATAATACAGGTGTGCCAAGTTTCTAGCGTCATACCCAAGAAGACTTGAGAATGTAATCGCTGCCAAAGGCGCTTCAACAAAGTACTGAGTTTAAAGGGTCTGAATACTTATGTAAATGTAATTATTACATTTTTAATTGTTAATAAATGTGCAAACATTTCTAAAAACCAGTTTTTTGCTTTGTCATTATGTGGTATTGTGTGTGTGTGTGGATTGATGAAAAAAACAATTTAATCCATTTTAAGATAAGGCTGTAATGTAACAAAAAGTGAAAAAAGTCAAGGGGTCTGAATACTTTCCGAATGCACTGTATTTTGGCCGTATCGCCCAGCCGTACCCCCATCAAAGTTGCCCATCCCTGGTGTACGTACACTTATCAGCATACATTTATCAGGACTTGGATTCAACCCACTATTTCATGTTCTGAATGCATCCAAATCCCAAGCATGTTGAGAAAAACGAAGTGATACATTTATAATTTAATAATCCATGTAGACGTCTGCTTGTTCTGCTGTAGAACTGTTCTAGAAGACACTGTCTGGGTCCCAAATGGTGCCCTGTTCCCTATATAGTGCACTACTTTAGACCAGAGAATGGCACCCTATTCCCTATATAGTGCACTACTTTAGACCAGAGAATGGCACCCTATTCCCTATATAGTGCACTACTTTAGACCAGAGAATGGCACCCTATTCCCTATATAGTGCACTACTTTAGACCAGAGAATGGCACCCTATTCCCTATATAGTGCACTACTTTAGACCAGAGAATGGCACCCTATTCCCTATATAGTGCACTACTTTAGACCAGAGAATGGCACCCTATTCCCTATATAGTGCACTACTTTAGACCAGAGAATGGCACCCTATTCCCTATATAGTGCACTACTTTAGACCAGAGAATGGCACCCTATTCCCTATATAGTGCACTACTTTAGACCAGAGAATGGTGCCCTATTCCCTATATAGTGCACTACTTTAGACCAGAGAATAGCGCCCTATTCCCTATATAGTGCACTACTTTAGACCAGAGAATGGCACCCTATTCCCTATATAGTGCACTACTTTAGACCAGAGAATGGCACCCTATTCCCTATATAGTGCACATACTTTAGACCAGAGAATGGCCACTACCCTATTCCCGTATATAGTGAACTACTTTAGACCAGAGAATGGCACCCTATTTCCCTATATAGTGCACTACTTTAGACCAGAGAATGGCACCCTATTCCCTATATAGTGCACTACTTTAGACCAGAGAATGGCACCCTATTCCCTATATAGTGCACTACTTTAGACCAGAGAATGGCACCCTATTCCCTATATAGTGCACTACTTTAGACCAGAGAATGGCACCCTATTCCCTATATAGTGCACTACTTTAGACCAGAGAATGGCACCCTATTCCCTATATAGTGCACTACTTTAGACCAGAGAATGGGACCCTATTCCCTATATAGTGCACTACTTTAGACCAGAGAATGGAACCCTATTCCCTATATAGTGCACTACTTTTGACCAGGGAATTTAGGGCTCTGGTCTAAAGTAGTGCACTATATAGGGAATAGGGTTCCATATAGGATGTATCTTTTAGAACAACCCCAGTGACCTCCAACCCCAGTGACCTCCAACCCCAGTGACCTCCAACCCCAGTGACCTCCAACCCCAGTGACCTCCAACCCCAGTGACCTCCAACCCCAGTGACCTCCAACCCCAGTGACCTCCAACACCGGGCATCTGGTGAGCAGACAAAAAGGCGTGATTGTGGTTTTAATAGGCAACATAAGATATCCGTGACCATA
Source organism: Coregonus suidteri (assembly GCA_036851935.1). Lineage (NCBI taxonomy): Eukaryota > Metazoa > Chordata > Actinopteri > Salmoniformes > Salmonidae > Coregonus > Coregonus suidteri. The sequence goes on along the minus strand of CM072240.1, from coordinate 50,318,953 downwards.
TACAGATAATAAAGTTTAAAATATTTATCTTGTGAGAACAAATGTCTCTTTGACCCTTCTGCCTCTGAATGATGTTATTTGCCCAGACAGTTCAACCATGTCCATAGGTTTAGCCAGTGTTGTGTTCGAGACCACCTAACGCGAGACCGATCCAAGACCGGATCAAATCGAGGCAGAGTCAAGACCGAGACCAGAAAAATGCGAGTCAATTCAAGACCACGTTTTCATACATTTGTAGAATGTTTGGGAATTACTTATACTAAGGCATTTGTGACAATTCTATAGCAATATAGAGTGGGAAAGCGGACACTGCAGTGGCGCAGTGGTCTAAGGCACTGCATCGCAGTGCTAACTGTGCCACTAGAGATTGGGTTGTGGGTTCGATTCCCACGGGGGGCCAGTATAAAAAAAATATGTATTCACTAACTGTAAGTCGCTCTGGATAAGAGCGTCTGCTAAATGACTAAAAATGTAAAAAAATGTAAAAATGTAAATAAAATCTAATAAAAACATCTGTCTTGTCCAGGACCAGAGACTGGTGCACTATAGCCAATCAGAGCTATAGTAGGCCTTAATACAAACAAGCCATTTGCCACATGGGCCTGCCATCATTCACTTTGAACTGGACTGTGTGTTTACAGGCAGTAGCAACAGAGCGACTTTAGATCATTAAAACGCTTTCGCCAAAAGCCACAAAATACACCTGAATGGATTTCTGCAAATATGGAAATACCACGGGAGTCCTCTTACATTTGGGAACTTCACAGTCCTATTGATCAAACAACCATGAAAAGGTAGGCTCTCTCTCCCTCAGTGATGCACATCAACAACAACAAGATATACAACTAATGCTAGCCAGAGCAAGAGGAGCTAAAATCTAATGAAGGAACATTAGATAAACCCTCTCAAACTTTTTCAGCTAGTTGGCCGTCAAAATTGCACTGATAAACGATGGGGAATTGTAGCCTGCTCGTCCTTCTGCAGCTTGCATGCCAATGCATGCTTGTCCCAACCAAGCACCCAAGCTAACTGGCTGAAGTTGACTAGCTTGCTAGCTAGCTACTTCCAGACACAAATGAGAGAACACCTCACTCTGACCATTTTACTCACCCTAGCAGAGCTGGTTAGGCTGTTTTCATGTTATTTAGAGCGTTCTTGACTAACTATTACCTTTTTTTGCCTACGTTTACTGACACCGGCCATATTCAGTGGGTGTTGTATGTTCGTAAATTCATCAGTTGTTCTGCGCTCTGGCACACTCAGACGAGAGTACTTTGAAATCGGAGTAATAGCCAGAGTGAATTTGTGAACCCAAGAGATATGCTAACTAACTGGATAACAGTTGTTCAAGTTCTTGCTAGCTAACCAAATGACACCTGCATCTCTAGCGGTGTATAGCCACCGTAAAACGATATGAGGGGAAAAGTCAGTCACTCACCCACTCCTCCAATGGCATGACATGACATCCTCCTAGCAGATAGCTAGCTAGCTATCTAGCTAACGTTAGGCTCCGTATTTTTAGCTTGCTACATAAATAGACAGGCTAGCCTGTTAGCCACGTTATGACTGACCTGTGATCATTGCCCTTGCTAGTTTGATTGTATTGACATTCCCAGCCTTAGTTACATTCTTCAGTTTTTGTCCAGAATATTGAGTCATTGAAACTGAAACAGTGCATCCTGAATGAAGGCAGGAAACAATGTACCAGGCCAGCTGTGATTTACAACCTGATAGCAATATTTTTGGGACTACCAAGAAATGTATTGGTGAATTATATTAATCATGTATTGAACTGCATCCATCTATTCTGCCAACAATGCCTTAGTGTACGTCATGGAACGTTGAGTCAAATAGAACCTATTTTTAAAACATCTTATAAAGTTGGTTTTGTAGCATAAACTGGGAATTTTATATTTTTCACTGATATTATGATTGTCTGTTTGTTTCATATCTGCAAAGTAGTTAAAACGCTGTCAGTTCCACTTTAAACTTTAGGTCACTGGTTTCTTTGTGTGCTAAACGTTAAATGTTTGTTGCAATGGGAAGTAATAGTTGTACATTTCGATTGGGAAATGCTTAATGGTTGTGTTTTTGTATTCTTATGATTGGGACCTACTGGCTTATTATGTCAGAGTTGATGGACTGCTTATCCTTTAACATCATGCTGTGTGACTGCTTATCCTTTAACATCATACTGTGTGACTGCTTATCCTTTAACATCATGCTGTGTGACTGCTTATCCTTTAACATCATGCTGTGTGACTGCTTATCCTTTAAACATCATGCTGTGTGACTGCTTATCCTTTAACATCATGCTGTGTGACTGCTTATCCTTTAATATCATGCTGTGTGACTGCTTATCCTTTAACATCATGCTGTGTGACTGCTTATCCTTTAACATCATGCTGTGTGACTGCTTATCCTTTAACATCATGCTGTGACTGCTTATCTGCTGTGTGACTGCTTATCCTTTAACATCATGCTGTGTGACTGCTTATCCTTTAACATCCTGCTGTGTGACTGCTTATCCTTTAACATCATGCTGTGTGACTGCTTATCCTTTAACATCATGCTGTGTGACTGCTTATCCTTTAACATCATGCTGTGTGACTGCTTATCCTTTAACATCATGCTGTGTGACTGCTTATCCTTTAACATCATGCTGTGTGACTGCTTATCCTTTAACATCATGCTGTGTGACTGCTTATCCTTTAACATCATGCTGTGTGACTGTTTATCCTTTAACGTCATGCTGTGTGTGACTGCTTATCCTTTAACATCATGCTGTGTGACTGCTTATCCTTTAACATCATGCTGTGTGACTGCTTATCCTTTAACAGCATGCTGTGTGACTGCTTATCCTTTAACATCATGCTGTGTGACTGCTTATCCTTTAACATCATGCTGTGTGACTGCTTATCCTTTAACATCATGCTGTGTGACTGCTCATCCTTTAACATCATGCTGTGTGACTGCTCATCCTTTAACATCATGCTGTGTGACTGCTTATCCTTTAACATCATGCTGTGTGACTGCTTATCCTTTAACATCATGCTGTGTGGCTGCTGTCTTTCCATCAGCCCTATCCAGTGGTGTAGTCTTTCCATCAGCCCTATCCAGTGGTGTAGTCTTTCCATCAGCCCTATCCAGTGGTGTAGTCTTTCCATCAGCCCTATCCAGTGGTGTAGTCTTTCCATCAGCCCTATCCAGTGGTGTAGTCTTTCCATCAGCCTGGCAAAGCGGTTTTATGCGCTGACCGAATATTTGGCCTGGCAAAGCGGTTTTATGCGCTGACTGAATATTTGGCCTGGCAAAGCGGTTTTATGCGCTGACTGAATATTTGGCCTGGCAAAGCGGTTTTATGCGCTGACTGAATATTTGGCCTGGCAAAGCGGTTTTATGCGCTGACCGAATATTTGGCCTGGCAAAGCGGTTTTATGCGCTGACTGAATATTTGGCCTGGCAAAGCGGTTTTATGCGCTGACTGAATATTTGGCCTGGCAAAGCGGTTTTATGCGCTGACTGAATATTTGGCCTGGCAAAGCGGTTTTATGCGCTGACTGAATATTTGGCCTGGCAAAGCGGTTTTATGCGCTGACTGAATGGAAGCTGATAATGATGAGATTTTTACTCCGCTGGTCTGACACCGAGACAAGACCGAGACACTCAATATGTCGTCTCGAGACCGGACTTGTATACTACAACACTAGGTTTATCTAGCCAGACACTGTTCAACCATGTCCAGGTTTATCTAACCAGACACGGTTCAACCATGTCCAGGTTTATCTAGCCAGACACGGTTCAACCATGTCCAGGTTTATCTAACCAGACACGGTTCAACCATGTCCAGGTTTATCTAACCAGACACGGTTCAACCATGTCCAGGTTTATTTAGCCAGACACTGTTCAACCATGTCCATAGGTTTATCTAACCAGACACTGTTCAACCATGTCCATAGGTTTATCTAACCAGACACGGTTCAACCATGTCCATAGGTTTATCTAACCAGACACTGTTCAACCATGTCCAGGTTTATCTAACCAGACACTGTTCAACCATGTCCAGGTTTATCTAACCAGACACGGTTCAACCATGTCCATAGGTTTATCTAACCAGACACTGTTCAACCATGTCCAGGTTTATTTAGCCAGACACTGTTCAACCATGTCCAGGTTTATCTAACCAGACACGGTTCAACCATGTCCAGGTTTATCTAACCAGACACTGTTCAACCATGTCCAGGTTTATCTAACCAGACACTGTTCAACCATGTCCAGGTTTATCTAACCAGACACGGTTCAACCATGTCCATAGGTTTATCTAACCAGACACTGTTCAACCATGTCCAGGTTTATTTAGCCAGACACTGTTCAACCATGTCCAGGTTTATCTAGCTGCCCCCAGACCAGAGTTTGTCCATGTTTAGTTGAACTCTAGGCTAATCGTTTTTTCCAACAGCATCCTAACTGTGTTCTGTCTCGGTCCTGCAGGCCCGACAGCATCCTAACTGTGTTCTGTCTCGGTCCTGCAGGCCCGACAGCATCCTAACTGTGTTCTGTCTCGGTCCTGCAGGCCCGACAGCATCCTAACTGTGTTCTGTCTCGGTCCTGCAGGCCCGACAGCATCCTAACTGTTCTGTCTCGGTCCTGCAGGCCCGACAGCATCCTAACTGTTCTGTCTCGGTCCTGCAGGCCCGACAGCATCCTAACTGTGTTCTGTCTCGGTCCTGCAGGCCCGACAGCATCCTCAGACTGAGGTTGGACCACTTTGCTACGGAGTGCAGCTGGGACCACCTGTATGTCTACGATGGGGACTCTATCTACACCCCTCTACTGGCTGCCTTCAGGTGGGTACAGGGAGGACGGGGGTGGTGATGGGTACAGGGAGGACGGGGGTGGTGATGAGCTGTGTAGGGGGGGTGGTGGTGAGCTGTGTAGGGGGGGTGGTGGTGGTGAGCTGTGTGGGGGGGGTGGTGAGCTGTGTAGGGGGGGTGGGGGGGTGGTGAGCTGTGTAGGGGGGGTGGTGGGGGGGGGGGGGGGGGTGGTGAGCTAATATGGTGTCCATATAATAGACCTATGAGAAGAGACACTAATATAATATGATGTTGTCCCGTGTAGCTCAGTTGGTAGAGCAGGGCTCAGTTGGTAGAGCAGGGCTCAGTTGGTAGAGCAGGGCTCAGTTGGTAGAGCAGGGCTCAGTTGGTAGAGCAGGGCTCAGTTGGTAGAGCAGGGCTCAGTTGGTAGAGCAGGGCCCAGTTGGTAGAGCAGGGTTCAGTTGGTAGAGCAGGGCCCAGTTGGTAGAGCAGGGTTCAGTTGGTAGAGCAGGGCCCAGTTGGTAGAGCAGGGCTCAGTTGGTAGAGCAGGGCCCAGTTGGTAGAGCAGGGCTCAGTTGGTAGAGCAGGGCCCAGTTGGTAGAGCAGGGCCCAGTTGGTAGAGCAGGGCCCAGTTGGTAGAGCAGGGCTCAGTTGGTAGAGCAGGGCTCAGTTGGTAGAGCAGGGCTCAGTTGGTAGATCAGGGCTCAGTTGGTAGAGCAGGGCTCAGTTGGTAGAGCAGGGCTCAGTTGGTAGAGCATGGCCCAGTTGGTAGAGCAGGGCTCAGTTGGTAGAGCAGGGCTCAGTAGGTAGAGCATGGCATTTGCAACGCCAGGGTTGTGGGTTCGATTCCCACGGGGGGCCAGTATGACACAAAAAAAAGTATGCACTCACTTAACTGTAAGTCGCTCTGGATAAGAGCGTCTGCTAAATGACTAAAAATGTAAAATAATAGACCTATGAGAAGAGGAGACACTAATATGATGTTGTCCATATAATAGACCTATGAGAAGAGGAGACACTAATATGATGTTGTCCATATAATAGACCTATGAGAAGAGGAGACACTAATATGATGTTGTCCATATAATAGACCTATGAGAAGAGGAGACACTAATATGATATGATGTTTAAGTAGCACCGACCAAACAATGATAAATAGTGAATACGTGCAGTCACTCACCTGGGATATTGTCGATGCTCCACTGCAGAACACCTTTATGTACTTCAGGAAATTCAGACTTTATCCCATCAATCACAATGGCTGTCACTAAGATAATCATGAAACCATGAACAGGCGTCAGAGCTCAGGCCTATCGAGGACAACTTATTCAATAAAATAATCAACAGTATCAAAAGCTTTTGTATTCTCACATCTCTAACACAACCAACTGGGCAATGATCTTAGGCGAAGACACCAGTAGAAACATATTTCTCTGGTGTATTCGTTAAAATAAGGTCAATCAGAGAGGACTTTAAAGGATCTCTAGTGTTGGGCCGTGTAGGATTAGTCACCAGCTGGGTTAGGTTTAGATCAGTACACTTGTCTTTTAGATTGTCTGAAGGCTGCATTTCCCAATCAGAATTTAGGTCACCCATGATAATAACTTCTGATTTAAAATAAGAAAACAACAAACTACTTAACTCCTCGAGTGCACAAAGGTTAGCCGAGGGAGGACAGTTATGGATCCATTTTTCCCCAAACAGCTTAAAGATGGTAGCAAAAAAAATAATTAGAATGGATTTCATTAAAAAGACAGAGAAATAATATTTTATAAGAATGGCCACTCCTCCACATCTACCCTGTCAGTTCTGAACACATTATAACCCTCAATACTAATATCAGAGTCCAGAAGGGATCCAGCTCGGGGGGCTGGAGCCCCAGATATCCTGATGTGAGAGGGATCCCGGCGGTGTGAGAGGGATCCCGGCGGTGTGAGAGGGATCCCGGCGGTGTGAGAGGGATCCCGGCGGTGTGAGAGGGATCCCGGCGGGTACAGGCCTGGTAGAAACCCCCTGAGCTGGATCCTCATGGTAGAGGATGAAGGAGCAGTAATCTCTGGAAGCAGGAAGCCAAGACTGTTGGTCAGCAGTACGGGATCCCCCAAAGCCATTTCAGCCCCATTCACCAAAAGGGGGTTGGGTAGGAGGGGAGGGGAGGCGTCTCTGCAGGGCAGCCCTGTCCAGGCAGTCAGAGAGCGGCGACACGATGGCGAAGCTGAGGAGTGGAAAAGGGAAAGGTCTTAGAGTGGGACCTATCCAAGATATGCTCCAATGTCTCAATTTGCTTACTGTGGATGTCCAGCTCAGACATACTGTACGTTCCTCAATAAGCTGACCGTTTCCACATTGGACATTTGTCCTGTCAATATTGTCCTGGAACTGTGCAAAATACAGTGCATTCGGAAAGTATTCAGACCCCTTTACTTTTTCCACATTTTGTTACGTTACAGCCTTATTGTAAAATTGATTAAATTGTTTTGTATCCTCATCAATACCCCATAATGACAAAGCGAAAACAGGTTTTTATAATTTTTTGCGAATTTATATAAAATAAAAAAAATGAAATATTCCATTTACATAAGTATTCAGACCCTTTACTCAGTACTTTGTTCAAGCACCTTTGGCAGTGATTACAGCCTTGAGTCTTCTTGGGTATGACGCTACAAGCTTGGCACACCTGTATTTGGGGAGTTTCTCCCATTCTTCTCTGCAGATCCTCTCAAGCTCTGTCAGGTTGGATGGGGAGCGTCGCTGCACAGCTATTTTCAGGTCTCTCCAGAGATGTTCGATTGGGTTCGGGCTCTGGCTGGGCCACTCAAGGACATTCAGAGACTTGTCCCGAAGCCCACTCCTGTGTTGTCTTGGCTGTGTGCTTAGGGTCGTTGTCCTGTTGGAAGGTGAACCTTGTCCCAGTCTGAGGTCCTGAGCGCTCTGGAGCAGGTTTTCATCAAGGATCTCTCTGTACTTTGCTCCGTTCATCTTTCCCTCGATCCTGACAAGTCTCCCAGTCCCTGCCGCTGAAAAACATCCCCACAGCATGATGCTGCCACCACCATGCTTCACAGTAGGGATGTTATTGGCCAGGTGATGAGTGGTGCCTGGTTTCCTCCAGATGTGACACTTGGCATTCAGGCCAAAGAGTTCAATCTTGGTTTCATCAGACCAGAGAATCTTGTTTCTCATTGTCTGAGAGTCCTTTAGGTGCCTTTTGGCAAACTCCAAGCGGGCTGTCATGTGCCTTTTACTGAGGAGTGGTGTCCGTCTGGTCAATCTACCATAAAGGCCTGATTTGGTGGAGTGCTGCAGAGATGGTTGTCCTTCTGGAAGGTTCTCCCATCTCCACAGAGGAACTCTGGAGCTCTGTCAAAGTGACCATCGGGATCTTGGTCACCTCCCTGACCAAGGCCCTTCTCCCCCGATTACTCAGTTTGGCCGAGCGGCCAGCTCTAGGAAGTCTTGGTGGTTCCAAACTTCTTCCATTTAAGAATGATGGAGGCCACTGTGTTCTTGGAGACCTTCAATGCTGCCGCCATTTTTTGGTACCCTTCCCTAGATCTGTGCCTCAACACAATCCTGTCTCGGAGCTCTACGGACAATTCCTTCGACCTCATGGCTTGGTTTTTGCTCTGACATGCACTGTCAACTGTGGAACCTTATGTAGACAGGTGTGTGCCTTTCCAAATCATGTCCAATCAATTGAATTTACCACAGATGGACTCCAATCAAGTTGTAGAAACATCCTCAAGGATGTTCAATGGAAACAGGATGCACCTGAGCTCAAATTTGAGTCTCATAGCAAAGGGTCTGAATACTTATGTAAATAAGGTTTTACAGTTGTTTTTTTCAAAAATACATTTGCAATAATAATAAAATAAAAAATAAAATAATGTCTTTGTTTGAATAGTTTCTGAATGCACTGTAGGTGCAGTTCCTACCCGTAGTCTCTGAAGGTGGCAGCCGCCAATCTGGAAAAAGTTGGTTTCCCCGTATGGCGGTAAGTGGTAGATGCCATTTTGGGAAAAGTCATTTAAAAGCCACACAAATAAAATAGGTAGGAATCAGCTAAAAGGCAATCAATCCACACAGTGTGATAGTTAGTTAGGTTGAATCACACAGTTTGTAGAATTCCCACAGGTCTATGCAGCAAGCCAGAACCCAACCACAGACTAGAATCCAGCCAGCACTAGGACCCACAATAAAAACACAACCAAGGCACAAAACATGGCCACCATGACAACAGCAAGGAGAGAGCGGTGACTTACTCAAAGCGATTAAATGGTGGGTCCCATGTAGTTTCCCAGTACAGGCCGGTGGAAAGCAAGGAGGGAGGCAAGCGCAGCACCGGGCTGCGGGAGAGTCAAAAGGTCATCCAAGTAGGCTGAACCAAGTGGACTTATTCAAGACACAATGTGAAGTGGAAGGATGAAATCAGCAGATGTCTGATCAGATAACGCCCCAGAGCAGAGGAGGGTGCCCAGATGTCTGATCAGATAACGCCCCAGAGCAGAGGAGGGTGCCCAGGTATATCACAGGAGACAGGTGTCTGATCAGATAATGCCCCAGAGCAGAGGAGGGTGCCCAGATGTCTGATCAGATAACGCCCCAGAGCAGAGTAGGGTGCCCAGGTATATCACAGGAGGCAGGTGTCTGATCAGATAACGCCCCAGAGCAGAGGAGGGTCTCCTTAAACTCTGTATTCAATATTGCACTGACGTGTGAGAGATGTGCAGGGGAGGGAGAGTACTCAGTAATGACCTGTTATTCTGGGGTAAGCCAGGAGATGATACCTAAGAATTGACTATCAGAGGCCTGCAGGGGTCGTGATCATAGATATCCGCTCCTCAGTGCGGTCTTCAAAGTACGTTACATATACTGTAATGTTTTGTCAACTTTTTCAACTTGTTTTTAATTGAACATTTATTAACCTGCATGATGTTGCTACAGGAGATGACATATTTACCTGGGTAATGATGAATTATGCAGGGTGTTGATGGGTGTTGTCCGTCCTTGTTGCAGTGGGTTGATAGTTCCTGAGCGCTATGGCAACGAGACGGTTCCGGAGGTGGTGTCACAGTCCGGTTACGCCCTCCTCCACTTCTTCAGCGACGCTGCTTATAACCTGACCGGCTTCAACATCTCATATAGGTAACCCTTAACCCCTGACCTTATAACCTGACTGGCTTCAACATCTCATATAGGTAACCCTTAACCCCTGACCTCTATCCCCTGACCTTATAACCTGACCGGCTTCAACATCTCATATAGGTAACCCTTAACCCCTGACCTTATAACCTGACCTTATAACCTGACTGGCTTCAACATCTCATATAGGTAACCCTTAACCCCTGACCTTATAACCTGACCGGCTTCAACATCTCATATAGGTGACCCTTAACCCCTGACCTTATAACCTGACCGGCTTCAACATCTCATATAGGTAACCCTTAACCCCTGACCTTATAACCTGACCGGCTTCAACATCTCATATAGGTAACCCTTAACCCCTGACCTTATAACCTGACCGGCTTCAACATCTCATATAGGTAACCCTTAACCCCTGACCTTATAACCTGACCGGCTTCAACATCTCATATAGGTAACCCTTAACCCCTGACCTTATAACCTGACCGGGAATTCAACATCTCATATAGGTAACCCTTAACCCCTGACCTTATAACCTGACCGGCTTCAACATCTCATATAGGTAACCCTTAACCCCTGACCTCTATCCCCTGACCTTATAACCTGACTGGCTTCAACATCTCATATATGTAACCCTTAACCCCTGACCTCTATCCCCTGACCTTATAACCTGACCGGCTTCAACATCTCATATAGGTAACCCTTAACCCCTGACCTCTATCCCCTGACCTTATAACCTGACCGGCTTCAACATCTCATATAGGTAACCCTTAACCCCTGACCTCTATCCCCTGACCTTATAACCTGACTGGCTTCAACATCTCATATAGGTAACCCTTAACCCCTGACCTTATAACCTGACCGGCTTCAACATCTCATATAGGTAACCCTTAACCCCTGACCTTATAACCTGACCGGCTTCAACATCTCATATAGGTAACCCCTGACCTCTATCCCCTGACCTTATAACCTGACTGGCTTCAACATCTCATATAGGTAACCCTTAACCCCTGACCTTATAACCTGACCGGCTTCAACATCTCCTATAGGTAACCCTTAACCCCTGACCTCTATCCCCTGACCTTATAACCTGACTGGCTTCAACATCTCATATAGGTAACCCTTAACCCCTGACCTTATAACCTGACCTTATAACCTGACCGGCTTCAACATCTCCTATAGGTAACCCTTAACCCCTGACCTCTATCCCCTGACCTTATAACCTGACCGGCTTCAACATCTCATATAGGTAACCCTTAACCCCTGACCTTATAACCTGACCGGCTTCAACATCTCATATAGGTAACCCTTAACCCCTGACCTCTATCCCCTGACCTTATAACCTGACTGGCTTCAACATCTCATACAGGTAACCCTTAACCCCTGACCTCTATCCCCTAACCTTATAACCTGACTGGCTTCAACATCTCATACAGGTTACCCTTAACCCCTGACCCTATAACCTGTGTTCAACATCTCATACAGGTTACCCTTTCCCCTAACCTCTAACCCCTAACCTTATAACCTAACTGTGTTCAATATCTCATTCAGTCTGGCCTCTCAGGGCCTCTTCTTAGTACCAGGTGAGTCTGGCCTCTCAGGGCCTCTTCTTAGTACCAGGTGAGTCTGGCCTCTCAGGGCCTCTTCTTAGTAAGAGGTGAGTCTGGCCTCTCAGGGCCTCTTCTTAGTAACAGGTGAGTCTGGCCTCTCAGGGCCTCTCCTTAGTACCAGGTGAGTCTGGCCTCTCAGGGCCTCTTCTTAGTAACAGGTGAGTCTGGCCTTTCAGGGCCTCTTCTTAGTAAGAGGTGAGTCTGGCCTCACAGGGCCTCTTCTTAGTAACAGGTGAGTCTGGCCTCTCAGGGCCTCTTCTTAGTAAGAGGTGAGTCTGGCCTCACAGGGCCTCTTCTTAGTAACAGGTGAGTCTGGCCTCTCAGGGCCTCTCCTTAGTAACAGGTGAGTCTGGCCTCTCAGGGCCTCTTCTTAGTACCAGGTGAGTCTGGCCTCTCAGGGCCTCTCCTTAGTAACAGGTGAGTCTGGCCTCTCAGGGCCTCTTCTTAGTAACAGGTGAGTCTGGCCTCTCAGGGCCTCTTAGTACCAGGTGAGTCTGGCCTCTCAGGGCCTCTTCTTAGTACCAGGTGAGTCTGGCCTCTCAGGGCCTCTTAGTAACAGGTGAGTCTGGCCTCTCAGGGCCTCTCCTTAGTAACAGGGGAGTCTGGCCTCTCAGGGCCTCTTCTTAGTAACAGGTGAGTCTGGCCTCTCAGGGCCTCTTAGTAACAGGTGAGTCTGGCCTCGCAGGGCCTCTTCTTAGTAACAGGTGAGTCTGGCCTCTCAGGGCCTCTTCTTAGTACCAGGTGAGTCTGGCCTCTCAGGGCCTCTTCTTAGTAACAGGTGAGTCTGGCCTCTCAGGGCCTCTTCTTAGTACCAGGTGAGTCTGGCCTCTCAGGGCCTCTTCTTAGTACCAGGTGAGTCTGGCCTCTCAGGGCCTCTTAGTAACAGGTGAGTCTGGCCTCTCAGGGCCTCTTCTTAGTACCAGGTGAGTCTGGCCTCTCAGGGCCTCTTCTTAGTACCCAGGTGAGTCTGGCCTCTCAGGGCCTCTTAGTAACAGGTGAGTCTGGCCTCTCAGGGCCTCTTCTTAGTACCAGGTGAGTCTGGCCTCTCAGGGCCTCTTCTTAGTACCAGGTGAGTCTGGCCTCTCAGGGCCTCTTAGTAACAGGTGAGTCTGGCCTCCGCAGGGCCTCTTCTTAGTAACAGGTGAGTCTGGCCTCACAGGGCCTCTTCTTAGTAACAGGTGAGTCTGGCCTCTCAGGGCCTCTTCTTAGTAACAGGTGAGTCTGGCCTCTCAGGGCCTCTTCTTAGTAACAGGTGAGTCTGGCCTCGCAGGGCCTCTTCTTAGTAACAGGTGAGTCTGGCCTCTCAGGGCCTCTTCTTAGTACCAGGTGAGTCTGGCCTCTCAGGGCCTCTTAGTAACAGGTGAGTCTGGCCTCGCAGGGCCTCTTCTTAGTAACAGGTGAGTCTGGCCTCACAGGGCCTCTTCTTAGTAACAGGTGAGTCTGGCCTCTCAGGGCCTCTTCTTAGTAACAGGTGAGTCTGGCCTCTCAGGGCCTCTTCTTAGTAACAGGTGAGTCTGGCCTCGCAGGGCCTCTTCTTAGTAACAGGTGAGTCTGGCCTCTCAGGGCCTCTTCTTAGTACCAGGTGAGTCTGGCCTCTCAGGGCCTCTTAGTAACAGGTGAGTCTGGCCTCGCAGGGCCTCTTCTTAGTAACAGGTGAGTCTGGCCTCACAGGGCCTCTTCTTAGTAACAGGTGAGTCTGGCCTCTCAGGGCCTCTTCTTAGTACCAGGTGAGTCTGGCCTCTCAGGGCCTCTTCTTAGTAACAGGTGAGTCTGGCCTCTCAGGGCCTCTTCTTAGTAACAGGTGAGTCTGGCCTCTCAGGGCCTCTTCTTAGTACCAGGTGAGTCTGGCCTCGCAGGGCCTCTTAGTAACAGGTGAGTCTGGCCTCTCAGGGCCTCTTTCTTAGTACCAGGTGAGTCTGGCCTCTCAGGGCCTCTTCTTAGTACCAGGTGAGTCTGGCCTCTCAGGGCCTCTTAGTAACAGGTGAGTCTGGCCTCTCAGGGCCTCTTCTTAGTACCAGGTGAGTCTGGCCTCGCAGGGCCTCTTAGTAACAGGTGAGTCTGGCCTCTCAGGGCCTCTTCTTAGTAACAGGTGAGTCAGTAGCTAGTTAGTTACTAGTTAGTTAGTTAGATGAGTGAGTGAGTGAGTTAGATGAGTTAGATGAGTTAGTTAGATGAGTTAGTTAGATTAGTTAGTTAGTTAGTTAGTTAGATGAGTTAGTTTGTTAGTTAGGTGAGTTAGTTAGTTAGTTAGATGAGTTAGTTAACCAGGCTGGTTAACACTGACCCTGACCTCTGTGAAGGGCACGACACAAACTACCCAGAGTTCAGCTGGGGACTGGTCCCGTCTCCATGATGATGTGATTGAAGTTGGGCTGAGAAACGGATAAAAGAAAGCGCCTCGGGCCCCAGTCTCTTATCTCAAAGAGCCCAGACATCAAACCGCACGCCTGCTGCCTGAACAACATGAAACAGAACCACAACGTCTTTGTCGACCGTCTTGCTCCAGAATATTATGTTCTCAGGAGTTTGCTCTAGTTTAAAAGCTGTAATTCTACATTGGACAGGATTTGATGTTGTAGAGTTTTATATTATGAAACCCTTTGTCTCCTCCTCCTCATTAGCATACAGAATTAAACTTGAAACAATCAGTATTTTTAAATATCTTCTAACCTCATCCATCCGTCGTTCTCTTTCCTACCCCTGTCTTTTTCTCTCTCTCTCTCTCTCTCTGCCTCCCCTCTTCCCCCCCTCCCCCTTTCACCTCTCTGCCTCCCCTCCCCCAGGGTGAACACGTGGCCTAACAGCTGTTCTGGCCGAGGGGAGTGTCGCGTTGGGAACTCAACAGGTGCTGTGTATTGTGACTGTGATGCCAACTGGAAGGGCGAGGCCTGTGATATCCCATACTGCCTGTCGGACTGTGGATGGCCTGACGGGGGACACTGCTCTCAGGACACAAAGACATGTCGATGCCAGCCTGGGTGGCAAGGTGGGCACGGTCTCTATCTTTAACTACGTGCGTGTGTGTGTGTGTGTGTGTGTGTGTGTGTGTGTGTGTGTGTGTGTGTGTGTGTGTGTGTCTGTGTGCGTGTGTGCGTGTGTGCGTGTGTGCGTGTGTGCGTGTGTGCGTGTGTGCGTGGTGTGCGTGTCTGTGTCTGTGTCTGTGTCTGTGTCTGTGTCTGTGTCTGTGTCTGTGTCTGTGTCTGCGTGTGTGCGTGCGTGCGTGCGTGCGTGCGTGCGTGCGTGCGTGTGTGCGTGCGTGTGTGCGTGTGCGCGTCTGTGTCTGTGTCTGTGTCTCTGTGTGTGTGTGTGTGTGTGTGTGTGTGTGTGTTTCCCACACAGTATTTGTTTGAGTTGCCTCCATATTGTTGTTGAATGCCTTATAAAAAGCCACCATCACAGAAACACATTAGCTATGACCTTCAAGTCAATGATGTAATCATTTAACTTTTGAACTGTCAACAGTTTAATTCCTACATAAGGCCAATACAAATACCTGCTGTTCATATCCCTGGACTAATACATCACCTATTAACTAGCTGTTATTGTCCCTCAGTGAAAGGAAAGGGTGGGTGATTCACAAATGGCTCCCTTTGGGCCTTGGTCTAAAGTAGTGC
Source organism: Coregonus suidteri (assembly GCA_036851935.1). NCBI lineage: Eukaryota > Metazoa > Chordata > Actinopteri > Salmoniformes > Salmonidae > Coregonus > Coregonus suidteri. The sequence goes on along the minus strand of CM072240.1, from coordinate 50,303,773 downwards.
ACTATATAGGGAATAGGGTGCCATTCTCTGGTCTAAAGTAGTGCACTATATAGGGAATAGGGTGCCATTCTCTGGTCTAAAGTAGTGCACTATATAGGGAATAGGGTGCCATTCTCTGGTCTAAAGTAGTGCACTATATAGGGAATAGGGTGCCATTTCTCTGGTCTAAAGTAGTGCACTATATAGGGAATAGGGTGCCATTCTCTGGTCTAAAGTAGTGCACTATATAGGGAATAGGGTGCCATTCTCTGGTCTAAAGTAGTGCACTATATAGGGAATAGGGTGCCATTTGGGGTATGTTGTGTGAACAGAGAGATGACGTATAGCTATAATGCTAAGGAATGTAGCCTGTAGCAACACCAATGTTTCCTTTCTTTAATCCTTTCATGCTAGGCGCCTTTTCTGGTCCAAAGACTAACTGATGATGTCACCAGTCTTATTCATATTTTCAAATCAAATCAAATGTATTGGTCACATACACGTGTTTATTTTAATATTTTTTAAAAATATTTTTAATATTTTAATATGCCATTTAGCAGACGCTTTTATCCAAAGCGACTTACAGTCATGCGTGCATACATTTTTGTGTATGGGTGGTCCCGGGGATCGAACCCACTACCTTGGCGTTACAAGCGCCGTGCTCTACCAGCTGAGCTACAGAGGACCACGTTTAGCAGATGTTATAGCGGGTGTAGCGAAATGCTTGTGCTTCTAGCTCCGACAGTGCAGTAATATCTAACAATTTCACAACATATACCCAATACACACAAATATAGTAAGGAATGGAATTTAAGAATATATACATATATGGACAAGCAATGACAGAGTGGCATGGACTAAGATACAGTAGAATATTATAGAACACAATATAGTATAAACAGTCGTGGTCAAAAGTTTTGAGAATGACACAAGTATTGGTCTTCACAAAGTTTGCTGCTTCAGTGTTTTTAGTTATTTTTGTCAGATGTTACTATGGTATACTGAAGTATAATTACAAGCATTCCATAAGTGTCAAAGGCTTTTATTGACAATAACATTACGTTTATGCAAAGAGTCAATATTTGCAGTGTTGACCCTTCTTTTTCAAGACCTCTGCAATCCGCCCTGGCATGCTGTCAATTAACTTCTGGGCCACATCCTGACTGATGGCAGCCCATTCTTGCATAATCAATGCTTGGAGTTTGTCAGAATTTGTGGGTTTTTGTTTGTCCACCCTCCTCTTGAGGATCGACCACAAGTTCTCAGTGGGATTAAGGTCTGGGGAGTTTCCTGACCATGGACCCAAAATGTTGATGCTTTGTTCCCCGAGCCACTTAGTTATCACTTTTGCCTTATGGCAAGGTGCTCCATCATGCTGGAAAAGGCATTGTTCGTCACCAAACTGTTCTTAGATGGTTGGGAGAAGTTGTTCTCGGAGGATGTGTTGGTACCATTCTTTATTCATGGCTGTGTTCTTAGGCTAAATTGTGAGTGAGCCCACTCCCTTGGCTGAGAAGCAACCCCACACATGAATGGTCTCAGGATGCTTTACTGTTGGCATGACACAGGACTGATGGTAGCGCTCACCTTGTCTTCTCCGGACAAGCTTTTTTCCGGATGCCCCAAACAATCGGAAAGGGGATTCATCAGAGAAAATGACTTTACCCCAGTCCTCAGCAGTCCAATCCCTGTACCTTTTGCAGAATATCAGTCTGTCCCTGATGTTTTTCCTGGAGAGAAGTGGCTTCCTCGCTGCCCTTCTTGACACCAGGCCATCCTCCAAAAGTCTTTGCCTCACTGTGCGTGCAGATGCACTCACACCTGCCTGCTGCCATTCCTGAGCAAGCTCTGCACTGGGGGTGCCCCGATCCCGCAGCTGAATCAACTTTAGGAGACGGTCCTGGTGCTTGCTGGACTTTCTTGGGCACCCTGAAGCCTTCTTCACAACAATTGAACCTCTCTCCTTGAAGTTCTTGATGATCCGATACAGTGGGGGAAAAAAGTATTTAGTCAGCCACCAATTGTGCAAGTTCTCCCACTTAAAAAGATGAGAGAGGCCTGTAATTTTCATCATAGGTACACGTCAACTATGACAGACAGATTGATAAAAAAAATATCCAGAAAATCACATTGTAGGATTTTTTATGAATTTATTTGCAAATTATGGTGGAAAATAAGTATTTGGTCACCTACAAACAAGCAAGATTATCTGGCTCTCACAGACCTGTAACTTCTTCTTTAAGAGGCTCCTCTGTCCTCCACTCGTTACCTGTATTAATGGCACCTGTTTGAACTTGTTATCAGTATAAAAGACACCTGTCCACAACCTCAAACAGTCACACTCCAAACTCCACTATGGCCAAGACCAAAGAGCTGTCAAAGGACACCAGAAACAAAATTGTAGACCTGCACCAGGCTGGGAAGACTGAATCTGCAATAGGTAAGCAGCTTGGTTTGAATAAATCAACTGTGGGAGCAATTATTAGGAAATGGAAGACGTACAAGACCACTGATAATCTCCCTCGATCTGGGGCTCCACGCAAGATCTCACCCCGTGGGGTCAAAATGATCACAAGAACGGTGAGCAAAAATCCCAGAACCACACGGGGGGACCTAGTGAATGACCTGCAGAGAGCTGGGACCAAAGTAACAAAGCCTACCATCAGTAACACTACGCTGCCAGGGACTCAAATCCTGCAGTGCCAGACGTGTCCCCCTGCTTAAGCCAGTACATGTCCAGGCCCGTCTGAAGTTTGCTAGAGTGCATTTGGATGATCCAGAAGAGGATTGGGAGAATGTCATATGGTCAGATGAAACCAAAATAGAACTTTTTGGTAAAAACTCAACTCGTCGTGTTTGGAGGACAAAGAATGCTGAGTTGCATCCAAAGAACACCATACCTACTGTGAAGCATGGGGGTGGAAACATCATGCTTTGGGGCTGTTTTTCTGCAAAGGGACCAGGACGACTGATCCGTGTAAAGGAAAGAATGAATGGGGCCATGTATCGTGAGATTTTGAGTGAAAACCTCCTTCCATCAGCAAGGGCATTGAAGATGAAACGTGGCTGGGTCTTTCAGCATGACAATGATCCCAAACACACCGCCCGGACAACGAAGGAGTGGCTTCGTAAGAAGCATTTCAAGGTCCTGGAGTGGCCTAGCCAGTCTCCAGATCTCAACCCATAGAAAATCTTTGGAGGGAGTTGAAAGTCTGTGTTACCCAGCGACAGCCCCAAAACATCACTGCTCTAGAGGAGATCTGCATGGAGGAATGGGCCAAAATACCAGCAACAGTGTGTGAAAACCTCAACCAAAAGTTGCCATATTCCTAGTCAATGTTATCTTTCATACTCTGCTTCGTTATCCCTAGTGTTTGTTTAATATAACTTTTATTCTCTGAGTTCCCTCGCTTCACTTCCCATGAAGATAAGACATTCGTTTCTCTATGCGTCGTAAACTACATCCTATGTCCCCTGTTATCAACTACTATCATAGCCACAGCTCTTCTGAAACCACCAATCCGCCATTATTAGAATACTGCAGCTCCGCAATGATAGTTAGTTTAATGGAAACCCTAAATCGGCTTCGTACTATATTATAAATTACGTCTGTGAATTCCAACCTAATGGGCAGTTAATTTCTTAAATCTTATCTCTATCAAAGGATCTAACAACAGTGCAAACTTAGAAAACCCATATTAATGACTTCCCCACCCATGATCCATACGTTTGGGTGAGCAAGTTAATACATATATATATATGTATATATAACGTTAGAAACTTCTAGGCGCTCACATCAAATAATACTTTAATGCTTTTTAACCAGAAAATGGACTTCCCCTACTCTCTAAAACAGTCTCCATTCCACTCCTTGATATTCTATGACTTAATTATGTTATATATCGTAACATCTTATCCTAACTTATAACAAATTATCAAATCCATTTCAGATTAAAAGTCCTTTCCGCTCTTTGTTCATAAAATAGCCCATGTTGTCCTTAACTTCGTTAGCTGAATTTTTCTCCTTATTACTTATGTTTCCTTGCCATCGTGCGCTCATTAAAGCGTTATACGCCTCTTTCATATAATGTAAATCCCATTTCTTGTTGCTTACGACGATATTGTCAATTATATATTTTCGCGTATATATGTCATTTATCCCTTAAAAAATTAAAACTTGCTCATTATCATGCGGATAAATCACCAAGATATATGGTCCCACATTGAAAAATCCTAATTCACTTAATTTACAAGAGACTTATTCTAAATGCAGATTTGCCTGTAATAATTTTGTCATTTCCTGTTTCTCTCTTCGAGTTAAATGAAGCTCTGCTTTACTCTTAATGGTGACTGTTTTTCCAGATACCGGTCTACTAAGCTGGTCATTCATTACTGCTATTAGTTCATGCAATATTAGTAATTAAATACTTAAATCAAATCCCCATTCTGTATTTAAAATGTCGTTTGCCTATTTTGACTTTTTGGTGCTATGATTCAATATGTTGCATTGCATCTTCTCCATCTCCTGGCCGTTTTGAGTAATTCACTAGTTACTAATTTTCTCTTCACATCAGTACTCTACCTGTCAGAGGTTGAGTCTCCTTCATTTTGTACACGTCAAAGGGCCTCGAACCCAGTCATTTTATAATGCTTATGACTTGAACATCATGATAAAGGGCTCTGACCTTTATCCCTAAGCCAGCTGAGGACTTGAACCTCACAACTTTTCACATTAATGTCTTCTTTCTACCAAGGACTCAAACCTTCAAACAAAATACTAATTTCTCTTAGTTCTTTTACAACATGGTTGAGGCCTTGAACCTCTTCAAATGTAAATCAATTATAATTCCTTGAGGACTTGAACCTCTGAAAAATATATCTCTCTTACTTATATCTCTCTGATTTAGGCCTCAAACCTACACCAAAATACATTTTATAGGGCCTTTATAACCTTTTACCAAGACTTGAACCTATGACCAATGTTTATTCTATTTTATAATGTCGTACACTCCATAATCTCGTCATGTTGAGGACTCGAACCTCTGACCTATGTTATATAATGTCGTACACATTAAAAGGCCCTACGCCCAATCTTGTTACACCCATTCTCCTTCTCCTCTGTTGTTTTTAGTCATTACTCTGACCAAACCCTTCATAGAATCATAGCACCCCCTGTTATTGTCTAATTTGATAATTCTCCTCACATCTCACTAAATAACTCAATACCACTCATCGTCCCCCTCCAAAATATTGAATTTTAAAAGTTCGTTACAGCTCAGCTTCACCACAGATAAGCAGAATTTGACATAATCAAAAAAAATGAAAGTCTGCTTACCTGTTAGTTCGGCTGTGAACTGCATCCTGTTCGTTTAGACGCCAATCTGTTATGATGAGTTTCTCGGGTGTCAAGTAATTCATGATGCAAGAAGATATTTAACACTTATCTGGGGAGTTCATATAAATATTTAATAGGTACCATGGTTCGCATAACAAAAGACAGTGCTTTGCCTCTAGCTATTCCAAACTACTGAACAAAGAACATATCTCAGTTTATATAGCTTCAGTTACACGTTTCATCTGTTAACCATCAGTGGGTACTCCCTTCTCTGATGTTATTCCCTTTTCCCCCCAAGTCAGTATATCATATCCATCAATCATTCTACCATAAACATCAGTAATCTCCCTTGACATAATGGAATGCAGACTCTGTGGCACCAAGCCACTTCTCTACTAACTTTAACCTGGTTCACACAACACTATGACGCTATGAAATGACATCATCACAGTGTTCCTGTAGCAGCCGTGTTATTTGTGTCATTAACCTGCCAGGCTTCCATGGCTCCTGTCTGTTAATTACCATAATTTCAAAGACGCACTAATAAAATCAAGCCATCTGGTGTTCTGAACGCGCTCTTAACAGCCAGAGAAGGTGACTAAATCTAACGTTGGGTAACCGGTCTCTCTATTGCAGCTCTGTGTTCATCCCAACAGACTGCTTCAGTCTTAGCCCTCATTACACTGTCACGGTGCTCTAACTGGACAATACTGTGGAGATATTATAATCAGCTGTAGGCCTATTGATGCTGTAAGACTCCAAATGGACTAATTATCTAAAGGGCCATGAGACTGGGTTTAGCAGTACATTACTATACTAGCTGTCAGTCTGGTGTTTCATTATGAATATGTGACCCACCACCTGGATTCGGTCCTTTGTAGCAACATTTGAAATTGTGTTTGTTTTTTTACATTGAGACTCAGAGCTAGAAAATTGTATATCATACACTACAGTTACCCCACTTTTGATAAAAATGGTCCTTGAATGTTTTGGTACACCTACTGGAGAGCTCTTCTTTGTCTACAGAGTAAGTGGTGTAGTAAACAACCAAAGATTTCAAGACCAAAAGTGGTAAAAGTAGAAAGCCTACAAAAAGGTAAACTCCAGGTAAAAATACACTATCTAGTCCTTGGCCAATATCCTAATCCGACTTTGGTGCAGGTCATGTTGTTCACATTGCTGTCTTTGTTAACCACAATATCAAATGAAATCTATGTTTTATTTGGCACATGCACAGGATACAGAAGGTGTAAACAGTACAGTGAAATGGTTACTTGCATAGTAGCAATATCAAAAACAGAATGTGTCCAGATAAAAATATTTCATAAATATTTGTATCATTATTAGATGACGTTTACCCGACACAGTAAATTGATGGGTCATGTGAAAGAAATGTTATAACCAACCCCCAGCCACATCTAGCTAAGTGGATGGGTCACTATTGTCTAGACATGTACACATGTTCATGAAATACAATAGATGGCTGTAATCACCCCCAGCCACACCTGGCTAACTTGACGGGTCATGTAATCATCTGGCGAAGTGGAGTCTTTTTTAGCTAACTAAACAATGAACCGGCTTAATCCCAACTCATACTACTACCAATACAAACATTGTCATAGCTGTAGTATGAATCTGCAGGTAGCTAAAGCTAACAAACTAGGTTCAATGTTAGCTAGCTAACATTAGGCTATAACTAGCAATACAAAAGGATTTCTGATTCGAATAATATTACTACACAGATCATACACAACGTTAGCTGGCGAGCCAACAAAATAATGTTCGCTAGCTAGCTAACTTGCAATGAAAACGACTTTTATGACAAAATTAGATACATATAATATCTGAAAATGTAGCTAGACTTACCCGTATACATGGATGAACGCTTCACGGCAGACTGGAACCATTTAACTCTGTTTTGTTTGTAGCTACATCTTTTTTGGCCAGCGTTGTGTCAAGTCACTCCGGTTCACAATGACCGTGGCTTGTGCAGAAAGTAGCCCATCACTTTTTCCAACTGATCTGTCGATAGTGCCTGCTAAATTTGTAGTTCTCGATTGCTAACATATCTTTCAAAAACGCTGCAGTAGAAAGGACTATCAACATATACTGAGCAGCTCATGTTATAGACAGAAGCATGCTACATGGCAGACCAATCCAAACTCATCTCCCGGGATGTCCCGCCCATTGATTATCTCAGCCAATCATGGCTAGCTGGAAGGTTCCTGTCTTTTTCTGTGGCTAAACCAACTAGGCTCATAATTTAACCATTTTATTCGTATTTACAGATGGACGTTTGTTATTAAGGCACATGAAAGTTCACATGTTCCAGAAGGCATTTCTGCCCCAGAAAACGCATTTTGATCATAAAAAACCCAAAAAGAAAACAAATCAAATGCCTCTCCTGTGATGTAGTGACGTGCTTCCTGAAACGGGTCACATATTAAGATGAGGTTAAATTCACTGAGTTTTTAGACTTACCTTAGATGATACTCCGGGCAATAGATGGTGTTTCTGCAAAATGTCTGAAATAAAAGACATATGGACACAAAGACATCAAATTATCATAGTAAAAGTGGACAAAAATAACTTTATTTCCTGTGAAGTTTGTGAAGCCCAATAAGGGAGTCAGGCTCTAACATGTACGTCTTCTTTCCCCCATCAGGTCCAGACTGCTCTGTGTCCGTCCCGGCCAACTCTTCGTTCTGGCAGCGGGAAGAGTACCCCGAGCCAGGGCTGGCCAGGGCTTCCCACAAGGCCGTAGTGGATCAGGGGGTCATGTGGGTCATCGGGGGTTATGTTTTCAACTCCTCAGACTACCAGATGGTCAAAGCGTAAGTACTAGACATCATTACATCACATATTAGCTAAGTACTGTGTGTATATTAAATACCAGCTCTGTACCAGGACAATTGCTCCTTTTCCGGCGTGAAGGATTTCTTCTGCCGAAACGTGCTTTTAAGTGGATAGTGTGAGATTTGGGCCTATAAGCCCTTTTTCTACTTACCTAGCGTCAGATGAATTCATGGATACCATTTTGAAGGAAGTTGCTAACTAGCTGTAGCACAATTGCTAACTAGTGTTAGCACAGTGACCGGAAGTCTGGTGTTCCCATAGACTTCCAATCATTGCGCTAACGCTAATTAGCAATGGCTCACTAAACTACCTTCAACTTAGTTGGGGGAAGTAGAAAAAGGGCTTAACCCTGCGAGACCCATGGTTGCCAAAATGTCATCCTGTACAGGTCCTAAGCTAAATAATCATGTCAAACCCTACATAGTACATTTCCTTAGACCCCAATGTAACTCTTAGTAGTATTTGTGTGTCAATATGATTATTGTAGAATCAGTTGCCTTCTGAAACAGAAACCATCAATAAGCTGAAAGGGTTGCTAAACTAAGACAGGGTAAGGTTCATATACTGATAGACGAGTAGGTTTCCTTTCCAAATACTGCAAATATGGACAACTAATTACTCCACAAGTAACTGTGATGTTCCCTCTAAACATCAAAAGAGCAAGAATTTATATATTGACAAAAAATGTGTGGTTTATTAGGTCAGAATACTGCCATTGACTACCATTCTTCCATTCTAAAGAAGTAAAAATCTCTCCAAATGAAACCAGAAGGACAACCAAATATTACTAAAAGTAAGTTAATGTTCTTCATTCATAGAAAACCCACAAAAATGTGATGCTGCTGATAGCGAAATACAAAAATATTTATTTTCAGATTTCACATGTTTTTGACACATTTTGATGTGATTTTTAAAAAATAGAATTTCAGTTTCTTTTCCATAAATGTTTACTACCAGTAACTATGCTTCCATCCAACCTGTTTGGTAAAACTCTACAAATATCGACAAAACTAGCTATTTTTTTCAACTGTAAAATGAATTATGCTAGAAATTGCAGTGGAAATGCTTTTATGTGCAAATATTAATATAATAACCATCATATCAAAATCAAATTAAATGTTATTGGTCGCATACACATATATTTAGCAGATGTTATTGCGGGTGTAGTGAAATGCTTGTGTTTCTTCAACAGTGTAGTAATATGTAATAATATATGTATATATATATATATATATATGTATGTATATACAGTGGGGAGAACAAGTATTTGATATACTGCCGATTTTGCAGGTTTTCCTACTTACAAAGCATGTAGAGGTCTGTAATTTTTATCATAGGTACACTTCAACTGTGAGAGACAGATTCTAAAATCCAGAAAATCACATTGTATGATTTTTAAGTAATTAATTTGCATTTTATTGCATGACAAAAGTATTTGATACATCAGAAAAGCAGAACTTAATATTTGGTACAGAAACCTTTGTTTGCAATTACAGAGATCATACGTTTCCTGTAGGTCTTGACCAGGTTTGCACACACTGCAGCAGGGATTTTGGCCCACTCCTCCATACAGACCTTCTCCAGATCCTTCAGGTTTCGGGGCTGTCGCTGGGCAATACAGACTTTCAGCTCCCTCCAAAGATTTTCTATTGAGTTCAGGTCTGGAGACTGGCTAGGACACTCCAGGACCTTGAGATGCTTCTTACGGAGCCACTCCTTAGTTGCCCTGACTGTGTGTTTCGGGTCATTGTCATGCTGGAAGACCCAGCCACGACCCATCTTCAATGCTCTTACTGAGGGAAGGAGGTTGTTGGCCAAGATCTCGCGATACATGGCCCCATCCATCTTCCCCTCAATACGGTGCAGTCGTCCTGTCCCCTTTGCATAAAAGCATCCCCAAAGAATGATGTTTCCACCTCCATGCTTCACGGTTGGGATGGTGTTCTTGGGGTTGTACTCATCCTTCTTCTTCCTCCAAACACGGCGAGTGGAGTTTAGACCAAAAAGCTCTATTTTTGTCTCATCAGACCACATGACCTTCTCCCATTCCTTCTCTGGATCATCCAGATGGTCATTGGCAAACTTCAGAGGGGCCTGGACATGCGCTGGCTTGAGCAGGGGGACCTTGCATGCGCTGCAGGATTTTAATCCATGACGGCGTAGTGTGTTACTAATGGTTTTCTTTGAGACTGTGGTCCCAGCTCTCTTCAGGTCATTGACCAGGTCCTGCTGTGTAGTTCTGGGCTGATCCCTCACCTTCCTCATGATCATTGATGCCCCACGAGGTGAGATCTTGCATGGAGCCCCAGACCGAGGGTGATTGACCGTCATCTTGAACTTCTTCCATTTTCTAATAATTGTGCCAACAATTGTTGCCTTCTCACCAAGCAGCTTGCCTATTGTCCTGTAGCCCATCCCAGCCTTGTGCAGTTCTACAATTTTATCCCTGATGTCCTTACACAGCTCTCTGATCTTGGCCATTGTGGAGAGGTTGGAGTCTGTTTGATTGAGTGTGTGGACAGGTGTCTTTTATACAGGTAATGAGTTCAAACAGGTGCAGTTAATACAGGTAATGAGTGGAGAACAGGAGGGCTTCTTAAAGAAAAACTAACAAGTCTGTGAGAGCCGGAATTCTTACTGGTTGGTAGGTGATCAAATACTTATGTCATGCAATAAAATGCAAATTAATTACTTAAAAATCATACAATGTGATTTTCTGGATTTTTGTTCTCCCCACTGTATGTGTGTGTGTGTGTGTATATATATATATATATATATATATATATATATATATATATATATATATATAATATAATATAATAACAATACACAACAATACACACATCTAAAAGGTAAAATAATGGAATTAAGACGAGCAATGTCGCAGTCCAGAGTATGAATAAACACTACCAGTCAAAAGTTTTAGAACACCTACTCATTCAAGGGTTTTTCTTTATTTGCACTATTTTCTACATTGTAGATTAATAGTGAAGACATCAAACTATGAAATAACACATGGAATCATGTAGTTACCAAAAAAGTGTAAACAATCAAAATATATTTGAGATTTGAGATTTTTCAAATAGCCACCCTTTGCTTTGATGACAGCTTTGCACACTCTTGGCATTCTCTCAACCGGCTTCATGAGGTAGTCACCTGGAATGCATTTCAATTAACAGGTGTGCCTTGTTAATTTGTGGAATTTCTTTCCTTCTTAATGCGTTTGAGCCAATCAGTTGTGTTGTGACAAGGTAGGGGGGTATACAGAATATAGCCCTATTTGGTAAAAGACCAAGTCCATATTATGGCAAGAACTGCTCAAATAAGCAAAGAGAAACGACAGTCCATCATTACTTTGACATGAAGGCCAGTCAATCTGGAAAATGTCAAGAACTTTGAAAGTTTCTTCAAGTGAAATCGCAGAAACCAGCAAGCGCTATAATGAAACTGGCTCTCATGTGGACCGCCACAGGAAAGGAAGAACCAGAGTTACCTCTGCTGCAGAGGATAAGTTCATTAGAGTTAACTGCACCTCAGATTGCAGCCCAAATAAATGCTTCACAGAGTTCAAGTAACAGACACATCTCAACATCAACTGTTCAGAGGAGACTGTGTGAATCAGGCCTTCATGGTCGATTGCTGCAAAGAAACCACTACTAAAGGACACCAATAATAAGAAGAGACTTGCTTGTGCCAAGAAATACGAGCAATGGACATTAGACTGTGGAAATCTGTCCTTTGGTCTGATGAGTCCAAATTTGAGATTTTTTGTTCCAACCGCTGTGTCTTTGTGATACGCAGAGTAGGTGAACGGAGGATCTCCGCATGTGTGGTTCCCACCGTGAAGCATGGAGGAAGAGGTGTGATGATTGTGGGGGTGCTTTTCTGGTGACACTGTCAATTATTTATTTAGATTTCAAGGCACACTTAACCAGCATCGTTATCACAGCATTCTGCAGCGATACGCCATCCCATCTGGTTTGCGCTTAGTGGGACTATCATTTGTTTTTCAATAGTACAATGACCCAAAACACACCTCCAGGCTGTGTAAGGGCTATTTGACCAAGAAGGAGAGTGATGGAGTGCTGCATCAGATGACCTGGCCTCCACAATCCCCTGACCTCAACCAAATTGAGATGGTTTGGGATGAGTCGGACAGCAGAGTGAAGGAAAAGCAGCCAACAAGTGCTCAGCATATGTGGGAACTCCTTCGAGGCTGGTTCAACGAATGCCAAGAGTGTGCAAAGCTGTCATTAAGGCAAAGGGTGGCTATTTGAAGAATCTCAAATATATTTGATTTGTTTAACACTTTTTTGGTTACTACATGATTTCATATGTGTTATTTGATTTCATATGCGTACGCACCCTTGTGGGGCCCCAGTGTTGAGGATCGGCGAAGTGGAGATGTTGTTTCCTACCTTCACCACAACAGGACCCAGTTGCACACTTAGCTTAATGATGAGCTTGGAGTGTACTATGGTGTTGAAGGCTGAGCTGTAGTCAATGAACAGCATTTTTACATAAAGTTGAAGTCGGAAAGTTTACATACACTTAGGTTGGAGTCATTAAAACTCGTTTTTCAACCACTCCACAAATTTCGGTTAGGACATCTACTTTGTGCATGACACGAGTAATTCTTCCAACAATTGTTTACAGGCAGATTATTTCACTTATAATTCACTGTATCACAATTCCATTGGGTCAGAAGTTTACATACACTAAGTTGACTGTGCCTTTAAACAGCTTGGAAAATTCCAGAAAATTATGTCATGGCTTTAGATGCTTCTAGGCTAATTGACATAATTTGAGTCAATTGGAGATGTACCTGTGGATGCATTTCATGGCCTACCTTCAAACCCAAAAAATTGTGGACCTCCACAAGTATGGTTCATTCTTGGGAGCAATTTCCAAACGCCTGAATTTACCACGTTCATCTGTACAAACAATAGTACGCAAGTATAAACACCATGGGACCACGCAGCCGTCATACCGCTCAGGAAGGAGACGCGTTCTGTCTCCTAGAGATGAACATACTTTGGTGCAAAAAGTGCAAATCAATCCCAGAACAACAGCAAAGGACCTTGTGAAGATGCTGGAGGAAACAGGTACAAAAGTATGTATAGCCAAAATAAAACAAGTCCTATATCGGCATAACCTGGGCTCCCGAGTGGCGCAGCGGTCTAAGGCACTACATCTCAGTGCTTGAGGCGTCACTACAGACCCCCTGGTCCGATTCCAGGCTGTATGACAACCGGCCGTGATTGGGAGTCCCATAGGGCGGCGCACAATTGGCCCAGCGTTGTCTGGGTTTGGCCGGTGTAGGCCGTCATTGTAAATAAGAATTTGTTCTTAACTGACTTGCGTCGTTAAATAAAGGTAAAATAAAAATTAAATAAATAAAAAAACCTGAAAGGCCGCTCAGCAAGGAAGAAGCCACTGCTCCAAAACCGCTATAAAAAAGCCAGACTACGGTTTGCAACTGCACATGGCGACAAAGATGGTACTTTTTGGAGAAATGTCCTCTGGTCTGATGAAACAAAAATAGAACTGTTTGGCCATAATGATCATCGTTATGTTTGGAGGAAAAAGGGGGTCGCTTGCAAGCCGAAGAACACCATCCCAACCGTGAAGCACAGGGGTGGCAGCATCATGCTGTGGGGGTGCTTTGCTGCAGGAGGGACTGGTGCACTTCACAAAATAGATGGCATCATGAGGAAGGAAAATGATGTGGATATATTGAAGCAACATCTCAAGACATCAGTCAGGAAGTTAAAGCTTGGTTGCAAATGGGTCTTCCAAATGGACAATGACACCAAGCATACTTCCAAAGTTGTGGCAAAATGGCTTAAGGACAACAAAGTCAAGGTATTGGAGTGGCCATCACAAAACCCTGACCTCAATCCTATAGAACATTTGTGGGCAGAACTGAAAAAGCGTGTGCGAGCAAGGAGGCCTACAAACCTGACTCAGTTACACCAGCTCTGTCAGGAGGAATGGGCCAAAATTCACCCAACTTATTGTGGGAAGCTTGTGGAAGGCTACCCGAAAACGTTTGACCCAAGTTAAACAATTTAAAGGCAATGCTACCAAATACTAATTGAGTGTATGTAAACTTCTGACCCACTGGGAATGTGATGAAAGAAATAAAAGCTGAAATAAATCATTCTCTCTACTATTATTCTGACATTTCACATTCTTAAAATAAAGTGGTGATCCTATCTGACCTAAGACAGGGAATTTTTACTAGGATTAAATGTCAGGAATTGTGAAAAACTGAGTTTAAATATATTTTGGCTAAGGTGTATGTAAACTTCTGACTAACTGTACTTCCAGGTGACTATTATATTATATCACAGTGTAGCTGTTTGTTCTAAGACCAGAATCTTGTCCAGGTGGATAATTTTGCTATTATATTATACTACTCCACAGTGTTTATTGCTGTTGGCTGTTCTAAGACCAGAATGTTTCCCTCATTTGGATCATTTGGTCTCACATTATCCCTTTAAGATCAGAGTGACAAGTTGCACTCTACACTCACTGTCCAGTTTATTAGGTACACCACCCTGTTTACGAAAATGAATCGCTCCTACAGACAGTGAGTCACGTGGCCGTGGCTTGCTACATAAAGCAGGCAGACAGGCTTTGAGGCATTCAGTTACTCTTCGATTGAACATTAGAATGGGCAAAAGGAGTGACCTAAGCGACTTTGAGCGTGGTATGATCGTCAGTGCCAGTCGCGCCGGATCCAGTATCTCAGAAACGGCCGGCCTCCTGGGCTTTTCACGCACGACAGTGTCTAGGATTTCCAGAGAATGGTTGGACAAACAAAACACATCCAGTCAGCGGCAGTCCTCTGGGCGATAGCTACTCGTTGATGGGAGAGGTCGAAGGAGAATGACAAGAACTGTGCAAGCTAACAGGCAGGCTACAAACAGACAAATAATGACGCAGTACAACAATGGAGTGCGGATCGGCATCTCGGAACGCACAGCTCGTCGGTCCTTGTCATGGATGGGTTATTGCAGCAGACGACCACACCGGGTTCCACTCCTATCAGCTAAAAACAAGAAGAATCGTCTCCAGTGGGCACGCCATCACCAACACTGGACAACTGAGGAGTGGAAATACATCGCCTGGTCCGACAAATCCTGTTTCCTGTTGCGTCATGGTGATGACAGAGTCAGGATTTGGCTTAAGCAGCATGAGTCCATCAACCCATTTTGCCTGGTGTCAACGGTACAGGCTGGTGGTGGTAGTCCATCAATCCTGTCCAATTTCCAATCTGCCGACCCAATCTGGTCCAATCTGCCGTCCAATCTGCCGTCCAATCTGCCGACAATCTGGGTCCAATCTGCCGTCTGCCGTCCAATCTGCCGACCAATCTGCCGACCAATCTGCCGTCCAATCTGCCGTCCAATCTGCCGTCCAATCTGCTGCCCAATCTGCTGCTCAATCTGCCGCCCAATCTGCTGCCCAATCTGCTGTCCAATCTGCTGTCCAATCTGCTGTCCAATCTGCCGTCCAATCTGCCGTCCAATCTGCTGTCCAATCTGCCGCTGTCCAATCTGCCCAATCTGCCGTCCAATCTGCCGTCCAATCTGCCGTCCAATCTGCCGTCCAATCTGCCGTCCAATCTGTCCAATCTGCTGTCCAATCTGCCGTCCAATCTGCTGTCCAATCTGCTGTCCAATCTGCTGTCCAATCTGCCGTCCAATCTGCTGCCCAATCTGAAGCAACTGTTATGCCATCTCGTCAGCACGGACCAATATCACTGTGAAACATGTCCGACTTGTAGAATCCATGCCCTGAAAGAATTTAGGCTGTTCTGGAGGCAAATGGGGGTCTGACCCAGTACTAGATGGGTGTACCTAATTAACTGGCCAGTGAGTATTTGTAACAAACAGAGCAGTGGTGCAAATGAGAGCCACGAGCCTCCATCATCTCAGCGCCCAATCAGATGGTGGCAACGTAATACAATGGAGTAGAATGTCTTTATGAAAAGTCACCAGAAGTGTAAATATTAAAGCATTAGACCCATCACTAAAAGCTTCAGTCATACAAAAGTTATACTTAAATCCCAACTGGTTCTCTAGCAAATTAGCAAGATTGTCTCACCCAATGTTCAAGAATGGCCTTTTTCCCTTTATTCAGATTGCAACCTCTCACTTTCAGTTATTTGAAAAGGAAATAATCTCCCAAATATCACTTTTTCTAAAACAAGCCATAGAAAGTTGGTTGCAATTTCAATTTAATCCTCCAGAAACGACAGAACAAATAATGCAACAAATATTGCGGTTAAACTCAAATATACTAATTGATAAAAAACCATTTTTTTTGAAAAAAATGTTTAAAGAAGGTATAATCTTGGTAAATGATATCATCGGTAGGACTGGTGGAGTTATGCCGCTAACATGCAGCTAACAAAAACATATGGAAATGTCTGCTCTATCCAAAATTACAACCAAATAATTGCGGCATGGAAGAGGAAAGTGGAAGGGGGAGAAAGTAAGGAACTTGTCTGTTGGATCAGAGGTGAATAGTGGTCCGTACAGGCCCTGCATTAAAGAACATAATTGGTTAAAGAAAATTGTGATAAATAAAAAAGTATACCAGTTTAATTTAAGGACCAAAGGATTGACAGCCGTCCCATATAGATTGCAAAATAATTGGGAAGAGATTTTTGACGTACCTTATTCCATGGCATAGTGTTTATGAACTGATACACAAAATGACGCTGGTTTCAAAACTTATAATTTTAATAAAGATATAAGAAAGATATGGCATTTAGAAGCAAACCGGATGGACGTCATGAAAACGATCGGAGAGGTTGAGGGTAGAGGAAGTTCAGGAGTAAAAACAAACATAATAGAATTATTGTCAAGTTGACTGTGTCCATAAAATGTATATAGTATGTATAAGCTGGAAGTAGAGGCATTGTTGTTCACTAGTTTACTCCAATTAGGGAACGGGTTGGAAAGTAATAAAGATTTTAAGATAAAGAAAATACCTTATAGTCGTTCTACAAAAATATTGTCCCGGGGTGGGGGGGGGTCTTGCCCCCGGACCTCTTGCCCCCGGACCTCTTGCCCCCGGACCTCTTGCCCCCATCAAATGCAAACTCAATGGAGAATCTTATTTTAGTAGGAAACGGACCCATAATGTAACCACACCCCACTGGGCCTACCTGGTCCTGGCCTACCTGGTCCTGGTCTACCTGGTCCTGGTCCACCTGGTGCTGGTCCTGGCCTACCTGGTCCTGGTCTTCCTGGTCCTGGTCCTGTCCTACCTGGTCCTGGCCTACCTGGTCCTGGTCCTGGTCCTGGTCCTGGCCTACCTGGTCCTGGTCCTGGTCCTGGTCCTGGCCCTACCTGGTCCTGGTCCTGGTCCTGTCCTACCTGGTCCTGGCCTACCTGGTCCTGGTCCTGGCCTACCTGGTCCTGGTGGCCTACCTGGCCTCCTGGTCCTGGCCTACCTGGCCCTGGCCTACCTGGTCCTGGTCCTGTCCTACCTGGTCCTGGTCCTGGCCTACCTGGCCCTGGCCTACCTGGTCCTGGTCCTGTCCTACCTGGTCCTGGCCCTGGCCTACCTGGTCCTGGTCGTGGCCTTCCTGGTCCTGGTCCTGGTCCTGGTCCTGGTCCTTGCCTACCTGGTCCTGACCTGTGATGCTTTTCTCAGTGGTCCTAAACTTCTCTCTCTCCTCCCAGGTATAACCTCAGCTCCCAGCGCTGGCTGTCTCTCAACCGCTCTGTCAACTCAGTCATGGGACGATACGGACACTCTCTGGCACTACATGAGGTATGGGCTCTATGGACATAGTGGTTCATCTGTAGTAATATTGACAAAGTACTATTTAGTTGGCAATAGTAGAATACTCTGTAGAATACACTTACGCTTGCTTTGTTAGAAGCTTTGCCTTGGTGCTGACCTCAAACATCAATTCTCAAAAATCTCTTTCACCCTGTGGTAGATGGCCTGTTAGTGCTTTTCCCCATAATGTGTTGTGATGTCAGCTAAATTCCTGTTGTTATCTGTTGTGTTACGAGACCTAAGATCTTGCCATCTCCTGTCCGTCTCCCGAATGTCATATTATAACCTGTCATAACCTGTCCTCCTGTCTAACATCCTGTTCCTCCTCTAACCCAGGGGAATATCTACATGTACCTGTCCTGTCTAACATCCTGTTCCTTCTCTAACCCAGGGGAATATCTACATGTACCTGTCCTGTCTAACATCCTGTTCCTCCTCTAACCCAGGGGAATATCTACATGTACCTGTCCTCCTGTCTAACATCCTGTTCCTTCTCTAACCCAGGGGAAGATCTACATGTACCTGTCCTGTCTAACATCCTGTTCCTTCTCTAACCCAGGGGAAGATCTACATGTACCTGTCCTGTCTAACATCCTGTTCCTCCCCTAACCCAGGGGAAGATCTACATGTACCTGTCCTCCTGTCTAACATCCTGTTCCTCCTCTAACCCAGGGGGAATATCTACATGTACCTGTCCTGTCTAACATCATGTTCCTTCTCTAACCCAGGGGAATATCTACATGTACCTGTCCTGTCTAACATCCTGTTCCTCCCCTAAACCAGGGGAAGATCTACATGTACCTGTCCTGTCTTAACATCTAACATCCTGTTCCTCCTCTAACCCAGGGGAATATCTACATGTACCTGTCCTGTCTAACATCCCTGTTCCTTCTCTAACCCAGGGGAAGATCTACATGTACCTTTCCTGTCTAACATCCTGTTCCTCCTCTAACCCAGGGGAAGATCTACATGTACCTGTCCTGTCTAACATCCTGTTCCTTCTCTAATCCAGGGGAAGATCTACATGTACCTGTCCTGTCTAACATCCTGTTCCTCCTCTAACCCAGGGGAATATCTACATGTACCTGTCCTCCTGTCTAACATCCTGTTCCTTCTCTAACCCAGGGGAATATCTACATGTACCTGTCCTGTCTAACATCCTGTTCCTCCTCTAACCCAGGGAAGAATCTCCTCTAACCCAGGGGAAGATCTACATGTACCTGTCCTGTCTAACATCCTGTTCCTCCTCTAACCCAGGGGAAGATCTACATGTACCTGTCCTGTCTAACATCCTGTTCCTTCTCTAACCCAGGGGAAGATCTACATGTACGGAGGGAAAATAGACTCTACTGGCAACGTGACCAGCCAGCTGTGGGTGTTCCACATCCAGAACCAGACCTGGGTGTCCCTCTCCGCCCGATCCCAGGATCAGTGGGCCGTGGTGGGACACTCTGCCCACGTAGTGCCCCCCCTGCTGGAGGGCGGTAGTCCGGTCATGCTGGTGCTGTTTGGACACTGCCCTCAATACGGATACATCAGCCAGGTGCAGCAGTATAACTTGGGTGAGTGGGACCATATATGGTGTTCCTGTATTCAACTGTTGGTCCTGTAGATTTACCAGCACCCTGTAAACATATTGTGTATTGATTTGTTGTTCTTAATCCCTCTGTTATGAAGTATCATTACATATACACTATATATTCAAAAGTATGTGGACACGCCTTCAAATTAGTGGATTCTGCTATTTCAGCCACGCCGTTGCTGACAGGTGTATAAAATCGAGGACACAGCCATGCAATCTCCACAGACAAACATTGGAAATAGAATTGCCTTACTGAAGAGCTCAGTGACTTTCAACGTGGCACCATCATAGGATGTCACCTTTCCAAAAAGTCAGTTCGTCAACTTTCTGCCCTGCTAGAGCTGCCCCGGTCAACTGTAAGGGCTGTTATTGTGAAGTGGAAACGTCTAGGAGCAACAACGGCTCAGCCGCGAAGTGGTAGACCACACAAGCTCACAGAACGGGACCGCCGAGTGCTGAAGCGCGTAGTGCATAGTTCCAAACTGCCTCTGGAAGCAACATCAGCACAATAACTGTTTGTCGGGAGCTTCATGAAATGGGTTTCCATGGCCGAGCAGCCACACACAAGCCTAAGATCACCATGTTAAATGCCAAGCGTCGGCTGGAGTGGTGTAAAGCTCGCTGCCATTGGACTCTGGAGCAGTGAAAACCCGTTCTCTGGGGTGATGAATCACACTTCACCATCTGGCAGTCCGACAGACGAATCTGGGTTTGGCGGATGCCAGGAGAATGCTACCTGCCCCAATGCATAGTGCCAACTGTAAAGTTTGGTGGAGGAAAAATAATGGTCTGGGGCTGTTTTTCATGGTTCGGGCGAGGCCACTTAGTTCCAGTGAAGGGAAACCTTAACGCTACAGCATACAATGACATTCTAGAAGGTTCTGTGCTTCCAACTTTGTGGCAACAGTTTGGGTTAAGGCCCTTTCCTGTTTCTGCATGACAATGCCCCCATGCACAAAGCGAGGTCCATACAGAAAGGGTTTGTTGAGATCGGTGTGGAAGAACATGACTGGCCTGCACAGAGCCCTGACCTTAACCTCATCGAGCACCCGACATCACTAATGCTCTTGTGGCTGAATGGATGCAAGTCCCCGCAGCAATGTTCCAACATCTAGTGGAAAGCCTTCCCAGAAGAGTGGAGGCTGTTATGGCAGCAAAGGGGGGACCAACTCCATATTAATGCCCATGATTTTGGAATGAGATGTTCGATGAGCAGGTGTCCACATACTTTTGGTCATGTAGTGTACCTGACTATACACAGCAATAACCAAACCTAACCCACACCTGACTATACACAGCCATAACCAAACCTAACCCACACCTGACTATACACAGCCATAACCAAACCTAACCCACACCTGACTATACACAGCCACATAAACCAAACCTAACCCACACCTGACTATACACAGCCATAACCAAACCTAACCCACACCTGACTATACACAGCCATAACCAAACCTAACCCACACAGCCATAACCAAACCTAACCCACACCTGACTATACACACAGCCCATAACCAAAACCTAACCTAACCCACACCTGACTATACACAGCCATAACCAAACCTAACCCACACCTGACTATACACAGCCATAACCAAACCTAACCCACACCTGACTATACACAGCCATAACCAAACCTAACCCACACCTGACTATCCACAGCCATAACCAAACCTAACCCAAACCTAACCCACACAGCCATAACCAAACCTAACCCACACCTGACTATACACAGCCATAACCAACCCACCACAACCAACAGCCATAACCAAACCTAACCCAACCTGACTATACACAGCCATAACCAAACCTAACCCACACCTGACTATACACAGCCCATAACCAAACCAAACCTAACCCACACCTGACTATACACAGCCAAACCTAACCCACACAGCCAAACCAACCCTAACCCATAACCAAACAACC